>CM031601.1:42391851-42461851 GCA_018398815.1 Conus ventricosus
TTGCCTGTTTACCCTGAGTCATTGAGTCCCAGTCGGAAGGTTGATGGGTTTTTTCTGGAACAGTGGGTGATGTTCGGAAATCTGCAAGGGATGTAATTTGTATTAGAGTTCATGTTCAGAAAAGTAACTCTACATTTTCATGGGACTGATGTAGCTAGTGGGTGTGCCGAAAACAGTTTTGCCCCATCGGTCAGCTTAACAGTTCAGTTAGAGAGAGAAAATGCCAAAAACAGGTGTGTGAAATGGTGCATCCGTAATGCACACAGTCAGTGTCCCGATTGTTATCCTGATGTGTGCTTCAAAACAAACATGTGATTTTGTAGATCTGTTCGCTTGGCCCATAAAGTGAGATAAGGTAACTCTGTTTGCGATAAAAAGACATATGTTTTCTTTCCATAGCTTTGTTGTCAGGTTTGCTTTACCCCAATCGGTTGGCTTAACTGCACAGTGAGAGAACATGCCAGAGCAGTGGTGTGAAGGAGTATCCTGTAAAAAATGCAGACACTGTAACAAACAGTTCAGCTTCACTTAATATCATTATTATTATTATTATTATTGCTATTATCAGTCAATGCGGATCTAAGTGTCTTGAGTTTGATGTGATGTTTGTTTGCTGAACGACACATGCACAAATGACTAAACTGAGAAAAGGTAACTGTTTGCAATTCCCCTGATTTCCCCCCCAGAATAGGTCTTTTAAAATTTTTATTTTTATTTTTACCTTTTGTCCATTCCAAATGTGAATGCTGTGTGTGAAAATCATGGATTTCACCAGCCACAGTTTAAGTTAAAATTAGATTTTACTCAGTGTATGCTAACTGTCATCATGTGTGTGTGTGTATGTGTGTGTGTGTGTGTGTGTGTGTGTTCAGAATTGTCTCAGTTTTTTAAACACACACAACACACACACACACACACACACACACACACACACACACACACACACACACACACACACACACACACACACACCACACACACACACACACACACACACACACACGCAATCTTGCTTCATAAAATGTTACCTTTATTCATGAACCTTTATTCATGATTTTTACATGCACCTTCAGAAACGAAGTCTCCCACCTCATAAACAGTTGTTTTTCTGAGACAATATGTATTTCAGTCCATTGTAAACAATGCAGTTGTTCTTTTGAAACAGATCTCATCTTTGTTCATTCTGAATGAAGAGCAAGTTCCTTTACAGACCAGAGTTTTAAGGTGTTCTAGAGCTCATTATTGTGAGATTTCTGGGTGTTGGATTTTTGTGATAATGACTGCAAATGGTTTATCTGTGTTGTATTTTTTTGTCACTGGTAAACAAAAGAAGTCCATTTTGGATTGAAAAAGATAGGGAGGGTGTGTTGTGTTGTGTGTGTGTGTGGGGGGGGGGGGGGGGGTAGTGACTGGGAAGTGTTGCATGTGTGTTGCTGATTTGGCATGAGGACTGTCTTGATTCCTGAGTCTGTAGCACTGGAGTTTCAAATTGTGCATTACATGAAAGACTAACCAGTGACTGCTGGCCAGTAACAGGATGATATCATCAAAAGATAGAGAAACAATAGCCAGTTCATCTGTGAACAACTCCAACTTCTTAAAACGCACACGGCTGGTGTCGCTCATAAAGGACTGATATGTGTGTTCAAAAAGGGCCATAACCACAGTCAAGAATCCACCTCTGTAATACTGCCTAAAAAGCAGCAACAGCCAGAGACATAAAAACATTCTACAGAAGTTGGTCTTCCCCCATAATTAATCAGTGTAGTCATCTCACATCTATCTGACCTTTCTCAATTTTCTCCTGCTAGAAGATAAAGAAGTCTGTACATTTTTTCACCATGAAACTTCACAAATCTGGACCAGCTGGGTCTTTTTTTTTTCAACTTAAAAAAAAAGCATAATTTTGAAAATATGTGTCAGATTTCATGTACTATTTGTGAATGTCAGTGGCCGCCCTCTCAAAACAAAACAAAAAAAGATTTCTAGCACTTATAGATAAATTCCAGTCTATTTTAACATGACTCCAAAAAGGCAATTACTGTAACAGTTTATAGTGTTTGAAAGCATGACTTGAACTGTTCAGTTTAGTTAAGAGGCATGTGTCTGTTTTCAGCTGTTGTCCATTGGCCAAGTCTTCTTTCATGTTGTGTGACTATTCTTGTGACATTCAATTCATATCAGAAAGTAATGAGATGCGCTATCATCTCCTCTCTATTAATTTCATTTTTATTTGTTTATTACGTTCTTCCTGGGGTTTTTGTTTTGTTTGTGTGTGTTTATTATGGACTTTGACAAAATGAAACAGTGCATGTATTTAGCAGTGAGATTCCAAGGAGGGCGGTTGAAGCTGAATGGGGTTATTTCCAATTGGCCCGCGGATGACCATAGCTCTCCTGTCAAACTGGCTGGGTTCAAATCTGCAAACGGGCCTGTTTGGGAGTATCTCCACGGAATGTACGTCAGGAAGGCAGCATCCTCCTTCAAGTTCTTGCAAGAGCTAGAACTAGGTCCTGTGTGTGTATGCATGTATAGAAGAAAGAAAAAAAAATAAGGAAATAACCATTGCATCACATTCAGCCCAATCCCACTGCGTAGACAGAGTAGACTATTGTGAGTTAGGGATGGATGGATGACGCGCACACAAAACACACTCATCCCATCTCACCACACACCACCACACACACACACACACCACACACACATCACACACACACACACACACACACACACAACACAACACACACACACACACACACACAACACACAACACAACCACCCACACACAACACACACACACACACACACACACACACACACAACACACAAACACTTCACCTTATTGGAGTATGCTTAGACATTGTCCCCAAATATTGATGGGAATAAGAACAGTCCTGTTAGCAAAAATCTTGCTTTTTTTTTCTTTTTCTCGTGAACATTAAAGCACTTTAGCCAAGGAATGAAGAAAAACCAAATCTTTCTGTCCCATATTCCCTTCTGGTAATGGTGTTATACTTGAAGGAAAAAAACAGAGGGGGAGGGAGATGATTTTGAAATTGTGCAGGAAAAGGTGTGTGTATGTGTGTGTATGAAATAGTTGGGGGGGGGGGGGGGGGGGGGGTGAGAGGAGGGGGAGAAACCTATTGTGATTTGCATGAAAAACATTAGTCTATTTTAACCCTGCAGAATGTCAGTCCATGAGCATGTGTCAGATCCTTTTCTTTTTTTTAAAAGTTGAATGTTTGTATTAATGAAGTTATGATCTAGTTTGTGCATGCATTTCTGTTTTTTTTTGTTTTTTTTGGCATGATTAGATCTACACTAAATGAGATTTTCCTTTCCCTGCAATATGTATCATAATGTAACTTTTGTTCTTCTGCAACTTGTTTGCCCAGTGTAGATTTATGCCCTCTCAAAGACACTCTGTCTCGAAAAATTAGTTTTTAAAAGATTTTTAAAGGTCGTTACTGGACGAGGAAGGGGGGGGGGGGGGGGCGGAGGGGGAGACCTCTCCAGAATCAATATTCTTCCATATTTATCAGTGAGTACAAGGTGACCATTAATTGAATGGAAGAAAAAAAAGCACCCAGACTGTGTGTATATACCCATCTGTCTGTCTGACATATCCCTTTTGGTGTGGGTGGATACCTAACATGAATCTGACCTAACGTTTTTTTGGTTTTTTTTTTTTAGGTTTGAATGGTTACATTTTACCTGTTGGTCTTCTTCGAATTCAGAAAATTTTGATCAGACGCATTTCTATCCAGCATCTGTATGTGTTTCATTCTGTACATATACATGCAGTTTTAGAAAACAACAACAACAAACAAACAAAGGAAGCAAAAAGCAACTGAACTTTTAGATGTTGGTGATGTTAGGTGCCCGGTGATGCTGATGTTTTAGATCAAAACGGTGAGACATTAAAGAGTTTATATTGTGTGTGTGTGTGTGTGTGTGTGATGGATGATGATGTAGATCTGATTGTGGAGATGCTGGGAGTGCTGGCCAGCTACAGTATCACGGTGAAGGAGCTGCGATCCCTGTTCGCCTTCTTGAAAGCCAAAGAGGGCCAGTGGGTAAGTGCATTGGGTGTGCTCCCTCTGTCTCTCTCTTCCTCTGTCGCACTGTTTGCATGTCTCTTTGTCAACCTGTCACTTGGTCGGTCTCTGTTCATCTGTCTGTCTTTTTATCTGTCTCTGTCTCTGTCTGTCTGTCTGACTGTCTCTCTGTCTCTGTCTCTGTCTCTCTCTGTCTCATACAGAACCTCTGTCTGTTATTTCTCTCTCCTGCTCTCTTTCTCTGTCAATCCTTTTCTCTGTTTCTCTTTGTCTGTCTGTATGTATGTCTGTCTGCCTGCCAGCCTGCCTGTTGGTCTGTCTGTCTGTCTCTGCCTGCCTGTCTGTCTTGCAGTATTTCTCTCCCTCTTTGTCTTTCAGAATGTCTTGAATGGTGAAGAAGCTATGTGGTACATTCCATGTGATATACCACTCACTGTAAAGCATGTTCTTCTATAATGTTGGGTTTTCCAGATGTCAGACATAAACACTTTACAGCAGGCTCCATGAAAATCTTGTTCAGTGAAGTCCCATCTGATGTGATTTTTTTTACTTACTGAAAGAGATCAATATTTTTCATCTGATGTAAGATTTTATGGAAGAAAGATTTTAATGAAATTGCTGCCTGTTTTCTGAAATTTGTTTTAAAAGGTTTGTGTGTGTGTGGTGTGTGTGTGTGTGTGTGTGGTGTGTGTGTGTGTGTGTGGTGTGCTGTGTGTGGCTGTGTGTTGGTGCTGTGTGTGTGTGTGTGTGTGTGTGTGGTGGGGTGTGTGTGTGTTGTGTGTGTGTGCGCACGTTTTTGTGTGTAATTATGCTTTTGCTTGAATGAAACGTTTTTCGTTCATAATGTTTCTTAAATGTCGTCAATGAGTTATCTGACAATAAATTGGTTAGTCATCAGTGTGTGTTCGTCTTAACTATATCACTTCCTATAGAGACTTGAACATGATAGTGTGTGCATGTGCATGCATGCATGCACACGTGTTGGTGTGTGTGTGTGTGTGTGTGTGTGTGTGTGTGTGTGTGTGTGTGTGTGTGTGTGTGTGTGTGCATGTGCATGGTGTGAGCATGTGTGTGTCTAATGATTGCTGTGGGCGTTTTATGAACGTCTGCAGCAGACATTCAGAATTGATCAGCGTGCCCTTCACTGATGCTTGCGGGCGTTTTATGCCCTCGCTGTCTGTCTGTGAATGTGTGTCCATGTGCGTGTTTCTCTCCCTTTGGTCTGCAAGCCACAGTCTCTGTCTCAGTGTATCTGTCCGTCTTTCTTCTGTCCTCTCCCCCTCCTTACCCCTTTACTTTTCGTTTTCCCCCACTCCCTTTCCCTTGCCTTCCTGACCATCGCTCTGTGTGTGTGTGTGTGTGTGTGTGTGTGTGTGTGTGTGTGTGGTGTGTGGTGCGTGCGTGGTGGTGCGTGCGTGTGTGCGTGCGTGGTGGTGGTGCGTGTGTGTGTGTGCTGGGGCGTGTATGTGTGTGTGTGTGTGTGTGTGTGTGTGTGTGCGTGTGTGCGCGCGGTGTGTGTGTGTGTGTGTGTGTGTGTGTGTGTGTGTGTGTGTGTGTGTGTGTGTGTGTGCGTGGTGCGTGGTCGTGCTGTGCGTGTTGTGTGCATGCTTGGGTGTGTGCATGCCTCTTTGTGTGTGTTCACCTTTTTTCTTCTTCTTTTTTTTAATGTGGGGCCTCCAATTTTTTTCCCCCACATCATTTTCTTTTTTTTTTTTCTTTTCCTTTTTTTTTTTTTTAAAGTGGGACCTCCATCCTTTTCTTTTCCCCACTTTTTCACTTTTTTCTTCTTCAAAGCCTCACGCACACACCATGCATAGTGTGTGTGTTCACCTTGTGTCTGTCTCTGGCTCTTCCTGTCTGCATACCTGCCAGCCTGTCTGGCATGCCTCTTCTTCTCACCACCCCTCCCTTCCCCTCTATTAGTCCATTCTCCTTCTCTTCACCCATCTCAGGCTGTCATTGTGATACCTTAACAATTATTTATCCATTTATTTATTTGTGAATATGCGTATGTGTCTTTGTGTTTTTTTTAAATTTTATATATCATTTGTGTATGTATTAGTATTTTATGCTTTAATTAATTTTATGTGCAATAATATTATATATATATATATATATTTGTATATGTATATTTCTGTTATATATATATGTTTATTTGTCGTTGTTTTAGGAAATTTATGTAAGTTTACAGAGATTAAAGTATTTATACACATATGCAAATTTGTGCATGCCTCCATTCTTGCATATATTATCATCCTTTGTATTACCTTTAATCATGATACTCACAAACACACGCACAGCATCCCCCACTCCATCCCATCCTTGGAATGTGGACTAAATCAGTGGTTGTATTGAGACGAAACAAGACACTGGCTTTATCCAGCTCATGTGCATGATCTCACAGTTCAAGTGTTGTCAGATTGAGACTCGATTTGAGCTTTGTTTTTCCTCCAAAATAATAACAATAAAGTGTTCACCTGTCTCCTGACAACAGGTACACATCAAGAGCACTTCCTTTTCTGAATGTTGTAGCAACTGGTTAGACATGGTGACCTTGTTTTCAAAGCCTGCTATGATGATTTGGAACTCTGAGCAGCAGTACGGTGGAACCTCATTGTAAAACCTGCGGGAATTCTTAAAATGGGTTTTGTGTGCGAAGAAGTTCTAACTGGGAAGGTAATTATTTTCTTTTTGAGCTATCTGGTCTTCTCTGCTCCTTCAGTGGCGTTGCTCCTACATCACTCATTCGGCTACCTGCTGACACAGGCATACCTTGGAAGGTCATGTCTCTCAGACAGTTTGAAGCAACTCACTGGAGAAGACACTGCTCTGCTACTGAGCCACCTTGGTGATGTTCAGCAATGTGTCAGTCTTTTCTTCTTGTATGCAGGACACCATATACTAAGCTCCATACTAACAACAATAATCACTTAATACTGGATCCAGTGTGAATAAGTGTTCCTCTCCAGGTGATGCCAGCATGTCTACCCATTGCCATTCCCTCATGAATTTGCCAGTTTCCAGTGGCTTCGACACAAACCCACTGTGGGCATGGGTGTGTAGAGGAAATAAAAAAAACAGGTTACCATGAGACCAGGGCACGAAGGATAACAAAATTTGATATGTGAGAACTTTTTGTTTCTTGGATGAGTGGTGAGGATGAGAATTATGAAGATGATGCTATGGAAGTTTGGTTTTAGGTCTAAGACTATACAGACAGGGCTCTGTGCAGTGGCTCCTTTCATGATATAAACTTGTGTCGAGCAAACCGAGAGGTATTATCATCTGCAGTGATGGTTGAGAAATGTTAGCAAGAATGTCAGAGACACATTCAGAAAGTGGATGATGCTCAGCTGTGTGGTTCCAGTCTTCCCATTTGTGCCTGTGGCACGCTGATTTCTGGACAGAAGCTGGGCGTAGGAGGCCAGAGAATTCCAGGAATAAATGCCTTGGAGGGGGACTCGAACCCATGACCTTCCATGACGCAAATGATTGCACCACCGTGGCTTGTGGGAGGGAATTTTAATGTGGAGGGAAAAAAGGTGACCAGAAAAGACTGTCCGCGAAGGGGGCGTTAACTGGGAAGGTATTTTTGAGAGGTTTCACTGTTTTGCCAGCGTTTCTTTGTGGTCTGTGCAGCAAGCAGGCAGCCCTTGAGTCCCATTGACATCATAAGCTGCTTGTGTGGTAGACTCTGTCTCTCCCTCCCTCCCTCCCTCCCCTCTGTGTATGTGTGTGTCTCTGTCTCTCTCTCACTGACTCACTCAGTTTCTCTCTCTGTGTCTCTGTTTCTCACGCCCTCTCTCTCTCTCTCTCTCTCTCTCTCTCTCTCTCTCTCTCTCTCTCTCTCTCTCTCTTCATTCATTATATATATAAATACATACATATGTGTGTGTGCGTGTGTGCGTGCGCGCATGTGTGCGTGCATGCGCACGCATGTGTGTGTGCGTGTGTGTATTTCTCTCTCTCTCCGTCTGTCTGTCTGTCTGTTTCTTTCTCTTTCTTTCTCTGTCTGTGTGTGTCACATAATAGGGATATGCTTATAATGTCTTTTCTCTATTTCCTCCTCCCCCCCCCCCCTCCTCCCCTTTCCTCCCTGTGTTTCGTTTGATGTGGTGTGTGTGTGTGTGTGTGTGTGTGTGTGTGTTGTGTTTATGTGTGTGGAGCAGGAAAAAGGAACAGGACTTCCCTTGCAAAATTACATAATTTGTGAAAGTTGTGACATACCTACTTTGGGAAATTAATTCTGGATTATTCTGGATTGCCTTAGATACTCTTGAAATAAACTCATATACGAGAAATATATATTGTACAAACCACCATACAATATTTACAGTTTCTTTTTATCTGACTGAGCCATCAACTTAAGATGTCCTTTTTTTTCTTTGTATAATAGTATGACTGTTTCTGCTTTTGTCTCTCTCTCTCTTTTCCCATTAGTTGATAGGTTAGATCTTAAGGATTTTTTTTTGTTTTAACAGATGCGTTTTCTTGTTCTCCCAACAGATCTGTGTCACTGTATAGGTTTTGTTTTGGTTTTGATTTGGTTTCATTTCATGTGATGTTTGTAAAGTGTTTTAAGGTTTCTTTTTAACTCCATGTCTTAAACAGGGTCAAGTGATTGATTGAACTTGAACTTGAAACTAGAGTTAAAAAAGGTAACAACAGAATGGAAAACAAAATCCTCTTGAACTTTCCAATCTGCACTGAAAATCTTGGATTCCATTTGTCAAGACCGTTCCCATTGATGCTAATGAAATTTGCAGTCAGGGCTGAAACTTGTCTCAGCTGTTCTCTGTCATGTAATGAAGTTTGCTGTCTCATTCACAGGAAGAGGGAGGGAGGTGGGGGGGGGGAGGGGATCTACAGACAGACAGAAAGGCAGATTATTCACAATTAGACTAAAGAGATTTTTCCATGGAGCATTAGCTGATGTAGCTGTCTTGTTTGTGCGAAGTCAAAGCGTGTGTGTTTTACGCAGTTTTGTGTAATGCTGCGAGACCTGCTTGAATGGAATGTGCAGTATGCAGCAGCAATTTCACAACATTGTCAGCTGTGGGACTGAAAGGGCACACCGCTTGATTAGCCTTTAGAATGATCAATTGTTACATTGTGCGTGAGGGCGGGGTTGTTTCTCCTCTGTTTAATCAGTGTGTGTGTGGTGTGTGTGTATGTGTGTGTTTATGAGCGTGTGTGTGTGTATATGTGTGTGAGTGTGTGTATATATATATATATATATATATATATATGAGATAATGTTGCTTATAGCCCAGCCGACCGCAAAGGGCCATATCAGGGCTGATATATATATATATATATATATATATATATATATATATATATATATATAATATATATATATATATATATATATTATTTATGTGTGTGTGTTTGTGTGTGTGTGTTAGAAATTTCTTAGGAAGTGTAAAAATTATTGATATATTTGCCACATGAGACTTTTCCTTTATTTATTTATTTTTTTTTTTTTTTTTACTGTTGCCACTGTATAATTCTTGAAGAGAAAAGGGAGACGATTTTTTCTTTGCCTTTTATTTTTTTGCCTAAGCGATGATGGTTTAAAGCAGAAAAAAGAAAATGAATGCTATGTTCTTGCATCCTTGACAGTGCAGCACACAGTCTTGAGGTCTGCAAATCAGTCAGTCCTGCTCTGGCAAAGGCTCTTTCATGCAAACTGCTGGATTAACCAACAGACAGGGAAATACACATGAAGATACACATGCATATATGTGCATACATTAGGTACACACACATATACACACAGATGCTTGCACATGTACACACACATTTACTCAAGCTCATGCGCGCACGCACGCACGCACGCATGCCTGCATGCATGCACACACACGCACGCATGCACGCTTGCATGCGCGCGCACACACACACACACACACACACACACACACACACACACACACACACACACACACACACACACATGCGCGAGTGCGCGCAAACACACGCACATGCAGACACACACACATGCGCGTGCACACACATGTACATGCATGCACGCGTGCCTGCACGCAGGAGAAGCTAGACCACCGCCAACAATTCCCACCCACTCATTCATTGATCAACATACATACACACACACATACACACACACACACACACACACACACACACACACACACACACACCACACACACACACAGATGCATGCATGCACTCTTGCATTAAGCAGAGGCAGGCAGCCAAAGGAGACAAACAACAACAAAAGACAAACTGCAGAAAAGTGAAATAAAATCAATCTGAAAACCCTCAAACACAAAGCATTTTCCGTATGTCCGCAGCCCCGTCACTCCGTGAAGCTGATCAACGTTTTGCGGCAGATGCCACAACGCTCAGGACCAGATGAGTTTTTCAGCTTCCCGGGCAAGAAGGGCTCGGTAAGTGGTCGTCTATCTTGGGGGCAGCTCTTCCTCTCTCAAGGGGTGGCGGTAATTGCTTCCAAGGGCGGGAGGAACTTCAATTTGGCTCCTCATTATTCCCTCTTGATTCAGCTTAACAGCTTGGGGGGTGAAAAAAGAGGGAAGGGATTTTTGTGGTATATTTAGGGACAGGAAAAGATTTTTTTTTTTTTAAATGAGGGTTTGCTCCCCATATATGTCTTTAAGTAGTATACAGTGGAACCTTTCCACAATGACTATCCGAAATCATTAAAACTTTTGTTTTTAAAGCAAGAGAAATGTTCTCTTTCTGTATGATCTTCCATGGCTCCTCAGTGGCATTTCTGTGGTGTTTATTCCAGCTTCTCTTATCCATAGCCACACCCAGGTTCTCCTGTCGCTGGCTGTGCACTGCAGTCTACAGGGAATTATCAGTATCAAGTTGCCATGAGGCTCCCCCGCAGAGGAGACATGGTGCTGCAACCAACTTATTTTGGCGTTTTTGGTGATGCCTATTCTGATCCAATATATGTAGGACACAGCCTTCTACCCCCCCTACTTGTGTTTGTAATTGCTTATTTGCAGAGTCAGCATGTATGTTCATCCCCCCCCCCCTCCCCGTAAAGAGGGTCCCGCTGTGACCATCCAACCAGAATGCCTGAGAACCTGCTGAATGATGACTTTGACACAAACTCACTGTGGGCTGTGATGTGGAGAGGAATATGGAAGGCAATCTTTCGTCATCAGTCTTGTAACCTTAGGGTTGTTGGGGCACCACTTGCAGTAACGCTGCCCCTTTATCCTACTCTGTCTTGTGACACTCTTTAGGAATCACCAGAGGTCGGGCTTGGCCATACCTGGGTGGTGTCCTCCCACCTCTGTCTCTCTCTCTGCCCTTCTTGTCTTTCCTGATACAGCGCCTTGTGAGATGGTTTATGCTGAGTCCTGATGATCGAGAGACATGACCTTATCATTTCAGTTTTTGTGTCTTGGCTTTGTCATTCCGCAAAAGGCCAATGGCTGCCATTTCTTTTTCTTTCCGCTTAATCTGGCTGATACTCCTGCGGACACTCCCTGTATAGACAGGCAAGGATTAATCCCATCTACCCAACAAAGGGAGTGGAGTTTTGTGTGTATGACCGTTTTTTATCCCACCATTAAGGCAGCCATACTCCATCTTTGGGGAAGGTGCATGCCATGTGTAACGTGCCATCCATACCAACGGCCAAACTGGCCTTCTCTTCCGAACGTTGGTGATGGAATTTTACGTGTGTGCAAGATGTTATGAGTGCGTTCACACATGGAACCTTTGGTTTATAGTCTCATTCGAAGGACTGTATGGGAAATAGAGTCAGAACCAATGTTAACTCCGAGGGAAAAATCCCCCTGTACCGAAACAGCCCGGCGGAGATTCGAACCTGCAAGGCTGCCTTGTCATTTGGACCTCAAAAGGCCAATGGCTGCCCCGACAGATACTGGGTCAGATGTATCACTCCTTTGCTATTGGTCACTGTGTAAGCCAGGTCTACCTGTCGCAGGTGGGGAGTAAACCCAGCCAAATAATTCGACCTGGAGAGGGTTGGTTTCTGCCAGATCATGACTTGCTCTGAAGCCACAAAAGAAATCTTTACTGGGAGGTAACTGTGGTATAGACAAAGACGAAAATGTTCCTGAAATGTTAGTCTTTAAAGGGAAGGAGTGATTGTCCAGGGAATCTTTATTGGAAGGTGTCACTGTGCTTTTAGTGTGAAAAGGAGAGTGATGGCAGCTTAAACAGAGCACATTAGGAGGAAAGTGTTAAAGAAAGAGGAACCAGTCTTTGCTCTAAAATAACACATAATTCAGTAGAATTATTTTCAGTGAGGAGCTAGCGGACATTGTGTTTGTTTTTAATGATGAGTGATGGAATTGTGTGTGTGTGTGTGTTTTGTTCATAATTTGAATGAGGTGCATATTTTACTTCTTATGTTTGAACTCTCTCTTGGAATTTCAGTGCATACATTGGCTGTATGCATTTTTGAATGTAGGAGTATGTGTGTGTGTTGTGTGTGTTGTGTGGTGTGTGTGTGTGTGTGTGTGTGTGTGAACATGTGAGTGTATAAGTGTGTGCATGTGTAAGTGTGTATGTGTGTGTGTGTGTGTGTGTGTGTGTGGTGTGTGTGTGTGTGTGTGCAAATGTGTGTGTTTCCATGTCAGTACAACCATGAGTTGATCTGACAATAAATTGGTTTCAGTCAGTGTGTTTCCAGTGGTTTTTTGTTTCTATATTTGTTACGTTTAATATTAAGAAGAAGAATATCTTCATTTAGAAATTGTTAACAATACACTTGGCAAACTTACATGAAGTTTGATATATTTTTCTAATTTTTGTGTCATAATTTAAATGTAAAGTTTTTCTCTATTCTTGTCGTTCCAGACTGTGAGACGTTCTCATTTTGTTTTTTTTATTACTAGCAGTACAACACAGCCTCATTCTGACCTCTGACCCCCAACTTCTCCCTAACACTCACTCATATATGTGTACTCTGGAAAGGGAGAGGGATGAGGAATTGAGTGTGTCGCTGATTTGTAATTACTACACACATGACATCTTAACATAAATTTCAGTCAACTTTTAGATATGACTGAAAGTAATGAAACAAAATCATTTCTTTGTAAATGATAAATGACAAAGTTGTCATTATCAGTCTTTTTAAGTTACAGATATTACTTGATCTAGTGAGAGGGTAGATTAGCACAGCTCTCTTTATTGTCTTTTCATAATGAAATGCTTAGCCAGTTTACTTGGATGATGCAGAAATTCTAAAAGTGTAATTGTTGATGCAGATGGTTTGGAAGAATTAGTGTCAATAAATTTTAGGACAACTGCTGAATTGGTTATGTTAAGATCCTTTTGACTTGATGTGTATTTAGTAATTAGCTGTTCTGCATTCAAAGAAATGGCAGCAAACCATAAGTGCAATGCTTCATAGTATTTAAGTAGGCAGAAAAGAGTTCTCATTCATTTTTCATTTGTTATCATCTTTTTTTAAAGCAGATGCAAGGTTACATGTGTGAAGTTGAAGAGGCTAAGATATAATCAGAAAATAGTTTTGCCATAAATACAATAATGGTCCATTCCGGTACATATATTCTATTACAGTTAAGCACTGTAATTTGTGTAGTACATGGTTGTACTTCTTTTTTAAGAACTCAAATTCAGGCCAGGCATCATATTGTGAAGCATCCTACTCAAGGTTGGATCGTTAGAGCACCCCACTGGGTTGCCAGCTTGGTCACCAGACCTGTTGTCATAGTCAGGGTGTGAGCCTACACAGTGCATAGCATGGATCATCCGTAGGGCACATCAATCCAGCACGCACACCACACAGTGTTTCGGCCCAGTGTGCTTGTTGTTGTCGCAGTTATGTATCTTCAGAAGCAGGTATACAGCTTCGCAGTCATGAGTGCTGTAAAATTAATCCGTCCTAAATTCCATGTTTTGTATTTTGATGGTTTAGATTTTTTTTATTTTTTAGTTGAGGGTTGGGTCTTGCATTCCAAACTTCCTTGTTGCCCAAAACATGATATCTTTTGAATTGAAAGGACCGAAATGTTCATTTTGAGAAAGGCATTTACGGCTGTTAGGACCTAAATAACAGAGCATGCTGACCCAAATTTTGGCAGATATGTTCTGCGGTAAATTTTACTTTATGTAACAGTCTAACTGTAAAAGGTTTCTCTGTGATATTTTCGGTTCTCTGTCCTATGAGAGGATTTGAGAGCATTGCTGTTGTGTGCATATAGTCTTGAAAAAGGTTTCTTTGTGAAATTTTTGATCCTGTCTCCAGGAAGAGAATCTGAGAATATTGACGTTGTGGTGCCTATAGACTTGTAAAAGATTTGACTGTGAAATTTGCGGTCCTTTCTGCAAGGAGAGAATTTGAGAATATTGCTGCTGTAGCGCATATAGTTCATTGTACGCTTCCTTTCTGATCTGCCTCTGATTTCTGATCTGCCTCATTGATTAGCTTACTTTGACTTAGATGCTCCCGGGTCTTGCGACGCATGAGGCAGTCAAGGCGCTCCACTGTGCACGGTCCTCAGCTGGTTTGCTAGTGTCACTCCATCCTCTGTCAACGAGTCTGAGGTCTCTCTCCACTGTCTGTCGCCAGCTCATCCAGGGTCGTCCTCCTTTTCTCTGGCCTGCTGGGGTCCATTTAATGGCCTGGTTTGCAGGTCTTGAAGAGGGTAATCTTAAGACGTGACCCAGCCAGTGGAGGCACAGTCTGCAGACGATGGTTGACACGGGGAGCTGTTTGGACCTCTCCCTGACCTCTTCATTTGGTACAAAGTCTGACCATTTGATGCCCAAGATCTTACGTAGGCACTTAGTATCAAAAGCATCGAGTTTCCTTCTCCTGGGTGGTCTTCAGTTGCCAGGTTTCACATCCATATAACAACGTTGAAATCACACTGGGGTTACAAAATTTTAGTTTGATTCCAAGGGACAATTTCTTGCTGTTCCATATTTTGTTCAGCTGATTGAATGCTGATGTTGCTTTCCCAATACGACACTTCAGTTCATGGTCGAGGTCACTGGCGTTGTTGATAGAGCTGCCTAGGTATGTAAAGTTCTCTACTACTTCCACTTTTTTTTGGTCGATGAGAACGTCTGTTGGCCCTTGGTGTTTATCGGTAAGCATGTTTTTAGTCTTTTTGGCACTGATGATGAGGCCAATGTTGCTTGCAAACTTGCTGATGTTGTCTACATTGTCTACATTGATAAGCCTCCGTCAGTAAATCAGTGTTTTGTGATGGCCCTTGGACTTGCTAAGAAAAAAAACAAACCAGTCTACATTTCACTGAACCCACATCCTACTGCGACAAAACGTTTCATTGTCAGGTGTATATGTTCATGTTTGGACGTTTTGATGGCTTTATGACTGGTGTTGACAGCATATAGGCCTTGGAGGTTTTGATGGCTTTATGACTGGTGTTGACAGCATATAGCCCATGGAGGTTTTGATGGCTTTATGACTGGTGTTGACAGCATATAGGCCTTGGAGGTTTTGATGGCTTTATGACTGGTGTTGACAGCATTTAGTCCATGGAGGTTTTGATGGCTTTATGACTGGTGTTGACAGCATTTAGCCCATAGAGGTTCTGATGGCTTTATGACTGGTGTTGACAGCATTTAGCCCATGGAGGTTCTGATGGCTTTATGACAAGTGTTGACAGCATATAGGCCTTGGAGGTTTTGATGGCTTTATGACTGGTGTTGACAGCATATGGCCCATGGAGGTTTTGATGGCTTTATGACTGGTGTTAACAGCATTTAGCCATAAAGGTTTGATGGCTTTATGACTGGTGTTGACAGCATTTAGCCCATGGAGGTTCTGATGGCTTTATGACTAGTGTTGACAGCATATAGGCCTTGGAGGTTTTGATGGCTTTATGACTGGTGTTGACAGCATATGGCCCATGGAGGTTCTGATGGCTTTATGACTGGTGTTGACAGCATATGGCCCATGGAGGTTTTGATGGCTTTATGACTGGTGTTGACAGCATATGGCCCATGGAGGTTTTGATGGCTTTATGACTGGTGTTGACAGCATATGGCCCATGGAGGTTTTGATGGCTTTATGAATGGTGTTGACAGCATATGGCCCTTTGAGGTTTTGATGGCTTTATGACTTGTGTTGACAGCATATGGCCCTTTGAGGTTTTGATGGCTTTATGACTGGTGTTGACAGCATATAGCCCTGCCCCCGATCAAGACCTGCCCTCACAGAACGGCTGGACCTTCTCCTGCTGGCTGAGACTGGATCCCATCACTGGAGCCAACATTGAGCGGGAGAAACCCTACATCTATTGGTGAGTCATGCGTCTGACTGCTGATACTGTGTGTGAAAACGGCTGGGCTATAAACAGCCTGGCATGAATGTGAAACACCCTGTATGTGTTGGTGAGTCTCGTTGCATAGCACTACTGCCGGGTAGAGAAAGAAAATTTCCAATGTTGATGAATCATGTTACTTATCACAACTATTGAGTATGGGGGAAAAAAACTTCATAGGAAAGGAGGAAAACTCATTTTACTTTCCCGAAATGGCTGCAGCATATAGTTAATTGACAACTGAACAACAGTGGAGTAAAATGATGCTGTCTGTGTTTATTCTGCAAATCACTTTCATAGCTCAGCCAGTCATGAAACGCTTTCTGCAACTGATTAAAATCAATGTTTGTGTGGCATTACATAGCGAAGTACAGTAAGAATCTATTTATTCTGAAAAATGGCTATAGTGAAGCATAGAACTGTTAACCCTCTCTCCTGCTCCTGTCCCATTTAGTGCCGTCAGTCATTGTATTTCCCAAAGAACAAAAAGCAATAGTTTTCAAACTTGTACCTACGGCTAGAGAAAAATATGACAAATAACATATCAAAAAAGTAGAAGAAAGTAAACGTCGCGAGGTACCGAAAACTTCGAAATTAAATCATTTTTGACGCATTATTTTGCACTCCGACGCTGACCGTCTGCTGTAGCCGGATTCTGCTGCTCGCGCTGCGCGCGCTACGTCATCTTCCTTACAGGGCGTGGCGCCACACCACATTTTCAACTGCGAAGTGATGGCGGCAACTGTTTCCGACACCGGCGAATCCCACTTTGGTGAATAGAAACTGATTTCGATGTGTAAGTTTCACATATAACAACATACATAACAAAGTGAATACATACCAGACTGTTTGTCATCTGTGTCTTGTATATCAGTGGTTTTTATATTTTCGTCCTACTGCATCAACACAACTTTCCCTCCACGCAGTCCTCACTGGAATGTATGGTCAGCAACCATCGTCAAAACACACACACACACACACACACACACACACACACACACACACACACACACACACACGTACGTCAGATGAGAATAAAACTTAAGAAATATTTACGTAGAAGTTACAACTTAGGTAGTCTATCTTTCTTTTCCGCAGTTACAAGTTGTGAATCCGCGTGTGTGCTGTGTGGAGAAGCACTTCATCATAACTGTCAAGAAACAGTGAAGCAGACTGAAAAAGGTGTTGCAGGTTTCCTTAATGCATGCCGTTTGAAAATTGAGAAAAAAAACAACCATTTTACGTTGGACAAACTGTACATGAAGTGTGTCGTCAGGCGTATTGCAAACTCGAACGTTATCAAGCGAGATTTAAAACGACAGAGAGAGGCTCTGGACATTGAAGATCCAAATAACCTAGTACTTAGATCCAAACAGATGAAGTTTGATATTTCCAGTGATTGCCTTCTTTTGTGCACAGCCTGTTAAAGATGAAAGAAAGGAAACATCTCCGTTTACTAGATCAGGACATTTAGTTTCCAGTAAAATGTTGAAGACATTTGTTTGCATTGAGGACCAGAAGACAAGTGGGCTCACACTGCACTTGGAAGAATAAAAGCTGTCAATGATCTTCATGCTGCAGATGTTGTATATCATATGCAGTGCAGTGTAAATTTCAGAACACTGAAAGAAATCCCACAGGCGTTCCTGAGTTCTTCAAGGAAGAAACCGCAGATACTGCATGTGCCAACAAAGGGAGACCTGGAGATACACATCATGTCGAAGCCTTCACACGTGTCATTCTTTTTTTTTTTTAAGAAAATGATGATGAGCAGATCACAATCACTGACTTGTGTAAATAGATGGAAGGGCACTTTATAGATGGGGGCACTTCTTACACAGACATAAATACATGCGGCAGAAAATCACAAACCACTTTGGAGATGAAGCAACAATTATCTGCATCAGAGGTAAACAAAATGTCGTCACCTTAAGATCAACTTAGGGAAATCCTTGCGCAGTTTGCAAAGTCCAACAGAGAAAAAGACACTGAGAAAGAATGAGAAAAAAAAAACCCAGAATAATCAAAACAGCAGCAAGATTACTTCTGTCAGGTAAAAAAAAAAAAACGCTGACACCTCAAAAACAGAATATCCATCAGCATCAGAGATTTCAGACATTACAAGAAATTTAGACTATCTACCATCCTCATCGCTTCATTTTCCTAGAACCGTGCTGGAAAGGGAAAAAGATCCTAACTTGAAAATTGCTTCTCTAGGTCAGGCACTGATGCAAGCAGCTCGGCCAAAAGTACTCATCCCGACCCCTTCGGATTGCACTTGGAGTTGCCATGCACCACCTGACTAGCTCCAGAGTCATTGTTAAACGAATTCACAGACTTGGTTTTGGTTCTTCGTACACCGAGATTAATTTGCTTGAAATGTGTGCTGCTGCCGAGCAGGGAAGAGATTAACAGCTTCATCCAGTTTGTGGCTGACAATGTGGACCATCAGGTCAGGACGCTTGATGGGACTAGTACCTTTCATGGTATGGGCATTATTGGCGCCGTGACCCCTGGTACAAAACAAAGCAAAGCTGTCCATCGTGATGTAAACATATCGCCAGAAAAAAATTCAGCAATTGGCAAAATTCCCATTCGCTATTTTGAAGCCTCTGCGCCTAGTCTTCATTGGCATATGAAGTATTACAAAACTTCGGTATTGATGACAGAACCAGGCAACTGGATCTTCTGTGGAAAATTTCCTAGTCTCTCCGTTCCCCACGTCCAGGTTGGTCTGGGATGATGCAAACTGTAAGTAACGGAAACTACCCTGGTCAGAGCAGCTTCACATTTCACCTGATTATAGACATGGACCCAACAAATACGAGCTGCACATTCTCCACACCGCACTTTGTCTCATCCCTGGCTAGCGTTTACAACTGCACACCAGTTCTGACCTTCGGCCAACCACTCTGGTGGAAATCAACGATGATCACTGATCATGAGCCAGCTAGCAGTGCGCTGCATTCCATCGTCCTTCGCCTGGGAGGATTCCACTGTGAAATGAGTTACCTGGTTGCATTGGAAAATTCATGGCAGGATCTGGACTTCAGCAAGTTTTGGAAGTGGTGTATGCTCAAAACTCGGTCATCCATATGGTAAGCGGCAAGTCTGTTTCAAGAGCTGTCTGTGGACACTTCCTCGTAGATGCTGTGCTCAACGCACTGATTCTATCTAGAACCTTCAACTTACCCTTAAACACACTCAGTGTCAGCAGCACTGAAGACGCAGACAATGGAGAAATACGTTCATTGGCATCACCAATCCATGACGATGACTCACCACAGGAACAAGAAGATGAAGAACTGCAACAATGAAAGAAGGACCCAGTAGCAGCATTTCAGAGCACCAAGGCCTTCATAGTGTCTTGTCTTTGTATGACCGTGTCACCAAGAAGGAACATACTGCAGAGACGAAAAAGAAAGTGCTGACATAAAAGCAGTGGAAAACAAACTTCTTGATACAAAAGCTGACCTTGAAGGAAGCCGCCTGTCCCGCCTTTGGCTTCAGTATATGCATACGATGGACACACTCCGGCAGTTTTTGAAGGCAGAAAGGACAGGCAATTGTATGCTGCATCTCCATGTCTTAGAAAGAATGCTGCCCTACCTGGCTGCGGCAGGTCACTCTCAGTATACCAGATCAGTCCACATATACCTTCAGCAAATGCAGCAACTGAGAGATCGCCATCCAGATATCCTCTATGCCTTTCAGTATGTAAAGAATGTCCTGCGCAGGAGTGACAGGTACTGGGCTGGGCTGAGCACTGATATGGCCATTGAGCAAATCCTGATGAAGTGTGCTGATTACACGGGCTGATCGGACTTGCAAGACTACCCAAGTTGGATTACATCTGAAGGTGTTCATTTCTTCCTGGATTTTTAAAAATCAGTTTGTGGTGATTTCACTGTCTAGAACTGACCGCTGTGTCTATGTGTCTAGGGCAATGCAGCGGTAAGTGATCACTTGTGTTCACGTCCAGGCAAAATGATGCATGTGACTGCAGATGTTCGTAAGCTGTAAAACCCAAAACCGCTTCCAGGTTCAGTACATTTTCAGCAATATTTGCTCAGCCTTGCTTCTCTCTGTGATTTTCTTATCTAAACTTCATTCAGTACCTTGAGATATTTCGAATGATATGCTACATGACTATATTTTACGAATTTGTGAAGAAATGCTAAAAATAGATTTATGATGACGTCATAACCTTATGAAACGTGACCTCGCGACACTTTGAACGTTGTACTTTTTTGATATGTTAAAAGTTCACTATTTCCCTACCCATTCCACATGAAATCATTACTATTGCAATTAGTTCCTTTCTTCACTCTTTTTTTACATTGGCTTACCGCACTAATTTGCATGCTCCCATACCCACCCTTCTTCTCCCCCCCATTTGTGTGTGTGTGTGTGTGTGCGTGTGGTGTGCGTGTGAGTGTGCGTGCATGCGTGCGTGCGTGCGTGCAAGCGTGTGTGTGTGTGTGTGTATGTGTGTGTGTGTGTGTGTGTGTGTGTGTGTGTGTGTGTGCGTGCATGATATAAACGCTATATGTATGAAGTATGTTACCTGTGGTATGGCAAATGTCTTAAAAGTTTAAGAGAAAAAGATTTTAGATATGTTAGTGCATGATCTTGAAGGGCATTTGTTCTGCCGTGAGTTTTATGTCAGCTGATAGATCCTCAAGTGAAGAACACTTGAAAATGCCTCTGATAACTGATAATGCCTATGGAGACAGGACAGCATTTGGCACGTTGTGTCAAATGTGCGTACCCAAGTATGGATCATGAGGCCAATTTGTAATATTGGAAATTGCAATATTTGCCATTTTTGAGCCCCTCTTTTTTTGCATTTTTTTCTGATGACTACCTGTGTGCATTTAGAGTTTATGACTTGCCTTTTTTCATTGTTGAGAAATCAGTGCTGAAAAATGCCTCCCAGTGCATCTGTTAGTGAGTTTCGTTTTCAAAATGGCAGATACCGGGAAAGAAAGGGCAAACTCTACAGCTGACAATTATTCTCAGATTTTACTGGGCCACCATTGACAAGGGAATCTTATATGTACTGGTGGGTTTCATATCATGCCAACACTGAGAGTGAAAACCCAACGTCTGCTAATGATTTGATTGTGTGGACTTTTTGTAATGGATTTGAACCTTCGTTTGAGTGCAGTTTCCGGACCAGCAAAGGGGTGGGCTACTCTGCCCACTTCATGGGAGAAGCCCTGGTGATCACGTCCATGAAGGTCAAAGGCAAAGGCTTCCAGCACTGCGTCAAGTACGAGTTTCAGCCACGCCGGTATGTCATGTTTCTTCATTTGTCCTGACAGTCTGCTTAATGAGTGCCACTCATTTGACATTTCCTTTTATTGGAAGAGAAATTTGTCTGTCTGCTTATTTTTTATTTGATGAAAATTTGAATTTAAATGATTATTTACGGTATTGTTTACTACCATGCTGCTGGTCACAGACAGCATTCGTTTAGATTCTGTGTGACGTGTCTTGTTTGTGAGCATCTTGATGTCAGTCAAGTGGATCGCTAGAACTGCATTCTGTATGAGTACGGAACTATGAGCTGTAGCATCTTTCATGATAATCTGTTAGCCTGTGAAATTCGTTGCAGCATCCTTCATGAGTACATTAGTATCTGTGGGATTTTTTTTTAATGGAAAGCATCTGTCATGAGTATATTTGTAACTGTCAGTTTAATTTCTCTTGATGTCTTGGATAGCATCTTTCATGATTGTTTTAATGTCTGTCAGCTTTCTAGCTTGGATGGCATATTTCATGAGTTGATTTCATTTCTTGGATAACCTTTTTCGTGCCATCTCTTTGGCCACGTTGATTGCGGGACATGTCATGTAAGAAAGTGAAGCCCTGTCCTATAGTTTCAGGCCACGTTGATTGCGGGACATGTCATGTAAGAAAGTGAAGCCCTGTCCTATAGTTTCAGGCCACGTTGATTGCGGGACATGTCATGTAAGAAAGTGAAGCCCTGTCCTATAGTTTCAGGCCACGTTGATTGCGGGACATGTCATGTCAGAAAGTGAAGCCCTGTCCTATAGTTTCAGGCCACGTTGATTGCGGGACATGTCATGTACGTCAGAAAGTGAAGCCCTGTCCTATAGTTTCAGGCCACGTTGATTGCGGGACATGTCATGTCAGAAAGTGAAGCCCTGTCCTATAGTTTCAGGTTGATTGCGGACATGTCATGTAAGAAAGTGAAGCCCTGTCCTATAGTTTCAGGCCACGTTGATTGCGGGACATGTCATGTCAGAAAGTGAAGCCCTGTCCTATAGTTTCAGGCCACGTTGATTGCGGGACATGTCATGTCAGAAAGTGAAGCCCTGTCCTATAGTTTCAGGCCACGTTGATTGCGGGACATGTCATGTCAGAAAGTGAAGCCCTGTCCTATAGTTTCAGGCCACGTTGATTGCGGGACATGTCATGTAAGAAAGTGAAGCCCTGTCCTATAGTTTCAGGTTGATTGCGGGACATGTCATGTCAGAAAGTGAAGCCCTGTCCTATAGTTTCAGGCCATGTTGATTGCGGGACATGTCATGTCAGAAAGTGAAGCCCTGTCCTATAGTTTCAGGTTGATTGCGGGACATGTCATGTCAGAAAGTGAAGCCCTGTCCTATAGTTTCAGGTTGATTGCGGGACATGTCATGTCAGAAAGTGAAGCCCTGTCCTATAGTTTCAGGTTGATTGCGGGACATGTCATGTCAGAAAGTGAAGCCCTGTCCTATAGTTTCAGGTTGATTGCGGGACATGTCATGTCAGAAAGTGAAGCCCTGTCCTATAGTTTCAGGTTGATTGCGGGACATGTCATGTCAGAAAGTGAAGCCCTGTCCTATAGTTTCAGGTTGATTGCGGGACATGTCATGTCAGAAAGTGAAGCCCTGTCCTATAGTTTCAGGCCACGTTGATTGCGGGACATGTCATGTCAGAAAGGGAAGCCCTGTCCTATAGTTTCAGGTTGATTGCGGGACATGTCATGTCAGAAAGTGAAGCCCTGTCCTATAGTTTCAGGTTGATTGCGGCACATGTCATGTAAGAAAGTGAAGCCCTGTCCTATAGTTTCAGGTTGATTGCGGGACATGTCATGTCAGAAAGTGAAGCCCTGTCCTATAGTTTCAGGTTGATTGCGGGACATGTCATGTCAGAAAGTGAAGCCCTGTCCTATAGTTTCAGGTTGATTGCGGGACATGTCATGTCAGAAAGTGAAGCCCTGTCCTATAGTTTCAGGTTGATTGCAGGACATGTCATGTCAGAAAGTGAAGCCCTGTCCTATAGTTTCAGGTTGATTGCGGGACATGTCATGTCAGAAAGTGAAGCCCTGTCCTATAGTTTCAGGTTGATTGCGGGACATGTCATGTCAGAAAGTGAAGCCCTGTCCTATAGTTTCAGGCCACGTTGATTGCGGGACATGTCATGTCAGAAAGTGAAGCCCTGTCCTATAGTTTCAGGCCACGTTGATTGCGGGACATGTCATGTCAGAAAGTGAAGCCCTGTCCTATAGTTTCAGGCCACGTTGATTGCGGGACATGTCATGTAAGAAAGTGAAGCCCTGTCCTATAGTTTCAGGCCACGTTGATTGCGGGACATGTCATGTCAGAAAGTGAAGCCCTGTCCTATAGTTTCAGGTTGATTGCGGGACATGTCATGTCAGAAAGTGAAGCCCTGTCCTATAGTTTCAGGTTGATTGCGGGACATGTCATGTAAGAAAGTGAAGCCCTGTCCTATAGTTTCAGGTTGATTGCGGGACATGTCATGTAAGAAAGTGAAGCCCTGTCCTATAGTTTCAGGTTGATTGCGGGACATGTCATGTAAGAAAGTGAAGCCCTGTCCTATAGTTTCAGGTTGATTGCGGGACATGTCATGTAAGAAAGTGAAGCCCTGTCCTATAGTTTCAGGTTGATTGCGGGACATGTCATGTAAGAAAGTGAAGCCCTGTCCTA
Source organism: Conus ventricosus (assembly GCA_018398815.1). NCBI lineage: Eukaryota > Metazoa > Mollusca > Gastropoda > Neogastropoda > Conidae > Conus > Conus ventricosus. The sequence goes on from CM031601.1 coordinate 42,416,155, forward strand.
TAGTTTCAGGTTGATTGCGGGACATGTCATGTAAGAAAGTGAAGCCCTGTCCTATAGTTTCAGACCAGAATGGAGCTCCCTGACATCATCTTCATTATTTCCAACGTCGCTGATCATCATCAAACAAAATTCTGCAGCCCTTCATGCCCTTCATGCTGTTGCGGTGACCTCAGCGGTGACCTCAGTCTTGATTTCCACTCCACTTCCTTGCCTGTGATAAGTTTGTGTCAAAGACTTGGGCGTCAGCTAGTTCATGGGGGCTGTTGTGGTATGACCTGGTGGTGGTTTCTGGGAGTGGATGCTCACTTACGCGGGCTCTTTGACAAAAAAAAATTATTGTTGTCAGTGGATGGCTTAATGTGTGGTGTACTGCACATATAGGATGGGAACAGCTATAACTGAATACCACCAAAGTGACTCAGCAGCAGTGCAGTGTCTCCTTTGGGTGGGTTGCCTCTTGATGGCCGGATGTTGATTGATCTCTGTGATGAGACTACACACACACACACACACACACACACACACACACACACACACACACACAACACCACACACACACACACACACACACACACACACACACACACACACACACACACACACACACACATATCATCGAAGGGAGGTCATCAAGATACAGGGTGTCTTTTTTTTTTTTTTTAATTCAAAAGTTTCACAGCCTATGACGATATGTTTCAGTGGTACATGGTGACGCTGGTCCATGTCTACAACCGGTGGAGCCGCTCGGAGATCCGGGCCTATGTGGACGGGCAACTGGTCTCCTCCACTGACATGTCCTGGCTAGTGTCCACTAGCGATGTAAGTGAGAGTTGGGGGTGGGGGTGCTGCTGGGAGGAGGAAGAGGGGGATGCAGAGATTGGGGAAGAGGAAAGGGAGGGAGAGGACATTCAGATTTTGTTATGGAGGATAGTGGAAGACAAAGATAAAGGATATGAGATATTCTATAAATGAAAAAGAGTTTATGCAGATGTTCTGCAGATACGAAAGTTTACATTCTATAAACGAAAAAGAGTTTTACGCAAATGTTCTGCGGATATGAAAGTTTCATACAAATGTTTTGTGAATGAAGTAATAGTATGCAGAAGTTCTAAGCAGAAAAAAGAATATGCGCAAATGCTCAGAAAGAAAAGAAGTGTACAGTAGTTACAAGAAGGAGGAAATGAATGTATGAATTCTCCAGAACAAAAGAAGAGTAAAGTAGGTCTGGAAAGGGGAGTGTTCACAAGTTCCCAGAATGACAAGAACTGTGCAAAAGATGTGGGAACAAAAAGAGAAAGAGTATGCAGAAGTTGTCTGAATGAAAAGAAATATGAGAGGGAGAAAGAGAGAGAGAGAAGAGAGAAAGAAAGGAAGGAAGAAAAAAGTAAGAAAGGAAGAAATAAGGGAGGAAGAGAGAGAGAAAGAGGGAGAGAGGGAATGGATGAATGAATAAATGAATGAAAAAATTCATAGGTTCTGGGATGAAAACTTTGAAAGACTTATGATATAATTTATAAATGCTCAAGATGATGCCCCTCAAACTACACACACAGCTCCCCAAGGCTTTGGCTTGTCACACGTGGCATCATTTGTCCAGCCCTTCGACAAGTGCTTCCTGGGCTCCAGCATGGATGGGGATGCAGAGAACATGTTCTGTGGTCAGATGTCCACTGTCTACCTCTTCAGCGAGGCCCTGCTGCCCCAACAGATCCAGGCCACCTACCAGATGGGCCCCGGGTACAAGGTAACTGTGTGTGTGTATGTGTCACTCTGTGTGTGTGTGTGTGTGTGTGCTTGCGCGCGCGCGTCGCGTGCGTGTGCGTGTGTGTGTGTGTGTGTGTGTGTGTGAGTGTGGCTAAGAGAGAGAGAGAGCAGAGCGGACACTCTCTCTCAGGAGGCTGCTAAGATTGCATTTTAAACTTTGTCTCCTGTAGGGGAGGTTGGGGTGCTGGTGGGGGGGTGCGGGGGGAATCTGAGATGCACCGGCGTAGGTAATGTGATGTGAGCAGCTGCTTTTTAAGCCACCACTACTGCTCTGTAGCTGTGATAGAGATGACAGTGGATGTTGCTGAATGACGGGTGGACTTGTGTTTTGAGATTTATCTTGCATTGGGCAAGGGCTGAGTCTGGGGTTAGGGTGTGTGTGTGTGTGTGTGTGTGTGTGTGTGTGTGTGTGTGTGTGTGTTGTGTGTGTGTGTGCGTGTTGTTGTGTGTGTGTATGTGTGTGTGTGTTTTTGTGTGCTTGCATGTGTGCGTGTGTGTGTGTGTGTGTGTGTGTGTGTGTGTGTGTGTGTGTTGCGGGCGTGTGTGTGTGAATATCTGTGTGTGTATGTGTGCGTGTGAGTGTGGGATGCTCTGACATGGTATTGTGATGTGAGCTATCGCTATTTGTGATTACTACTGCCTCTTTGTGGCTTAAATAGAGGTGAAAGCACCTGGGACGCTGGAACTAGAGTTGTATTTTGAAGTGCACTTTGCGGTTGGGGTGTCGGAAGTGTGCTGGTGTGTGTTCTGCGATGTGAGCTACCACTGTTCACTATTGTTATCATCCCAAGTCGGCTGCTGTGAACTTTCTGAATAGCTACGATGGAAGTAAATTTGGTGATACAGGTTTGAAATGCAGATACAGCCGTTGAAAATTGACGTTATCGGGTCCGTTAAAAAAAGGGAATTATCCCTCTGTTATTGTTTATGTTTTCAGCTGAGCCAAGTTTGTGCTACTGTCATTTGAACTCGGCATTGTGTGTTAAAATCTAGTCCCATGGTTACATGTGACATTGCTCATTATAACAATACCCAGTAATGAAAAGGTTTGCATTTAATTCTACAGTGGTCTGAATCTATGCAACTGCATTTGTAGAATTCCCATATTTGAAAACTATGGGTTGCCTCTTGTCAGATGTTGCCTTTCTTTCAGGATTTTTTTTTGTTTTTTTGGTTGTTGTTTCTGTTTTCTTTTGGGAGGAGGAGAGGGGTGGGGGGTGAGAGGGAGTTGAAAATGTGCTAAAAAGCAAGAAAACGCCTTCAAACCTATGGGTTAAATATGATATGATTATTATTTTTCGTGTGAAAACAAAAAATTTATGAGTGATAGATGTTTTGGAAAAAAAAAGTGATGATATTGATTACTGAGACTCAAATTTGAACTGAATTTTTTTGTTTTTACTGTTCTTTCTTAGTCATGAATTTATTTTTTTTAAACATATTTTGGAACATGCTCTGCAAGAATATTGATATTGATTTTGAACAAATGATTGAAGGTAGGACCATACTGAAAACAGTAGCCCCTTGCATGCTTGTGTGTGTGTGTATGTAAGGGGGGGAAGGGGGCTTGGGGGGGGAGGGTGAGGGGGTACAAAGGGAGGGAAATGTGTGCTTCGGTCAGATCATGGTAAGGGAGGCAGGTTTTGATGGCCGTGCTCTGTTTTCCCCTCCCTACAGAGCCAGTTTAGGTTTGACAATGAGAGTATTGCCACACTGGGGGATTCGGCAGCCAGGGTAAATGCAGCCAACATCTCTCTCTCACTGTCTCTCTTCTGTTCGGCATGTGCTCCGGCAGCTGTAGTTTCCTTGATGTTTCCTTGCATGTGTGTGGGTATGTGGTGGTGTAGTAAAAATCGGTGTGTGCCCATTTAGCCAGGTCTGCTTGGTGTTCTAAACAAGTTTGTGTTGAATTCCGTTCTTTTTCTTGGCGTAGGAATGTCAGATTTTTGTTGATCTTCCTTTTTTTGTTTTTCATGGGTGTGGGTTTGTTCGATTCAGTTGTGATTGACCCCTTGTAAACAGGATGGGATTGGTGGCAATATTACCGTTTTAGAATGGGAATGGCCCTCTTACCTGTCTTTTGAGAATTAACCGGAACAAAAGTGGTGTGAGAAGGTACAGTTTGTTGAGAGGAGAGTAAGACATGTTGACGTTTATTTCTTTATTCTGTAGCCTTTCATTTTTTTCATATGTGTACTTGAAAAAGTATAGTGTGTGTGTGTGTGTGTGTGTGTGTGTGAGAGAGAGAGAGAGAGAGAGAGAGAGAGAGAGAGAGAGAGAGAGAGAGTGATAAATGTTGTGTGTGTGTGTACGTTGATTGGATTCCTTCATGATTGGATTCGTTCATGTAACTATGAGTTTGAGTTTTGTTGTTTTGTGTATGACTTGTACAGGTAATGTCTAGGCATATGTTTTCCTTTTTTTCTGACTGTGTGTTGGTAGATAGTATAAACGCGCAGCTTGCTTTTCTTGTCACATGATTGAGCATGTGTGGTAGAATAGTATTAATGTGTTCCACCCTGTTACCATTCCCTTCACTCTGTTTCATTGTTGTTAATCAGGTTTTCCATCTTTTACCCTTCTCTCTGTCTTATTCTCTGTCCCACCCCAAGTCTCTGTGTGGTTTATCAGTGGACAAATGTAGGGCAGTTTGTGTATTAGGATGCTGTGTCTGTGATGTAAGATAAGATAAGATAATGTTGCTTATATAGCCCAGCCGACCGCAAAGGGCCACATCAGGGCTGTTGTCTGTGATGTCTAGACACTTAATGACTGAAACAAGAGTAACATGTACCTAAAGAAACATGAGTGTCTATGTATATCAGACCTCTTAAGGTCAAACCAAGACAGGGATGGTGCAGGTCATGCTATTTGACATCATGTGAGATGACTCGTTGTAAATGGTCATACTGCAGATCACATGACTGTGTGCTACACAGTAGCCAGACGCACTACTATAGTCCACGTCATACTGCATCACATACCACCATATCACAGCATACCACAGGTAAACTGCATCACAACAAACCATGTGCCAGACCATGTGACATCGCACTTCACCAAACAACACACGACAGCTCTGTATTGCAGCAAACAATCCACTTCACCACACTGCACACAACACAGCACCACACATGAACACAACACTCCATAGCACACCACACACAATACAATAGAACAGAGTCATGCAACAAACGCACATCACTACACAACACATCACATCATAACCACACCACAACAGGCCACAACAAAACACATGACACAGCACATCACACCACACTAATGGAGTAACCCATGCACTGGACACCACAGCGAACCACAGCACAACTGAATTAACAGCATGCTATACATCGTGACAACAACACACCATTTCATACACTGTATGATAGCACACTATACATATACTACAACACACTATACGATACCAGACTACAGCTTAGCTCCACACACCACATGCCATACACACCATATGCAGTACACTGTACCATACCACAACATAACTGAATTACATTTACAAAATACAACATACTGTACTACACAACACCACAGCACAACTCATTGAACCTCAGACATATTGCAAGATACTGTACCATGTTATACCACAGCACAACTCTATGTACATATACCACAGCATGCTGCAACACACCTATACTATACTGTATCACTTCACAGTTCATTCAGTCACATCCTACACACCATACCACAGAACAGTAATCATACCACACCACAGCACACCTTGATGAACCACATACAACATTGCATATATGCAGTATGCTGTACAAAACCACATCACGACACAACTCCTAAACCACACACCATAAACCATCTTGCTACACACTGTGCAGTACCCTGCCACAACACAATTCAATAAATCACAGATCACGCACCACACCGTAACACTCAACAAAACAAACTATACAATGATATAAAACACCATAGCAAACAACACTACACCACACCACACCACAAAAGTGTAGAACATGCCATACTATATAACATCTCGAGAAACTATATGCAAGGTAACACCTCACACCCCCACATCATAATAACAAACTACATGCAGTGTAAACACCACACAACCCCACATCTTGGCAAACTACGTACAGTATCACGTCACATGGCCCACATCAGAACAAACTGCATGGAATGTCACACCATAGGACCCCACATCAGAACAAACTGCATGGAATGTCACACCATAGGACCCCACATCAGAACAAACTGCATGGAATGTCACACCATAGGACCCCACATCAGAACAAACTGCATGGAATGTCACACCATAGGACCCCACATCAGAACAAACTGCATGGAATGTCATGCCACATGGTCCCACATCAGAACAGACTACATACTATATCACATCATGTGTGTGTGTGCATGAGTGTGTGTGCAGGTGCACCAGCAACCACATTTGCACAAACTATATACAATATCACATCACATGACCCCCACATCAGAAGAAAATACATGCAATATGACATCACAGGATTTCACATGGCAACAAGCTGCATGCAAGGTCAGGCTGCATACCACAGCTTACTGCACCAAGCACCCTCACTCCTCACCATCCCATTCTACCCCACCCAATCCCACATTGCACACACCACATCACACCACATTGCACCACATCATACTGAACCACATTACACCCAATGCGGCACAGTGACATACTATTCCTAACTGTACCACACCACACCATACCGCACCACACTACACCCAATGTGGCACGATGACATACTATTCCCAACTGTACCACACCACACCATACCGAACCACATACACCCAATGTGGCACGATGACATAATTTCCCAACTGTACCACACCACACCATACCGAACCACATTACACCCAATGTGGCACGATGACATACTATTCCCAACTGTACCACACCACACCACATCACACCACATTGCACCACATCATACTGAACCACATTACACCCAATGTGGCACGATGACATACTATTCCCAACTGTACCACACCACACCACATCACACCACATTGCACCACATCATACTGAACCACATTACACCAATGTGGCACGATGACATACTATTCCACAGCTAACTGTTTCACACCACACACCACCACACACACACCACCCCACTTTACACCACATTACACCACACCACACCACACCACCACCCACCACACCAAATCACACCACACCACACCACACCACACCACACACCACACTCCCAGTGAGTGGCCATGATGTGCCTTTGAATTACTGTGGCACTTCAGGAGCAAAAGAATTGATGACAGTGTAATACAAAACGTAGTCAGAGTGTCAGGGAATTAATTGGTAAGATGACTTGTGAGGCTATCGGCAAAGAGATCACGGTAAAGAAAGAAGGGGGTGGGGGGTTAGTGGGGAGGAGGGTGAGGGGATGGGGTTTCCTCATTTCTATTGATCATTGAAATGATATGTCTGCCTCTGAGGGGAGCAGAACGTGAGGGGGTGGGGTTGGGGGGGGGGGGGGGGGGGAGTGGTGTTAGGAGAGGAGAAGGGAGGAATGGAGAATTCATAGAGGTTTTTTTTTGGTCAGCACAGTTGTGTGCCTGGTTCCTGTAGAGATGAAACAGAAACTCAGGTCTTCAAGTTGATAGCGACAGTATTTTAAGTCGACAGTTACAGTACTGTTTAGCTTGGCGATTCATCCCAGCATCTGTAACAATGGTGCAGCTGACTGACAAATCTGAGAGTACTTCTGTTTCCGATTTGCTGGGTACTGTCTTGGCTGTGTGTATTACCAAATTGACCTACATTGTTGTATGGGAAATACTGATGAGACACTGACATTGTCAAGAATACTGACATTGTCAAGTCTAATGAGCAGTGGACATATGGATTGGCATCCTTGTACAAATAGTGTGTGTGTGTGTGTGTGTGGTGTGTGTGTGTGTGTGTGGTGTGTGTGTGTGTGTGTGTGTGTTCATAAGAAACAATCAATTTTGGGTGGGTAGGTGTGTTTGTGCATTAAGCATACACAAAGAAATGTTTATATTGTTGCTATACTAGTTTATTTATTATCCGACTTACTCAAAAAGGGTGAAGGAATTAAATAAAGTTCCAGTTAACGTGCACGTTTATGTGCAGAATGTATGTTTGTATGTACGTGTGTGAATTGATATCAAGTTTATGGTCTTTGGTAACTGTTTTATGTTTATTTACAGGTGTATTCTGCTTGGAGAAAAAAAAAAGTGCACTAAAATCTGATATATTACATGGAAGAATTATAATGATGATAGTAAAGATGATAGTGATGATGATGAAGAAGAAAATGTGATGGTAGTGGCCGAAGAGAGGCAAGAGAAGATCAGGCAGAAGTAGAACACTGAAAAGAAAGGCTTCTTGTGTTCATGAGAACAATGCACCTGTTTATTTTTGTTCTTGAAATTGTTCTTTGTTCCGCAGTGTTGTCATTCTTAGTTTTTTATAATCTGAATATAGTTTGTTTGTTGTTGTTCTTTTTTCTTTTGCTCTGGGCTTTTGTTTTTGTTTTTGTTTTTGCTTGAGCACGGTGTTACTTTCGAAGATAATAAGATTGAATCTGCTCTCCAGTGGTCATGTACTCCTTTTCATTTCGTAGCAGGGAATGATTCTTTCCGCTGGCATGAATTTGGAGAGCTGGGAACATTTCAGTGTGAAGTCTTAGAAATGTGCTTGTTATGAAATAGAATTAACCCTTTGAGTGCATTGGGCCATGAAAGTAGGTCCTTGGTAGAGTGCAATAAATTCTGATTGCAGCCATATTTGTTTGGTCACATTTGCGTCCAGTCATCATTAGCAACGTTCAGAATTCAACCTTGTTGTCATTATATATCATGGTCTTGTTCTAGATTGATTGTCGTTCGATTGTTAACTTTTTCAAAGCCCATTTTTGGGAAGGGGAAAATAGATTATACTTAGTGACTTTGCAAAGGAATTTAGTATAGGTTGCACATGTAGGGAGTCAGCCAGTCCCTAAAATCGACAGTAGTGAAGGAGTGATAGTGTGTGAAGTGGTTTTGATCTATTTTGATTCAGGTAGTACAAGTATGTTGACGGAGTTAGTTGTTAAGTCCGTGTTGATGTTCACCGTCACAAAAGAGGTGGTGGGATAGGGTATGCAATGGTGATTCAGGCTAGAATCAAGCTTGGAACTGATTTTAGAACATTTTAAAATCAGTACTACTTACCAAAGTGATACTGATCATTTTGTTCAGGTAGTATTCACGACAGTTTCTGTGTCTTTTGTTGCTTCATGTTTTAAAAAAGATCTGGAGGGGTTTGGCATAGATGGTCATGTTTTGAAGAAAGGGTTCACTGGTGGTCATGATTGTAGCTACCAAAAAGAAGCCAAGAACCTAAATTCTTTGACAACAAAGCATTAAAGAATTTTTTTTTTATTTTTACAGTTATGTGCGTTTTAAGTAATTAAGAATATTGGGACTGCTGGTAAATGCCTTTCATATTGTTGCATTTAAAAAAAAAATTTCCCTTGGCACAAATCTTGCCGGAGAGAAGTTTTTCGAACTTTAATCAGAAAGAGTTCAAATTATTTTTTTTCATATTTAACATTGTTTCTTTTCTAAAAATGTACAGGTTTATTTATCCAGTGTAACAAATACGCTAAAATGAACCCTAAATAAAATGCGTGCAGAGGGACCAATTCCACAGATTTTTTAGCACTTTCCTGTGCACATGTTTTAATAACACCAACTTGAAGGTTAATTCTGATGTCATGTTTGTGAGTGCTTGCATCTGTCTTTCATTTTCACGTCTTGACCTTTTCAGGATTGCGTCCGAGCATTTCTTTCGTACTTGTCTGTCCAAACAAACGCTTTATTGCAACATTTCAGTGTTGTGCCTTGTTCTGATTTTAAGTGCTTGCAGTCCTGATGTGACCATTGGTTGGGCTATAAACGGCATGACTTGTTCTTACATGCAGATGTGTCTCCCATGGATTTTTCCTCCCCACTTTTGGTTTGAATTGTTGTTGATTTCTTTCCTTGTCTCTTTATTTGCCACTTAATCTGTGTCTGCTTCATCTCTGGGTAATATCTGTGGTTCTGGATCTTTCTGTCTGTCTATTTTTGTGCCAATGTGTTGTTTGGTGTCACTGTGTTTCTCTTATTCTGCACTTTCTTTCCATTTTCATGCCGTGTTTCTCTGATCACATCTGCACTTTCTTTCCATCTTCATGCCGTGTTTCTCTTATCACATCTGCACTTTCTTCCATCTCATGCCGTGTTTCTCTGATACATCTGCACTTTCTCATCCTCATGCCGTGTTTTTCTTATCACATCTGCACTTTCTTTCCATCTTCATGCCGTGTTTCTCTGATCACATCTGCACTTTCTTCCATCCTCATGTCATGTTTCTCTTATCACATCTGCACTTTCTTTCCATCTTCATGCCGTGTTTCTCTGATCACATCTGCACTTTCTTCCATCTCATGCCGTGTTTCTCTTATTAATTCTGCACTTTCTTTCCATCTTCATGTTTTTGAAATGAAAAAAAAAGTTGTGAGGGGATTTGCTTTTGTAACTTTGATTGGGAGTTTTCTGAACATTTTAACTATTCATATTTATATATCTTACAGCATTGTCGTCTGCGACGATCAGATACATCCTGCATTTTAAAAAATGATCTTACATCTTCTCCTTTCTTTGGAAGGTGTTTTGGTTTTATTTACATTCAGTAATATTTAAATGGCTCATGACATTTTTGAGGATCATTTTCAGAATGTTATTGACAGCATCAGTGAGTAATCTGTACAGTTAACAACATTACAAATCTGGGAGTATCAGTACCTTGTACAGCTTAGATGTACAGCTGCCTGTGAAGATGTGACGTTGTGTACAGATACTGTACGATGGACGACTGACAGGATCCATCGTGTTCATGTACAACCCCATCGCCTGTGACAGTCAGCTGTGTCTGGAATCCTCGCCCAAAGGAAACCCCTCCTACTTCGTCCACTCTCCACACGCCATGATGTGTCAGGTGGGAACATCACAACAATAACATTTTAGAGGAAAATGAATAATAAAAAAGTGAAAAATGTAAGCAAAATCAAACACAGTATATAGAGACAAATTAATAGAGTACATCTATTTTTTTTTTCTCTTAATATTTGGTTGTGATCAGATAGTTTTCCACTCTTTTGTCTGGTCACAGTTCATAGAAAGCACGCCTTTTTGTTGTAATCTGGTGACAAGGCAGAGGAAATTGTACGCACTGTCCAGAGTGGACACCAGTTATCTAATTTGCTGTGTGTTATTTACCCATGTTGCATTTTTATGGTTTTTTTTTGGTTTCATCTTAATGATTTTCATTCTTTTGATTTTTTTTTTTTTTATAAACTGGGACAGAGAAACTTAGTGCTGTCAGAACAGCTTAATCTTATTTGCCTTTAGGATATCAACAGTTCAGTTACTCTGCCATTCATTGTATATTATGCATTTGTTACCGCCAAGGACACAGACAAACATTGCACAGGACTATGTTTGTCTGTCTTTGGTGGTAACTAACCCCTCTCTTTCTAAATTTTGCTCCATTTTCCCCTTCAGTCACTCTGTTTTCAAATGTATGCTATGGGGTTTTGTTTTTGTTTTGCTTTTTCATGTTTTTTTTTTTCTTTTTTAAGATGTGACCTTTTTTCAGGATGTTACTTCCCCCACCACCATATAAGTTTGACAGCCCTGCAAAAGCCTGATTGGTTGGCTGGGCTATGATGATAAAAATCATAACTATGAATTGACAAAGAATTCCAAGCATCTGTATGAGCTGGCAATTTTCTCCATTTGCTGATGAGGTTAGCTTCTGTTAGGGGTACTGGTGTTAAAAGTATTAGATGCAACATGTCCTTTGTTGCCAGTTAGCTGTGTTTAGCTATTGTTTTTGAATGGCTACCCACTTTCTTCAGGAACTTTGTGATGAGGACTTTTTCAGTTGCATCAGGTTTTTACCCAGCAGGTAATGTCAAAGAAAATATGAAGTCAAAGCGATGTTTTTCACACATTTACTTATCACCAAGAATTGTGTAGTTGGTTTTTGTTTTACTAATCTTTGTGCCTCATGCTAAACAGATTTTTGTCTCCTGATGTTTTATTGATGTGGTATATCATGTCTTCTAAAGTACATTGAAAATCTGCAACATGTCATTGACTTCTGTGTTACTGCTGAGAAAAATTTAGCAAGAAATTGAGAAGCAGTTCGGTTACGAAAAAATGGGTTTCCATCCGTTCAGTTTGTTTCTTGTGGATTTGGAAGTAGTTGTTTAGCTGTTTGAAACCTATTAGAGTGAGTTCCATTGGTTGTTATTTTTATTTACTTTTTTTTATTATTCATTTATATATCGTTGTTTGCTTATTGGCTGAACATGAAATCAGGCAGAAAATAAAAGAACGATCAGGCTGACAGAGAGGTTTTAAGTTAAAAGTGTACTCACAACAGGTGTAAAGTAAAAATTGAAAATAGATGATGAAATAGTGAGCTGCCAAATGAACGCAACAAGCATTAAAGTAATGAGCCTCAACTACTATAACATAGGTGTTAATGTGGTATATGTAACAACCGTAGTACCTGTCCCCTCTGTACACTGTTTGAAAATGTATGCGTTCTAGTCATTTTTCATTGATTTTAATCAGTGTCAGTCTTAGTGTGTTATTTGTCAAAGTGATAAATAGATGTTTTATCTTGGTTGGGATCAAAGTTGGCTTGTTAGCTTATTCATTTATTAACGATTGTTTTGTTTCAGGAGGTGAAAGCGGTGATAACCCATTCCATACACAGTGTGTTGCATTCTTTGGGAGGTGTTCAGGTAATTGGTTCCATTTGTGAATCTATAGGTGTGGGTTCGTATGAGTATGCATGTACATATATGCATATACAAGGGAAAGGGTGGGGAGAGGTGACGAGAGGGAGGAAAGTGGAGGAGGAAGGGAGGGGTGGCTTGCATGATTGATAGCATACATTTTGGGTATGTGGTAAAGTCATATATGAAATTGTACAGTAGTACAGGTATTGGTACAATTGATCCAGGTCTGTTTATTCAGTGAGCTGGCTGAGCAATGGGCCATGGCCCTAGCAGAGAAAATTGACCACGGACAACAGAGAAAGAAATGAGGTTTTTTGAAGTAATGAAATGATGATGAAATTGAACAGAAATAATGACAGGCATTGCTGTACAACAGATTTTCTCTTCTCCAGTCGGCTGGGCCCAACTGTTGGCCAGGACTGTGTTAAAGAGAGGTTAATGTTCGGTAAAAATGACAGATAATGCATGTGGTATTACGACACCTCATGCCTTAGTGTGTTGTGTGGCAGATCCTGTTCCCCTGTTCAGTCAGCTGGATCTGCCCGTGGACCACGGCCCTGACAAAGAGAGCTCTGTGGACTACACCACCTGGTCAGTCACTGCCTGCACAAATGTTACAGACTAAGGCACCGTAGTTTGCTTACTTAGATGGGGGTCATGTGTTCAACATGCCCTTAGTGCTTGTTAAAGAATCCATGGCAACAAGGAAATTGTAAGTGGTTACATTTTTGTGAAAAATTTCACTTTGGTAACAAAGGAAAAATAGTTACTGATAGTCCACACAAATGAAAAAAATATTATCTCTTCCTCATTACCTCAACCAACGAGGATATGTTTTCTTCGGTGTTTGTTAGTTTGATTGATTGTTTGTGTGGATGTGACAACAGTTATGCATTAAGTAAAGTACCAGTTTTAACCAAACTTCATAGAGAGGAATGTTTTTTGGCCCAAGGAGATCCCACATTTTGGTGCAGATCTATGGTGGGGATCTATAGTGTGGGTCTATGGTGGGGATCCATAGTGTTGATCTATAGTGTGGATCTGTGGTGTGGATCTATGGTGTGGATTCATAGCGTGGATCTATGGTGTGGATCTGTAGTGTGGATCTATGGTGTGGATCCATAGTGTGGATCTATGGTGTGGATCTGTAGTGTGGATCTATGGTGTGGGTCTGTAGTGTGGATCTATGGGGTGGATCTATAGTGTGGACCTATGTTGTGGATCTATGGTGTTGATCCTGATCAAATGGCAGACCCAGAATAGGTTCAGCAAGATTATGGGAACACTACAGAACTGGTTTGAAATCAGTTGATGAGAGGTGCACCGAGACCCAAGGATGAAATCATGGAATTTGGTATGGATCTGCTTCAAGGGGCAGACCCAGATGTGTTCAACCTGGGCAGAGGTCTGCATTTTCCTGAGTGCCTATCTAGGGTTTTGCTGTTGTTGTGTACTTTCTTTTTGTTTCTGATCTGGTGACAGAGAGAGAGGGAGAGAAAGAGAGAGAGAGGGAGAGAAAGAGAGAGGGAGAGAGAGAGAGAGAGAGGGAGAGAAAGAGAGGGAGAGAGAGAGAGGGAGAGAAAGAGAGAGAGGGTGAGAGATAGAGAGGCGTTCTGTCAGCATGACAGGTTGAGATCAGGAAGGGAACAGGATCATGAAGGCTGGTTAAAAGTTGTGATATTGCCTTGTACTAACACAGTTTATTGTCGTTGTGCAGAATTGAGGGGAAACTCTGTGAAATCTGATTTTCAGAATACACCAGTTTTACGAGAAACAAAAACTCATGACTGATGTGAAATATTTCAGCCGAAAATGTTGGTGTACATATCTGTATTTGTATTGTTGAACCAGGACAGAAGCAGTTAGTTTTGTTCATTTTAGGAGATAAAGAAAGTGCACTGCTTTATTGGCTAGGGTCAACTCCAGCTGATGAATTTGTTAAACATTTCATGTTAATTTGATGCCAGGAACATTTTTTTTTAGCTGCAAGTTGATGAGATGATAATCAATGATATATGAAATGTTTAACTAATTGCAGGCTACAGTTAACTCCCCCCCCCCCCCCCCATTAAGTAATGTGAATTTATTGCATGTTTAAGATGATTGATGGAACATGTGATTCGTTCAGCAAACTTATTTTGCTATGTTGTTGAAATAATGTAGCAGGATAAGATAAGATAATGTTGCTTATAGCCCAGCCGACCGCAAAGGGCCACATCAGGGCTGTATGTAGCAGGATATTTAAATACTTACTTAGTAACTGGTATAAACAACCTATGATGTTGTTCTTACAAGCAGAAAAGGTGATGAAAGACAGAAAATAACGTTCTTTCGAATGAAAGTCAGAATGCAAGTAAACACACAAAACAAAGTGCAAAGTAAGCTGTGTTTAACATACAATACAAAAAAAAGTGAAGTCAGTTTTTAGCAGATCTGTTTTCTTCAGAAATCGCCAATAACCGAAAGTAGAAAATGCACAAAGCGATCTCCCCACATGGTTGTGAGCAGGAGAGTTTCCCCTGTACTGTGACAGAGGCAGATGTACGTGAATGTGTCGAAGTAAAGCCAGTCTGAGAGCACTGCTGTGTGACTTGCTGAAGAGCTTGCTGAGACATGTGAATGTGTTGTGTGGTCCCAGCCTGCAGAGCTTACTGACACACATGTGATGGATGTAGTTCCAACCTGAAGAGCTTACCATCGCACCTTTGAATGTATTAACGTAGCTTTAACTGGAACGTGTTGTAATGTGTTGATGTAGTTTTGATCGCAGAGGTAGTTCCAGTTTGAAGAGCTTACATTGTGAATGTGTGCTAGCCTGATGAGGCAGCTAAGTGACTTGTTGAACCAATTACTGACACATATGAGAATGTATTGATGCAGTGCCAACCTGTTGAAACAGCTATGTGACTTGTTGAACCCATTACTGACATATGAGAATGTATTGATGAAGTGCCAACCTGTTGAAACAGCTAAGTGACTTGTTGAACCATTACTGACACATATGAGAATGTATTGATGCAGTGCCAACCTGTTGAAACAGCTAAGTGACTTGTTGAACCAATTACTGACACATACGAGAATGTATTGATGCAGTGCCAGTCCGATGGGGCTGCTATTTGACGTATTGAGCTGCTTGACAACACATGTGTGAAGGTCTGAATGTAGTGCCAGCCTTACGAGCTCACTGACACGTACGTGAATGTGTTGATGCAGTTCCAGCCTGATGGGGCTGCTATGTGACTTGCTGAAGAGCTCCTCCACCATTCAGCAACAGCTGCTGCAGAGCAAAGGCTTCCTGGTCATTGCCTACCTGCTGGAGAAAGTGAGTGATGCCATGCTGTCTCACAAAAACATTCCAACATAAACTCTGTTCCCATTTGGTGATGATTCGCGTTCTGTTCAGTCAGGAATCGGAAGACTATTCTGAGATAATGCCACACTTATTCTGTGGGATTTGTATTTGACTTTATGATGATTGTTTTTGAAGATATCTTGAACAAGATTGTCAAACCAGTGTTGTCCACTGATTTGCAAATATTGTTTCACTTAAACAGCTGTCAGCATGAACATATGTGTCCGTTCAACTGTAAAGAATTGGTATATTACACAGCAGAATGGGATCTCTAGTGTTACTGCAGAGCATCTTTAATTTGTTAAGTATTTCAGTTGTAGAACATGTGCACCAGTAAACACAAGCATTAAATATTGAAATGTCATGGCACAAAATGAAGTTTCTATGAGGAAAAAGAAAAAATTCAAACCTGAAAGGTGAGGGTTTTTTGTTATTTTTTTCAGGAAAGAAGTTGATGAATGTTGTGACTATTTCTTCAAATGGAATTCACATGTTAAGGATGAAAAATGTGTTTGTTCTTAAACTTTTCCCTTATAGTGAATGCATGTATGTGTATTGTGTGAGCATATGTTTTCATTCATGTATATTCATAAGTGTGTCACAGAGTCTGAAACACACCTTTCTTCATTAAAACAACTACATTGACAAGTCAGTCACACTTTATACCTTCTCTGTAAACTCAGTAAGCCATGAAGGGCACCAGAGATGAAAGCTGTTGCCTGTGTTAGGTGTAAGCCATGAAGGGCACACAGAGATGAAAGTTGTTGCCTGTGTTGGGTGTAAGCCTTGAAGGGCACCAGAGATGAAAGCTGCTGCCTGTGTTGGGTGTAAGCCATGAAGGGCACAAGAGAGATGAAAGCTGCTGTCTGTGTTGGGTGTAAGCCTTGAAGGGCACACAGAGATGAAAGCTGCTGCCTGTGTTGGGTGTAAGCCTTGAAGGGCACACAGAGATGAAAGCTGCTGCCTGTGTTGGGTGTAAGCCATGAAGGGCACACACAGAGATGAAAGCTGCTGTCTGTGTTAGGTGTAAGCCATGAAGGGCACACAGAGAGATGAAAGCTGCTGTCTGTGTTGGGTGTAAGCCTTGAAGGGCACACAGAGATGAAAGCTGCTGCCTGTGTTGGGTGTAAGCCATGAAGGGCACACACAGAGATGAAAGCTGCTGTCTGTGTTAGGTGTAAGCCATGAAGGGCACACAGAGAGATGAAAGCTGCTGTCTGTGTTAGGTGTAAGCCATGAAGGGCACAGAGAGATGAAAAGTTGCTGTCTGTGTTGGGTGTAACCATGAAGGGCGCACAGAGAGATGAAAGTTGCTGTCTGTGTTGGGTGTAACCATGAAGGGCACACAGAGAGATGAAAGTTGCTGTTTGTGTTGGTGTAAGCCATGAAGGGCACACAGAGATGAAAGTTGCTGTCTGTATTGGGTGTAAGCCATGAAGGGCACAGAGAGATGAAAGTTGTTGCCTGTGTTGGGTGTTAGCCTTGAAGGGCACACAGAGAGATGAAAGCTGCTGTCTGTGTTAGGTGTAAGCCATGAAGGGCACAGAGAGATGAAAGCTGCTGTCTGTGTTAGGTGTAAGCCATGAAGGGCACACAGAGAGATGAAGCTGCTGTCTGTGTTAGGTGTAAGCATGAAGGGCACAGAGAGATGAAAGTTGCTGTCTGTAGTTGGGTTGTAACCATGAGGGCGCACAGAGAGATGAAAGTTGCTGTCTGTGTTGGGTGTAACCATGAAGGGCACACAGAGAGATGAAAGTTGCTGTTTGTGTTGGTTGTAAGCCATGAAGGGCACACAGAGATGAAAGTTGCTGTCTGTATTGGGTGTAAGCCATGAAGGGCACAGAGAGATGAAAGTGTTGCCTGTGTTGGGGTGTTAAGCCTTGAAGGGCACACAGAGAGATGAAAGTTGCTGTCTGTGTTGGGTGTAAGCTGTGAAGGGCACACAGAGAGATTGAAAGTTGTGTCTGTGTTGGGTGTAAGCCGTGAAGGGCACACAGAGAGATGAAAGTTGCTGCCTGTGTTGGGTGTAAGCCATGAAGGGCACACAGAGATGAAAGTTGTGTCTGTGTTGGGTGTAACCATGAAGGGCGCACAGAGAGATGAAAGTTGCTGTCTGTGTTGGGTGTAACCATGAAGGGCACACAGAGAGATGAAAGCTGCTGTCTGTGTTGGGTGTAAGCCTTGAAGGGCACACGAGAGATGAAAGTTGCTGTTTGTGTTGGGTGTAAGCCGTGAAGGGCACACAGAGAGATGAAAGTTGCTGTCTGTGTTGGGTGTAAGCCATGAAGGGCACACAGAGAGATGAAAGTTGCTGTCTGTGTTGGGTGTAACCATGAAGGGCACACAGAGAGATGAAAGCTGCTGTCTGTGTTGGGGGTAAGCCATGAAGGGCACACAGAGATGAAAGTTGCTGTCTGTGTTGGGTGTAAGCTATGAAGGGCACCAGAGATGAAAGCTGCTGTCTGTGTTGGGTGTAAGCCTTGAAGGGCACACAGAGATGAAAGTTGTTGCCTGTGTTGGGTGTAAGCCGTGAAAGGGCACACACAGAGATGAAAGTTGCTGTCTGTGTTGGGAGTAAGCCATGAAGGGCACACAGAGAGATGAAAGTTGTGCTGTGTTGGGGTAAGCCATGAAGGGCACACAGAGAGATGAAAGTTGCTGTCTGTGTTGGGGTAAGCCATGAAGGGCACAAGAGATGAAAGTTGTTGTCTGTGTTTGGGTGTAGTAAGCCTGAAGGGCACACAGAGAGATGAAAGTTGTTGCCTGTGTGGGTGTAAGCCTGAAGGGCACACAGAGAGATGAAAGCTGCTGCTGTGTTGGGTGTAAGCCTGAAGGGCACACAGAAGATGAAAGTGTGCCTGTGTTGGGTGTAAGCCATGAAGGGCACACAGAGAGTGTAAGGACAAGTATTGCTGTTTGTGTTGGGGTAAGCCTGAAGGGCACACAGAGAGATGAAGTGCTGTCTGTGTTGGGGTAAGCCATGAAGGGCACACAGAGATGAAAGTTGTTGCCTGTGTTGGGGTAAGCCTTGAAGGGCACACAGAGAGATGAAAGTGTGCCTGTGTTGGGTTGTAAGCCATGAAGGGCACACAGAGAGATGAAAGTTGCTGTTTGTGTTGGGTGTAAGCCATGAAGGGCACACACAGAGATGAAAGCTGCTGCCTGTGTTGGGTTGCAGTCCTCCAAAGACCACATCACCCGGCTGTCCTAGAGGCGTTTCTGGAGCTGACGCAGTACCTGGTCAAACTGCCCACCGGGGCCACCCTGCTCAAACACCTGTTTGACTACATCCTCTTCAACCCTCAGCTCTGGGTCCACACTTCGGTGGAGGTAAACACACCTGTCTCTTCTCTTATCTGTCAGTCTGTCTGTCTTCTTCGCTCTTCTCTCTCTCTCTCTCTCTCTCTCTCTCTCTCTCTCTCTCTCTCTCTCTCTCTCTCTCTCTCTCTCAATATATATGTATGCTTGAATAAAATGTTTTGTTAAAAAATTGTTTGAAATAAATTATTATAGTAATGCATGCACATACCCTCTGAATAACCTAGGACCTCAAGGCATTTATAAACTGGGAACAAATTTAGAAAGACAACAGACTAAAATCTGTATCAAACTGTAGGTTTTCACATTAAGTGGAAATTTTTTTTTTATTTAACTACACTTTCGCCCTAGTGACCCCAATGGATTTTTGAAGCTGAAAGAATAAGTACCTGGTGGACAAAGCAAGAGAGTGTGTTGCAAGTGACAGGTCTTGTAAAAGAAAAAGCTCGCTTTTTAATGATTTAATTATTTAATGATTAAATTCATTTGGAACAATGGTAACAACAACAAAAAGGGGAAGAAAGAAATACACATCAGTCATTTGCATAGTCAGTGTAGTTAGATTCTAACTCAGTTGATCGATCCATCAGCCAGCTGATATACGTTGTAAAGGGAAGAGAGTGAACTGGAAATAGTAGAAAGGAGAGAGAGAAATCATAGTTCTTTTGTAAGAATTCATGTTAAGCAATCTGATTCACAAGAGAGACTGGATTGAGCATAGACAGACAGGAGAGAGAGAAATCATAGTTCATTTCAGTAATCTGATGTAGAAAAAAAAAGTACCTATGAAATATTATCATCAAAGCTTTAGTTGAATGCTTTTTTTCCAACTGTTTCTCATTGAAACATAAAGTTTTGATTATGTGATATAATTTACGCATGTATATACCCAAGCATATGCGCGCAAAAGAATGTACTCGAGCATATGAAGATATTACTTTTCAATAACTGCAAAATGTTGATTTTGTTGTCTTACGTACAGACCAGTTGCTTAAAACATTCATAGGATTATACTGGCAAACAATATGACAATCCATGTGCTGTTCAGCGACAGATGGTTATAGAGAAGAGTGAACTGAAGAGAAGAACCGTTTTCGGCAGCTGGGTGGGCTGTAAATAGCAAACCATAAAGATAAAGGGACATAATCCTTGTTGAAGCCAGTCCTCCACCTCCGATTGGTGTCCTGCTGTGACAGGTCCAGACGAAGCTGTACTGTTACCTGGCCACGGAGTTCATCAACGATGCCCACATCTACACCAACATCCGCCGTGTGTCCGCCATCCTGCAGACCATGCACTCCCTCAAGTTCTACTACTGGGTGGTCAGCCCACAGGACCGCAGCGGCATCATGCCCAAAGGCATGGGTGAGTGGCCATAGCTTGGACACATACTGATGGCACACACGAGGACTGGAGATGTGCTGATGGAGACATACAGATTTTTACATGCATGACCTGTAAATCATGTTCCCTTGTATGCACTACATTCGTCGTAATGATACAGTATCCTGTTGGTTTGATAGACAGGTAGGCACACAGGTCATGTTTCCTCATACGTCTGATGCATGCTACATTTATGATACACAGAGACTGGACATATTTTAGATATATAGAGTGCAGACACATTGACTGTTGAAATATTGCAAATGGACCATTAACATGCAGATTGTGCATTCATCTCTTGAACCAATGGCAAAAAAAATGGCTTTTCCCTTTTCTTTATAATTTGCTGATCAAGTTTTACTTATTGTATGCATGTATATGCATGTATTTATGTGTGTATGTAGATGTGTCTGTGTGTAGCTGAAAGTAAACTTACCCAGCAAATGTTTGAATTCTGAAGCATGCAATGTGTCGTTTATCTTTTGTATGAAGATGGTCCCCGTCCAACTCATGATGAGATTGTGAAGCTCCGTTCCTTCATGCTGCTGTACCTGAGAGAGCTGATCGTCAAAGGGCAGGGCATTCTGGAAGACGAACTGCAGAGCATGTTGAATTATCTCACCACACTGCATGAGGTTAGGCCTCTCCTCATCTCTGTTTTAACCCACCTTGTCTTTCTGTCACTGCTTGAATACAATGCAGCTTGACGCTGATTGTTTTAGATTGCAATTTGTTTGAAATGTCTTGATTTTTTTTTCCCTGAGGAAAAGATTACAATTCTTGTTTCATATTTTTTGTTTGTTTTCTTTTCTTTTTTTTTTCTTGCTGGTTGTGTTGGAAAACCTAGGGTGAAAATGTTGTTTGGATATTTCAAAGTTCGTATGAATTTTTGGGAGAATGAAACAAAAGAAAAAAGCAATAAAATGGCTAAAAGTTCCACATTAAAGGAACTGTGTGAGAAACATGGTAATAATGTAGAGTGTTCAAACTGTAGTTTTCGTTCACTTTACTGGGGTATGGTTAGGCAGGCAGTCAGGTTTTTCAGTTTTTATTTCGTGCTTTAGGTATGCATCTTGTTGAAATGTTAACTCTTTTGTGTGTGAGTGTGTGTATGTGTTTGTGTGTGTGGTGTGTGTGTGTGTGTGTGTGTGTGTGTGCGTGTGTGTGTGTGGTGAGTGTGTGTGTGTGTGTGTGTGTCCGCGCGCGCGCACACGCATACGCATGGGTGTGTGTATGTGTGTGTTCATGCTTGTGTGTATACAAGCTTGTGTTCGCCTTCTCCCCATGTCCATGTTCACTGGTGCCCCACAGGACGACAACATCCAGGACGTGCTGGAGCTGTTGGTGGAGCTGATGGCACAGCACCCGGCCTCCATGGTGCCGGCCTTTGACCGTAAGAACGGCGTCAGCACCATCTTCAAGCTGCTGGCCTCTCAGAAGGAAGACATCCGCCTGCTGGCTCTGCGCCTCCTAGGGTTCTTCCTCATGAGGAGCACCTACAGGTAGAACAAGCACCGGAGAAATGTCCGCTTAGAGGTCTGGTTCGCCTAAAACATCGGGCATTATTCTTTTGATTTAAGGGTCCTGGATTCAGTCTCCACTTTAGACGGTCAGGTTAGATGAGATATCCTCTTTGGAGTCAATATCTGTGCAAGCTTCAACTCCTTCCCTTTAGCTCTTTTTACACTGTGCCAAACCTATCATTTACGCACAGAGTAGATATTCCATGTGCTAGATTTGAGCTGAGATTTGATGCCCCGCCTTTGACACCCAGCCAGCCTCCAGCTTTCTAGAAAGTTGGGCATATCTACAGTGTCTGCAGAAATCACACCAGCAATATTGCTCCGAGTTTTACCTGGCTTCAGTAATAAATATCATCAGTTACCACCAAGTGTTAATCATCACAGATATTAACGAATCAAGTTGTTTTTTAAAAACGCTTTCAGCATTTGTCACGCACTAGGTAGTGATGTGTTTTGAGGATGCAGAGTGTGAGGCATGGATGGTGATGTCTTGTGCAGGCGGAAGCAGGACGCCATGAACCCACACAACCTGTTCAGTCTGCTGGCGGAGCGTCTGATGCTGCACTCCAACACCATCACCATCAACACCTACAACGTGCTTTTGAGGTAATCACGTCACAGCAGCTGGAGACCTCAGGGTGTTCTCTGTACAAAACTGAATTCTCCTGATGCTGTTTGAATCATTGTTTTGTTGTGTGGTGAAGAATCACAATCCATGTAGGGAGGTAAAACATGTATAGTGGGAGAAAGATTTGAAGAAATAACGGATTTACACTGGAAGAACACAGAAATTTTGCAGTGTGGTATTCCTTCATTTTTTTCTTAAAAACCTACTGTAAGTATGTTGGTTTTTCAGTCCATTTGTCCTAGAAAATTTCAAGACATGCTCTTGTAGTGTCCATGAAAAGTCCTCAGTTTTTCTACAGCACAAGTTCTGATCCTGTGTATGCATGTTACAGATTCTGACAGAGAGGATGAGCCTGGATAAGCCCAAAAGTGTGGAGCCTGAGTCCACCCACAGAATTGAAAACTCGGGTAAGGGTGGATATATGTTGACCGGTGACACATAGCTCTCTGATCAATTGAATGCATATTTGTTCGTTCATTCATTCATTCATCTGTTCATTCACTTGCCTTTCCTGTGGCTAGTGGTGGTGGTCTGTTTACATCATGAGCTTGGAAGCACACCATCCTCACCTTGGTTATTGTCTTCATCATCAGCATGAAAAATGAACAGTATTAATAGCAGTAAATGTTGTCATGCCATCAGTGTTCTTGGTTATAATCATTGTTCAGGTTAACATATTTGTAAAGAGTAGAGCTGTTTTTAATTGTTATTAGCATTGCTTGTTAATCGGATAATTCATTTTCGTTTTTCAGCCCTCAGTTGAAATGTCTTGTTTTTACAGCCATTTTGAAGGTGATAGCGACAATGATCCGTCAGTCGAAGGGCACAGGAGAGACGGTGGAGGTGAAGAAGAAGTTTCTGTCTGACCTGACCATTCTGTGCAACAACAACAAGGACAACAGGAGGTCAGTACCTATCTGATTAATCCTTTGACTGCTTCTGACCTTATGCTCTGGCACCTTTATTATGGGATGAGGCAGACACATCAGGTCATCAGGCACCACTGGTTCCTTATGTTCTTATTTACTTGGTCATCTTGTATTCAAAATTCAGCAGAGTCTCTTACACTTGCAAAATTTTGATTTGCACAGGAGGCATACAGTGTGGTGTTCCTTTGTTTTTCTTAAAAAATCTTCTGCAAGTGTGTTGGCTTTTCTATCTGTTGTCCTTGAAATTCTCAGTATATGCACTTAAAGTATCGATGAAAAGCATGTCAATTCTTTAATAATCTGTGTGTGTGTGTGGTGGTGTTGGTGTGTGTGTGTGTGTGTGTTGTGTGTGCATGTACTTATATGCATGCGTGTGTGCATGTATAGTGTGCTTGTTTATGTTGTATGTACGTTGTATATATATATATGTGTGTGTGTGCAGGACGGTGCTGCAGATGTCGGTGTGGCAGGACTGGCTGTTCTCCATGGCCTACATCTACCCGGGCAGCTCGGAGCAGCAGAAGATCACGGACATGGTGATGGCGCTGTTCCGCATGCTGCTGCACCACGCCATCAAGTACGAGTTTGGAGGATGGCGAGTCTGGATCGACACCTTGGCCATTCTGCACTCCAAGGTCAGTACAGATTTGAGACGTTGCGGTGGCTTGTTGGTCACGTTTGTTCACCTCGTAGTTCCACTTCTACATTAGACAAGGACATAGCCTTTGTGCCCTGCTCATGGATTGGTGTGCATGAACACAAGCATGGAGGCAAGCAACACTTGCACATTTGCTGCTCGCCAGCCAGCATGTCTCTTGTGCTCAGGAAGAGAAAACAAAAATACTATTTGTTTCCAAAATAAAGACAGTGTTTAGTGTTGAGGAGGTCAGGTGTAGACCTTTTCACAACTTTCCTACATCTTCCTCTTTTCCCCATCCTTCCCTTGCTTCCTATTCTCCCCCCCCCCCCCCCCCTTTCCTCGGAAACAAATACAACAAACAGAGATTACAACTTTTCTATTTAAAAAGAGGCTTTTCATTCTAAGTTGGAAGCACTTACCAGCAGGCCTATATGTACAAATCAAGTTCACACCACAAGTTGACTGTGCAGACATAAATATGTGTCACTGTATGTCGTATCCTCAGGTGGCTTTTGAGGACTTCAACAAGCACATGTCCAAAATGTACCACCAGTACGAGAACCAACGTTCAGATGACATAGTCGATCCAAGTGAACGGCAGCAGCGACCCATCAGCACTATTTCTGGCATCAACAGTGCTGAAAAGCCTCTGCCCAAATCCACAGTGAAGATTTCTGAGATCAGCGAGGATGAAGCATCTGCCCTGCAGACTTCAGGTTTGTACGCTGATGAACGAAGGGTTGAAATGTAACAGGGAGGGAGGGGAAGGACTTTGATGTGCACCTTTCACAGACATCGACACGGATAGAAGGTTGGGAATGAGGTCACCACGACAGCATCATTTGATGGGCGATGTGTAGATGTGTCCGGTACAGGGTATATAGGCAAGCTTGGAACATCCTTTTTTGGGGATGTTTCCTTGTGTGTTCTGTGTGCTCTGTGCTGTCATATCTGCTGGCAATTTGATGTCGTAAGCAGCATTCCTTTGGAGTTATGAGCATGTGTTTGTTTTCTTGTGGGAGCAAGAGTTACCCCACTTGTTTGTTGTTTACTGTTTACTGTTCCCTGCCTCACTTCATATTTACTTTCATTTCAGTCAAATCGAGGTTACCTGTATTCGTTTCTGTCCGTCTGTGTACTTGTCTGACTATATCCAAGATTGAAAAGGCTATGCCAGTCTTGAAGAAATGTTTATTTATATTTGTTCATTCTCCAGTTGTTGTTGCTGTGTAGATGTATCTGGCACAGTGTATATAGGCAAGCTTGGAACATCCTTTTTTGGGGATGTTTCCTTGTTTGTTCTGTGTGCTCTGTGCTTTCATATCTGTTAGGTGATTTGGTATCGTAAGCAGCATTCCTTGGAGTTATGGGCGTGTGTTTGTTTTCTTGTGGGAACAAGAGTTACCCTGCTTGTTTGTTGAGTACTGTTTGCTGTTCCCTGCCTCGTTTCATGTTTACTGCTGTTACCTGGTTCTATTACAGTAATAAGTCAAGAAACGTGTGTACTTATACCTTTTTTTTACACATTTTTTTTTCCATCTCCATCATAAAGTCCCTTACCGTGATTCACTGCTGAACTAATTCCATCACAGGTGAAGAGAACAAAGGCAGTACGCCAGAAGAGAAGAAGGAAGAGGAAAAGAAACCAGACACTGAGACAGAGTCATCAAACGACAAAGACAGCGCAGGATCAAAAGCAGACTCTCCAGCAGAAGACTCCAAAGAGGCCAAGTCAGAGGAGGACAGCAAGGAAGCAGCCGCAGACAGCAGTGCCAAAGAAGGCCCCAAGGAAGACAAAGAAGAAGGGGCAGTGGGAGGATCAGAGCCATCTGTCTCTTCACCGGAACCCTCAGCAGCATCTCCAGTTCCCGCTGAAGATGCTATGTCAAAGCCAACAGAGCCTCAAAAGCCCTCTCCCGATGCTGCCAAGCGCAGTCAGCCTCAGCCAGCGAGCGCTCAGCGCCGGTCCTCCGGGGCCAGTCGCACTGGAGAAGAGCGACAGGGAAGAGCTATTTTTAGCCCTGGTCCCCGTGCCCCGCCCTTCCGCATCCCTGAATTCCGTTGGTCTTACCTGCATCAGAAGCTCTTGTCAGATTTGTTGTTTGCTGTGGAGACAGACGTGCAGGTGTGGAAGAGGTGAGTGTTGTTTTTTTTTCCTGGCATTTTTCTACTGTTAGTGTAATCAGACAATTTACAAAGTAAAAAAAAAAAAATGATCACTGTATCAAAACGAAATCATTTTGTTGTTGTTGAAGATATCTGTTCTTGTGTTTGTTGCTGCTACCAGAGAGGATATATTTGTACCCACATCTGTTTGTTTATCACAAAGACCAGGGAAAAGTTAATGAAACTTGGTAGACAGATGGAGTGCGGTCTAGTGAGTGCTTTGTTAAATGTTGGTATGGATCCATGGTGCGGATTCAGATCAAAAGGCAGATAGACAATTTGCTTGGCAAGATAATTACAAATTTTCCTCTGAACGTGAAGATTGAGGCTGCTGTTTGTGGATTGGTAACTATCTGGTATCTCTGAAGTAGTATATTGAAAGAATATTAGCACTTTCCATGGTGTAAATGATGACGTTTCATATTGTTCTTATCCTGTTACAAAAAGTAGACCGAAGGTAACTCTTGCACTCTGTACCTACCATTACTTTCTCAGTTTGAAAAACAACTTTGTGTATCTGTTCGTTTGTCTGATAGCAAGATTATGCAAAAACTACATAACTGATCAGTGGGAAGATGGACTAAATGTGGCCTAGGGTCTTTTGAGCAGAATTACTTCAAATCTTCATTGAACAGGAATACCATGAACGTACTGTTTATGAAGATTAATGTGAGATCTATCTCTGAAGTGATATGTTTTCTTAGATTATGCAAACTTTTTTTTAATGATGTATTATATGTTGACATTGTATATCTTCCAGATCATATTGAAAAAAAGTGAACGGAAAATAACTTTTTCACTTTGTACCTGCTATTATTTCCCCTGGCAGGAAATTAATTTTTCCAGCATCTGTTTGACCTTTGCAGAGATCTGCACTGTCCCAGTTGTCCTTCTCATTTGTACAGTATTTAACAGACCATTAATCTCAGACATATACTTAACCTGTGTGGAAGTGAAGTTCAGTTTTTAAAAGCATGTATTGTTATTCTTGACCTTAAAAAGTTCAGTTTCAGTCCTTGTTTTATAGGTTATGAAAACAAGCATGATGACTTGATTAATGTCCTATAATCTAGATGTCTGAGAGTAGTCATTCTGATTTTGAATATTTACTATTGATTATGGCATAGTGTTATGTGACATACAGTAGCATTTTAGCCACTACACTGTCTTCTGTCTTTCAGCCACAGTTCCAAGAACGTCATTGACTTTGTCAACGCCAGTGAGAACCACATCTATGTGGTCAATGTGACTCACATGATTTCCCAGCTGGCTGACAACCTCATCACATCGTGTGGGGGTCTGCTTCCTCTGCTGGCTGCTGCCACTTCTCCAAATGTGAGTCTGAAGTAGTGATCACATTTCCTGTCCTCATGGCGGCAGGGATACATCCTGTTTTGTACAGTCATATAATGTTTTCTGTAAAGTCCATGGTTCATTCCTTAGCACACATCTCTCAGTCTGCTCAAAATGGCGGGGGTTAGCCACACAAGATATGAAAACAACAACGACGTGGTTTGCGAGTTGAGGAAGGGAAGGCAAGACAAAGTGCAAAGCTGTGGTATAACCAACAAGGAGTAAGGCTTTACCATGATGTGGAAGTGTCTCTGGGCATGGGTCATACCATGATGTGGAAGTTTCGGCATGGTCTACATGATGTGGAGGCTGGGCATGGGTCATACCATGATTACAAGTGGAAGTGTCTCTGGGCATGGGTCATACCATGATGTACAAGTGGAAGAGATTCTTGGTGGAGAGGAGTTAAATGCTGTAGCTTTGAAAGAAATTGACAGGGTGAAAAAACGAAACCAGTTTGGGAATTTGTGAAAATTTTTCTTTTTAAGTTCATCTGTGACAGCCTTTTTGCTAAATACTGGGGGTTATTTGGGGGACATTATACTGTTTTGTGTAAGGTCAAAATGACTTTTTTCTGTGTTTTGGCTTTTTTGAGTTCTTTATCTTCCCCCCAAGCTACAAGAATGGGGTAAGTAAGGGAAACCCTCTTTTAAAAATGATTTTTGGGGAATTTCACCCTTTTTTTATTAGTCGAGGAGTGTTGAGTCAAGAAAAAGGGGTCATTTAACCAAAATGTGTTTTGTGGGGGTGTTGTGTGTTGTTGTGTTTGGTTTCTTTTTTCTTTTGATTCAGTCTGTTTGTGTGGATATTTTATTTTGGGGTTCCCTTCATTTTGAAGAGAAAAAAATACATTTTTGATTTGTCATTTTGAAGGGTGTATAAATGAGGGCAAGGGTTTAATGGTTAAAAAGTTACGTCTCATAAATCTGTTTTTCCCAAATAGTTGGCTGCAAATGTTTTACGGGTGCTTTTTTTTGGGATGGGAGGCATGAAAGATTTGAAAAATTTGTATGTCTTTAATTGCCCCAAATATTAAAAAAAAAAAATTTTTTTTTTTTTAAATTATAATTTTTTTTTTAAATTTTATGTTTGGGAAATTTGATTTTTGGATGATTTTTTTTGGAAATTAGGTTGGTTATGAAAAATTTTTTTTATTTTGTAAAAAAATTTGTTAGAAAATCTCTTTGGGTTAAACTTTTTTTAATTTTAACCCCATCTTTTTTTGGAAAAACCCCTTCCCGCTATCTTTTTCTTAAATCAATTTTTTTTGAAAACACAAAAATATTCTTTTTTTTAAAAAGAAAAAATGAAAAATTTTAAAATAACAAGAAAAAAATTTGAATGAAAAACTTTTGAACAATAAAAAAGGGAAAAAATCTAAATGCCCAAGTTTTTAAAATACAATCAAAAGAAAAAAAAAATCAAGTTAATATCTGGACCAGGTAAACATTTTTTTAAAATTCCACAAATGAAAGCTTTTCCCCTCTCACTTTAAACCAACAAAAAAAAAGGCTTTATTTTTTCTTACCTTAGAATTGAAAAAACACAAAAATACCCCTATAAGGGAATTTTTAAAAAATTAAAATAATAAAAGATTTCAATGAAAAAAAAATAAAACCATTTGAAAAAAAAAAAATTAAATGGTAGCGGAACCCAAAAACCTTTAAAAGAAATTTTAAAAAAAATAAACATAAAAAGAAATAAAAATGAGGGACCCACAGCTTTACCAGGAGTTTAATTCAAAACCCATGAACAGTGTACCCAACCCAAACAGTCCAAACAAAAAACGGTTTTTCCCCAGTTTTTTTCCCCATAAAAACCCCTGGTGTTTTCCCCGGCTTTTCCAAAACAAATCCTTTTGGGGGGCTTAGAAATTGGTGCCCCCCTGTTTCCCACCACCCCCAGGCCCCCCTTTGTGGGTTTTTGGGGAAAACCACCTGAAGTCAGAAAAAAAGCTTGCACCCTCAGCAAGTGTTTTTGCCCAAAAAACACCCCAAGGGGCCCCGGAGTCAGGGAACTCTTACCACCCTTTCCTAAACAAAAGGGTGTTAAATTTCTCCAGAACATAAAACACCCCCCACCCCCAAACCCAAACACACCCACCAAATCATATGAACAAAAAAACAAACTTTTTTACAAAAAAATTTTTAAACAAAAAAAAATGTCCAAACAAAGGCAAAACAAAACAAATTGTATACACCAACAAAGAAACTTACCAATGAACACGACAGGTTCAATCCATGGAATGAAACGTCTCGCAATGTTCAAAGTAAAAATTCTGGCTATGCTCCATCCTTGTCAAGTGGAAGTTCACGCATGGGTATACCATGAACAAGGAAAGATTCTGGTCTGTAGAGAATGCTTCTTTGAAAAAAATGACATGAACAACAGACGAATGGAATTTACTGAAATTTTTCATTAAGTCTTTTGCACGCCTTTTTCTATAGGGATTAAACATATACGACTTTCGACACACTAACCAGACACACTCCAATTCCATATCTCTAACCCTCACCCAACAACAAACAGGTAAGTAATGGGCAACTCTAAAAATATTGTAAACAAGCAAACCAACCACCACTGACTGAAAGAGCAGGGCGATGTTGGACAGAGCACCAGAGGTGCACACTGGAAATCTAAGAGTCGGTGCTTGAGCGGGGTCGTTGCGGTGTCTACGATCACATTCGGGTTTTTCCCTTTTTTAATTATGAAGAAAAACTTATGTTTTAAAATTGAAGGAATCTTCAAATACATTTTGAGTCTTAATGATTACATTTCTGTTGGTAGTCTGATAGGGAGAATGATGGCAAAGGTTTTCATTTCCAAAAACTCTCATTACATCAATTTTAAATTCAAATTGGGGCAAAATCTTCTTTTTCAGGTGCTTTCTGTTTGGATGTGGAAAAATTGCAAAAGCTTGGTGTGCTCCATGCTAGATATTGAAAGTAGGTTTACATTACCTGCATCGTATTAATATGTAATGACAATTTTAAAAAATTTTGGAAATCAACCAAGAGTGGCAAGTTTTTAGCAAATATAATGTGGGGTTTTGGAATGCTGACGAAAAAAAGGGTTGATCACTGACGACATTACTCATGGAGAGCGCCTTTATTTTATTCATCTTCGTACGCCAGTGCCAGAGGTTAACGAATTGTTTGTATGATTTTAACCGATTTTATTTTGATTTATTTGAAACAAATTTTTAAGATTGTTTGGTACAGTATTCTTGGCTGATTTTTCTCTCAAAGAGAGTGCCAAACAATACACTGAATGATATTTGTGTATGTGTGTGTGTGTGTGTGTGTGTGTTTTGTATGTGTGTGTGTGTGTGTGTGTGTGTGTGTGTGTGTGGGGGGAGATAGAATCATTTGTGTGGTTCTTGTTCAAGAGAGATATTTATGGTCATTACACCCCGTAGTGATGGTTCTCCAAGCACAGCAATATGAACCTTCAGCAATCTAAACAACACGCTTTAGAGACGTGCAACCCAAACCCGATACAGTGTGCTGGCACTGTTATAGACTTTGCATACTTTTTCTTTGTTTCTTATCTTTTTTTTTTTTTTGATACTCAAACGTACAATTTTTTTTAATCAGATTCTTTTTCTGTTTCTGTCTTTTTTTCCCTTTTTTTCCCCATTTAAATGGGGCTTCAATCTCTGATGTTTTCCCGCCTTTTTTGTTTTTTCCTTTACTGACGCTCGCTCACTATGCATGATTATCACTGCAGATTTCAGTGTTTTTATATTTAATACAAAGTGTCTGGATTCATTTTAAAACCAACGATTTGGGTGTGCTGACACTTTCATTCATTGCAAAGATA
Organism: Conus ventricosus; assembly: GCA_018398815.1. Lineage (NCBI taxonomy): Eukaryota > Metazoa > Mollusca > Gastropoda > Neogastropoda > Conidae > Conus > Conus ventricosus. The sequence continues at coordinate 42,447,844 of CM031601.1, forward strand.
AAATTACACAAAAGTAAATGCTACACGCACCGAATTAAATGTATAGGTTGTGTTGTGGATACAGTGTATGAAACAACATAGAAATGCCCATGTTTGACAGGCGCAGAGTCACGAGTAGCTTGATGTTGGTGGGTTTGTTTTCAGGGGGAGATTGACATTCTGGAGCCGAACCAGGGGCTGAGCATCGAGCAGTCGGTGTCCATCCTGCAGCGTATCATGGCCATGACGGACATCCTGGTCTTCGCCTCCTCCACCAACTTCGCCGAACTGGAGCAGGAGAAGAACATGCCCTCGGGGGGCATTTTGCGACAGTGCCTCCGACTGGGTGAGAGCGTCGTTGTAGATTGCGCTGTGGGATGGGATTCTGTTGGACACAGGGAAGAGACTGACTGTGCACAGGGTGAAATGTTGCTGGAATACCTTGATTTTTTTGGGTGTGTGGTGTAATTGTTTTTTATGGTGTAATATCATGGTCCAAGTCCCACTGGGATATGTTCATGATTGTGTAATTTCTGCCACAGCTGCTGTTGTGAGTTGTAGGTCTCATTTGGTGTTGGCTAGATCCGAACTGCAAACTTTGCAGACTTGATGTTGATCACACCCGTTTCAGTGTCATTATTGCCCAGCCAAAACATACATGGCCCATTCATGGCTGTCACCATAATGATAATGAAAAGCAAAGAAATCACTCTTATGAAACATATGCACACACATACACACTTACACACACAGGCACACTTACACACACACTCACACACCACACACCACACACACACACACACACACACACACACACACACACACACACACACATAGTCACACCACACACACACACACACCACACACACACACACACACCACACTCACACACACACACACACACACCACACGCATGCACGCACGCACGCACACATACACGCACGCACGCACCACGCACGCACGCATGCAGATTCACACACAGTTTCTGCAACAATTCATAAATAGAATTTAAATTTTGCTGTCCTCAAGAGAGAAAAAAAGCTATACCAGCTGAGCATGCCAGCTCTTCCACTCAGTTAACTACAGCCAGATTCACAAAAAATTCAAAGAAAAACAATTCATGCAACAAATAGAATAAAAGAAATTCCAGCACGAAAACAGGTGAGTAAGCCACAAAGCAGAAAAACAGTCTTCTGCACTTTTTTTTTTTCATATCTGGTCAGACTTTAAAACATGGCAGCTATTTTTTGTTTTTGTTTTGTTGTTGGTTGAAGCATGGCAACGATTAATGAGAAGATAAACACTGCCCTGTGTGAACACTGGCTCTCATGAGAGTGAATTTGCCTAGCAACGGTGGATGATCAAAAAAAAAAAAAAAGAAAGAAAAAAGAAAGAGGAAGGCGACAGCGGATACCCCTTTCATGGCCAAATTTTTATCATTTCATGTCAATAGTTTCTACCAGGTTAGTTGTCGGATGTAAATGAGTGCATATTTTCTTTGTTTCTTTTTCAGGTTGAAACGTCTGTCCGTAAAGCCTTTCAGTTCTTTCCCTTGATTTTGTAATACCAGTGATTGAATGTGTTTTTGTGGTAATTATCACATCTAAAGACGATTGGTTTTTTTTGTTATTGAAGCAAAAGTTTATTTAAAACAAATGTAAACAAACACATTTGCCATGAAAAAAGATTATTTGAGAAATGTCAGATATTGTTGGATAGTTATAGCTTAAAAAGTGTGAAAAACTCAAAAACTGTGTAAAGTTATCTTGATGACAATCCTGAAAAGGTCCAGTACAGATGGTTGGGCTACAAACAAACCTAGGACATTCGTCTGTTGTGAGGGGGCCAGGATAGCTCAGTTCGTAGGAGTTAACATTGGTTGTGACTCCATTCCCCATACAGTCCTTCGAATGAGACTATAAACCGAGGTTCAATGTGTGAACGCACGCACAACATCTTGCACACACGTAAAATCCCTCACCAACTTTCGGATAGAGAAGGCCAGTTTGGCCGTTGGTATGGATGACACATTACACATAGCATGCACCTTCCCTGAAGATGGAGTATGGCTGCCTTAATGGCGGGATAAAAAAAAAACCGGTCATACGCACAAAACTCCACTGCCTGTCTATACAGGCAGTGACTGCAGGAGTATCAGCCTGCGTACGCAGAAAGAAAGAAAATCTGTTGTGAGAATCAAGCAAAATATGGATTGAATGGGCATGAAAGTGCCTTGTTAGACATACATATTATTTGACAGGAGCTCAAGATATATAGTACATTTCAGCCTATCCTTCAAGTTATGTACACAACTGTATGAAATCAAATAGCCTTGAACGCATTCACTGCATGATTGTGATATGTTTAAAGTAAGATTCAGCGCCATACACTGACCCCAGGGCTTTGAAGTAGTGGATGTCTGTGGTTTGCAGTGTGCACAGCGGCAGTGCGGAACTGTCTGGAGTGCAGGCATCGTTATTCCCGCCCTTCCTCTGAGCCTCCCTCCCCAGGGGGCACCTCGGCCTCAGGGCTGCTGGGGGGAAACCTATCAACGGTGTGGACCCTATACAGTCCCTCATCGGTGGCTCCCATCCCTCCACTAAGGTGACACTTGTTTTTTTCTTTTACATTTTCCCTTTGGGAGGAAAGAGGGTGGTTGAAAGGTGGTGGAGACAGGTGGGGGGAAGTGGGGTGGGGTGGCAGAGGGAAAAGGGGGTGGAGGGCAGGAGGGTGGGCATTTGGGAAAGGCTAATGAGGATGGAAGGATGATAGATGTCAAGTCATTGTATAAGGCTCCGTGCAAGTGCATCTGCTGTCATAGAGAGGTGATAACAAAGCAAACAAAAAGCAAAAACAAAGCAAAACGAAACAAAAATGGCCATACACTCACAATCCTCTCACGCCGTGAGATGCCAGTTCTGGCAGTATCATGGAGAGTAAGAAAAAGAATTTGACAGACTCATCCTTGGGCCACATTCCATTTTTAACCACATTTCGTTGACACTGGTTCAGTAGTTCTTGTAATGTTGCTGACTGACAGATATACCAACCAACCAACGGGTGTGGGTCAAAAGACAATGTTCAAGGTAGAGCGTTACAAACAGACATCACATTTCATAAAGGTGTTGATGTGAGATCATGAAGGACCCAATGATGAGGATGATGTGAGGTCATTAATGACCCCAATGATGAGGATGATGATGATGATGTGAGGTCATGAAGGACCCCAATGATGAGGATGATGATCTGTGATTATCAAGGACCCAAATGATGAGAAGGATGATGATGGTGTGAGGTCACTGAGGACCCCAATGATGATGATGATGATGTGAGGTCATTAATGACCCCAATGATGAGGTTGATGATGATGATGTGAGGTCATTAATGACCCCAATGATGAGGATGATGATGATGATGTGAGGTCATGAAGGACCCCAATGATGAGGATGAGGATGATGATGTGAGGTCATTAATGACCCCAATGATGATGATGATGATGTGTGATTATCAAGGACCCAAATGATGAGAAGGATGATGATGGTGTGAGGTCACTGAGGACCCCAATGATGAGGATGATGATGATGGTGTGACAGAACATTGTGGAGAACCTTGCCGCCAGGTGGCCCCCATCAAAGATCCAGAAAAGCTGCTGCAGGACATGGACATCAACAGGCTGAGAGCTGTTGTCTACAGAGATGTGGTGAGCTTGCCCCCTTCTGCTTACTCGCAGAGTCTTCTCCTCAGAGAGTGCTTGTGACTGTGTGACTGTGTGTGTGGTGTGTGTGTGTGTGTGTGTGTGATGCAGCACATTGGATATAAAGACTATGACATGTCACCTCAGTTTACATTTCTTCTCCATGTCTGTGCCCTTGGTGAGTTTGGGTTGAGGTTGCCGGTATTGGCAGCTCGTGGTGACTGTTGTTGGATGGATATGGTGGCACCCCACGGAGGGGGATGTTCATTCATGCTGGTTCTGCGTCTAAGCAATGATTGTCGTCGGTGAGCTTTGTTGGTGGCGCTCTGCCTATGTTGCATCAGAACAGGCGCCGCTGAACACCCACCGAAGTGACTCAACAGAATGCAGTGTCACCTCTGGTGGCTTGCCTCAGGAAGACTTGACACTGACTGTGTGGATTGCCAGTAACAGACAGCCAGGATGGGTGTGACTGGGCGAGGAGTCAGAATGAGGGATGTAGGGGTAATGCTACTGGTGTGTTATAGAAGACGAGACAGCAAAGAAAAAAGAAAAAAAGAAAGAAAAAAAAGGAAAAGAAAAAAGTAGACAGTATGAATATAACTATAGGGGCACTTGGGAGAGCACAAACCCCTGCCAATGTCCTTTGTTCACTGGATCTGGGTTTTAACCCAAAAACACACCAGATCTTTACTGTCCTAAAGTATCAGTAAGTCTAAGAAGCTTCCCTTTTTATGATTGATGTGAACGAAAAATGCCCAGAATCACTGTGTTAAAGAAAATGAACAGAACGCCTTTGAGGTACTTTTTGATCTTGATCTGCAGCTAGATCAAATGAGTTCGTCTTTTTAGCTACATTCCATCTTTCCAGCAAGTTTTGTTAAAATGGTTTCTGTGGTTTTCAAACAAGCTTGCTCACACACAGACAAACCACCAAATGTGGGTGAAAGCATAGTCTCCTTGGTTGAGGTACGAATAATCACAGTGGAGTGTGCTTAACACAAATTTTAGGTAGAAAAATTTGATCTTCATAACCAGTAACTCTGCTGAACATATAGAGTCTGAGGAACTGTCAGAGCTGGAACAAAATAATGATTTGTGAAGGTGAGAAAGCTGACATGATAAGACAGTCACAGTGTGAACGTACTAGACCGGCTTCTTCAAAGGCTGAATTCATAATGATACAAAGCCATGCTAAAAAGAAGCTCAAGTGGAGTTCAGATCTTAAACTTTATTTCCATCCGTTGCAAAACTAAAGACACTCACTTGAACAGTAGAGTCTTAAAAACTCCTGATACTCAACAAATGAATAGTCCACATGTTGGACTTGTGGTCAGCTTTGTAACAGTTACTGTCGTTATGAGGTTCAGTTAATCATGCAAATGTAACATAGGCATATTTATTTCAAAATTGGCAACATCTTCTTTTCCCTGTATTTTCTGTCCTCAGTAGTCACCACTTGTATGATACCTTCGCAAGGCCAGTATACAGTTCTTAGAGAAGTAATGAGCACAGTCTGCAAAGACAATAATCAGTCTCAGAGTGCAGCACATCAGTCATTTGAAAAGAACCAATCAGACAAGGGAAAGCAACTCTGTCAGCATGGTGCAGTCTTCGAAGAGAACGACCAGTCACAGAGTGCAGCACATCAGTCATTTGAAAAGAACCAATCAGACAAGGGAAAGCAACTCTGTCAGCATGGTGCAGTCTTCGAGAGAACGACCAGTCACAGAGTGCAGCACATCAGTCATTTGAAAAGAACCAATCAGACAAGGGAAAGCAACTCTGTCAGCATGGTGCAGTCTTCGAAGAGAACGACCAGTCACAGAGTGCAGCACGTCAGTCATTTGAAAAGAGCTTATCAGATGAGAAAGCAACTCTGCCATCATGGCATTTGTTAGTATTTTCAGGAAAGAAGCTGTGTTTTACACAAAAATGTGAGAAAACTTGGGATGTTTTTCAGGTCATAGTAAACAGGTCGGTGACAAAATTTGTTTTTGATCTGAATAAAAAATGGATTTGTTCAAAACAAGCAACTGTTTGTGTTAAAATGGTCAAGTTAACAATGGAAATGTAATAGGGAAAAAGAAAACTTTCTGTTGGGAAGGCAACCTTTTCTTGCATAAGTCAGGTTATTGTGTGGTCATGCAGAGTATGCCACTGAACTTGTTTATAAAGAAAACTTATTGTCAGATTTTCAGGGTGTCAAGACATCTTGTATTTTGCATGCACACGCGCAGGTATACACTTGTATGCATGTATTGGGCACACACACACACACACATGCACGCAGGCAGGCAAGCACACGTACATGTGTGCACAGGCACACACACACACACACACACACACACACACACACACACACACACACACACACGCATGCATGAATGCAAGCACACTTGAAAGCATGTAAAAGCATGTGTCACACACACGCATGCATACAGACATGTATGCACACACACACACACACACATACACGCACACACACACACACACACACACACACACACACACACACACACACACACACACACACACACCTTATACACACACATGCAAACACCTGACAGAAAGTACCTCAACCTAAGGGAGAGCAGCACTAGAGACAGAGTGTGGCCTTTTCCCTAGGAGGAGACGAAACAGGCCCAGTTCCTGGCCCTGGCCATTGTCTACTTCACCTCCGTGCTGATGGTGTCCAAGTACCGCGACATTCTGGAGCCCCCCACTCCCACCACCGCTGCTGCTCCCTCCGCCGGATCAGTGCGAGCCAGTCGCCCGGACAGTTCGGGTAAGTGGGAGGGAGGTGGTGAGGGAGCTTTGCCTTGCTTGTCTGCTTGCTGTTGGTCTGGCTCCTTCTCTTGATGAAGAATGTTGATTAATGTGTCTTATCAGTATGACAGTGTTCTGTTTCTCCCTAGGAAAGAGCACTGAATGCCTTACAGTAACCATGCTTATGTACACACATGCATGCACTCATTTGCACACATGCGTGCGCACGCACACACACTCTCACACACACACACTCTCCAAACACACAACACACACACACACACACACACACACACACACACACACACACACACACTCACTCACTCACGCTCTCATACACCCCCCACACACACACACACACAAACACACTCACACTCACACGCCACACACACTCACACACACACACCACACACACACACACACACACACACACACACACACACACACACACACAGAATAAACATTTGGGATATAGGAGGTAAAGACTATTACATACTTTGAGGGAAGAAAGAAAGGTTGTGGGACAGTGTCTGTAGTATGTATGTGGGAAGAAGACACCCAAAAGTTGTGGTTATCCTAATCTTTATTGTGATGAAGTTTGTCAGTCTGCTTATAGGAAGTGACCACTGTGGGTGAAGGTGCAAGTCTATTTTTTTGCATGGGGGTGAAGGGTCATGGTCTACTTCAGTACCATCTGGTACACCTAAAGCCTCCAAGAGTGTGAGGAAGGGTTGTAGAGGAGTGTCGAGGATCTGAACAGTATTTTGATAAAGAATAATTTTGAAGGAGGTTTAGCAAGTTGCTTGATGGTGAAAAGTGTGCTCTTGGTTTGATGTCCAGATAATAGAAATCCTGTTTTTCTCTGATGCTAAACTGGGGAAGACAGTTTAAATGACTGTTGAGCATTGAGGCATATTGTGGAATTCGATTTAGCTCCCTTCTCTCTTAGGTATATATTTCTGTTGTTTTTTTTTATATATTTTTTTTAATAAATATTTGTAACTGTCAAGGGTAGTTTTCTTGTAGAGCAGGAGTGAGGCATTTTTTCTCTGGACTGGTGAGTGTGAGGAAAGTGTAGCAACAGTGGAACGTCTAAGTAATCAGCAGCAATAACAATAGCAACAACAACAAATCTTAAAAGGGAGGCAATCGGGTTGTGTAAGGGAAGCAACAGGAGGCTATCTTTATGGGAATTCTTCTTTTCAATTTATGTTTTGTTTAGTAGCATGCTGACTCCATGGAGCTACATCAGGGCTGTCACAAAGTCTGATTCAGTTCCATATTATTTGGAGGTAGGTCTAGTACAGGTAAAGAAAGACTGTTTCTGAAAAAGAAGGTATTTTAAAGGAAGGGAATCTTTGCTGAGTACAAAATGCTTTGGGAGACCAAAGAAAAGGTTAGACTTGAAACCTTTGTTGAGTATGTTTTTTTTAGGGGGGGAGGGGGGGGCAGCTATAAATGGAGGGAATCTTTGGGCGGTCACTAAGTATAGATGAAGATAAAATATTCAATGGGAAGATAAAATTGTAAAGGTGAGGTTTGTGTGTGTGTGTGTGTGTGTGTGTGTTGTGTGTGTGTGTGTGATGGTGTGGAGGTAGGGGAATGTAGTATGAGTTTAGACTAAAAAGAATTTCAATCTACCATAAAATTTCATATTGAAAGCAATGTATAGGTGATTTTGAAGTGTGTCTTGGACATTTTTTTCCGTTTGTTCATGGTTGAAATGTGATTCATTTGCAAGGTAGATAACTGAATTAACAGTAGTCAACAACAGAGGAATTCCATTCAGCTCTGCTTGTATCTGTTCACTCTTGCTTGTATCTGGTCATTCTGTCTTATTGTGTACAACTGAGCTGGGTGCTGCATGTCCAGAGAGAGAGAGAGATGGATGAAAAATGTGTGTATGTGGGTGTGTGTGTCTGTGTGTGAATGCGCATGTGTGAGAGAAAGAGGGAGACATGCATGCACACTGATTTTAAAGAGCATGTTGAACGATCGAATTGAAAGGTAACTTAACACAAATTTAATGAAAGCTATGGCCTGATTTGTCTCCCTTTCTTCTGCTGCCCACCTGCCTGCCTGCCTAACCCCACAGCCTGGCAGAAACTGAGCACCTCTGCCATGCCTCTCCTGCCCGACAGTGCCTCCACCACGTCCCTGATCACTAACGGCACCGGCGCCAAAAACGGTGAGAAGTCTGACGAGAAGGAGAAAGACAGGAATGGTGCCGCGGACAACAGCAGCACCAAGAGCAAAACCAGCCATGAAAAGGCAGACGGCTCTGAAAAGAAAAAGAACAATGAAAAGAAAGGCAGCAGTGACAAGAAAGACGGTAAAGAGAGCAGTGACAAGAAGAAAGTCGGCAGTGAAAACAGAGATGGGAGTGAAAAGAAAGAGAGCGGTAGAAAGAAAGAGGGCAGTGAAAAGCCAGGCGTCAAAGAGAGCGGTGAAAAGAAAGATGACAAAAACGTCGTGAAAAGAAAGAAGATAGCAAAGACAACAGTGAAAAGAAAGAAGAAGATAGCAAAGACAACAGTGAAAAGAAAGAAGATCGCGGTGAAAAGACAGGTGGCAAAGACAGCAGTGAAAAGAAAGATGACAAAAACATCAGTGAAAAGAAAGAAGATAGCGGTGAAAAGACAGGTGGCAAAGATAGCAGTGAAAAGAAAGATGACAAAAACATCAGTGAAAAGAAAGAAGATAGCGGTGAAAAGACAGGTGGCAAAGATAGCAGTGAAAAGAAAGATGACAAAAACATCAGTGAAAAGACAGACAGTAGTGAGAAGAAAGAGGACCAGAACAGCAATGAAAAGAAAGACGATAATGACAGCGGTGACAAGAAAAAGAGCGATGGAAAGAAAGACAGCGAGGAAAATGACCCAGCAAATGGTGTGGACAAGGGGAAAGAGGAATCAAAGACCAAAGAAGAGAACAAGAAGTCAGAAAGTAAAAACCAGAGTGAGGAGAAGAAAACAGATGGCGAAGTGAGTTCCACAGGTGCAGGGGCTTCGAAGGAGACAGACGCCAGCGACAGTGAAAGCAGCAAAGGGGATCAGAGCAAAGAGAGCGGTGACAAAAGCGTTAGCATGAAACATGAAGATAAACCTCCTGAAGGGGGAGAAGAAGAGACGAATGTCTCCAACAAGGATTCTGATCCAGCTGAGACTAAATTGGACGGTACCAGCTCATCAATGTAAAAGGTGCTGATGAAAAGGACAGTGAAGATAAAGGGAACTCAGTGGACAAGAAAGAAGAAGGCATAGGTGAGAAAGAAAAATCCTCTGGTGAGAAAGAGGCACCGGCTGAAGGGAAAGAGAAATCTGATGTGGACAAAGAAGAGTCCACTGAAAACAAAGAGAAATGCATTAGAACACTGAGAAACCTACCGAAGGCAGTGAGAAATCGGCTGAGAAAGAGAAGTCAGACCAGAATGAAGAGAACTTGCCAGAGCACGAAAACTCTAACAAGAAGAAAGAAGTGCCGGTTGGAGAATCCGCAGATGATGGTGGTAAATCTGGAGAGGAGAAACAGACATCCGAGGAAGAAAAGGAATCGGTGGAAAACGAAGGAAAGACTATTGAAAAGGAAACAAAGTCATCTGATGACCAAACCAAACCTAACGAAGAAACCAGTGTTGGTAACAAAGACAGCTCCATGGAAGACTCTGGAAAGAAAGAAGACAAGGGGGAGGTAGGAAAAGAAGATCAGGAAGGGAGCGCCCAGAAGAGAGAACAGACGGAAAAGGATGGAGGGAAGGAAGAGGAGATGGACGCAGGAGCAGGAAGAGAGAAGGGTGAGGGAGTGGATGTCAGTAATGCGCAGGGTTGCCCTGGCAACTCCTGGCGGCCCAGCACTGTGTGTCGTGACTCCTTGGTTGCTGAGGACAGCGCGTGTGACAGCATCCTGGCTCAAATGGCTGCTAGCAGCTTGGAGTGCATGGATGCCCACATTGTCTCAGGTTGTCCTCTCCTGCTGCTTTCAGCATGGATGTCTGTGTCATTGTACTCAGCATGCTTTGACAGTTGTTTTTTTTTCTCCATGTTTTTTCTGGTTGCTTTTTTTTTTTGTGGCAATCAGTTTGTGTTGGTGTGGAATAGATTGGTTTTGTTCGTGGTCTTGGTAGAATTCCTGGACATAATTCTGACCTAAAACAGCTTCATCACCCACAAACACAGTTTAAAGACTTGATGATTGCTTTAACTCTAGGCACTGTTTTACATAGCTGTCATCCTTTTACAAATACAACAAGGATGCACTGTGTTTCCTTCAAAGTTTGGTTGTGGGCTTCATCTGTTTGAAAGAGAAAGATTTCATATAAATCTTCCTTCAAAAAGCTGGATGAATCATAAGTTGGCAAAGACAGAAAATCTGAGCAGAAGAGATATAGCACTCGCTTACCTTTCAGAAATATCTTTGTGTCCATACAGAAGGATGATTTTATTGTATAGTTCATTCAGTGTGGCATTCACACCAAGCTGTATTGATCTGTTTATAGATCAGCATGTTCCAGGTACTTGAGCAATTCAATACTTGAGCAGTTCAAATCTCAACAGTTAATTGTCAGCTAAAAAATTGCTTGGGCAAGTGAAAGCAACTTTTTTTTTTGACTGGTGTGTCAAAAAGTGGTAACTGCTTGAGGTGCCACTCAAAATATATTTAAAAAAATGTTTTTACTGTTTATGTGTAAAAGATTATTCATGTTGTGCTTGTTAATGTTAGAGTCAACTGCTTGCGCATATTGTATGAATGCATCAAATGTTTTATTGTTGACAGCTTTTACATAATTACAAATTTTGTCTGTCTGTGAGAGACAGAACAAGATTGTGATGTAAAGAAAGGAAGCTAAATTTAAGGTTTACTGAGGCCTTTGGTGATGTCCATAATTCTGGTCTTGTCGGGTTGCAAGGCAGCAGCCTCAGTTTACAGCACCGTAGCTCTTTGAAGCAGCAGCCTCAGTTTACAGCACCGTAGCTCTTTGAAGCAGCAGCCTCAGTTTACAGCACCGTAGCTCTTTGAAGCAGCAGCCTCAGTTTACAGCACCGTAGCTCTTTTGAAGCAGTCGACTCAGTTTACAGCACCGTAGCTCTTTGAAGCAGCAGCCTCAGTTTACAGCACCGTAGCTCTTTGAAGCAGCAGCCTCAGTTTTACAGCACCGTAGCTCTTTTGAAGCAGTCGACTCAGTTTACAGCACCGTAGCTCTTTGAAGCAGTCGACTCAGTTTTCGTTGTTGTTGTTTTCGATCTGTTTCATTTTGTTGTTCTACCGTTAAAGCACTTAATGTGATTAGAGTGTGCCTCATTGGTGACAAATGTTGTGCTTGTTTTCCCTCATGATTTGTCTCCCCTCGTTGTTACAGCTGTTTCTGTTCCCCCCCCCCGTTGATTTTCCTTTCTAGGTGATTCTTGTGAATTGCATGATGTCCTTGTGAAGATTTTTGAAAAAAAAATCTTTTTTGTTTTGTTTAGCACATACCTTTATGAAGATGCATCCGTATATGCTGAAATCATTCAGGAAGAGAAGCTCAAACCTGTTGCACTTTTACATTCACAGCATATGATTTGTATTGTCAAGGAGGCTGGGCTGACAGTCATTTCTTTCAAGGTGTGAAATGTCTCTCAGTCTCCTGTAGAAACTGTATCAGTTATAGAAATGGTGGTTGAATCCATGACATTGACTTTACAAAAGAATATAACTGAACGTACATGTTTTATCTGTCTGTCTGTCTGTCTGTCTGTCTGTCTGTCTTCTATTTTTTTCTCTGTGACATCACTTTCATTTTAAAAAGATCTGAAGTTTTTCTTTGAAATCTGTGCTCGTCTTGATTTTTGTGTGCTCTTTATCATGCATCATAGCATGATTTTCCACGAAAATTGTTTGCATAATTCAAATTAGATCATGAAAAGAAAATTTACTAAACCTTCAGAAACTTGAGCTGTATTTGTTTCAAGGATATTCAAGACAAGGTTAAACGGTTGTGAAACAGGTGCAGCCAGACTCGGACACTAACGTTGTGTCTTCCAAGAATTACACTTTTTCAAAACTGACAGATTCAGGATTCAGTTATCACTCTCAAGCAGTAAAAGAGTCACTTATCAAATCAGATGGTGAAAGCCTTTTCTCTAATCAAATGGGAGTGTTTGTTCACGCTGTGTAGTCTTATGGTTGAGCAGATATTGTGTTGTATGTATGGACTACTCTGTGTGCCTCCATGTGTAAAACTGGAACTAAAGTTGGAGTGCGTGTTTGAGATTATCAGTGAATTCTGTGAGAAGAGCTAAGTGACAAAGAATAGGTTGACAAATGGTCACGCCAAGGTGTCATCCCGTTTCGCCCTTTTTCATTTTGCCCTTTCCCATTTCGTCCTGTTCCCTTTTCGCCCTTTCCTATTTCGCCCTAACGTTCCTTTGAGTGTCATTACGCCCTGTAACTTTTCGGTGACATCCCATTTGGTCTACTCCCATTTCGTCTACTCCCATTCGTCTACTACTCCCATTTCGTCTATTTCCATACTGACCATACTGCAAGGCTCCCCCCTGGCGTAACCATGTCCCAGTCTACTCCAAAGCAGAATCGATGGTCTTTAGATTAGAGTAGGGCGAAGCCCGAGAGAGGACGAATGAACGAAGGCCGTTAGGCCAAGTCGTGCTCACACATTTCTGATAGGCGAAATGGGATAGACCAAATGGAAGTAACCCTGAACATGGAAAAGGGCGAAACGACACTGCCAGGATCGTGTTGTGGAAGTCCCAGTTCGCCCTGGCAGGCAAAATGAAAAAGGGCGAAACGGTACTCTCACCACGCCAAGACCTGAGCAAGGCAGGCTGCAGGGGAAAAGTGACAGAAACCTGATACATAATCACCTCGCAGTCTACAGCCACAATACACATCTTGTATTCTTTTCTTTTTTCCTTCCTGTGATAATCTGCTGGTGATAAATGCATAGACAGATTATATTGGGTAGCCCACTACCTCACTAGTCTTGTTGAATGTAACGTGTAAGTCATAGTTCATAGGTAACGTGATAAAGAATAAGATTTTAAATTCATTTGCTTTGGGCCAATCAGTTCTTACAAAACTCATGTTTTCTGACTGCAAAACTGTTCCATATCTGAACACAGGAAAGCGTACAAACAAGCCATGGTTCCTCTTTCTCTAGTCTCTTTGTATCCGCTAAGCTTGATCTTTTCGCCAAGCGGTATGAAAATTGAAGATTTTTCTTGAAATGTGTTGCTTGATCTTTTTATTTAAGTTACAGAGAATCGTTTTTATAATGTGTTAAGAATTTTTGTTTGTTCAGAATTTTGACTGTATGCACATTTTAAATTGATACAGAACTTGACAGCTGTGTGTTGATAAAGCTGTGAGGGATGGAGGTTGGAGGGTGGAGGGGAATTGATGCTGACTGTAGATTGACTGCAGACTTTATGATTATTATTTATGATTCAGCTGAACTTGACCAGAATCAGTTTCTTTTCATGTAAACCTAGGCTCATACAATCCTTGCTTTAATTGTTAGTCAAAGTAATTGTTTATAACACATTCACAATAGCATTCACCATTCTGTAG
>CM031601.1:42466851-42501991 GCA_018398815.1 Conus ventricosus
TGGAACTAGATTCCATGTTCTGATGGACTCTTGAGTATGGAACTAGATTACATGTTCTGATGGACTCTTTTCCAAGAGGGGCAGGTCCTTCACTTGGAGTAAATGTTAAGTCCGTTTTGAGGTCGTTTGGCCAGGTCGTGGGAACCCCTCAGATCAACCTGTTTGCTACCAGGTGGAACAACCAGCTTCCAGTTTCTATTTCTCCTGTTCCAGACCCATCCGTCTCTGCTGTGGATGCTCAGGCAGAGTTTCATAGGAAGGGATGATCGCTTCCCTGGTCCCTCCCTCTCCCCTCCTTCTTGTGGTTCTAAACAAGGTTGAAAGTGAAGTGATTCTCATTTGCCCATTACAGTGTTGTGAACTCACTAAGGGCTGTCACTCTGGCTCGCCTATCTGGGAATTGAGGCGAAGTTAGCTCCCTAGTCTCGCATAACATCTTGCACACACGTAAAATCCCATCACCAACTTTCGGAAGAGTAGGCCAGTTTGGCCGTTGGAATGGATGACACGTTACACATAGCATGCACCCTGCGTGAGAAATGGAAAGAAGGAAGGAAGTAAGGAAAATGAGTGATCGATATTGAACGATACTGACTGGATGACACGGGAAACGACTGAATGAAGCGCCAGCTGGCAGCTCTTCAGTCGGCACTACCCAGGTGGCAGCCCGTTGTGTAAACGAGTGTTGATTGTAAAGCGCTTAGAGCTTGGCCTCTAGCCGAGAATAGGCGCTATATAAGTATTCATTATTATTATTATTATTTTTCCTTTTTTAATATCCTGATAATATGACCATGTTTCATGCCAAGGGCGAGCTGCAGCAAGGCATTTGTTTGGACAAGTACATCATAAAACTAGGTTTAGTACTAAAATTCCTTTTCAATATTCTGGCATTTGTTTCGACAGTCCAGTGTGAAAAAAGGACTTCAGATACTAAAGGTAATTTTATGATATACGTACTTGTCCGAAAACTAGGACACCCTTCCACCTCCCAGCTTAGCTGGGAAGAGGTGCAAAAACTGAATTATGTTTGGGTATGATTCAAGACGGTAACTCACTAAGGGCGATTACTTGTCTAGATCAAATGGTTATAGAGGCGTCATTAGTTCCGTGCTCTCCATTTTTTAATTTTAAAAAAAAATGTTTAGGATCCTGATAATATGGCGATTTTGAATACCAAGTAGGGAGGGATAAGGCATTTGTTTGGATATGTAAGTATATTGTATAACTACTTTTAGTAGTAACATTCCTGCATTGTTGTTTTTTCCCCAGAGGAAACACCTCACACTGACAATGACATATCAGAGTCCACGACCACTGATGATCCCTCCAGCACAACAGAAACCGCTGGGGAGACAGAATCAAAAGACGAATCAAAAGAGACCTCAGACGACCAGGCAGCCAAGGCCCAGGTCAAAGAAGAAGCCGGGGACAAAACTGGCGAAAAGGCAAAAGAAGCTGAAGAGAACGACCAGAACGCAACGGAGGATGGCAGCGCAGTGAAAGAGAGACTGGAGGAGAGGGAAGAAGCGGAAGGCAGCAGCAACCAACCAATCGCCTCCATCTCGGTGAGTCAGAAGGCTGCGGAGGGAGCGGCAAACAGCGACACGCCCAAGCCGGCCAACCTGGATCTGGCCCACCCCGACATTCCTGACCACCTGCACACCCTCCCTGTGGACGGGGGATCGCTCACCCAGCGCCTGGAGAGGGCACTGGCTCGGTGGCTCCCTTGCTGCGCGAGGTGTTTGTCGACTTCGCTCCCTTCCTGTCCAAGACCCTGATTGGCTCTCATGGGCAGGAGCTGTTGATTGGAGGTGAGGAGTGGTCTGGTTAGGGCTTGTACTGTGATTTAAAGAGAAACAAAAAAGGTGTTTTGTGTGTTGTGTTGATGGTGTTGTTATTGTTATGTTGTGTTCTTCCGCATTGTGTTTTGTTTTCTTGTGTTTGTGGCATTTTTTCATTGCATCAGATTATTTTGTATCATTTTGTGTGTGTGTGTGTGCATGTGCGTGTGTGTGTGTGTGCGTGCGTGCGTGCATGCGTGCATGTGTGCATGTATGTGTGTACATGGGCATAGCTCCCAAGCTGGCGTGTCTGAGACCTGCTAGTGCTTTAGTTAATTTCAGGTGTGTAGCCATTCTGAAGCATGCATTGTGAAGATACATATCAAAAGTCCAGCAGCTTCCTGTCTGTGTTTGTTGACACTTGACAACACAGAAGTGTTGCCCAGCATGAATTGTGTCCCCCAAACCAATTGTGACTGTCTAATTGGCAGGGTTAAGAAATAGTCATTGATGAAATAGTTTCCTGGGCAGCCGCTTGTGCACTCTCCACAATGACACAAAATATGTATTGTTATATTCTTTGCTTGCATTGTGCCTTAGTTTTGTTCCTAAGTCATGCAGCTGTAAAATTTGAATTTGGTTTTTGTTGTTGTTTGGTTTGGTTTTCGTTCTTTTCTGTGAAGAATATATTACTTTGAGTTGTTTCTTTGATTAAGTATGAAATAGCCTTCAGCATCTTAATACTTTACAAAGCAGGTCATCATAATTGACACTTATCAGATCAGGACATATGGCGTGTAAGTTGCAGTGATTGGTCTCCAATGAGCAGACCAACTTGACCTTTCTTGTAAGTAACACTATAAATATAATGGTAATAATTTTGATTTAAATGGAAATATAATTACAAACAACAACAACAGGCATACACATGAACTTTGCACGCATGAGTGACTGTAGGAAATACACCCAGTGAATGCAGAAGAAAAATGTTTGGTCATTCTGCCTCCCAGAATAAACCAGAAAAGTAACCAAAACAACACTCCCCCTTACCAACTCTGCTTTTGCTGGCCCTGTCAAGAAGCCATTTATGCTCTTTAGATCGTTATGTACATACATGTCAAAGAAACTATGCACCAAAGTGTTGTCTGTGTCAGGTTTGGTGACGCTGAAGCAGAGCACGTCGGTGGTGGAGCTGGTGATGTTGCTGTGCTCCCAGGAGTGGCAGAACTCCCTGCAGAAACACGCCGGCCTGGCCTTCATCGAGCTGGTCAACGAGGGCAGGTAAGATGTCCACACTGTGCAGCCTGTGTGATCAGAGACTGTGTTGTCCACAGGGTTTGGATGAATGTTGATCTCTTCAAAAATTCTCAGAATTCTCAGAGCAGGAATATTACCGTTCTTTCTGATCAAAACGGGTGTCTGTATGTAAAATATTTATTCTGCTTGACTTGCGAAGAGGTCGCTACTATGTAGTACAAACATTGAGTTCTGTGTATCTAGATTTCAGTTTCTCTGGATTTCTCCAGAGAGTTATTTTCTGGGAAAGCTGTTTTGTTGCCATAGTTTCATTAATGCTCATAACTCAACGGTATTGTGCAGATGCTTTAAGTTTAGCCAATACTCCGCTCACCCAGTGTGACATGTTGGAGCTTCAGCATCAGTAGAATGCTGAGTTTGTTTTGCCTGTGGGAGGTTCAGTTCATGAGAAACTATTCAGGCCACTATCTTGGCCGTACACATTTCTTTCCAGTAGACCAAATACAGTGTGATTTTCTCTTGTCAGTGGTGGTGTTTTGAGACAGATAGATGTTGCACTTGTCCCAATCAGGTAGATGTTGCATGTCCAATCAGTTGTCAGAACAAAGGCAGTTCTATTTTCGAGAGATGATTGAACTTGTGATTGATGACATATAAGACTTTGAACTTGTTTATATAACTAAGGGTTAGCATTACTTTAATGAAAAAAAGCTAATTCTTCGCAGTGCATTTGCTGATGGACAATACAAGGATTCTTGGGTAAGCATGCATACATTCACACTTTTTCCGTCTTTAAATTGAGTAAACTCATTTTGAAAAAATTGCAACTTTGTCTTGGATCAGCTCATTCCTCATCACACCATGCGGAAAAATTGCTTCACTCTCACATCATATGAAGATCCTTGTTTGATAGTGGTTCATTCATATTCGGTTCCTGTGTTTGAGGATGGATTTTTTTCACTCTTCTCTTTCTGATTTCCCGAAGATCTGTTACTCTCTGCCAAAGATTTGCATTCAGTGTCTGCAGTATTTCCCCACACTTTGTTAGAGTTGTTTGGTAAGTTTTTGAAAAGTGAGTAAAATGAAGAACACCACATTTTGTCATGACTACATTGTATGCCTGGCCCTGCTTATGATGGAGAGAGACAAAAAAAGAAATCAAGGGAGTTCAGTCAACTGCTCTTCCATCAACCGGAGTTATCTTTAACGGACGAATAACAGTTAATTATCAGTTGTTAGCTTCCGTTTTTGAACCATATCTTTTGGGCAAGATTGTGTATGGTATATTATTGTCTTCAAGACATGCATTTGTCTGAATCTAGATGTATAATTGGGTGCAAACATTTTATATTCTCTATTAACTAAATACTGCTTGCACTGTTGTCAAGGAGGAGTCCTTGTTAAAACAAATCCATTGCACATCAAGCCAATGAGGCACATTGTGCCTAACTCTGAAGCTCTTGCAATGTTTATATTTCCTTTTTTTTTTCATTGATATGGCCCCTCATGGTCAGCTGGGCTATAAACAAACATGGACTCAATTGAATTGAGTATTGATGTTGAACTCAGTGTTACATGACATCCCATTTTTCTGTAGTCTGCTGACCTTTCACTCCTCTCAAATCCTTGTGCCTCACCAATGGCGTAGGAGCACAAAGAGTTCACAAGTCATGTATGTTCCACAGTCCTTGCTGACAAATGGCATCAAGGTAAATTGTTAATTCCGTATATATCCATAGCAAAATATTCTTTTCCTCATAGATGCAGGGAAATTTCTATCGTTAATATAACCCGGACTGCACCTTAATCCTGAACTCTGACCTTTGTGTTTGCTGTGATACAGGCTGTTGTGTTTCTCAGTAGTGAGCATGATTCTACCTTCTGTTCAGATTGTTGGCCCATGCCACAAGAGACCATATAGTGCGGGTGGCCAATGAAGGCAGAGTTCATTCTGAATCGCATGCGAGCTGAGGATGTGCAGAAACATGCTGACTTTGAGGTATGTGCCATTACCTCTCTCTCTCTCTCGTCTCTCTCCTCTCTCTCTCATCCCTCTCATCTCTCTCTCACTCTCTCTCTCTCTCTCTCTCACTCTCTCTCTCTCTGTGTCTCTGTGTGTGTCTCTGTCTCTGTCTCTTGTTCCTTATAGTTCTTCATAATGCCAACCTTTTATGTGCAAAATTCGTTTTTGCTATTACATGATGTTGGTTGATTGCTTTGTGTGTCAGATTTGTCCGTGTGTTTGTGTGTGTGTGTGTGTGTGTGGTGGTGTGTGTGTTGTGTGTGTGTGTGTGTGTGTGTGTGTGTGTCCATACTTGGTAGTGTATGTGAATGTGTTCATGTGTGCAAGCTTGTCATGTATGTGTGTATGAATGCATGCAGCCGCATGTGCATGCATGCATGCATGGATGTATATGCAGATGCTTTCATGCATGCATGCATATGGCACATATTGTGCATCTATGTAACGTCTGTGTATGTGTAGATGTGTGAGTCTATGTATGAACATGGAGAGGAGGGATGGAGGTCTACATACATGAAGACTTGCATAGGAAAGGGTGTGCAGAGAAGCGTGAGCATGTAGCTGTGCATATTTTAAAAAAAAAGATATCTCGCATTCACAATGGAATCAGTTTTTAGTGCCCCCTCCTAGTAAACATAATGCTTGAACTGTAGGATCATTGTTGCTATCGTTGCTGTGTTACAGTCTCTGTCAGCCCAGCTGATGTTGGAACGCCGTGAGGAAGAGAAGCTTTGCGATCACCTGATCAAGTCAGCCAAGCGCCGGACCACACAGTGGCCTACAAGTTGAAGGAGAAGGTCATCAACATCCTCACCAACAAGCATGGAGCCTGGGGCCAAGCAACAAAGAGGTCAGTGGGGATAATTCTGTCCGTCATTTTGAAGTCCTTGACTGGAATTTGATCATGCTGCATACAGCTCGTATGCCCTTTCATTATCATGGTTTGGATTTCTTTTTTCATTCTTCTTGTTTTCTTTGCCCCTCCTCCCCTCCTCCTCAGTCCTCAGCCCCACCAACCCAACCCCCTTTCCTTGTTTATTTCCTTTTTCGTTTCTGCTTTCCTTCATTTCTTCCTGTTTTATTTTCCTTTGTTTCTTCCACTCTTCTGAAACCCATTCTGCCCTTTGTCTCTTCTCTCCATTTATTCTTCAATTCTTCGATGCCCTTTTCTATTAAGTAAAGCTCGACTATATGCATGTGTGTATATACACATTCTTCGTTTAATGCCACATCAGATGATTTTGTACTTTTACTTTCCTATCGAGTTTATTATTACTGCGTTTGGTTTTGTACAGTGTATATCCTTGTGGCTTAAAAAAAAATGTTTTCAGTCACTTGTTACCAGAATTGTTTTTTTTTCCAGTGCTGGCAGTGACTTCTGGAAGCTGGACGTGTGGGAAGATGATTCCAGACGCCGCAGACGACTGGTGCGAAATCCCCTCGGATCTACCCATCCCCAGGCCACCCTGAAAGCTGCCATTGAGCACGGTAAGACTGGGATTTGTCCATGGTGTAGTGGATGTGGCTGAATTGAAGGCAAAGTTAGGTAATGATTTAATGTTTCGTGCTATGTGCATCTTCTGCCATACATTTCTAGTGCAGCTTTTTAAACATGAAAGCTGATAAAAATGCTCCAAGAAAAAAGAAACCAAATGAATTGATGCTTAATTTTTTAATCTTAGATACCTTCCAGGCTATATATGAATAAAACAAATTAAATGATGAGATCTTCAGAATAAGGTTAAATTGGCTATTTTTTTATCATATGAGGACTGTGTGTGAGTTTTGGAGGTTGTTGGTTTTTGAAAATGTTTATGAACGGAATGATTTGCATGGAGGCGTTGGTGTGTACAAATGTATATCAGGTGTCGTGTATATGCCCACCCCTTAGAAATACAACATTTGCAGAAAAGTTGGGAAGGGTATTTGCTAGGTACTGTACTGTTGTTTAAAAAGCTGAGTTCCCAGAACTTGTCCAAAGAGTAACTGCCCATTCTCGGCACTGTAGTATGTAACCCATTCACCCCACACTCCACCTGTCCCTAAGAAGTGTCAGAAATTTTGTGAAATTTTAGGTTTTATAAATACTAACATACTAACAAAAGAACAAACAGTCTGGTGTTTGGACTCATACTGAAACTGTCAAAACTGAAAGTTGGCAGCAAACCTCCTAGATTCTTTTATATTTCTTTTATCTTATATTTTTTTTATGATTAGAAGTTAGTGATCGGGGATGGACATTCACATGGTCATGCACACTACCTGTTTCATAAAGTTCACCTTGAATTAGTGATTGGGTGTTTACACGATAATGTGTATATACATGGTATTTTATATGTGTGTGTGCGTGTGTGTGTGTGTGTGTTGTGTGGTGTGTGTGTGTTAAATAGAGACTAAACAAGAGATAGCTGGTACCATTGTCACACCTGTTACTGGTGTCTGTGTACAGGTGCCACAGAAGATGCCATCAACCAGGCGCGTGAAGCGTTCCATGCCCACCTGACCAACATGCGGAAGGTGCAGAAAGAAATCACAGACTACACAGACGAAGAGCTCATGATGGAGGAGAAGGACTTTGAACCCGAATTCTCAGGTAAGGTGGCAGATTAGTTTGGTAGTGATGACACTGTGGCACCTTAACTTTTCTGTCTGACCATACGTGTTAACACTGTTCTAACTCAGACTATTATTGTGATTTTTTTTTTTTTTGGTGCTGCCTCATCTTCCATGACCTCTGAATAACATTACTGCCTTTCTGTTCATTCCCTCTCCCCAATGCACATCCACATCCACGTTAATCATGTTGCAGTTCAAACACTGTACTTCACAGCCTGTCGGGGAGCAGTCAGTACTCTTGTCCTTATGAGGCACCTGCTGTTGAGTAGGATTCAGTGGTGTTGTGGTGGTGCCTGCTCTGATCCACCATTGCACAGGACGGCATCAGCGTGTGAAACCTTTTTCAATCTGCAGACTTCGTATTGTGTCAGTTTGGCGCAGATTAAACGAAGAGACTGAACATTGTAGTCGAGCTTTTAACTTTCAGCTCAGCATGTTTGTCAAGGAGGGAATCAGGTTTTCTCACGAAGTTACTTTCCTGAAGGTAATGGAATGTGATTTGATGCCAGTACAAGTAATTTGAAGAGGGGTGCATTTCGTTTCAGCAATTATGAGCCGCTCTTGGTTGAAGAAGAGGTGGGAAGGAGAGGAAGGTGGAGGAAAGAGGAAGAGGGCAGGGAGATGAAGTGTAAGAGAGGGTGAAGAAGGAGATGGGTGCTTGGAAGGGGGACGGGGAACAGAGGGGAACAATGGTCATAGGAGGGTGAGAGAGAGAGAGATAATGTTGCTTATAGCCCAGCCGACCGCAAAGGGCCACATCAGGGCTGTCACCACGTTAAAATCAACTCACCAGTCATAAAAAAAAAAAAAAAAAAAAAAAAAAAAAAAACAACTTTCACACATCTCGTTAAATGACCTCGTCTACAAACGCACCAGAAACTTTGTTAAAAATCTTTCTGCTATAAAATCTTAAATCAGATGAAAAATGTTAATCTCTCTCAAAAACTCAAGGATCATGTCAGGCGGGACATCCCTGAACAGGATCTTCATGGACTTCCGCTGTAAAATGTTTGTGTCTCACATCGTGCAAGTCCCAACACTCTAAAAGAACATGTTTCACTGTGAGTGGCGCATGACATGGAATGCACCACGGAGCTTCTTCACTCTTTAAAAGGTAAGAATGGGTAAAATACGAATGGCCGGTGTGCAGCCGGCACAGAACCGTTTCCTCTTTACGACCTCCCGACGTAGATGGGAGGAACTCCTTAAGGTTTGGACGGATCTGAAAGAGTTTGTTATTCGTCTGTGTGTTCCAATCCTCCTGCCAGAGGTCTCTCACATAATCGTTAATTTTCGGTTTCACATCTGAGCAGGGGATATAAATGTTGGACAGTTTTTCTCTTGTGGCGTTCTTGCTAAACGATCAACCATTTCGTTCCCGCCGATGCCAACATGACCAGGAACCCAAGCAAGAGTAATGTTGTAACCGTCCGCCTTCAACTTGCTAAAAAGTTCAAAAAAAATTAAAAGTTCTGGATGCTGAAGGTTGCGGCCAGCTATGGCCTCCAAAGCTGTAGCGAGTCCGACAGAACCAGAAAATCCCTCTTCGAAGAATGTGAAATTATCTTCAAAGCCAGTACCAGAGCAGTAAGTTCAGCAGAATAGACAGAAGCATCGGAATGGATATGTTCCAACAGTATCTGAGAAGGAGCCCCAGGGCAGTAGGCTGCACAGGCCACTCCATCTTCAGACTTGGAACTGTCAGTGAAAACTTTTTGATAAGATGGGAATTTCGAACAGAGCTCAGCATACAACGCCTTGTACACCAGAGAGCTGGTAGACTCTTTACGAAAAGCTGCAAGATCGAAACGAATCTCTGGTGTGAAAAAGGTCCACGGAGGTTGATCCGGAAACTTGGAAAAATCGGACACAACTCCTAGGTCTAGACCTGCATTCCGCACGTGAGGCCACATACGAAGACCAAACGGCGGAATACATTTCGGGTTGTTTTCAAACTTACTTTGGAACGGAGGGTCAAAGACACAGTCATAGGCAGGATTCTGCGGTTCTGAGAACAGTCGGATATAATAATTCAAAGACAGTTTCAGCCTGCGGTTGGACAGTGAAGGTTCACCCGCCTCTGCGTACAGGCTGTACACAGGGGTGGTGCGGAACGCTCCAAGACAGAGACGAAGCCCTTGATGGTGGATAGGGTCCAAGAGTTTGAGGTAAGATGATCTTGCGGAGCCGTACACAGCACAACCGTAGTCCAGTTTGGATCGGACCAGGGCTCTGTAGAGGTGCAACAAAGTTTTCTTATCACGCCCCAGTCGGTGTGCGCTACGACCCGCAGAATATTCAGTGCTTTCTGGCAAGCAGTTTTGAGGTTTTTAATATGGCTGAGAAAGTTAAGTTTTTGGTCAAAAATGACTCCCAGAAATTTGGCCTCTTTAAACAGCTGGAATGGGAGATTTCCCTACTTGAAGTTCAGGATCTGGAAAAAACTGACGGAAATTATGGAAGTGGATACACTGCGTTTTTGTAGCAGAAAAAGTGAAACCGTTTTCATCCGCCCACCGATGGATTTTATCTACGCAAAGCTGGAGCCTGCGCTGGACACTCGGGTACAGGCTTCCAGTTGCGTAGACAGCAAAATCATCCACAAACAATGAGCAGTCTGAACCCTGCTGGACTGATTGAACAATGTTGT
Source organism: Conus ventricosus (assembly GCA_018398815.1). Classification (NCBI taxonomy): domain Eukaryota; kingdom Metazoa; phylum Mollusca; class Gastropoda; order Neogastropoda; family Conidae; genus Conus; species Conus ventricosus. The sequence goes on from CM031601.1 coordinate 42,477,182, forward strand.
TGATCTTAATACTAAAGAGGGCAGGAGACAGTATGCTCCCCTGTGGAACACCCAACTCCTGCTCGTGAACATCAGAGAGAGTGGTGCCAACCCGGACCTGAAACTGTCGTTCTGGCCAAAAAATTTTGAATAAAAAGCGGAAGATGACCTCGAAAACCCAGATCATGAAGTATCCCCGACTTCCAGGTGGTATCGTAGGCCTTCTCCAAGTCGAAGAAAATTGCCACTGCATGCTGTTTGTTCAGAAAGGCGTTCCGAAGTGTAGATTCCAGACGAATCAAATGGTCAACTGTAGTCCTATGTTTGGGAAACCACACTGTTCTTTCGCCAAAAGGCCATCGGTTTCGAGTTTCCACATGAGCCTAGCGTTGACCATTTTCTCCATCAATTTACAGACACAGCTGGTCAAAGCTATGGGACGGTAGTTTGATGGATTAGAAAGATCTTTTCCAGGTTTGGGGATGGGAATAATGAGGGCTTTCCGCCAAGAGGGTGGAAAAAAACCCGTAGTCCACACATGGTTGTATACCTGTAGCAGTATGTTCAGACCTTCCTGCGGAAGATGATTCAACAGTTGATAATGAACCTCATCTATACCTGGAGAGGAATCGCTGCAAGAAAGCAAGGCAGACTTCAGCTCGCCCAACGTGAAAGGAAGATTGTAGTCTTCCATGTTGTCGGATGAAAAGTTGCAGGGTGATTTTTCTTTTAGGGCTTTGTTTTTGACAAAAGTGGCTGATTTGTTAGAAGAGGAGGAATTCTTTTCAATAGTTGAAGCAAGCAGATTAGCAACTGCTTTTCTGTCTGTTATTAAAGAGTCAGAAAACTTGAGATGGTTCACAGTGGGACAGGTGTTCTTCCCTTTGATTTTCTTAATGATGTTCCACACTTTTTTCTTGGAAGTTTTCGATGTCAGCCTGGAGCAGAAACTTCTCCAGGACCGACGTTTACTGATTTTAAAAGTGTGTCTCGATTTGGCACGGAGTTTCTGATGGGCTCGAGCGTTGGGACCCGAAGGTCGATGGTACACCAGACGCTGAGCCCGTTTTCTAACTTTGGAAATTTGTTGGCAGTCTGAATCAAACCAGGGTGTTTTTGGCATTTGAAGTTTATCGGAAGACACTGGAATACAAGCTTTAGCACACTTGATCACAGTGTTAGTCAGTGATTCTGCTGGGTCCGGACTCTGAAGAAAATCAGCGTCCTGGAATGCCTTAGAAATAGTGGCTGCAAATAGATCCCAGTTTGCTTTCTTATAATTGAGATGTTGAGAGACAGAGACGTGTTCAGTTATTACAGGTTGTAGAAGGACAGGGAAATGGTCACTTCCGTGCAGATCGTCATGGACAGACCACTCATAGTCCAGGACCAGCGAGGGGTCACAAACCGACAAATCTAAACACGAAAGTGAACCTGTGGAAGAGTGGAGGTAAGTTGCGGATCCGTCGTTCAGACAACACAAATCCAAATCCGAAAGGACATCCTCAATTAGCAGACCTCTGGATGACGAACTGACACTACCCCAAAGAGGATTGTGACCGTTAAAGTCACCCAACAGCAAAAAAGGTCGAGGAAGTTCACCTATCAGACTGACAAGGTCCTGACGACAAACCGGGACAGAAGGAGGTAGATAAAGAGAACAGATTGTCACAGTCTTGTGGAGAGTGACTCTCGCAGCTACAGCCTGAAGGGAGGTAGACAGAGCGACAGGACTATACAACAAAGTTTTGTGTAGGAGAAGGGCAACACCGCCCGACAGTCCCAACGTGGATGGTTGTGCAGGTTTTGAAAGAATATTAAAGCCAGAAAGAGTAAAGGTCTTCTGGCTTTGAATTTGAGTTTCCTGAAGAGCCACGACGGAAGGTTTTAGAGATTGACACAGAAGCTGCAGCTCCTCAAAGTTGGAATTTAGTCCACGGATATTCCAATGGAATATTGTACTATCCATGGTGCAGAGGGCGAAAAGGAGAGAGATCAGGTCATCTCCTCTTCAACGTCTGTAGCTAAAGGTGTAAATTTATTTGAGGTTTGTACTGGACTGTGTTGGTCTTCAGACCTGCTGGCAGACTTGCCAACAGGTGAAGGTGGTCTGGATTTGGGAGATGGTGGAGGTTTCTTCCTCATCTCCACCATCTCCACACTGGGTTGAACTCCTTTGCCCGCACGGGCACTGGACAGAGGAGTTCGAGGGGGGAGTGCTGGTTTTTTTAATCTGCCCAGCAGCAGATGTTGTAGACTGCTGGGCAGTCTGAGGGGTGGCGGATTTTTTGCCTCCACCAGGGCAGTCATTTTGGGTTGAGAGGTGGTGGACCTGCTTCCACCAGAGTTGACAGTTCGTACTTGCAGTGTCTTCGAAAACGTAAAGTCATCAGTCTGACAGCAGACTGATCGAGTGGAAACTGTGGGAACTTTCCTTACAGCCGAAGCATAGGAAGAGGCTGTCGGCATCTGACTGCCCACAACCTGCTTGCGGGCCTCAAAAAAGGAAATTTTCTTTTCAGTTTATATTCTTTGAATTGCGGATTCCTGAATCCAAAGAGGACAGTTTCTTGAAGAGGAGGGATGGTCGCCACCGCAGTTTTGCACAATGTGCCGGATCTTGACACGGCCCATCATGGGTTGCCTTGCAGCAAACACCGCATACCTCTTGCCCTGAACAGCGGTTCCTGACATGGCCAAACTTCTGGCACCTGAAGCACCTCAACGGGGATGGAACATATAACTGAACCCGGACATTCAGGTAGCCAACTTTGATGACCGGAGGCAGCACAGGGTTACAGAAGGTCAGAAAGAGGGTGTTGGTGGCCACTCTTTCCGCACCCTTCTTGACAGTCACCCTGCGCACCTCCGTCACACCCTGGATGCCAGCTCCGTTTTGATTTCTGCCTCTGAGACTCCTGATAAATCCCGGCAGCGAATCACGCCTTTCGATGAATTTAACTGTTTTGGGGAGTTACCCTGATCTCCCTGTCCACCAGTTTAGTTGCCTTCAGCAGCTGTTCAGATTGTTTTTGTGATTTGCATTGAATGAGAAACGAGCCATTTCTCAACCTCTTGATGGACCGAGGGTCACCTGCTATACCTTGAAAGCCCTTTTGGATAGCAAAAGGGCTCAGAGCTGAAAGGGGTCTGTCCTGCTCCGTCCCTTCCATCACGAGCCAGGAAGCCCAGAAACCTGTCTTCTGTCGTACCTCAGTATCTGAATCGCTGTCAGAATAAAGATCTCCTGAAACAGGGGATGCTGCTTTTCTTTTCTTTTTGGGGGGATGTTTTTTGATAAAGCCATGTTTAGTTTAGTATGTTTCATCTCTCCCTTACCCACCCACCTTGGAGTCCAACTAAGGGGCCAGGGCCAAGAAACCAATGTCTTGACCCCTTCCAGGCTTCGGGTGAGATATACGACAAACAGAAACTACCAACCCTATCCCCCCTGATCATGCTCAACTCCCGGGACAGAGAGCTGAGCACTGCAGGGGTTAACTTGGCCAGTAGGGGAACTGTCTGTCTTGACCCAACCCCAAGAAGGGGAGCCGATTAGTACACCCGGGCCAAAGTGTACTTCCTGTCTAGGAGAGGTCCGAGCCAAAGTGATGTGTTGAGAGCGCTGGCCCTCTCAATCACCAGGATCTCATTCCCCTCCGACACAGGTCGCACCGCACGGCAAACACGGCGGATCTTAAGGAGACCACAGAGAGAAAAGGAGTGTGGAAAAGAAGACTTGAAGGGGAGACGAAGATAGAAAAGGGCCAAATAAAGGCAGAAAACAAGAAAAGGAGAAAGGCGGGTTACTCTTAGTCAGGATCCTCACCCTTAGCCTATCTGACATGGGAAGCCCTACCAGGGGCATCAACTCCTTACCACGTTATGCTTAGGCCAGACAGCATCTTGACTTCTCAGGCCTAGAAGCAATTGGAAGAAAACCATCCTATCTCTAAGTATTGATGCCCCCCGCCAGCAAAGCCTAAGGGATCACAGAACCACGCAAGCCCTCCGACCACGGCAAGGTTGCAACCCCCGAGGGTCATAGGAGGGTAAAAGAATACTATATTTTTTTTTAGATGGATGAAAAGGATTGGTAATTTTTGTTTAGCTTAGTCATATCAAATGTTTATTGAATAATCAGACTTGAAGTACCAACGAAGAATGAGCACTTTTCATTTTCAGTGTCAGGTTACTATGGTGATTATCTGCTTTGGATATCAAAATGTGTTGTCAGTTCAGTTCTCGTATTTTGTGAAAGTTTGTGATCCGTGAACTCGTGAAATAAAACATTGCCCAGTTGTTTCCCTTTGACCATTCAGTTGAGTAGCTCAGTGGCGGCTGTCATGGAGGACATTATCCACCTTTACCTTTCCTTGTACACTGGATTGTAGGTAGAAAGAAACTATATGGAGAGCTTGACAGCAAGTCTTCAGAGAAGACCCTCCCCCCTCCTCTCAGGCAAGTATTTCGGCCCAGAACTCTTAGGGGACAGGGCTGCATCTAGGTCATGACTCCTAGCCCTTCTGCTGCAGATTTTGTTTTTTTGGTGCTGCAGGGATCCAAACCAGCAACTTCTGGATTGAAAGGCGTTTCAAGGTGTTGCCTTCTTAGACAGGTGTCTCACCCACATCGCTTGGGGACACCTGTTCTGAATTTGGAAATTTAAGTTAGAAGAAGTTCATTTTTGTTCCTCCTCGACCAGATCCAGACAGAACTCTTTATAGCTCTCTATGCCCTTGCCTTGAGGGTTCTGGTCCTCTTCTTACCAGAAGTCGCTAGGTCTGTTAGATCATTGGCTGATGAACCTACAATAGCCCTTCCTCCGGCCTCAGTGGTGAGGATTTTGCTGGGAATTCAGATTCCCTCAAACTGCTGGCTAGACTGGTGTACTTCTCAGTCTTGTAGATGTGAGCTTGCACTTTTCTGCTTTTATTTGGCACAGGGAATTCTGTCAAAATCAATTGTTTTTATAGCCCTGAGTGGAGTCGTGCCACTTTTTCTAATGATTTATGGTTTTTCCATTCGCGGGGTCTGCTTTGCACCCCAGTCATCTACTCCATCCAATAAACCCCACTTCCATGCTTTTGGTGTGATAGCTTTCCAGACATTGATTTGTGGCCTCCTGCCATGTACATTGTTGATGCCGGGGCTTCTGCTGGTGTAGCGTTTCTCCTGCAGTACTAACCATATTTTTTTTATCTCTTTCAGCACTTGGTAGTGTCTCCATGTGTACCTTCCCTGGGTTGGTAGTGCTACTTTGCATGAACTCAGGACATGTTCCAGTGTTTGTTTGCCCAGGTAGAGAGGACATTAAAAAAAATTTTTTTAGGGCATCTGATTTCCTCCATTTTATAAGTTATGAATTGAAGGCAGGAGGTCATCATCGTATCTGCTCTGAGGATGAACCTGATCCTGAGAGGTGCCATGTGCTGAAATTCTAGCTGAGATTCTTTACAGTACATTTTTTTTTCCATGTTGTCTGTTGTCCCTGTTGGATTCGCTGGATTGTCTTCTTGATTCTCTTGTCATCTTCTTCATTCTTTTTACTCATGTATTACTGGGTTTCTGTATGCTTTTCATTTTGCCTTCACAACCTGTCTGTTAGTTTTGTATCTTTTCTGTTATTGCCATGATCTTAAGATTTTCCTTTGCCATGTCAAAGCCTCTTTAACTGTACATTTTCTGCCAGTCATTAATTTGGTCTGCATATATGTTACAGAATGAAATAGGAGTAAGAACATAAAAAAACCCAATGACTGAAAGATAAGAGGAGGCAGTCCTGAGTATTTTTTGTTTGGTATGATGACAATAAAAGGAGGAAAAGGTAGGAGTTGTGGGGAGGGGGCATCAGTTTCACCCTGGTGGTTTTGAAACATTTGTATAGGGGACATAACCCAGGTGAAACCAGTAATTACAATACATGCACCTTGGCCAGCTGACATCTTGTCAGGCCAGAAAATTCCAGACATACTTGCTTTAGAATTTCCAGTAGCTGTCAGGATTAATGTTTTTAAAAGAAAGGTCCAAGGACATTTTGTAACATGAAAACTTTTTTGTGGTTGGCTAGGATTCTATGGCAAATCTGGTTGTTTCCCTTAGACCATAATCAGGAGAAAAATGCCTTTCTCCCCTCCCCCCCCCCCCCCCCCCCCCCCCCCACTCGTTCTGGATACATGTTGCCGATACATCCATGGAAAACACACAGCCTACTGTTTCATGGTGATAGTTTCATCACCAGGGAGCTATTCAACCACCCATCTGTTAGTCAGCAAAAAATTAACAAAAACCAATCAATATATATATGTTGAAAACTGCTACACTCATCTGAATGTGTGCATTGATAAAGCCGCCAATTTGCGTCAGGAAGCCAGAGTATCCAGCTGAGATCACATCCCACTTTCGTTTTTTGTTTGTTTTTACACAGGATAAATTGTTTCTATAAAGACTAATTGTTTCTGCACACATAGACACTTCTGAATGCCCAACAAGCACATTTTGTGTTGCTCAAACCGTTTAGTGTCATCGTCTAATGTTTCAAAGATTTCAGTGAAGAAATCGTAGGTGAAATATTTTGGGCATACTGTTCAGTTGCAGTGTGTGATTATTGTTAGAACTCGAAGATAAAGTCTTTCAAAAGATTTTTGGGGAAATTTTTCTCATTTGGTCTTGTGTAGAATCACAACATCCCACACAGTTCACCACAGATCCATTATCTTCAGATGGACCTTCGTTCCCTTTGTCTGCCATAGTTCATCATCAGGATTGATGCTGTGTCAGATGCTGTATTTTGATCAATGATTTCACAGCTGTTATCATCTTTTGATCTGTCAATGTTATTCGCATAGTTTGTCGTGATTAAAATGCTTTTTGAATGATGTCCATGTTGATTTTAATGTGATGTCTGTAACCTGCATCTTCAGGTTTGCTTTCAGCTCATTTTGCTTTCCATTGGTAGAGCTTCATGATTTATTTGGTTTGAAACTTTTATCCATGACACAGTCCCGCTTGTCTGACTGGTTCAGTATTTTGCATGCTTTGCCTTCCTTGGTGGCAGAGATTGTCGTGTCTTCCATGAAGCCTGTAGAGGGGCAGTTGTCTTCACTCCTTAAGTCGGGTGAATTTGTAGGCAGCTCTTTCAAGAAGACCTCCATTGCTAACAAAAAAAGAATTGGAATAATTTCACAACCCATTGTTCTGCCAGCTTCCGAACTGTTCCAGTCAGAGTGGAGAACTTCACTGAGAAGCTATGCAAATGTTTCTTCAGCATATCTGAGCAGTTTTTTGGGACATGATACTTCTTGAGAGCCAGTTGAATCATCTTATCACCTTGTGTGGAACTGATCCATACAGATTTGCCAGATTGAGCAACTCCTCATCAAGATCCCTTTTCTCAGCCTAGCTCTTTGGATTGCTCCTCAGATCGTAGCAGCATGTTCTACACAGCCAGACACTCCCAGGGTGTTTCCCCTTTTTGGACTAACAAATCCAAGTGTTTATTTTCTGTGAGGTATTTAGCCAGCCTGGTTGCCAAGACAATGAATAAGATTTTCTCGTCAACGTTCAGAAGTGATATTGGACCGAACTGGTTGATGCAGCTCGGTTTCTGTTCTTCATGAAGCATTGTTGACAAGACACAAACTGTATTGATCGCAGTTCAAGAATCCAGGGTTCAAATCTTCCTTCAGGAAACATTGGGGTATAATCAAGAAATTACCAGGGTATAATTTCACCTTCCTGTGACAGACGGCGCTGTAGGCTCTGGAGGGGTTAGATCCGTCACACTCACCACTACAGGACATGGCCATTCATTCTGTGTTCTGGTTTTATTTCACTGAAGCACTACAGGACATGGCCATTCATTCTATGTTCTGGTTTTGTTTGACTGAAGCACTACAGGACATGGCCATTCATTCTGTGTTCTGGTTTTGTTTGACTGAAGCACTACAGGACATGGCCATTCATTCTGTGTTCTGGTTTTGTTTGACTGAAGCACTACAGGACATGGCCCTTCATTCTTGTTCTGGTTTTGTTTCACTGAAGCACTACAGGACATGGCCCTTCATTCTATGTTCTGGTTTTGTTTGACTGAAGCACTACAGGACATGGCCATTCATTCTGTGTTCTGGTTTTGTTTACTGAAGCACTACAGGACATGGCCTTCATTCTATGTTCTGGTTTTGTTTGACTGAAGCACTACAGGACATGGCCATTCATTCTATGTTCTGGTTTTGTTTCACTGAAGCACTACAGGACATGGCCATTCCCTCTATGTTCTGGTTTTGTTTCACTGAGCAGCTTGCTGCTTTTAGCTTTTCCTTCCTTTAGCTGAAATGACATTGCCAGCTGCAGATTGGACCAGTCCCCAAATCTGATCTGCTGGAAACTGTTGTTGTTTTTTTAGGTGGAGGTAGAGGTGTGCTCTATGGTGGCTTTCTAATCTTTTTAATAACAAAAATGCCTTGAAGAAAAAAGCATCCCAGCTTTACAATTGGGGCCCAACAAGGAGTCCTGAACAGTTTGATGTAATTCTCATACCTGATTGAGAAATGCAGCCGACATGAAAGAAAAAAAAACGTGCAACCATTGTCTTGCCTATCCAACATTTTGTGGTTTGGGAACATTTATTTTGTATGATAAGCTAGAAGTCTGTCAAGAAGATAAATGAGAAACAATGAAAACAAATAAATGAATAAATTTGTATAAATAAACAGTGATTGATTGTCCCAAACACCTGGTGGGCTGGACGCCTGGTTACATTCAACGAGGAAGTAGGGCGTGCATCTATGCATATCACTTGTCAAAGCCATAATGCATCATTGATGTCAGACCGCGCTACATCATTCAGTCTAAACCTGACATCTGTCACCACCACCGTTGTCGCCAGCAGCAGGGCATTATCCATTAACCATGACCTCGGTCATTGTATTAGTCATGGTAAATCATAGCACAGTTGAAATGATTATGCCGTATATCAGCATCGTAAGATAGAAGACAAATGCATGACGCAGGTTTGCGGAGGATGCTGGGGGATTCTCTCAGGACAAATCACTCCCCAGCCTCCTGAAAGTTCTGTTCCTAGTCACTTAGTTTCTGTCACTCGCTTTCATTTGCTTTTTCTCTCAATTTTTGTTTTTAACCATCATAACAAATTCATGTAGTGTTTTCTCGCCTCTGTGGACTATTCTTCTGGCTCTGTTCTGGAAACTACTTTGCGCTTTATTTTTTCTGGCCTCAGCTCAGGACATGCCAATTTTTTTTCTCTTTTTTGTTTTGTTTTGTTTTGTTTTGTTTCTTATTTCCTATTGTAATTTGGCAGCTTTATGGTGAGAATTGTTCATAGTGTGCAGCGTAGACACTGACTGCTCATTTTGTAGTGTCCTTTTGCCGGTATGGCCTTTAAAAGATGTTGGGGTTTTTTTTTTGTCCTTGTTTTTGCATTTAAATGCTTTACGTAATTTTTCATGTTTTGTTCAAATGAGAGCGATAAATCAAAACTGAATGGCCCTGCTGAGAGCGGCAGCCATTCTTAAATCCACCTTAGAGATGTCAGTAAATCAGTTATGTCATTTATGGCATTTAGATAGTCTTTCATTTTTTTTATGATGTGTTTCCTTCTTTGTTATTTTTTGTTTGTTTTTTGTGATGTGTTCTTTGCTTCCTTCTTTCGTAACCAATATTGTTTCCTTCTTTATATATATAATATATATACACATATTTTTCATGTCTGTGCTTGTTGATGTAATACCAATTTATTTCAATATATTAATATATATATATAATATATATATAAAATCATAGTTAAAAAGCCACTCAGACGTAAAAAGGCTCAACAGTAGAGGACGACATAAACCCTAAACATACACACACACGCATGCATGCATGCACACACCATGCACGCACGCACGCATGCATGCAGCACCACCACGCACACCACGCACATGCGCACACACACACACACACATGCACTGTACTCTAATGATGTTTTACCAACATATATACAGTACAGTCATTTAGCCTCATTTTCTGGATCAGAATCTCTTTCTCCATTGTGCATGAGCTCTTATTTCGTTCTACTGGTGCAAAATAATTGTTTGGAAGCTGATTGTGCGTAAGAGATTATGATGTTAATAAGAATTTTGATATTAGTGATGAAAAAAACAAAAGCATTTCAAGGAAATTTCTTAAAAGAAGAAAAATACTGGTTTGAAACAATTGTGAAGAAGAAACATCAAATTGATCCTTACTGTGGGCACTGAACATGAGATTCAGTTAGGCAGTGGATTTAGTTCTTCAAAGAGGTTGACAACAACGCCTTTCATGCAAACACTGGTACACAGGACAGTGTTTTGTTCATACCAGCTGGAAGACTGAGGATGCTCTGATATTCCAAACCAAACTTTCCTTTTCACCAGCTGTTTTTACCATTAATTTCTCTTGCTTGCTGTCTGTAAGGAAAAGACTTTTTTGTTTTAATAGAACAAACGCTCGTTATTTCCGGATTTTTTTGTGTGCTTATGTTCTAGATGATTATAGTTATTGTCATATTTGGAGAGTAGTGAATCAACTCTACATGTAGTGTCTGTGTGGTATTCAACTTTTTCCAAATTCAGCAGGATGATTTTCCCGTGGAATTTTATTTGTTCATTTTAAACTTAAAAGACTTAAATAAGTGCAACACTGTTATGCTGAGTCACATTAAATTTGGCTACCCCCGGATATGTAACCTTTGAAAGTCGCCCACATTTCCCAGAGACCCGTAACTGGCAGGAACGTTTGTGTGAACACATTACAATCTCACAGTGGATTTTCTCTACCCCCCAGCAGCATTGCCATACTAACAACAGAGCAAGTTGGATACAATGTATAATGGTTAGCAGTCTGCTGACCAGCACCGTGTTTCATGACCTTTGTATTAGGTCGTTATTGTATAGGTCCAGTGGCGCTGTCCACCTCCTGCAAGCTGATAGCGCCGGGCGTGACCGTGAAGGGAACCATGTCCATCACCAAGACGGAACTCTACTTTGAAATGGACGACGAGGACCCAGAGAACAAGGAGCTGGACCAGAATGTAAGTCACATTTTATTTTTTTTATTTTTTTTTTGCAAGGTGGAGCTGTGCGCTCACTAGTGTTTGTCGGAAAATGACTTCATCAGTGATGGCTTTGCTTTTATCTGAGGTGAAATGCGTTTGTGAGTTTTCACTCACTTTGTCATCTTTATATCAATCTTAAGTTTACACATACATGCATAAACATAATGCGCACACACACACACACACACACGAACACACACATGCTCACACACACACACACACGCACATGTACACGCATGCACGCACACTCACTTTCAAGTACAGCAATGTCTGCCCTAGTTTTGTTTTTGTTTTGTTAAATCCAGCATCCATATCCGTTGTTTGTTTGACAAACAGGGGTGCACATCTTCATCTTGCTTTGAGACATTTCCCTGTCCACCATGCTGTCTGTGTTGGTTCGTTCTTTTTGTGGATTTTTTGTCATGGGCCATTGCTGCTTCAGTGCCAAGAAATGTCCACTTAGACAAGACTGGATGTGCCACACAACTATTGTCAGCAGATTGAAATGATCGGAAGGAAAATTGGAATAGCAGAGACATTTTGACAAAGGAAATGCAAGATGTAGGCAGATGTGGTTCCACTCCACAACAGACACTGTACAGTCAAAGACACTTGGGTCCCCCCCCCCCCCCCCCCCCCAAAAAAAAAACAACAAAAAAAAAACAAACAAAAAAACCGGATATACCAAAATTTAGTTCAGCACAAATGGATAGATTGGTCTCAACTGCATTATATGGCAAACACAAAATTTCAATCTCCTGAAATGTGAATCCGGTCAGTTTCAGATCAAGCGTAACTGTCATTAGTGTTTGTGCTATTGTGACTGAACATTAGAACAGTGAGCGTGCCTGCTCTGAAGACTAAAATGTGGCTACCTACATAGTATGGTATTAAGAAAGGAAAAGCATGTCTGCCACCTGTACATGAGTTCGTGTCCAAAAATGGGTTAATAAGAAAGATGGTGTAGCATCAAAGAAGAAAAAGGAAGTCATAATTTAGAAAAGAACAGGACAACTAAATTCAGCACTACAGAACTTAAGGATTCATACGAAATGCCAGACACATTTGATTTAATAAGAGACAGATTCTCTCTCTCTCTCTCTCTCTCTCTCTCTCTCTCTCTCCCTCTCTCTCTCAGACGATGTCATTTAAAGAGATGTGTGAAGTGGTTTTTTTTTTGGTTTTTTTTAATGACTGGTGAGTTGATTTTAACGTGGTGACAGCCCTGATGTGGCCCTTTGCGGTCGGCTGGGCTATAAGCAACATTATCTTATCTTATCTTATCCTCTCTCTCTCTGTCTCTGTCTGTTTCTCTCTCTGTCTCTCACTGTCTGTCTGTCTCCTCTGTTTCATCACGCTCCCCCCCCCCCCCTTCCCCTGCCCCTTTCAGCCCTCCTACTTACTTCCCCTGGCAGCCCTCCCCCCCCCCTCCTCCTCCCCGCCCCTGGCAACTGAGGTAATGTTTCAGTACAAACCGTATATTTGGCGTATTTACGAAACAATCATGAGAGGGACTTTTTGATTTAAATAAGCCAGGCATGTAACATGTAAGACTGCTGAGCTGTTTATGAAACCTCTACCCTGTGGAGCATGACTAAGGGTAGTGTGTTGCGGTGACCCCTGATGACCCAGACTGTGACAGCCCCGTCACGGCAACAGCATGACCTCCTGTCAGGGGCCACATGTCAACACAGCAACACCACACATGCCACAACATTCTTTGATTGTGAAGACTGGAAGAAAAGAGATAACAACAGAAGGAGAAAAAGGTGATTATGATAAAGAATCCATTTTGAAGGACAGACATTTCAATGATGTGCAGATCAAAATGGAGACAGGAGAAAAGAGAAATAAGAAAAGGAGAAAAGAAAAGTGGTTATGATAAAGAATCCATTTGAAGACAGACATTCAAATGATGTGCAGATTAAGATGAAGACGGGAAGGAAAGAGAAACAAGAAAAAGAGAATGCGATTATGATAAAGAATCTGTTTAAAGAAGGACATTTGAATGATGTGCAAAACAACCCCCGGATATATGTGAGTGAAATAAAAGACGAAGTGTATTTCTCGTGCCGTTTGTTTCTTAAAAAAAACTTGATTGTCACAGTCGCACATCATGTGTGTAGAAGCTCTTAAGGGTCAAAATGCCTCGTTTCTGTAAGTCATTCGTTAGTGCCAATCGTTCAGCTCTCTAATAATACAACTTTTATCTCCTAGAGTATGAAGCAGTGTCTGTGTATAACTTGAGTAGTTTCTTTGATTCTTGAAGTGGGACTTCTTTTTATTTCTTTTATTTTATTTTTAAGCAACACATAACATGGACCTCTCTGGTGAAGCGTTTGAGTCAGACCCCATGAGGCCCAGTGGAGATTGCACTCGCCAAAGAAGCCAGAGAATCCAGGGTCTGTCGAGTCTTGTATGGGGCATGTTTATATGGCACCTCCCCTTGACTTCCACGAGCTGTAGATGGTAGTCTGGGTGCTCATCTTTCGGGTGAAACGTTACACGGAGGACCGAGGTTCAGCCTAAACTTAACGCGGAGGCAAATGCTCACAACATTTGATTACGAGCAACTCATTTTGACAATGAGCCCGTTTTGCATGATAGAGTAAAATGCGGTTCCGTGTAGGTCGATGTCCTTGTCTGAGTGGACGGTTCTGGCCCTGTCAGTTATGGTATTTCTGTGTGTCCGTTACGTCAGAGTGGACGCTGGTTCACAGTATGCGTCAGGTGTTTGTAGCTGGTCTTGTTTATGTCTCTCCTTGTTGGCCCTCTTCTGTTAATCTCTCCATCAGTGTGTGTGCGTGCACGCGCGCGCGCGTACGCACGGGTGTGTGTCTGTGTGTGTCTGCGTGTGTCTGTGTGTGTGAGAGACATTCTATGGATACGATTCTTTGTTTTCTTTTAGTTTATGTTTCATTGTTCTTTCTTGTTCCTTCTTTTCTTCTCTGTTGTCATTTCTTTCCTTTTTTGTTCACATAATTCGTTCTATGTATGTTCCTTTTCCTTTTTTTTTCAATACTCGGGTCACGTTGTCTCTACGTTCCTTTGTTTTGCTCTTCTCTGTCTCTGTTTCTGTCTGTCATTCTGTCCCTGTCTGTTTCTGTGTTGCTCTGTCTCTCTCTCTGTCTCTGTCTCTCTCTCTCTGTCAGTCTCTCTGTCTGTCTGTCTCACATTTCTTTACCCTTTTTCGGTTTTTCTTCTTGACCTTTCCTTTGATAGGTGGTATATCTGTTGAAAATTCATGGGTGTTTGTGTGTTTTGTCGTTGTTTTTTTTTTTTTTTTAGTTATTGTTTTTTATGGTAATTGGTGACATTCACAGTAATGTATAAGAATGCATAGCACAGTAGAGACGTGCACGCACTAGCGTCACAAGTACATGCATGCTGTACGCACGTGTTGGAGACGGTGACCAGGAGGTGACCAACGCCAGAAGGTTAGGCAGGTGAGTGCAGTAGGTCAGAAAGAAACAACACTACTCAAACACGTTAAGCAAGTGTTTTTCTTTGTTTGTGTTGGTGCGTAGTTGATCAGAGTTATTTTGTGTGGCGAATATGGCTTCGGATTTTTTGCTCTCTCTCTCTCTCCTCTCTCTCTCTCTCTCTCTCTCTCCTTTTAGAAACCAATCAGTACCCCCTAAAATATCATCGTCACAAGTCTCTCTCTCTCTCTCTCTCTCCTCTCTCTCTCTCTCTCTCTCTCTCTCTCTCTCTCTCTCTGCTCTGTCTGTCTGTCTGTCTGTCTGTCTGTCTCTCTCTCTCTCTCTCTCTCTCTCTCTCTCTCTCTCTCTCTCTCTCTCTCTCTCTCTTCGCACTCTTTTTTTCTTAGAAACCAACCAATATCCCCAAAATATCGTCACAAGTGAAATAAGTGTAGATGCAGAACATTTTGCTTCTGGCCTTTGCTGGCGCAAATGTTATAAATCGATTTTTGCCATCTACTGATACTCGTATAATGCGTTTTAAATCTGGTCCGTAAGAATCTGGTCAGTTACTGATTAATATCGTTCTGTTTTGTTCAGTTGGAATTTGCGATTTCCTGCGTTCATTGATTGTACACGTACAATTCCCACTTCATAAGGAACTGTGACGTTTTTTGAGTAAACAATCCGTATTCGTATCCTCTCTGTCTCTGTCTGTCTGTCTGTCTGTCTGTCTCTCTCTCTCTCTCTCTCCTCTCTCTCTCCTCTCTCCTCTCTCTCCTCCTCTCTCTCTCTGTATGTCTGTCTGAGCCTCTCCCTCCCATCCCATTTCATCTGACATGTTCAAAATCCTCGTTCACACTGTACATGTAGTTTGCCCGTGGGCTTCTTGTGTTGTGTGTGTGTGTGCGCGCGCGCGCGCGCGCGCGAGCCTTTGAAAAACTGTGTGTATGTATGCGGATGTGCGTGAGCATCTGTAGATAAGTGTGTGTTTGTGTGTACGTGCATGTGATTTTGAAACGGGGACGTAGTTTGAGGAGGGGATCGGGAGGAGGTAAAAGGAGGAGGAGGGTGGGGGGAGGGATGAGAGGTGGATGGAGGGGTAAACGGTTCATGATATTTTCCTCCCACGTCTTCCTCAATGGCGGGAGTGATGGATGAGACGTGTCGTGTACAGTTGGGGAGGGAGGGAGGGAGGGAGGGAGAGAGAGAGAGAGAGAGAGAGAGAGAGAGAGAGAGGAGAGAAGCCGTGGCGGGAAGGGAGAGGGAGGGAGGTGGGGAAGGGGGGGGGGGGGGGGGGGGGGGGGGGGGGCTGTCATCACTGACTTTTAGTTTTAAAACACTTCCTGACTGACTGAATGCCTGGACGGCTTTGCTGAACCGGTCGGTCTTGGTCCCACACCTCACCCTCCCAGAACTGTCTGTCTGTCTGTCTCTCTCTCTCTCTCTCTCTCTCTCTCTCTCTCTCTCTCTCTCTCTCTCTCTCTCTCTCTCTCTCTCACACACACACACACACACACACACACACACACCACACACACACACCTCTCTCTCTCTCTCTCTCTCTCTCTCTCTCTCTCTCTCTCTCTCTCTCCGTGTCTTTTGTCTTTGTTTGCCTGTCTGTGTCTTTGTATGTCTGTCTGTCTCTCGCTCTCTCTCTCTGTCTGTCTGCCTGTCTGTCTGTCTCTCTCTGTCTCTCTCTTTCTCTGTCTTTGTCTTTATCTCTCTGTCTCTGTCTGTCTGTCTGTCTGTTTGTCTCACTTTCCTCTCTCTGTATTGTCTGTTTTTTCTGTCTGTCCAACTCTCTCTCTCTCTCTCTCTCTCTCTCTCTCTCTCTCTCTCTCTCTCTCCTCTCTCTCTCTCTCTCTCCCCTTCCCTCCCTCGACATCCACCCTCCCCCCCCCCTGATTTATGACTCAGATACGTTTTCCTTCTTCTACACCCACGTATATCATTTACCATTAATCATACAGAATCATTCAGTCAATAAAATCAATCGATCAACCAATCAATCAATCAGTCAGTCACTCTATCTGTCCCCATCCATCCATCAATCTATCTACTTGTCTGTCTAACTATCTACGTCTGTCTATACACATATGCGCGCACGCACGCACACACACGCACACACACACACACACACACACATATGCGTGCACGTATGTACGCACGCAAGCACGCGTGCACACACACACACACACACACACACACACACACACATAGATGGAGAGAGAGAGAGAGAGAGAGAGAGAGAGAGAGAGAGAGAGAAAGAACAATGCACAAATATATATATATATATATATATATATATATATATATATATATATAATATATATATATATATATATTTGTTAAAAATATTTTTAAAATGAAGTGTTAAAATCTACAAGCTTGTTTCAAGCCTTGCTATGTTCAGGATCTGTGTCTATGTCTGTGCATATCTTTCTTTTTCTGTCTGTCCCTCTCTGTGTCTGTCTGTTTCTTGTCGCTGCCTGTTTCTTTTTCCCCCTCTCTTCTCTTTCTGTTTTCTCTGTCTGTCTCTTTTCCCTTTTCTTTTTTTCCCTCTGTCGTCTCCCTCTCTGCCTGCCTGTCTCTCTCTCTCTCTCTCTCTCTCTCTCTCTCTCTCTCTCTCTCTCTCTCTCTCTCTCTCTCACTCTCTCTCCTCCCCATCATATTTATGACCTTCATGACCTTTTTTTTAACCTCCTTTCACCTTCCTTTTGGGTCTTGGCTGTCGTGTACCGTTACTTTGTGCTTTAGAAAAAGGGAGAGAGAAAAAAAAGGCCGATTAATTTATGCCTTTATCCAAGCCCTATCCGGTAAGTAGATAAATCACAATAATTATGCACAGCCATGGCTGAGTATTTTAGCAACGCAGCTTATATGAATAATCCAACCACACGAATTGAGAAGTGGGTGGGGGGAGGGGGGAGGGGGAGAAAATAAAATAGTCCACGCGATCATGTTTTCAGTATCCATGCAGACAGCTAAAAACAGTGGCCAACGAGGCAAAAGGCGTGAAAGAGAGAGACATGACGGTCGTTGCCAAAGGAATCGAGAAGGTAGCCCAGCAAGGCCAAACCCGCGGGGAGTGGACTGCGTGTGAGAGTGCACTCCCGGGAAGTGTCCGCAGGAATGACATACGGCACATGACCACCCCCTCTCAGGCTCAACGCTTAATCCTCAGGATCTGTAAAGCGCCACGTGACCTCCTGCCCTCCAACGGCGAACGTGATGGAATTTGGGGGAAACCCGGATGACCCTGCGTGTCCACCACCCTGCCGGGCCAAAGCAAGCAAGCAAGCAAGCAAGCTCATGCAAAGTGGCGCTCTAACCCAATGTGGAGCATGTGGAGACACAACCAAGTGCGTATACCTAGATGGCACTTGAGATCGATTTTGTTAGAAAAGGGGGGGGGGGGGGGGGGGGGGGGGGGGGGGGGGGGGGAGGATGCAACCAGAAGCTACAACAGCTAACGTTCTACGCGGTAGGAGGCAGCAATCTGGAACAGATGTGACATCTGGTGCATGGGAAGCGGATCTGCTGGAGGAAGTGAACGACTGGAAGTTGCTTGCGCAGCAGATCTGAAAGAGCAGGGGGGGAAAATTGTCAGAAAAAGTGCCAAGAGACCAGATATAGTACTCTGAACCCCTTCATTGAACCAGATAATTCTGATTGAACTCACTGTGCTAATATGTGAACAGAGTGGAGGAAGTAAACATCCACGAGATTGAGAAGTATTCCGGTCTGGTCTGCAAACTTGAAGGAATCTGGCTTCCGAGCCAAAGTCTTCGCCATAGAGGTTGGGTTGAGGTTCGTTGGCGCGTCTGCCTGTGATCCTGTGAAATAGCTCTCGACTTCAGGCAAGAAGAGGACAGAGCCCCCGGTAGGCGATGGCAGAATAAGCTGCTGAAAAGTTCCAACTTAAGCTTGTCGAGGATGAACAGAAGCGTACCCATACGGCTTAAATTCCCAGCTTGAAACAGGTGGCCGGAGTTCATTCCTGAACTGTCTACAAGATGACGCAAAATCGATTTTAAGGGAAAACGAAGTGGAAGTATGGAATAGGGCTGAAAGACGGAGACATCAAGCCGTGGTGCAGGTTCCTGAAGATGATTACTGTGAGGGGTTACCACGTTCTCTGTTGTCCCCAGTGACCATTGATTTGTCGGCTGCGACTGGATACAAGTGTCTTTTGTTTATTTGTGCTCAGGAGTAGTTTGCCAGTGTTTGCGGTCCTCTCAACCCCCACCCCCTCCCCGGTCTTGTCCTGAATGTGTTGTAACGATCACAGATTATAGCTATGGATGTTTGTGAACAGATTTAAGGTTAGGAATCGTTGGAGGGAAATTGTGTGTGTGTGTGTGTGTGTGTGCGCGGCGCGCGCGCATCTTCTTCCATTCGCTCACTCGCCTGTTTTCTCTCCCAATAATCGATTATTAATGATCGGCGATGGACCGGACCTTTCCGGGGCCCCCAGCGCAATGAACGTCAGGTCCCCCACCTACACACACAGTCGTCTTTGTTCGAACAGTGGCGAGCGCACGAAGAGCGGGAGTCGCACACACCCCACAAAGACAGGGCCCATCAAAGTCAGCCCGCCTGACAGACCAGAAAGCTGCACAAAGCCGGACATTGGGGGGGGGGGGGGGTTTGGGGGGGGGGGGGGGGGGGGGGGGGGGGGGGGGGGGCAGAATTTAAGAGAACCCTGTACACCATCTTGCGCCGCTTTTAATTTAAACAACACGGCTTTCTTCTTTCCTCCGCGCTCAAGTGTGCTTAGTGTTTTGTTGTTATTATTTCTTTTCTCTTTACACAGTCGTTTATAGGCGTTTATCCGTAGATCCGGCTGCCCGGCGCTTGTCAACTTTTGAAAAAAAAGACTTGGGAGTGCGACGCGCGAAAAATCGATTGCAGCCTGTCGTAGAGGGGGAGGAGAGGGGGGGGGGGGGGGGGGGGGGTAGATTTAGTATCGTGAAGCCGAGAGGAATGAAAGGGCTGGTTTGAATTCGATCGAACGGGGACACTGCCACTTGTTCGAACAACCTTGGAAAGTGATGGACATGAAAGTCGGTTCCACCTGCTGGTTTTGTTTATTGGCCCAAGAAAGAAGGGGTGGGGGCGGGGGGGGGGGGGGGGGGGGGGGGGGGGATGGGACTTGGAACGTGCGACATTTTGGCTTACATTGATTGTTAGGGGGCCGTTTGTAGGAAAGCATGTTGCAGCTGTGACCAGTCCATGCTCACTTAAATTTTTTTTTTTAAACTGTCATGTTGATTTGTTTATTGTTGTCGTTTCCCCCTGCCTGATCTCGCTCTCTTCTCTCTTCTCTCTCTTCTCTCTCTCTCTCTCTCTTCTCTCTCTTCTCTCTCCGCACTGTTCCTTTTTCTTCCCCGTTCCTTCCATCCCCAACCATCCTCTCAAAAAAGTTCTGTCGATTGGGGAGTATCAAAGCCCACAGTTCTCGTGCAAAATCTTCGACTGTAGTGCCCCTTCGACTGTAGTGCCCACCTCTTCGACTGTAGTGCCCACATCTTCGACTGGTAGTGCCCACATCTTTTGACTGTATGCCCCTATCTTTGACTGTGATGCCCATTTTTTCGACTGTAAATGCCACACTTTTTACTGTGATGCCCATTTCTTCGGCTGTAAATTTTCCAACACCTTTACTGTGATGCCCATTTCTTCGACTGTAAATCCCACACTTTTGACTGTGATGCCCCTTATCGACTGTAAATGCCCACACCTTTGACTGTGATGCCCATTTCTTCGACTGTAAATGCACACATCTTCGACAATAGTGCCCACATCTTCGACTGTAATGCCCAAATTTCGACTGTAATGCCCACAACTTCGACTGTAAAGGCACACATCTTCTACTATAGTGCCCACATCTTCGACTGTAATGCCCACATCTTCGACTGTAATGCCACATCTTCGACTGTAGTACACATCTTCGACTGTAATGCCACATTTCGACTGTAATGCCCACATCTTCGACTGTATGCCGACAATATTTCGACTGTAATGCCACATTTTTCGACTGTAGTGCCCACATCTTCGATGTAGTACCGACATATTCGACTGTAATCCCCCATTTTCGACTGTAGTCCCCAAACTCATCTTCGACTCTGCTGTAATGCCCAACATCTTGACTGTAATGCCATCTTCGATGCATATTTTCGACTGCTGGTTCAGTTTTGTTTTTGTTTGGTTTGGTTTTTAAATCTTCAGTCAACAGTGTTTACACACCGTGGCAGTAGCAAACGGGTACACACACCAAAAAAAGGGGGAAAAGGCGATAGTCTGTAAAATTTGCATTTCGCCTTCGGTTTAGTCTCTTCTGTTCCGCAAAGCATTTCGGTCTGCGTTTGAACACCGATGTAATGGCGGCCAAAGACATGACAGAGGGAAATAGGAGGGATTTGAGTTTTCATTCCGTAATTGCGGGAGGGAGTCCCCTTACCTTTGTAACGAACAACGAGGGCGAGCCAGAAAAAGAGCGCGCGTGGAAAATAATCTTCAGACGTGATTTGCTGCCCGTAAAATAGTTCAGATAGCATTCCGACACGCAGCCGACATGTGAGCGCCGGTGAACCAAGAACAAAGGAAATAATTAATGAGGGAGACAAGAAAAAGAAAAGAAACAAAGGAAGGAGGGGGGAGGGGGGGGGGGGGGGGGCGTTGTGGACACGCCTTATTACGTCAGTTCATTTGCATGCTGATGCTATTTCATGAGCGACGCGCGCGGCTTGTACTCGGCGACACGGGCTGCTTTTCGCCTGTCCATCAGGATGTCCGTCGGCTGCATACATAATTACCAGTCCAGCGCACGGTGCTCGTGCTTACAAATTTTAAATCATTAAACGTGAATTAATGTAAGAGATGAGGCGAAGGGGGTTGGGAATGGATGGTGAAGGCAAGGGACTCAGCAAGGGGTGTGTGGGTGAGGGTAGGGGTTGGGGAAGGGGGGGGGGGGGGGGCAGGAATGACGATGGCGGCGGTTGAGAAATTTGAGTGCAAGTTGGTTGTGTGGATGGCCTTTGAGTTTTATTACACCGTTGATTGAGTAGGTTAAGGATGGTCCTTTTTTTTCTTCTTCCAGCTCAGGAAAATAAAGCAACAACAATTAAAGATAAAAGGCCCCCCCCCTCTCTCTCTCTCTCTCTACACACACACACACACACACACACACCACACACACACACACACACACACACACACACACACACACACAACACACAAGTGTACATACACGCGCACACGCACAGCCACACAGCCACAAAGACACGACAGACAAACAGACAGACAGACACACGCACGCACGCACGCACGCACGCACGCACGCACGCACGCACACACACGCACACACACACACACACACACACACACACATACATCATTTTATTTGAATTATGAAACACACGCACGAATCTACTACGGAAGATTAGTTGTGTAATGGAAAGAGCTCGGTAGCCGAAGAAATCAAAGTCAGAAAAGTACAATACACCACATACACAGTACAACACGTATGATGCAAAGAAAAATACGCAGTGCTGTACAAAAATCCTCCGTCTTTCTGTCTCTTTCTCTCCCTCTTTCTCTCTGACCGTCTGTCTGTCATGTGTGTGTGTGTGTGTGTGTGTGTGTGTGGTGTGTGTGTGTGTCTGTCCCCCCCCCCCCCCTCTCTCTCTCTCTCTCTCTCTCTCTGTGTCATCCATAGTTCTATCATGCTTTTTTTTTCTTGTCTGTAGTAAACGTTTATGTGCAGGATGCCTTTCTTTCAATATTATCATCACTGTGTGTGGAGAGAACATTAAGGATGGTAATACTGAACAGTTTCGGGGGTTACCTTAACCATTACATTCAGTTGAAGCCTTCGAGATCAGCAATGGCGTGAAGCAGGGCTGTGTCTTAGCTCCGGTCCTCTTCAACATCTTCTTCACCTGCATGCTGTCCCACGCTGTCCAAGACCTGGAGAAGGGAGTCTACTTCCGCTATCGTCTGGACGGTCCCTCTTTGACCTTCGTCGCCTCACTGCCAAGACAAAGAGCATCAAAGATCTCCTTCAAGAAGTCCTCTTTCAACTTTGCCGATGACTGCGCACTGTGGCCCATGCAGAATCCGATCTGCAAACGATGCTGACCGCTTCTCCGATGCTTCAAAGCTCTTCGGCCTGACAATCAGCCTCGGCAAGACTAGGTGCTTCACCAACCCGCACAAACACCAACCCCTCGGCACCACCATCGTCATTGACGACTCCCAGCTTGCGGACGTTGAACATTTCAGATATCTAGGAAGTACCATCTCCTGTGATGGCTCCCTGGACAGGGAAGTTGATGCCCGAATCAGCAAAGCAAGCCAGGCGCTGGGAAGACTCCGCAACAGAGTGCTTAGTCAACACAACATTAGGCTGACTACAAACTGAGAGTTTACAACGCAGTGGTCTTGCCCTCTCTCCCTATGGGTGCGAATCTTGGACACTGTACCGCAGACACGTCAAGAAGCTGGAGAACTTCCACATGCGAGCTCTTCGCTCCATACTCGCGAATTCATGGCAGGACCGTGTTTCCAACCTCGAGGTCCTGGACCGTGCTCACACTACAAGTATCGAGTCCATGCTCATCAAGGCCCACTGCGAGTGTGGCATAGCAGTCAACACCAGGGGAGAGGTGGCAGCTCTCCTTTGAAGGATGCTGACGTGAGAGGTCAGCGTCATTGGGCGCACAGACAACCTTCCAGCCATGTGGGTGACGACGGGTCTAGCCTGTGTCGCCGGGGAACGGCTCCTGGAGGTGTGGGGCGATTGACGAAGGAGCGCTGCCTGACTGCGACTACCGTGGCCTGGAATACCGTGCTGTTTTGTGGGAGGCAGACATGGGGCACTCCTCACGGGGTTGGGCTGAAAAATTGCCCTCTCGGCCGCAGTCAGCGAGTGCCCGCCAAGTTTTAGGGACTCGTGCAGCGCTCCAGCGACTTTCGTCCTGCTCCCTCCTTGAGCGGCCTCACGCGGCACAGGACCATCGCCACCCGAGCATGAAGAAGGCCGCCCGGTGGTCCTGAACACAGCCTGATGTTTGGGGGACAGCAGGCAACACACACCGACGCCTACCGTCGTCGACCAAGATCCTGAAACTGAACCCAACGTTCAAGACCAACTCCACCAAACTTGAACCAACTTCAAGAAGATAATGACCAGAATTGAGCCAATGTTCAAAGAGAACGCGAGCTCTGGAGACAAATGCGACGACCTCACTGAAATTACCCACTACTGCCAGCGACAACAGTTGCCACAAATAGCAGACTTTTGTCTGCAGAACCTGTCCTTAAGGGCCTCAGGCCAATAGGACGTTAATCTCACCATCAAAGCATCAAGGCCCAGCTTCGATGGGTGGGCATGTCATCCGTATGGAAGAGCACCGTATGCCAAGGCGACTGCTGTAGGAGAGCTTCTGCAAGGCAAGAGAAACCAAGGACGCCCAAAGAAACGGTACAAGGACTCGGTCAAATCAAACCTCCAGTGGTGCGAACTCAACCAAAAGAACTATAGGAGTGCGCCAGTGACCGACCTCTGTGGCGGGCCACAATTCACAAAGCCGCTACCAACTTCGAAAGTACTCGACGCCAAAAGCTGACTGCCGCCAGGGATTAACGCCACAGAGCAGCAGCAGCAATGATCACGACAACGGACTTCCAGTGCCCCCACTGTTCCAGACTCTGCGCCTCCTGATTGGGGCTGCAGAGCCACCTCCGCGTACATCGATGAGCTGCAGAAACGCTAACGTCATCTTCGGATCCGAAGGACTAGTTATACTGACTACCATCACATTGTTTTGATATCATTTCGCCGCTTGCAACGTGTCTGTGTGTGCGTCTGTGTCGGTGTGTGTGTGTGTGTGTGTGTGGTCGCGCGCGCGCGGACATGTCTCTGTGTGTATCTGTGTGTGCGGACGTGTCTGTGTGTGTGTGTGTGTGTCGCCTCTCGCGGTTGATACCAGGTTCGGAAAACCGGGAAGGTTTTTTTTTTTCTTTCTTACTCTTTCTTTCGTTCCCTTTTTTTTTTGGGGGGGGGGGGTTGTGTTTATAACCCCCCCCCCCCCATTAGAAAAAAGAAAGAGAAAAAGGCGTAATAAATGAATCTCTGAATTTAGGCTGATTAAATGTGATTAAGTAAAAGAGGAAGAAAACAGCATTAGAATCACCTGGTAATCGATAAACTGCATTTCATCACGGCTTCAGCTCATCTGCAATTCGCGCTGCTGGCCCCCCATAGGAAAACACAAAGAAAGGGGGGGGGGGGGGGGGGGGGGGGGG
>CM031601.1:42502991-42507991 GCA_018398815.1 Conus ventricosus
GTGTGTATGTGTTGTGTGTTTTATTGGGGTGTGGTTTTTGTGGTGGTTGTGTGTGTGTGTGTGTGTGTGTGTGTAATTTGGGGGGTTATGTTTTTAGACTCCTGTGATTGATTGAAGAGCCAGTAATATTTGACTGATAAAATTATCGTTTATTTATTTCAGTCGATTTTTGTTTTATAACTTCTTGGTCTTTGAATAATTTACTAACCTGTCCGGACAGGTTATTGGATATGCGAGGAATGTTTGGCCTTGGAGCGATTTATAATATTTATTCTTAAAAGAAAAACAAATGTTGTCGTAAATCAGTCACGCGTTACAGATTAGTATAGAGAATTAAAACATATTGATTGGAATGGTGAGGGGTTTATGCAACTTTCGGAATTAATGACTGCCCAAAAGCGATTTGTTCAAACTTCATGAATCAGAATACGTCAAGCTTCCCCCCATCTCTCGCTCCCCGCCAACTGCCCCCCCTTTCCCCCTCTTTTCGTCTTCTTCTCCTCCTCCTCCTCGTCTCTGTCCTCCTTCCCCTCCCTCCCTTACTCCCCTCCCCCCTCCCCTCCCTCCCCCTCTTTTTATTTATTTTTTTAAAAAAAGAATCTTGTTCTTCTCATCCTCCTTATCTTCTTCGTTCTTTTCCTGTCTCTCTTCCTCCCCCTCCTCCGTCCCTCCCCCCTCCCCCTCTCCCTCCCCTTTCTCTTCTCCCTCTCTCCCCTCTCTCTCTTTATCTCCTCTTGGAATCAAAACTCTCATGACACTTGACTGGCTCAAACTTTCTTTCTTTCTTTCTGCGTTCGCAGGCTGATACTCCTGCGGACACTGCCTGTATAGACAGGCAGGGATTTTTTTGTGTATGACCGGTTTTTTTTTTAAAAATCCGCCATTAAGGCAGCCATACTCCATCTTCGGGAGGGTGCATGCAAAATGTAACGTGTCCCTCCATACCAACGGCCAAACTGGCTCAAACGACGAAGAAAAGCGAAGGGGGATGGATTTCACTCACACACACACACACACACACACACACACACACACACACACAACACAAAACACACACACCACAAAAGAGTAAGTAAACGCTTAAGGAACACGCACACACACACACACACACACACACACACACACACACACACACACACCACGCGCGCGCGCGCGCTCGCACAGAGGGAGAGAGAGACAGAGAGAGGACACAAGAGGAGAGAAGAGTAAACGCTTTAAGGAGCACACACACACACGCGCACGCACGCAGCACGCACCCCACCACGCACGCACGCGCGCGCGCACACCACACAACACACACACAACACAAAACACACACACACACAAAAACAAAATACACACACGACAAGTCAGGAACGCTCGTCAGTCAGCAAGCCACTTTTTTCAGCCGGCACTGAAACTGTGCCATCGTGTCCTGATGTCCCGCAGCTCGAGTGCAGATATACTAACAGATTGGGTTTGGGGGTTTAAGGGATGGGGGGCGGGGGAGGGGGGGGGGGCTGGGTGGGAGGGAGGGGGGGGGGTTGCCGTTTGGTAGGAAGAAAAAGGACATCAAAGGAAGAGAGACGGAGGTCGCTGGAGACAAAGTGAGGTCATTTTGTGGACAGCATCAGGAGATGGTGCCAGCAGATAGTTGGCTTTGGGTTAGTTGCGTTCAGGCTTGACGTAACCACTCACTCATCAAAGATTGGGTGTGATGTATGGCAGAAGATAACCATACTGGGCGAAGGGGTGTGTGTGTGTGGGGGGGGGGGGGGGGGGGGGGGTTGGAGTCTGGGTGGGGGTGGGGGTGGGGGAGTTGATCTAAGTCGAACAAATTTTGTGAAACCATCGGCCAAATGAACGGCAAGTGTTCTTTTCGCTCGTGCTGAACCGATGGATAGATTTCTCTCCCTTTTCCCCACTTTTCTGTCTTCTAAACTTTTCCTCTGTTTTCCTTTACTCACTTTGTTCTTTGTTTTGTCTCCTCTCTCTCTTCTCTCTCTCTCTCTCTCTCTCTCTCTCTCTCTCTCTCTGTGTGTCCATTGCCTTCCCTACTTCTCTCTCTCTCTCTCTCTCTCTCTCACTCTCTCTCCCCCCCCCCCCTCTCTCTCTCTCTCTCTCTCTCTCTCTCTGTCCATGCCCTTCCCAACTTCTACTCCCCATACACCCCGACACCCTCACACCCCATCCCTTCCTTCCCTTCCCCTCAGCATCAGACGATGGAACGAGCTCCGACAAGTCAGCAACGGGGGGAGAACAAGGAGGACTTGGCAGAGAGAAATGTGTGAAAAGAATCATCCGTCAACAATGCACTTGTCTCCAAAGCAGACCGAAACGGAGTGGCGGAGATGTCTACATGAAAAAGCTAACGAGGACGACGGCCGAGTTCAAGACGGGGAGAGAAGTAGGGAGGGGTTGGGCTGAGGTGGGGGTGGGGGTGGGGTGGGGTGGTTGGAGGAAGGGGTGGGGGTGCTGAGCGAAAGGGGGGGGGGGGGGTCGTTAGAGAGAGTTGTGGGCTGGTCATTGAGCAAGGAACGACAGGAGATGAGGGTGGGAGATTGCCTTTACGGAACGAGCGGGGACCCCCCCCCCCCCCCCCCCCTTAACAAGGTTCACCCACCCCCCCCCCCTTAACAAGGCGGGCTTTGGTCCATCCCCCCTCCCACTCCCTACCTACCCCCCATACCTTTTACCATTGTAGCGAGCCAAGGGGATGGGGGGTGGGGGCGATTGCTCTTTTTGTTTGTTTGTTTTTTGGGTGAGGGGGGTTGGGAAGTGGGAGGGGATGATGATGGTTGCTAATCTTGCAAAGGGGCGTGTTGAGTTGCGAGGTTTGTCTTGTACCCAGTGCCGTCAGAGGCGAGGGAGTGGAAAGGTTTTGGGCTGGCTGATTTGTAGGGCGGTTTGAAGGAGATGACATCTCTCTCTTTCTCTCTGTCTCCCGCTCCTTGACGCCTCCCCCCCCCCCCCAAATCCCCTTCCCACCCCCTCTCTCCCTCTCTCTCTCTCTCTCTCTCTCCTCTCTCTCTCTCTCTCTCTCTCTCTTCTCATCTGCCGCACACTCGTACATACGCGCTTGAACATAACACAACGTGACTAGTAAACGAACATCTGGTGCTGCTGCTGATTGAGGAAAAAGATTTATATTCTTTGACTCAAGTGGTGGAGGGGGAGGGGGGGGGGTTTAATATCATTTATAAGGAGGAGACATTAAAGAAACCACCTACCGGAGCTGGTAAAATAATGATCTTCGGTTCTGCCCATCTTCTTCGCGTACACGAAGCAACCGCTTGTCAGTTGTGTCATATGTTAAGAAGCAGAAAAACAAGAACAAACAAACCGACTCATTCTTCAGCAAAGGAGGACGAGGAAGACGAAAGGAAGAGTTCTGTGTTGGATTTTTCTTTGATGCAGGGTTCGCTCTATAATACACGTACAAAGCCTTTCCACACTTGGTAATTATTCTGGGAGGGGGAAGGGAGGGGGGATGGAAAAAACATAAACGGGGAGGAAATTAGAAGTCTTACCAAAGTTCTATGTGTCTAAGAAAATCCTCTGACTTTGGAGGCAAGGACTCCGTTAGAGAGAGAGAGAGGAGAGAGAGAGAGAGAGAGAGAAGATGTGTGAGTGTGTGTGTGTGTTGGAAGCGACGGTGAAATGATGTGACGACTTGTGTCCTCTGAACCTCGAGCCAGGTAAGGACGGGTTGTTCCCAGAACACGATCGGCATGGAGCTGTCGAACTTTTCAGGCGCTGTGATCCTGTGTCGATCATTCGGCGGTGCTCGCATCCCGCTGCCCTACGGGGCGACCCCTACCCGACCGCGTCGTCTGCGGGGCGAAAGTCGTCAGTCAGTGCTCTTTCCACAGAGGTGGGGCTTTTGACACTCCGCTGGCCGTTAGCGAGACTGTAAGTCTCTTCCTTCTGGTCCCCCGGCTCTCTGCTACCCAAGTGTGATGCCGTCTCTCTCTCTCTCTCTCTCTCTCTCTCTCTCTCTCTCTCTCTCTCTCTCTCTCTCTCTCTCTCTCTCTCTCTCTGTGTGTGTGTGGTGTGTGTGTGTGTGTGTGTGTGTGTGTGTGTGTGTGTGTGTGCCTCACGCAGTACCCACACGACCCTCGGCTGCACTCTTCTTTACGGCTTTGATGATGGTCCTTATCTCTCTCTCTCTCTCTCTCTCTCTCTCTCTCTCTCTCTCTCTCTCTCTCTCTCGTACAGGGTAAACCCTGTCCTTGTTTTACGAGTGTGGTGATACGTCCCTGTAGTCTGTGGCGGTGTGGAGCCGGTGCAACTGTCCTGTCGAGCATCTTTTCTCTCTGTGAACCCGATCCTTTTTTTTCTGCTCGTTATTGGTCCCTGCAGTTAAACTAAGTCGAGGTTATCTGTATTTGTTTCTGTTCGTCCATGTCGTTGTCTGGGTATATTCAAGATCGAAAAGACTCTGCCACTCTTGGAATAAAAGTTAATTTGTAGTTGTTCATTTCTCCAATTGTTCGTCCAACTCCATGTCTTTGTCTGAATATATTCAAGATCGAAAAGGCTGTGCCACTCTTGAATAAAATGTTAATTTGTAGTTGTTCATTTCTCCAGTTGTTGCTGTGTAGATGTGTCCGGTACAGGGTATATAGGCAAGCTTGGAACATCCTTTTGGGGGGATGTTTCCTTGTGTGTTCTGTGTACTCTGTGCTGTCATATCTGCTAGGCGATTTGGTGTCGTAAGCAGCATTCCTTTGGAGTTGTGGGCGTGTATTTATTTCATCATGGGGCAAGAGTTATCCTACTTGTTTGTTATTTGCGGTTTGCTGTTAACTGCCTCATTTCCCATTTACTTTTAAAAACAACAGGCCCGTGGCCCAAAATAAAGCTGAGCTGCGGTGACAGGAGTCTGTCAGCCAGTAGTCAGTCACTTGTATCAGCCTCCGTCTTGGGTGACGTAGCCGACCGCGGTGAGTGTCCCAGCAGAGCCTCCCCGTCTGTCGGTCTTACTCTGTATGTATGTCTGTCTGTCTCCCTCTCTCTCT
>CM031601.1:42517991-42535999 GCA_018398815.1 Conus ventricosus
GCAGAGGGACAGTTTCTGGGAGAGTGTTTTTCCTCATCCACAATGCCCTCCTTTCTTCTGTGATGGCCCGGTACGAACTCCCTGAAATACCCGTGTCCTCCCGACCTTATTTATGAGGACAGGTTTCGTATTTGAGAGGCACATAAGAGAGGGAAAGTCGACATATTTCAATTTTTATTGGACAGTAGCGAGGGGGGGTTGAGGTGGAGGGGTGCTAGATATTCATTAACATACCGGCAGATCGCTTGTCTGTCTGGGTTTTACGGTCCTCTTTCCTCGAAACTTTTTTTTTTTTTTTTTTAATTATTTTTTTTTTTCGTAGTTGAATCTTTTCGGTTTGTCCGGTCCCCGCCTCGCTGTCGCTCGTCGCCTTCCCTCCCCCCCCCCCCCCCACCCCCTCCTCTCTCCTCCCTTTGCCGTCTTTCCTGTCTCCCTCTGTCCTTCGCCTTTTTCTTCCTTTTCTGATAATGGATCCGATGAAGAGGGTGTTGTGTAACTCCTAGCCAGGTCTGCTTGACCTTCCCCCTTATCCTGTGTGATGTTTTACCATTCTCCCTTCCGTCAGGGGAATTAGCTGGATTGGGCATGAAGCCCCCGCCCCCCCCCCCCCCCCTTTTTTTTTTTTTCTTCTTCTGTTTTTTTGTTTGAAATACCTGTATCCTTTTATTCCTGTTTGATACGAGGTTTTAAGCGCGGTTAGCAAGTTCGGTCGTTTCAGCCGTTGCGGGTGTTCCTGGGTGTAGCAATGTTTTATTATGCTGACTCGGGAATCGGTTATTAACGGTCCCTTATGAGGAAATGAGTTACAGGATGATGACGTTTAAAGTGAAGTGAAAGTTTCTTCCCCCCCCCCCCCCCCCTTTTTTTTTTTGACCCAAGTTGCCGCCCTTTGTTTGTCTCGCCCGACTCGAGATCCGGTTTCAATCATTTGCTCTCGGTGACGTCAATGTAGGATTGCAGACAAGCCTCTCTGTGTGCTTTGCCGGACCTGTGTATTTTGGATTACTGCCGTTGAACCCATTCTGCTCCAAAATAAACAGTTCACTGTATTAGCTCCAACCGTCGGCGTTGGCATTTTTGTTTTTGTTTATGTTTTCCATCTCGGAATTGCATTGCATGGTCAGATTCGGACTCGGGAATGTAAAGCACCCGAAGCAACGTTTGCCCGGAAGGCATATCATGCAGTCATACCAGACGCCCATCGGATTCGCTCTGCTTAACCCAGCTGCAATTTCGTTTCTGCTTCCTTCCCCGGATCATGAATCACGTGACACATGGGAGACGTTGCGTGAGAACCGAATTGAGCAGACATAAAGGTCTGCAGCAGTCTGAAACATTTGTTGAAAAGTTTTTTTCTTTTTTTTCTTTTTCAAGTGTTTTCATTGAGTATATAAGGTAAATTGATCTTAAGATGAAAACCATGATTTCTGAAGTTTGAATTAACTTTGGTTCTTCTTTAACAGGGAAGAGTCAAAATGGGGGAGAGAAGGGGGTAGGCGGATTCCCTCCGCGCCCCCCCACCCCCCCCCCCCCCCCCGTCCCCCCTGCATTGCTTCCCCCGCTCCATTCCCACTTCCACCACGTTCATGGGTGCAGGTCCACATGCGGCCTTATTCGTTTAGCAGGTCTTCGTTGGCGTCCCCTCATGAACAGGTGTACGCAGGTGGGTTGGGGGGGGGTGGGGGGGGGGGTGGGGGGGGGGGGGGGGGGGAGGGGGGGGGGGTTGTGGGGGGGGGAGGGGGGGGGGGGGGGGGGGGGGGGGGGGGGGGGGATAGTGTCCCAGGATTGGGAATACGAATCCGTTAGTCTGAGACACACGGACTCACCACCGGGAACGACAGCGGTTTCAGGGGGAAAAATTGCTATTTTGTTTTGGGCGTGAGTGGATGACGCTCGCATTGTCTCACGCGAACTCGGCTCTGCACTGAGCAACAAAGGGACCCCCTCCCCTGTCTGAGTCTTCGAGGGGTTTTTCCACGTGTTTAACCCCCCCCCCCCCCCCCCCCCCCCCGCCCTCCCCCTTCCCCTCACCACGACACCCCACTCCCACCCTCCGCCCTCTTAACCCCTCTTCCCCCCTCTACCCATTTTCTCTCCATCCGGGGTTTATTATTGTTATTACTTACTTTGATCGGTGAGTAAAGAGTGTCAACGGAAAGTGGTGTGTGCGTCGTGCTTTGCGTGCGCTGTGTGTGTGTGTGTTTTGGTGTGTGTGTGGTGTGTGGGGTGTGTGTTGGTGTGTGAGGGAGAGAGAGACCAATTTTCCCGACAAGTGCATAGTCGGCAGAACGTGGTTTAGGGATCTTTCTTTTGGTTACACAACTTCTCTTCTCTCTCCTCTCTCCTTCTCTCTCTCCTCCTCTCTCTCTCTCTCCGTGGTTGTGGTGTGTGTTTTGTGTGTGGTGTGTGTTGTGTGGGGTTGTAGTAGTAGTTGTATGTAGTAGTATATTTATTTTTTAATTTAACGTCTTTTCACAAACTATGTGTTTGTGTGTGTGGTATTGTGGTGTGCTTTTTTTCTGCCGATGAGAGTACACTTGTCATACTTAACGCGCGTGCCAGGACCGACAAAATCGCACACAGTAATTGATGTTTTTCCATTTGGATCCGGAAAAACATAACACGGGACGAGTGAGACCTAATGCTCTTTGTGGACACTGGACTCGGCCCGAATGGCACGGTTACGGTGCACAAACTGATGCGACATCTTGGTTTGGTTTCGTGTTTCACCATGTTGAAGATGAAAAGCGTTTATTAGTATGTGGACGTGCTTCATCAGGCTGCATGCTACAGCTTGTTGTTAGTCGATGACAACGCAGTGTGGGAGGGTGGGTGGTTTTTGGGCTGGTTGTGTGAAGCTTGGGTTCTCTTCGAGGAAAAACTGTCTAAAAGCCAGGCTTGGTTGGAGTTTAAAGGGGGCGCGACTTACGCAGGAAGAGGAGCGTGGAAGTAGAACCGTTGTTTTGCTGGGTGTGTATGTGTTTGGAGGGATTATGTTTGTGTGCGACCCTAGAGACTGAAAAGGACACGAGACAGCCCCCCCGAGGACCATGGGGCTAAAGTTTTGATGGCACTGTTATGGACCCTGCTTGCCGCACTGTATTACACGGGACATCTCGCCCTGTCACCCACACGGAAACTCGTCGTACACTCGCCCAAAACTTCTTCTTCTTCTCACGCAGTGAATACTCTGGGGACACTCCATGTATAGCCAGGCAGGGGAAAGTTTGTGGTTATGCCCTTGTTTAATCCCGCCATAAGCAGCCATACCCCATCTTCGGGAAGGCATGCTATGTTCACTTTCCCATCCATACCAAGGGCCCAAAACTGGCCTTCCTTCCGAAAGTGGTGATGGTTTTAACGTGTGTGCAAGATTTATGCTGCGTTCACACACGACCTCGTTTATGGGTCTCATTCGAAGGACTATATGGGAATGGAGTCGAACCAAGTTAACTCCGAGGAAATATCCCCTATCCCGAAATCGAACCCGCAAGCCCAGGATCCGAGTCCGGCGCCACCAACTGAGCAATCCGGTCCCCCCTGCCCCAAAAAACTGACCATTAGCCACGGCCCAGAAGCGAGGAAGGACGTTTGGTTGTTAGAGAGAGAAAAGAGAGAGGAGAGAGAGCGCTGCGGCCTCACAGAACAATACCGACCTGTTCAGTGGTCAAGGTGAGGGATTTGACGACAGCGGGTCACGTAAGGATGGGGACATTCTGTAACATTTGGTGGGCCTGGGGTGGTCCCGCTAAAGCAAACCCAGTCAGGGCGGTGGTCCCCAGTGGACTGCGCTTATTATGTACCTACTGAACACATTAAACCACGCTTGCCAAAAGACCCAGACAATTTGGTAGTACAGAATTTTTAAATGAAAGTAAGCATAATTGATTACGCATCCATTTTAAAATTTAAACAAAATGTCTGTTCTTGACAAGAATGGCCGATGAAACTGAAATGAGGTGGTGACTTCACTAGGGTCCCTGTCAAAAAGTACACGACAAACGAGCATGTCGTCCGTGGCTCTAATAACGAGTGTGTCCGCCATTTGCCCCGATGCAAACGCTTGGCAGCGCCTCCTCATGGATAGAAAAGGGTTGTGCAAGAACCCTGTGGCAGTCATCCACCCTCGTCAGTGCGCCCCCTCAAATGATCGTGAGTCTGTGGACGTCTTCCACGGCCACAAGACGCCCCAGCTCATCCCAGACGTTTTTCAAGGGGACCATGTCAGGGACAGAGATGGCCAGGCAACTCGGCAATGTTGTTCGCCTGGAGAAACGCAGCGGTGGCTCTTGCAGTGTGGGTCGTGCATTATCATGCGGAAGAACTGCAGCTCCGGGTGCTGGCCAAACAGTGGGATGACGTGGTTCTGCGCCCTGCTGGTACTTGTTGGCATTCACAGGTTAGAAAAGAGTTGTTTTTGAACTTACCGCCAATGACATTGACAAACAAAGCACAAGACAAACACGATGCATTTCAACCACTTGGGTCTTCTTCAGGCGAAAAAATAAATCACATTTAACATGTGGGACAGTACAAACAAACGAAAAACGAATGAAAAATGACTTATCCGTCTTGTCCATGTGTTTGGTGGGCGGAAATGACAAAGCGGCCAGGGGATTATGGGAGAGGAAACGGAGGGGGGGGGGGGGGGGGGGGGGTGCGTCAGGGAGGTGTGTGTGTGTGATATGATAGGGTTGTGTTCCCCTTTATTGGATTTGGGGTGATATCTTTGTGATGGTTTTGGTAATGGTGGATTGATAAAATGGTAAGGGGGAAAAAAAAAAAAAAGGGGGTGGGGGGGGGGGGGGATTTTAAGGGGGAAAGGGAAAAACAAAACTAAGATTAAATAGATGGAGGGTTGCTGTAACTACTGTATGAAAATGAGTGAAGGGGATGTGGTGGTGGTGTAGTAAGTGGTGTGTATGTGTGGGTATGTGTGTGTGTTGGTAGGGGGTTTTTCCAACTGGTGTGGAAGAGGTGAGTATGGGGTGTTGGTTATTGTTGGATATTGATGCCTTGGGGGTGTAGTGTGGCCCAGTTGGCAATGAGATGGGATTTTTGAGTTGTGCGTTCAAAGCTGTCACTCTGTGACTGCCAGAGTGCCATGACTTTGACATGGTCGATGTTGTTTGGGTTGGTTGAAGTGTAGGGCGACGGGTTGGGTCGGGGGTGGCGGATAAACGGCCAGGTGTTCAGAGATGCGTTTTTTCGAGTGTGCGTGACGTTTTCCCCTATGTAGATCTTGCACACAGCTGGGAGTGGATTATAATGTTTCGGCTCTGACATGAGAATGTGCGTTTTACTGTGAAGGAGTCTTTGGGGCCCTGTGGATGGTGTCGGTTTTGGGGAGGGGCAGATTTTTCAGTTGGGTTGGGAGCAGGGGGGAGTACCTGGTGGTGTAGCTGTGGTTCTGTTTTAAACTGGACCGCACGAGGAGGTCTTTGAGGTTTTGTCACGTTTGAATGTGATCATGGGTTTGGTATGGAAGGCGGGTTGTGTTATGTACAATGTGCCAATTGGATTTGAGGATCCTACAGATGGGGAGGTGTGCAGGTGGAGAGGGGGTAGGGGTGTGGGTCTGTCTGTCTTGGTTGGACTGGTTGTCCAGAGCAGATGTTCTGGATACAGCTATGGTGCGGCGGGAGTGCTGCATTGATGATGGAACTGGGTATCCGCGGTTGGTGAAAAATTGTGACATTTTTTGGCTGCTTGTATAGTGAAGTCTTCCTCGCTGGGGCAGAGTCCCCCCCAAGACAGAGAAATTGTGAGTATGGGATGCTGTCTTTAGTGGGTGGGTTTTTGGGGGGATGAGTAGTCTAGGTATGCATGTGCGTCGGGGGGTTTGTAGAAAATGGAGGTTTTGAGTAGGGGCCCTTTTTCTAGGGAGATGGTGATGTCTAGGAAGTTGACGGACTGCGAAATGGTTAGGGGAGTCGGATAGATGGATGAAGGTCTGGGCAAAGTGAGGGAAATTGAGGAGGTCTTGTTTTGGGATAGATGTGGCCACAAACCTCAACTTCCTCAACTTTGCCCAGACCTTCCATCCATCTATCCGACTCACCTACACCATTTCGCAGTCCGTCAACTTCCCAGACATCACCATCTCCCAGAAGAAGGCCTACTCAAACCCCCATTTTCACAAAACCCCCCGACGCACATGCATACCTAGACTATCATCCTCCCACAATCTATCTAGTCCTCTTTGTGCTGGTAGCACATAAGGCCTCGACCCGAGCCCGCCACTGATGTCGGTCGGCTGAAACACGTTCCAGACGGCCCCAGGGCCAACCATTTTTCCCTTTATCTCCCTCTCCACTTTCTCCTCCAAGTTCCTTGGGGCGCCTCTTCTTCTTCGGCCATCAGAGTCCATCGTAGGGCGATTCTGGGAAAAGGCTGTTGTCTGCTGTCGGAGCACATGGCCTATCCTCGCCAAAGCCTTCGTTTTACTTGCGTTGAGATG
The DNA here is from genome assembly GCA_018398815.1 of Conus ventricosus. NCBI lineage: Eukaryota > Metazoa > Mollusca > Gastropoda > Neogastropoda > Conidae > Conus > Conus ventricosus. Next base: position 42,524,452 of record CM031601.1, read on the forward strand.
GGTTCAGTTTCTGCTCTTTGGGAGTTCTTCATGGTGGAGGTATTCGGCCAATAGATGCGTAGAATGCGTCGAGGCATCTGTTTGGAAGACCTCTAGTTTGTTGCTGATGGTTTTGGTCATCTTCCATGATTCTGATCCAATAAAGAAGGGTGCTTATTACATTGATTTGAAGATTCGTAACTTGGTCTTCAGGCGGATATTTTCCCTTGCCTTCCATGGCTCCTGAGTGAGGCAAAGGCCTGGCTGCTTTTGCAAGTCGAGCCCGGATCTCCACCTCCCCATCCCCTGTATTAGACATCTTGGATCCAAGATAAGTGAAGTCGCTAACTTCCTCAATTTCGTCTCCGTTTAGTTTGATGTTGTCTTGGACTCTGGCATTCATTCTCAGCTCTTTGTCTTCTTGGTGTTGACCTTTAAGCCAAGGTTTCCAGCTGTTGTTGCCATGGCATCTGTTTTCTCCTGTATGTCTTGGTAGCGATGTGACTCAGGGCAATGTCGTCAGCAAAGTCCAAGTCTTCCAGTGTTGTTTTTTGCCACCATTGGGCGTGGTCCATCTGATTCCCCTCCTCTCTCTGTCGGGGGCGTTCTTCATAATCCAGTCCATCATCCTCCCACAACCCACACACTAAAGACAGCATCCCCCACTCACAATTTCTCTGTCTTCGCAGACTCTGCTCCAGCGAGGAAGACTTCACTATACAAGCAGCCAAAATGTCACAATTTTTAAACCAACCGCGGATACCCCAGTTCCATCATCAATGCAGCACTCCGCCGCACCATAGCTGTATCCAGAACATCTGCTCTGGACACCCAGCATCCAACCAAGACAGACAACCCACAGCCTACCTCCCTCACCACCCGCACACCCTCCCCATCTGTAAGGATCCTCAAATCCAATTGGCACATTGTACATAACCACAAACCCGCCTTCCATACCAAACCCATGATCACATTCAAACGTGACAAAAACCTCAAAGACCTCCTCGTGCGGTCCAGTTTGAACAGAACCACAGCTACACCACCAGGTACTCACCCCTGCTCCAAACCCAACTGCAAAATCTGCCCCCTCACCAAACCAGACACCATCCTACAGGGCCCCAAAGACTCCTTCACAGTCAAACGCACATTCTCATGTCAGAGCCGCAACATTATATATGCCATCCACTGCCAGCTGTGTGGCAAGATCTACATAGGGGAAACGTCACGCACACTCGAAACACGCATCTCTGAACACCTGGCCGATATCCGCCACCACCGACCCAAACCCGTCGCCCTACACTTCAACCACACCCAACACAACATCGACCATGTCAAAGTCATGGCACTCTGGCAGTCACAGAGTGACAGCTTTGAACGCACAACTCAAGAATCCCATCTCATTGCCAAACTGGGCACACTACACCCCCAAGGCATCAATATCCAACAATAACCAAACACACATACTCACCTCTTCCACACCAGTTGGCAAAATCCCCTACCAACACACACACATACACACACACATACACACACACTTACATACACCACCACCACATCCCCTTCACTCACTTCATACAGTAGTTACAGCAACCCTCCATCTATTTAATCTTAGTTTTGTATTATCCTTCCCCTTAAATCCCCCCCCCCACCCCCCTTTTTTTTTTTTTTCCCCTTACCATTATTATCAATCCACCATTACCACAACCATCACAAAGATATCACACCATCCCAATAAACTGGACACACAACCCTATCATATAAACACACACACACCTCCCCTGACGCAACCCCCCCCCCCCCCCCCCCCCCCTCCGTTTCCTCTCCCATAATCCCCCTGGCCGCATGTCATTTCCGCCCACCAAACACATGGACAAGAACGGATAAGTCATTTTCATTCTTTTTTTCGTTTTTCGTTGTTTGTACTGTCCCACATGTTAAATGTGATTTATTTTTTCGCCTGAAGAAGACCCAAGTGGTTGAAATGCATCGTGTCTTGTCTTGTGCTTTGTTTGTCAATGTCATTGGCGGTAAGTTCTAAACAAACTCTATTCCTAATCTTGCTTCGTTCGCCGCCGTCAGTCACTCCATTTTGAAAAATTCACATGGTTGTCAAAAAAGTACAGAGGTGTCCGGTAGTCATGACTGAATGCCCCCCAAACCATCAGACTGCCCCCTCCCCATCTATTGGCTTCAAACACGCAGCAGTTGGCGTAGCGTTCCCCGACACGCCTCCAGACTCTCATTCTCCCGTCAGCATGAGATAACGCGAATCGACTTTCGTCAGAGAACAGCACAGCTCTCCACTGACGTCATGTCCATGGCAGATGCCGGTTGGCCCACTGCAGGCGTTGCTGAGGGTGTCTACGGTGAGGACTGGGCCAACATGAGGGAGTCTTGCATTGAGCCCGATTCTTGCAATCGACGTCGAACGGTTTGTCCAGACACTGGACCCCGTCGACCAACCACCTGGCGACATGTTTCTGCTGCTGTAAGGAATCGATTACGAAGATGAAGTTGCCGAATGTATCGATCTTGCGCTGGTGTGGTAACACGAGGTTGGCCCGTTCGGCGCCGATCAGTGGTGGAACCAGTTGCTGCCAAACGTTGTGATAGCCTTACAATTGTAGAGTGACTGCAGTTCAGTTGTCTGGCTGTCTCTCTCGATGACATACCGACCATTAACATTCCAATGGCTCGCTCGCGTTCTTGCATAGACAGTCGCGGCATTGTTTTCGGACCACTTCGCCTGGTCGAATGACAACTGATACCGTTTTCCAGTCGGCATGACTTCAAACTCACCATTTGAGACAAAGAAACAGATGTGCTACGTTCAGTCTCGGCCCCAGTGGCAAGAAAAGTGTTTTGGGCGAGTTGCACGTGGGCGTCACACGAACGTCGGCAAGCGCGGAGAAACCGAGGCAGTGTGAATCTGTGTCCCTTAAAAATTGTGTAAACATACCAACTCCAAATACACATTTTTCCAAATGGGAAATCGCAAATCAAAACGGTGCGTTTTTAATGTTGTTCAGTATATATATATGTGGTCGATAAAATACATGGAAGTCGTGCTTGTTTGTGGGAGGAGAGAGCGTGGTGGGGAGTTAAAACGGTTCACTCTAGATTCATTGCTTGGTAGAAGGGAAAACATGAAAAAAGAGGGTGGGGGGGGGGGGGGGGGGGGGGGGGGGGGGGGGGGGGGGGGGGGGGGGGGGGGGGAGAAAGACGGAATCGGGGGTAGGGGTAGAAGAAGGTCACGATTAATGTTTGTCTGGTGATATGAATCAGAATAGAGGCGGGGAGGGGAGGGGGAGGGGTTAGACATAGAGGCTAGTCAGTTACTCATGTTTGTGAGGAGGAAAGGTTTTTTAAAACAAGTTGCGATGGTGATAAGTTGCTTTATTTAGTACAACACTTCCGTTGTAAAATCAGGAATGATCAAGCGATTATGATGCGCAACTGTGTATCTTTAAAAAAAAAAAAAAAAAAAAAAAAAAAAGAAAAAAAGACGAGCAGTGAGATGGTGGGGAGGCTGCACGTGCAGCCGGTAACGCTAGCCTGGCAGCGCACGTGGCAGGTCCCTAAATTGGTGCCCATGGGCGGCCTGGGAGACAAGCGTGTCTGTCACCCCCTCTATCTCCCCCCCGACCCGTGGCGTGCGGCTAATGGGGGTGTGTGGCCACACCCTAACGACCACCCTGCGGCTCTTCAAGCCTGGGGAGCCCGTGCCCGCGGGGCTTCCTAGATGGCCAGATAAACGTCATCCTCTCACGATTTCCTCCCGTTCCCCGCCGCTGGTCTGCGTGAGGGGGGGGGGGGGGGGGGGGGGGGTCCCTGTGAAAGGAAAGGTCAAAACACCGCCCGACTCAGAACTCGTGCCGCAGCGGCCGACAAAGGCTAACTGCTTGCCTTCACGCCTTGGATACAGCCATTAGGTTTGGAAGTGGTGTGATGGTCCGGGTCGGCGCGGTAAAAAGCGGCGGGTCACGTGCCGCCTTAATGGGGATTCCTTTTGCGGATTGGGCCCTTTGGGTAGGGGTGGGATCCGTGTCTATAATTTCGTTAGATTGCGTAACAGATGCCAGAGAACTTTTACACCGTCAGTTAATTCGGTGTAGTATTAAGAAGGAAAACTTTTGTCGTTGGTTTTCCACTTGAATTTTCGAGTGCCCAACGAAATTAAACGGTACAGACATTCAGATATTCATCGCTTCAATGCTGAACGAATAAAGGGGTGTGGGGCGTGTGGGGTGTAAAAACCCCAGCCTGTTCAGCATCACTCAAGTGGATTTTAGTTAAAGTGACATTGTGATTCAAACGAAGTCCATCCCATCGCATGCTTGCTAGAGTTATTTTCATTGACTTGATGGTGTGGTCCTGTTAACTTCAAAACACCCCCCTTTCCCCCTTTGCCGTCGCCCTTTAACTGATGTTACAGTCGATGAAACATTTCGCGTTTCTGCATTTCGGTACAAGGTGGCGGTCCAACATTGGGTCGTTGGTGGAGAAAAGATCGTAACAGTAAGAAGAATTCATGGCCAGAAACCGCTGTTTCTGTTGACGTGAGGGTATCTCTCTGTCTCTTTTCAGTGGGGGCACCCGGGGGATACCTTCCCAAGAGAGGGGGGGGGATGGGGATGGTATTATCCCCCGAACACTGCCCCAGCATTCCCCCGCCAGAACGGCAACACGATGAGCTTGCCAGGGGAAATGCGAACTCGCCATGGCTGACTTGGGGACTCGCGTACTTCGAGCGGTAGACTATGGTAAACTCTATTTAGAAAGAGGTGGTAGTTACCGCCAAGACATTGACAAAACAAAGCACATGACAAGACACGATGCATTTCGACCTCTTGGGTCTTCTTCAGGCAAAAAAAATAGATCACATTTAACATTTAGGACAGTACAAAGGACGAAGAGTGACTCGGCCCGTTATCCATGTGGTAGGGAGAATGGCCGCCAGGCGGAAATGGCAGAAAGGATTATGGGAGAGGAAAAGGAGGGGAGGGGGGGTGCGTGGGGGGAGGGGGGGGTGTAAACGATAGGGTTGTGTGTGTATTTAATGGGGTGTGTGATACAATAGAAATATTTTAAACTCGCTTGGTCTCCACTCTTGCAATAACCTTCCGACAGTTCCCTAGTGTCTTGTCGCTCGCATCCACAGAATCTGCGGGCGGCGGAAGCAGATGGCAGCATTGTGGTGGAAGGGTAGGGGGTACGGATAAGGGTTGAGGTGGGGGAGCGATAAGGGGATTAGGGAGGGAGTGGTTGATGATGCTTTCTGTGACAACCAGAGCTGATTCCAAGAGCAACTTGGCGTCCGAGCAAGATGCAACACACCACAGCGAGAGCTGCGATCGATGTATGTTGCCTAACTTCTGATGATTTATGGAGTCGGAGAGCTTGGTTAGTAACATTGAGATGTAACATCACACGCACCATGGATGATATGCCTGATTATCATCCCGGGAGAGTGGGAAGAGGAAAACCTCCAGAATACCTCCAGAACGACAAGACATTAAGGTGGGCCATGACAACGGCGAGAGTCGAAGTCGGCAGTGCCAGACGTGCGAATTTGGTGCTCAACCTCAGCGCCAACGAGGCAGTCCCCCCCCCCCCCCCCCCCCCCCCCCCCCTCCCCGGCCAGACAGCCAGCGGCCATCTTGTTTATTCCGGTGTCAGCTCATTTGCATGGTTGCCATGGCTTCGGTGTCCTTAGGGGCTGTGGTTGTCAGTTGTGTTGCTGCAGGATGTGGTGTATGCCCTCCTCCCTTCCCCTTGGTTTCCGTCATCGATTGGTTGTCTGCATCTCTGGATAAAGTGGTGATCGGGTTTTGAAAGATGTTATTCCGCGTACTTTTTCTTCCCAGGTTAAAGGCTTGGATGAGGGTGTTTGAAGCTCTGATGCGTCATTTCTTTCTTCTTCTTCGTGCAAAGCATAACAAGCTTGATTAAGAGTATATTGGCGCTCAAGTGAAGTGGTCTGTTCGCGATTTGTCTGTCTGTCTGTCTGCCTCTATCTCTCTCTTCTCTCTCTCTCTCTCACTGTCTCACCACTCAGTCACTCTCTCCCTCTCTCCTCCTCCTCTTCCTTCTTCTCTCCTCCTCCTCTTCTTGTCTGTCTGTGTGCCCGTCTGTCTGTCTGTCTCTCCCCGCGTCCACCCACACACACACACACACACACACACACACACACACACACACACACACACACACACACACACATTACTTGTTTGTTAATCTGTTAGTTTAGTAGTAGTATTCTAGATGTGTGGAAATAGCAGGCGAGTTGAATTATGTTATAACTTCAGGGCATTGTATTTGATTGCCCCATTAGTCCGCTCATTTAGCCAAATAAAAGTACCTCACTCCCCTATCCCCGCTCCCCTCCTCACGCACCCACACCAGCATGCAAGCTCGTGCACACTTTCATTTCATGTTTACTGTCCAGCCGATCGCAGTGAATCCGCATTGAAGGTGAAGGACACACACTGTTTGCATTTTTTATTTAAAAAAAAGGGGGGGGGGGGGGGGGGGGGCGTAGGGAGAGTTTTCTATAACACACACTCGATTCATATCAAACCGAACATTCCATATATTCATAAAGAGAACAGTTGTTTACTTGAGGAGAGAGAGAGAGAGAGAGAGAGAGAGAGAGAGAGAGAGAGAGAGAGAGAGAGAGAGACAGACAGACAGACAGACAGACAGACAGACAGAGAAGTCATAGTGATGATTTATTCACGTAGAACGTACATGTCTGATAAAGGGACTGAGCAATGTTCTTTATGAATAGTACAGCTGTTCCTTTCAAAATCAGAAACGGATGGAAAAAAAAAAGGATTTCAAGATTGATGTATTCCAACAACCCGAAACAAACAAAAAGAGAAGTAAAAAAGACAATACAACAAACGTTATGATCAATGTCATTGCACTATTCATTGGAAATCTAGGGGTAAATTTATACAAATACAAGATTGTTTTCGAATGTCTTCGTATACTCATGAAAACAATGACCTCATGTACACTTGGATAAGAGAGAGAGAGAGAGAGAGAGAGAAGAGAGGGAGAGAGAGGAGGGAGCATTATCGTGCAATTTGTGGTGACCGTATGGTGAAAACTAGTGTATAAGAAACTCAAAGGGATGTTTGTGGTATGTGTGTGAGTTTTGGTCAGGCTGTTGAACTGCTTAATTTAAGCACGCCAAAGGGAAAGACCACGGGACTGGTTCAGGTAAAGTCAGTGTGGTAAATTCTGACGCTTTGGCGTGTCTCGTGAATAGCACCGGCGGTGGCAGTGTCGCACAACCGCCTGTCAGCGGAGGGAAGTGGGATTCACTTCATTTGCCCGTGCCTTCTGTCCATGCGAGAGAAAAAATCCCTGGAAGGCTTTGGAAAGGTATTGATCAAAATACGTGAACAGTGAAATGTGTACATGCATGTAGAGAAGAAAGGACTCGTATACCGGGCTACTCTCTATACATACACGCACACATGCTCTACGAACATATGTTAAATACGACACAGACACCCCACTCATTCACGCTTCTCTGATTTTTACTTTTTCTTTTTCTCTGCGTCTCTCTCTCTCTCTCTCTCTCTCTCTCTCTACCCGTTCATAAGGAGCCAAGGCTATAATGAATAAATCATCCGTATCCGTCTCTCTCTCTCTCTCTCTCTCTCTCTCTCTCTCTCTCTTGTTCGCTTGCTCTGCCTGACTCTTTATCCCGTTCTTTGTTTTCCTCTTTTACCCCAAAGTGGCAAGAGATGCAACAGAATTGTGTAATTTAGAGAGCAATACAAGACAGTGCTTTATGAAAATCTTTTTGTGATTTTTTTTTTGACTTCCACAATGAGTTATCTTTTCACATTGGCGGAACCAGGACTCCCCCCCCCCCCCCCCCTCCCCCCTGTTTCTTTAACATAACGAGATGGGCATTTTTCGACCTTTTTTTGTGTGTGTGTAAATTCTCAAGAAATGCATGATCTTGGTTATTTAAAACAACGACAACAACAACTGTCATTAAAGCAACAACAACAGGCTTTTTAGATGAACAGCTGGTTTTTTGTTTGTTTGTTTTTAGATGAATAGATATATACGAACGTACAAGATTTGGTGCCGATCCAGATTACAGTCCGGATCCGGTGAGCAGAATAGCATTCGTAACGGGGCGGGAAGGGACTGGCAAGGGTGGTGGTGGTGATGGTGACCGTGTATTCACTCTCTGCGCAAGAACAACAGACTGAACAAGAAACCTGCAACACCACCAAATCTCCTCGACCTTGGCTGGAGTCTGCGCTCTCCGGAGGTGCCCTTCAAAGTTTTTCTTGTTTTGTTTTTCTAATGAAACAGGAGAAATGCTATGGTGAGCTAATCACGTACAATTACAACACGCTGACAGACGCAAAACATGCATCTGGAAGACTATAAAACCTGTATCTTTGGAACGGGGTCCCCGGGTTTTGTTGCCCCTTGATATGGCCACACACAACAAAACCCTGCTCTCAGCGGTCTGCATAACAAGCGGGGGCCGTGCAGACAGTATCGCCCACGGCCCAGGATGAGACGGCCGAAGAGCGCCAGCTTGTTGCAAAGCCAGCCAACCAGAGGCCGTGGCTCGTATCGATTTGTACCCGCCAATCCACTGGGCTGTCTCTCCTCATTTGTCACGCCCAGCGAGCTTGACATTGCCCGGCGATAGTGGTGGGCTCTTCTCTCTCTCTCTCTGTGTGTGTGTGTGTGTGTGTGTAGAATAGACCCAAATTGAATCATCCTTTTGTTCCTTTGCTGTAGACCGAATAGATTTATTTGATTCAGACCCTGGCACGCCATTTCACATGAGTGTGTGTGTGTGTGCGTGCGTGTCTGCATACTTTGCGTAAGATTGAATAGTTGCCTTTAGTCTCATTCCGGCTCTCGATTCCACGTTTATGCGCGCTCGCGAGCGTGTATGCCTGTGTGTATAAGTGTGTGTGTGTGTGTGTGTGTGTGTGTGTGTGTGCAGGCGCGCTGCTTTGCTTAATACTTTATTCAGACCTTCAGCTTGATGTTTCTTCTGTGTTGTGGTGTGGTGTGTGTTGTTTGTGTGGTGGTGTGTGTGTGTGTGTGTGTGGTGTGTGTGTACACATGTTCGCCCGCTTTGCGTAAAACTAAGTATTTATTCAATCTTCTATTTGATGTTTCTTCTCAGTGCATGCTTGCCGCGCGCGTGTGTGTGCGTGTGCACGCTTTGTTCAAAATGGCCTGTTCACTGTAATCCCTTCACAATTATGGTCTCGTGGCTTCGCAGATGCGGTGTTGCGTCTGTGGATAGTCCGCACGCAGTGACACTTTGATGGAACGAACACTGAATGTTTCATGAAACCTTCATACTTCATCGTACCGAGATTTCTCTCTCCTCCTCTCTCTCTCTCTCTCTTCAGAAATTTATGCATCAAAATACTATCGAAAACTACTCCAATTTAAACTTCGTTTATTGAAGTCTTTACAAAATAGTGATGTATTGGAATTTGTCTTTATTTTAATACAGAGAGAAACGCGACTAAGTGATATTGTGTATTAATTCCTTCCGTTCTTATAATGAGATCGAGTGTGTGTGTGTGTGTGTGTGTGTGTGTGGTGGTTGTTTTTTCCCCCTAGCCTTGTTAATTCCAGGTATTTTGTTCACTCACCCCCTTCATGAGGGACTGTCGTCTTTTTTGAATACAGTTCTCTTCTCTCTCTCTCTCCTCTCTCTCTCTCCGAGAACTGAGTTGAGTGAACGGTGGAAAATGCCCTCCCCTATCGGAAGGACAAATCTGGAGGTAGTTCTCCCTATTCTCCACTCTTTCTCCATTGCTCTTGCCCCCAGTCTCTCAGTACCGTGAATAGTTTCTTACAGGACACGACAGGGGCAGTACAGAGATAAAGAGGGGACCACCGTTTGCTTTGCATCACGGATGTTAAGACTTGCATATGACCTAGCCGATACACACACAGCGCACGCACGCATAAAACGCTCGCTTGGCTCGTCGCGCGCATTCATCCTCTCTCTCTGTCACACACACACCACCTCCCACACAACACACACACACACACACACACTCGCTCTCTCTCTCTCTCTCTCTCTCTCTCTCTCTCTCTCACGCGCGCGCCCCACACACACACCACACACACACACAACACACACACACACACAACACACACACACACACCACACCACGCGCCGCCGCACCACGCACACTTGCGCGCTCCATGCATGCGACAGTGACTGAGATGACATTCAGGAGAAGGAAATAGGGGAGGGAAAGGAGGGGGCTGTAGGAAGAAGTTTGGAAGGATAGGGGGAGGATGGGGGGGGGGGGGGGGGCATTTCATCTGGATGTAATTTTCCGCCGGGCGGGGAAAAGGCGGGCCTCAGCTGCCGTCCGGCCGAGTTGATTTTCCGCTGGGCGACTTCATGGGTTTCTGCCTCATCCATCTGCCCCTCGGCCCGGCTCCTCCGCCATTAGCTGTCTCTGGGGGGGTGGTGGGAGGGGGGGGGGGGGGGGTACTGGTGGACGGGGGGGGGGGGAGGTGGGGGAAGGAGGAGGGGGGGAGCTTGAGAAGAGATGTGCCGGCTCGCACGCGAGAAATGCTTGCACTTCTCTTGGCCAAAGAGTGTAGTTATCTTGAACCACGAACCCATCTTTTAACATTACGGTTGTCCTTTGTTGTTGTCCTTCACTTTTAGTATAATTCACCGTTCGTCTCATTACATAGTGTAACACTCTTAACCATAGCTGTCTCAGGAGAGAGACTGAAGCGATTGAGTCAAGCTGAAGCCCTCAAACGAAAATTCCCCCCCCGTCCGCTCCCTCCTACATTCCCCTCCTCCCCTCCTCCCCAACCTCCTTTCCCATCCCCTCTTCTGGTCTGTTCCCGTCACAGTTTCTGCAGTAAACAAGTCGGTCAACAAATAAGCTAAAACGATTGTCGTCGAATGGATCAGTCAGTGAATGTAATAATTATGCGCTGGGGAATGTGGTGGTGTAAAGCATATTATTTTGGTGTGAGGGCAGGAGAGGGGTGAGGGATGGGCCGAGCTGCGCCACCAGCCGGTCCGAATGGCTCGGGGGGAGGAATATACAAAAGAACAGCTTGAGATGTGCCGCCATGTTGCGTGTTGTCTCAGGCGGATGGGGGGAAAGGGGGGGATGTGGGGGGAGGGGATGGGTGGGGGGTGGGGGAGATGAGAGTGCTGTCACTGTGCCTTCTCTCTGTTCTAACGGCCTCTTCCGTCCAGTTCATTCGGTCTGTGGTGGTATTTCCTTCCGCTCTCTGCCGTTCCTGCCATGCCACAGGCCAGGCTGAAAAATGGGGGAGGGGAAGGTGGGGGGGGGGGGGGGGGGGGGGGGGGGTTATAGCTCTTGGAGATTGAAGACTGACTGAATGATGATGGAGATGATTCAGGCAGTCGGCCAAGCGTGCTTTGCCAGTGCTTTAGGATTGAAGTGATGCTCTTTGCCGCTCTTCAACCCCTCCCCCCCCCCCCCCCCCCTTCCCGTTCCCTTTGTTGTTGGCTTTGTATACCCACCTTCTTCTTTTTTTTGGAACT
>CM031601.1:42536099-42555080 GCA_018398815.1 Conus ventricosus
CCTGAGGATCCATTCAAGGATGCAAGGGAGATCAAAAGATATGGAACAGTTTGAGTGGTCAGCTCTGCTGTTCTATAACTCAAGCACTGTCAGTGGCTAAGAATTGTGCAGGACAACCTTTACTTGGATCTCCTAAGAGATGCAATCTCCCACTGATTGACCAAACAATATGATGCTGAACAATTAAGTAGTGGGGGAAAACAAGTGCAGGCTAACAATTCTTCCGTCATTATAATAATGACTTTGCAAAGATTTGAAATTTTAGAGAAAAGAAAAAAAATTGAAGAAAATGGGGAAATATATTATAAATATGAAAAACCCTTCACTAGCTGCCTGAGGGAACCATCGTGATCCCTTCTGGAGGCAGATCTATTTGTATTGCCTGCTCCTAGGCCTTTCGTCCGCTGGATCGGACTCATCAGGGAGACACGGCTGATTGTGTCTGCGCTCTGATTATATATATAGGGAGCGACATACCAGTTTAAAATAGAATTTTAAAATGGAAAAAATTAAAAACCTACAAGCTTGTTTCAAGCTAGATAAAACGCTCTCCTCAGGGTATACATATATATTATATACAGTCTTTACGGTTAGAAACGCGACACGGCCGCTCCAAAATGTTGCAATATTTGGAAAATCCAACATAGCCTGGCAGGTTATTGTACAAACTGCAAAATGTGTCTGAGTGCAACTAGGCCTTTTCTGTTCTGATCACGAAAAAAGCCGGGCAGATCACTTTGTCACGGACGGAGTTATGGCCCTGTCCCAAGTTGCCGCATTTTCACCTTACTCGGCAAAGTGCCACTGTGTCGTTAACTGAGGTCAGATTCACGTGAAAATTGTGTCCTCGTGAAAAAGCAGAGGACCCACTACAGGTGAGTAAAATGCAAAGCCACAATGTTTGGTGTCAGTGGGTAAAAAACAACTCGCAAAAAAGGTTACTTTCTCCCTCAACACCACAACACCAAAGGATGCCGCGTATGACGTCACCTGAGCGCTGGCGAGCCATCGGCATGTTGGAGGCTGGAAACAGAGTGCAAGACGTCGCTAGGGCGCTAAATGTGCACCGGTCGAACATTTATCGTCTTGCAAATCGCCATCAAGCCACTGGGACTGTTCGTGATGCCCCCAGACCTGGTCGGCCACGCGTCCTCACTGCTCGCCAGGAGCGATATGTGGTGCGTAGCTTCAGGGCAAACCCTTTCCAAAGTGCCTCTTCAGTGGGACGACAGATTCATGGACCCGGCAACAGGGTAATTCGCCCCAGCATCATCCTGCAGCTTCTCAGACGCCACCAGCTGTACTGCCGCCGACCCTACCATGGTCACTATCTGTCGCCACAGCATCGTGCTGCCCGCTTGAATTGGGTTCACAGGCACAGGAACACAAACTGGAGAACTGTCGTGTTCAGCGACGAGGTTCGATTCTGTCTGGATCAGATTGACAGACGTGTTCACGTGTATCGTCCTCGTGGCCAGCGCTTTGCTGGTCAGTACGTGCAGCAGCACAACCTGTGGGGCGGCCAGTCCGTCATGATGTGGGGGGGCAATGTGTGGCAACAGACTCATTGGACCAGTGTTCTTCAACCTGCAGCCAGGTCGTGGCGGTGGAGTCACTGCCCTTCGCTACATAGCACAGGTCCTGCGCCCTGTCGTAGTGCCCTAGTTTGCAAGACGCCGCCAATATGTTTTCCAGCAAGACAACGCCCCGGCCCAAAGAGCACAGGTCACACAAGCCTTCCTTCAGCAGAACAATGTCCAGATGATGGACTGGCCTGCTCTAAGTCCAGACTTGAACCCTATCGAACAGTTGTGGGCCTTCCTGAAACGCCGCATCAACGAGCAGCCCAACCGCCCTCACAATGCTGTGGCTCTGAGACGGGAGATCCAGCGTCAGTGGAACCAAGTCCCTCAGGCCTTCCTTGATCGACTTGTCAACTCCATGCCAAATCGGTGCAATCTCACCGTGATTGCTGGAGGTGGCCACATCCGATATTGAGGCCTTTGCGCGGGTGCCTGGATCCAAGGGCGAAAACTCTTGAAAACTTTACAGTGACAATACGTGCTTAGTTTTATCTGAAAAGATCAAATTTTAATCAATGCTATGCAAAAAACCGCTTTGAAATATGTCTACTGTGAATGAAATGGTATCATATTAAAGTTTTCGTTGCAATTTGCCTCTTGATTTTGTCGCGTTTCTAACCGTAAAGACTATATATATATCTTTCCTTTTTTTTATTTTGCCCCTCGAGCCCGAGTTATAGGGCAAAGGAGAGACGTGAAGAGATAGAACTGTGAGGAATTCATGGTGCGAGAAGCAAAATGAAGCGAAATTGAAGGCAGTCATATCCCACGAATTTATCCTTTCCTGAAGAATAAAGGATACTCAACGAACACGCAAAAGTTGTCCCACGAATTTAGCCTTTACAAAAGAGTAAAAGAAATATCCCACAGTTTTTTTAAAAAATCTTTTAAACACGAGTAAAAGTGTCCCATGAATGTATCATGTGAACAAGAGTAAGATAGCCTGTGAAGTTGTCCGTGAAATAAGAGTAAAAACTGTCCAACGAATTTGTCCCTTAAACACGAAGAACAGACGTCCGGCGAATTTATCCTTTAAATAAGAGTAAAAAGTATCTCACGAAGTTATCCTTGCAACAAGAGTTAGTATCCACGGATTTATCCGAGAAACAAAAGAGTAAAAGATATCCCAGGAGTTTATACTTGAAACAAGTGTCAGTTGTATCTTACAAACTTATCATCCTTGAAACAAGAGTAGACATCCCAGGAGTTTAGTCCTGTCAATGAACGCAAAAGACAACCCAGGAATTTGCCTGTAAACAAGAGTAAAGTTGTTGCACGAATGTATATCCTTTAAACAAGAGTATAAGATATCTATCCGCCCCCCCCCCCCCCCATATACATGTTTGGCGGAAGTTGGTTGGGTTCCTTGTTTTCTGGAAGATGGCCATTTAATGCTTTTGGACCTAATTCCTCACCACCCCCTCTCTCTCTCTCTCTCTCTCTCCTCTCTCTCTCTCTCTCTCTCTCTCTGTCCCTCTCTCTCTCTGTCTCTCTCTCTCCCTCTCCTCTCCTCTCTCTCTCTCTCTCTCTCTCTCTCTCTCTCTCTCTCTCCCCTCCCCTCCCTCCCTCGCCCGAAGACCCGCTTCCCCACTGACTGTTACCTCCTCAAAGCACTGTCAGGGAAGTCAGAGAAGTAGGAGGAAGCGAAGGAAGGAGAGAAGGTGTCGAACCCCCCCCCCCCACCCCACCCCCGTGCGCCTACCCCCCCCCTCCCCCTTCCACTTTATACACCTGTCCGTATCAACTGTCAGATGCCGAGCGCTGGCAACCAGGCAGCCAGTCGGGTCGAGAGAGAGAAGAGAGGGGGGGGGGGGGGGGGCAACCTCTCCCCACCCCCACCCCCCTACTGGTGGCAGGACCTAGACATGCCAGGTCAGATGGTGGTGCTGGGGGATGATCATCGCGCCCCATCTCCTGTCCTCACCTTCGGCACCCCCTCCTCCCCCACCCCCCACCTCACTCACACACCATCCTTCCTACAGTGAGGAAGACGGGAGAGAAAGTATGTGTGTGTGGGGGGGGGGGGGGAGGGAGGAGGGGGGGGGCATGAGGAAAAGAGACATGCGAACTGAAAGAGTGAGAGAGAGAGAGAGAGAGGAGAGGGGAGGGGGGTACTATAAGTCAGAATATTATAAAAGAAAGGAGGGGTGGGGGTAAAAAAAAAAAATAAAGGAAAGGAGAGAAGACGAGAGAAGGGGAAAAAAGAAAGGGAGGGGAAAGGAAAAAAGAGAGGATAGATGGGAGGAAAAAAGACCCTAAAAGGGAGGAGAGAGAGATAGGGGAGAAGGGAAAGAGTGAGGGGAGGTCTTAGAGAGAGAAAGAAAAAGAATAGAGGAGAAAACGGGGCAAGAGTGGGAGAGAAAGCACACAAAAAAGTGGGTGAGGGATGAAGAGAAGAGGGGAGGGGGGGGGGGGTGGAGAGAAGACAGCAAGATTGAAGAAGTAGGGAAGGTGAGAGAAGGAAGGGAGTAATTATGAGAGAGAGGATGAGAAAGGGGAACAGAGAGAGAGAGGAGAAGGAAAAAGAATGGTTGGATTTTGGAGTTCGGTCCACAATTTCATTTTTTTTTTTCAATCGATCTAGATCTTTCGCATAGCTCACTGATTTGGCGTATGATTTTGGGCTAGGTGATAAGAATTCGACTGAGATGTTATAGTTGCTACCCTCAATTTGACCCCTCCCCTCCTTTCTCTCTCTCTCTCTCTCTCTCTCTCTCTCTCTCTCTCTCCTCTCTCTCTCTCTCTCTCTCTCTCCACACACAACACACACACACACACACACACACACACACACACACACACACACCACACACACACATGCACTCTATCTCATCACACACACACACACACACACACACACACACACACACACACACACCACACACACACACACACACACACAGCCATTCGCTGTTGGTTGGAGTGGGGCTGGGGGTTGGGGAGAATATAATGTTCGAACCCTGTCCAGAAATCAGTTATGTAGCCCCCAGACTTCTCTATGGGATTCTTGACCGCTAGTGTTCAGAGCTTACGATCCGTTTGCCATGAAGGGAGGAAACCGAAACGACGAGAGAGAGAGAGAGAGAGAGAGACAGACAGACAGACAGACAGACAGGACAGACAGACAGACAGATTCCATAGGTGCTTCCCGACGGAACGTTGCTTGGAAGAGTCCAGTTGACGTTCTTGGTCTAAGTAGATGTCCCGATTCTTGGTTGGTGCTGTGATACGACAGGAAGCATTGCGTTCTGTTCTGTCTGCCTAAAGTTGTGCTTCACATTGACCATCAAAAAGGTCCAATCTGATCCGCAGGTATTTAGGGCTCCACATGAGACGACACCGAAGATGGAGCAACCAAAGAAAAAAAGAAAGAAACGAAGAAAAGAAGAAAAAAAAGAAAAGAAAAAGAACAGGGAAAAAAAGAAGGGGGGGGGGGGGGCTGAAAATGCAAGCATGTGTCTCCATTTTTTTTTCTTCCAAATCTTTAATTAAGAAAAGAAATCGTTTTTGAGCAGTAATTGGTATGGTTTTCACACACACACACGCTCACAGACAAATAGATGTGTTGCGCGCACGCATTTATGTGCGTGTTCGCACACGCATGCACTCATGCATGCTCTCTCTCTCTCTCTCTCTCGCCCTCTCTCGCTCGCTCGCTCTCTCTCTCTCTCTCTCTCTCTCTCTCTCTCTCTCTCTCTCTCCTCTCTCTAATAACTAATTTGGACCAAATTCCTCATGAAGCCAGTGTAATTGTTCCAGAAGGAGGCATGCACATTGTGTGTGTGTGTGTGTGTGTGTGTGTGTGTGTGTGTGTGTGTTGTGTTTGTGTGCGTGTGTGTGTGTGTGTGTGTGTGTGTTTGTGTGTGCACGTGTTGTGTGTGTGTGTGTGTGTGTGTGTGTGTGTGTGTTGTGTGTGTGCTGATGGGGCTGGCGGATAAGGGAAATCTGTGACTGACAATAGAGATGGGGGGGAGGAGATAAGGCGGCTGCCACTGATTGCTCCGTGTCTATCTTCCCCCTCCGCCATGTGTCTCCCCCCCCCCCTCCACCCCCTTCTCCTGTCCCTAACTCGTCACCCCACCCTCTAACCCCCACCCCACCCGGGACTCCGCTTCTCTCCCCCTCCCACCCCACCCCAGCCTCTTTCCAGCCCCTCCTGCCCCTTTTCCCAAGCATCCGCGGTGGGTGAGTGAAGAAGAGCACGCAGGTAGGTGCATTGCGCAGATAAAAAGGGCTTAGTGGGGAGTGGGCAGGGAGTGTAGGGAGGGGGCTGGCCACGGTTGTCTTAGCAATTCTCTTGTTTTGTTTTTGCCCCATCTGTCTGTTTGCCTGTCTGTCTGTCTCTCTCTCTCTCTCTCTCTCTCTCTCTCTCTCTCTCTCTCTCTCTCTCTCTCTCTCTCTCTCTGCCCTTTCCCACTTTTTTTTTTTGTAACTGTGAGTGTGATATTGTTGTTCTTGTGATTGTTAACAGTGATTTCTTTTTCTTAGGCTAGTCTGATTCAGACATTGGATGATTCTTTTGCACCCTCGTACACACGCACACACACACACACACACACACACACACACACACACACACACACACACACACACAACGTCACACTCACACCACCCCCACACTCACACTCACACACCCCCCACCCCCCCCCCCCCCCCCCCCCCCCCCCCCCCCCCCCCCCCCCCTCCCAGTGCATGGAGAAAATGGAAGCTTGAGAACAGAGCATAAGGGGCCAGAGAAATGGAGACTTCTTTTTTAGTGGCTGATTGATGACAGTGATGAAGATGAACCTCTGGAGTTCCATTCTGGTAGGAATGCTGTTGCCAGAGCTATGTTCTATGCTTCCTTTCACAATATATCCTGGTGTTAACCAGGCCTGAGAGATACAGACATCTGCAGTTGGATAGCACATTTTGAGCAATACTATAAGAAAGACGTCCGTGGAGAAACTTTGTGGGGCGGTTTTAGTCTTTCTGTTTGAGCCTGATGGACATCAGCTATAGTCAGGTGCCAGCCAGAGCAGAAAAATCCTACAGATGAGATTCCAACCCATGACCTCCTGTTCTGTATGGCCTTGGTACTAACCATTACACCACGGCAGCCAATACAAGGACTTTCTAAGCCTTCAAGTGCATAGCCATGACCGAGTCATAAAGTTTGTGTCGGCAAAAAGTCGACATTAATGCATGAATCAGGCTGTGAAACATTGTGTTTTACAGGGTACAAGATGTTCATAATGTGTTGACAGCGACATTGGTATCAAGTGGGACTGGAAACATACAAAGAAACTAGACGAAAATGCAGAAGAGCACACAAAACAATGTGTGAAGTAACACTGTTTTAATGAACGACACAAAACAGGACAAGAAATTTTCGGCAATATGCCTTCCTCAGCGACAAAAAAACAAAAACAGTACAAACATTAACATGTGCAATACTCCCTTGTGAACCCAAAGTGCTGAATGAATCAAATGCTTTTCCTTTGGTTTCCCGGTAATGCTGCAGTTTGTTTCATTTGCCTTTATACAAAGAAACTGTTCAGTATTGACCATCTAAATAATAATAATAATAATAATAATGAATACTTATATAGCGCCTATTCTCGGCTAGAGACCAAGCTCTAAGCGCTTTACAATCCCCACTAGTTTACACAACGGGCTGCCTACCTGGGTAGTGCCGACTGAAGAGCTGCCAGCTGGCGCTTCATTCAGTCGTTTCCCGTGTCATCCAGTCAGCATCGTTCAATATCGATCATTCATTTTCCTTACTTCCTTCATTCTTTCCATTTCTCACGCAGGGTGCATGCTGTGTGTAAGTGTCATCCATACCAACGGCCAAACTGGCCTACTCTTCCGAAATGTTGGCGATGGGATTTTACGTGTGTGCAAGATGTTATGCGTGCGTTCACACACGAAACCTCGGTTTATAGTCTCATTCGAAGGACTGTATGGGAAATGGAGTCAGAACCAATGTTAACTCCCAGGGAAAAATCCCCCTGAACCCAAACGCCCCGGGGAGGTTCGAACCCGCAACCCAGGATCACCAAGATTTCGAGTTCCGCGCTCTACCAACTGAGCTTTTTCCGTCTCCCCAAATAGAGACTCCAATACTGATTTTACCTTTCAAACGAAGATTCTTCCAGTTAAGCCCCCGCTACAGTGACTTCCCAGTACATAGTTCCTCTCCTAAAAGACTTTTTTCCAGAACATGTCTGGTTAGTTTTGTGCCGTGCACTTAGGCCACTCGTTTTATACCACCCATTCTTATCTTTTAAAAGGTGAAGAAGCTACGTAATGCATTCCATGTCATGTTCCACTCACAGTGAAACATATTCTTTTAGATTGTTGGGACTTGCACGATGTGAGACATAAACACTTTACAGCAGAGTCCATGAAGCCCTGTTCAGAGATGTCCACCTGACATGATCTTTGAGTTTCTGAAAGAGATTAACATTTTTCATCTGATCTAAGATTTTATGGAAGAAAGAGTTTTAACGAAGTTTCTGGTGCATTTTTTAAAGATGTATTTTAAAAGAGACGTGTGAATGGGTTTTTGTTTTTGTTGTTGTTGTTTTTGATGACTTGTGAGTTGATTTTAACATGGTGACAGCCTGATATGGCCCTTTGCGGTCGGCTGGGCTATAGCAACATACATTACCTTAGCTTGGTTTTGTCCATGCTGTATTTGCCTTCCAATACAGATTCTTTCCCCTTCACAGGCCACCATCATTAAGGGTTTACTGGAGGTCCTTTTTGAAAGGTTCCATTGTATTGACAATGATGCAGTCCCCAGCTGAGGTCATTTCTCTTCAGCAGTGACATGCTCACCAAGACCTATTCTCATTGTGTGGATTGCAGCATGTGTCAGTTTGTGCTGGCGGAGATGAGGTGGCTGAAACAGAGGGATCAAGGTGGGTTATATCTCTGTTTCAGTCCTTGAAGACACGGATGATAGCATTCTTTTTTTTCTTTCTTTTTTTTTTTTTTTGCTGTCCCAACCTCTGCGCCACCTCAGAGGCAGTGCACCCACACCGCTCATTTTGACACCCCGTCCACAGCCATAGCCCGGCGGCCCCACCGCAGCCCCGGCACCAGCAATCCACAGGGAGCATTCAATGTCAAGTCATCAAGAGACAACCCACCGGAGGAGACACTGCACTGCTGCCGAGTCACTTCGGTGGTGTTCAGTGGCCCCTGTTCTGATCTAACATACGCAGGACACCACCTACTAAGCCCCTACTGACGACAATAATTGCTTAGTCGCGGAGCCGGCGTGAGTGAGCTCTCCCCCGTAGGGCCACCACGTCCGTTCCAACGACAGCCCCCATGGACTCGCATCCATTAAGTGGATGAAACTCGACTGTGTGGTCCCAGTCTTCCCAACTGAGTCCGCAGCAATACTCAACTCTGGGTAGGAGCCGGTCGGGGCAGAAAAAAACCCACATGCCTCTGATGGGATTCGAACCCACGACCTCCAGCCGGGATGTCGGCGACGCTAACCACTTCGCACGGCGGCTGATGATAGCATTCTTTGTTGATGCATTCTCCCACCCCCACCCCCAATAAACGTCTGTAAGCATTCGCAGTATAACAACTAAGACAGAAGAGCACCGAAAACCCAGACACATTTAAACAACAACATCAAGAACATTGGGGGGAGGGGGGGGGGGAGAAGAAGAAATAGAGTAACTGACCTTTTTGTGGGGACTGCTGAAAAGTGAGTCCTTTGATTTATTAACAAACACCACCTAATATCAATTGCTCACTGTGGAACTACTGGGACTGTGACACTGTAAAGCTGAGTGTGTCTATGTATGAGGAAGCAGGAATGAGGGGTGTGGGACTAGTAACGCCTCTGATGAGAATCTGGGGATGAAACAACCGCAAAACTAAACAAAAAGAAGGTAGGTAAGGTGATGTTGCTTATAGCCAGCCGACCACAAAGGGCCACATCAGGGCTGTCACAGCGTTGAAGTCACCTCACAAGTCATGTTATTCACACAACCTTTGAAATACATCTCCTGAAAACACACCCGAAATTTTGTTTAAAGTCTTTCCACTGTAAAATCTCAGATCAGATGAAAAATGTTAATTACTTTCAGAAATTCAAAGATCACATGAGGTGGGACATCTCTGAACAAGGTTTCCATGCAGTCTGCTGTAAAATATTCATGTCTCACATCGTGCAAGTCCCAACATTCTAAAAGAACATGTTTCATTGCGAGTGGTACATGACATGGAATGCACAACGGAGCTTCTTCACTCTTTAAAAGGTACAAATGAGTTAAAAACGAATGGCCAGTGTGCAGCCAGCATAAAACCGTTTCTTCTTTGTGACCACCAGAGGTAGACGAGAGGGGAAAAAAAGGAGAAAGAAGGAAAAGATAATATGAAAACATGAAGTAATTTATACATGTTGGCACTGAAGCAAGCATGTACGAAAAGAAATACTAAAAGAAAATGCTGTACAAGCTGCAATTAATCTAGACTCAAAACAAAAAAAAAAAAAAAAGACAAAACATTGCAAAAACTCGATCTTGTGTATGACTCATATTTAAAGCTGTGTTCCAGTTTTATTGCCAACAACATACGTGTCATGTCATTTTCAAATTGTGTTGATTGATGTGTTGAGATTGTGGTGACAGTTTACAATGTGTGTTCAAATTGTGTAAATACCGTCGCATAAAACACATGTTCTGATAGTCTCGACAGTGGCAGGTGTATCAAGATGTGTTCTGAAAGCAGAATCGAAAAGGAATCCGCTGTGTCCAAATTTTGAAGGCATTTGATAATATGTCAAACAAGATTAAGTTCTGCATACATTGAGGTGTTTGACACTGTTTGTCATAACAGCGGCCATCATGTTCGCATTCCCTGACCATCTGACAGTGAAGAAAGTGATAGACCTGCTGCCCGTGTGGGTGTGGGCATCAAGTATGGACTACCTCAGGCCAGGTAAAAGGCTGTGTGCTTGTCTGTCTGTCTGTCTGTCCCCAGAATACATTTTACCAGCAATTGACATGCATCATTATATAGTAGTTAGATGGAATTATGAAAATCTGAAAGGACACTTTCTATAGCATCTTCATGAATAATTAACTAGCACTGCTCACCTGCCAATCACAGAGAATACCAAAGGGGAAAAAATGTCGGCATGGATAAGCACATGAATGAATATGAGTTTAAACTTTTAATGTGAAAATGCATACCAGGCATATCTTTGTATTATTCATAGAAAAACGCCACCATACCGAGTTTTGCACTTAAAATACACTTTTTTAGGCACTTCAGTTTGACTTCAAAACCTCATCAAAGGACTGTCTCAGGCTTTGGTTCGATATACAGCCCTTTTCTAGTTTGACTGTCAGATCTTTGTATGCAATTTGTCGTGAATAAATATTGTTGTAATATGAAGGGTATCTGTCCTTGGGACGTGACTGTTCATCCTACCATATTTGACCAGAGTTCATGAACCTTGTCTCACATTAAAGTGTGTCATCTACAGACACTGGACATGTTATCAGCTGTTTCTCTTTTCAGTTAACTACTTTGCATTTTACGTAGCTGGTGAAGTGAGATTAAGTGGTTGTGTTTTAAATAACTTCAGATTTTCACCTTTGATCCCTCCCACCATCTATTCCTTTTCCCCCATACATTATCAAGTTCCACTCTCTTCTCCATTCCTGCCGTCATTTTTTTTAGAAATAACATTTTAATGTGTCATTATCTTAATTAAATGACTGCAATCACCAGTGTGTGTAAGATGGCCTTAAACAGAATTCATCCCTGTCCTGTAATCTCGGTTGACGATTATGCAGACAGGCACACATACACGTACACCTCTGTGTACTGGACAGGGACATGAAAATGAGAGAGTGGCAGAAAAAGGTACTTTATTGACTATCGGTGTGGACAGTTTAGTGTTGTGGCACAAAAATATTGCTCCAGATCTGAATAAACAATACAATGCAATGTGTTTGTGCGTGCATGTGCTCATTTTCCATCCCTGTTTGTGGCAGGCGAATGTCTTTGGCGTCAGGCAAGCAGCTGTTCAAGCTGTCCAACATGACCCAGAAGTGGCAGCGTCGGGAAATCTCCAACTTTGACTACATCATGTACCTCAACACTATTGCAGGTATGGAAGGAGGCATGCACAACAGAAAGGTTTGTTCTGATGTCTGATGAAAACAACAGACTAGAACAAGGTGCAAACCCCCTTAACACAAATCACAATATACAATAGCTCAGGCATATTTTGTCACTCACAAACCTCAAACAAGCAACCACATTTAGATTCTGACCCCCAAGCATCTATATAATTTTTATTAAGATGGGGCATTTTTCACTTTGAGGACAGGGCGACTGTTCTGAAAGAAGAGACGGTGAAAGGGAGGTAACATGACTATCACAAAGATCGTGAGGACAGTTGCGTCCCATGTTCTCTCTCTCTCTCTCTCTCTCTCTCTCTCTCTCTCTTCTCTCTCTCTCTCTCTGAACCACCTTTTCTTTTAACTATTTTGTTTAACTTTCCTGTTTCTTCTAGCTGAAAAAAAAAGACAGGGCAGGAGAGCAATATCATGATCATGTTTCTGGTTTGATTCTGATTGCAGTAATCTGTTTTTGTGTGACTGCTGTGCTGGAATTTTTCCTTTCATCAGATGGTCCATCCATTCTTGGCACTTTGTTCTAATGTTTCCTTTCTTTTTTTTTTAGTTTTGATTTTCATTGTACTGATTTTCAATCATTTTTGTAAACTGGGGGGAATGAATCAAGTGAACTTGTTGGTGCCCTTGGCTTAGCCTGTATTGTCTGCCTTGGAAACAGCTGTCGTTTGGCAGTCATGTTGTAAATCGATGGACATGTTGCAGATAATTGTCAACTTAGTTTGTTTCCTTTCCAGATTAGGCCTCTTTTTCACATTGTGATCATAGCCCTGAAAGGGAACCATGTGGTCGGCTGAACTGTAAATGAAAATTCATGTGAAACAGTCGACCTATTCAAAATTTTGAATGCATTGTTACAGAACCCCCCCCCCACCCCCCAAAACAGCAACAAAAGTTTCACTTAGAATGGCTGCACTAATTGGTTCCAAATCTTGCTAATCCAAACTTTGGATACCCCCCTCCCCCCCACTCCCCATCTAATACCCCCTCTCCCTTCCCCCTTCCTTTCCCCTCCCCTCCCCCCAATATCGATCTGCGTCATTTTGGGTTCAATGTTTTCAGCTGTATATATGTGTGTGTGTGTGTCTGTGTGTGTGTGTGTCTCTGTGTGTGTGTGTGTGTGTGTGTGTGGGACAGGTCGGACATACAATGACTTGAACCAGTATCACGTCTTTCCCTGGGTGTTGGTCAACTACGAGAGTAAGGAGCTGGATTTGTCCACTGCAACCACTTACCGGGACCTGTCCAAGGTCGGTTGTTCTTGATTTATTGATGGTTTTGTGTGTGCGTGTGTGTGTGTGTGTGTGACATGGTGTGTGTGTGTGTGTGTGTGTGCATGTGCACATAAATGTGTTTGCATGTGATTGTAAAATGTTACGTGCTGTGTCTTCTTGTCTGATTTTTTTTTTGTCATCAAAGATTTATTCCATCCTTCTGTTTCACTGCTGTGTTTTATATCACTGCAGTACTGATAGTGCTTCTTTAGATTAGCTGAATGTTGATCTATAAAACAAGGACAAAACAGGAGGAAGAATTGTGCTGACAACAGAATTAGGGATCTGGTATGTGTACCTTGTTTACCAAGTGCTTACACACCAATTATGTGCTTACTCATTTCATCATGTAACAGTGCCTGTGTCGATCATTGGTAATATTTGTGGTGGTACCTGTGGAAATCGATTAGGCTTTACTTGACAGCTGTGCCTATCAGCTGGTTATTGTACTTGATACCTGTCTAATCAAACAGTCATGCATCAATGTATGTTGATCTCATAATCAACAACCACGACATCTACATTGATAAAATGGTGGTTTACCTGAACCATGTGGAGATGACGGTGATGCATGTGGTTCTTTGTTCACTGAAGCTGCTCTGTCCCTGTTTGTTTTCAGCCCATTGGTGCTCTGAACGAAACCAGGAGAAGCTACTTTGAAGGGCGCTACAACACCTGGGAACATGAGCAGATCCCCCCCTTCCACTACGGCACTCACTACTCCACCGCCGCCTTCACTCTCAACTGGCTCATCCGTGTGGTAAGTTGGCTCATTTGCTCGCTCTTAAGGTGGTTCGCCTGTATGGTCAGTTGGTCCATCTGTGTCTGAAGTTGGTTCATCTGTGTGGTAAATTAGCACAGTTGTTTGGTAAGTTGGTTCGTATTTCTCTCTCTCTCTGTCACTCTCACTCTCTTCTCTTTTATATATATATAATTTATATATATCTATATACATCCATATTACATATATATGTGTCTCATATTGTCTGTTTGATGTAAATTTAAAAAAATTTTTAAAGCTGAACATTCAGACTTTGGGAATTGAGTTCATATTGTTTGATTCAGTACTTAACAATTCTAAACTAGTCTATATTTTCACAAGAGAATGATCCAAAATCGATGGAAGTGAAGGTGCAGTTCATGCCCTCCATGATTGACACAGGGCAGTAATTGTTCTGTAAAAGCTCCCACAAGTGGTTACATTGAGCAAATGGTCTGCCAAAGGCCTTAGGCATGAATGCCATGAGGGATTATTTTTTCTCTTTGAAAAGATTCCAGGTTTGATTGAATCCAAATGAGGATCTTTTTTGTTGAGTCTGTCTTTATACTCTTTCAAATTACAGATTTTAAAATCAGCTGGTACCCACTACTAGTTTTCTTGATATATGTGCTGGCTGTTTACCCACAAGAACCATGTAGGTAATGATTGCGGCATTTAGAGCATACTGAAGCTTCTGACCTTTCTGTTGATGCCAGTGGTCTTTGTAGGCTGTTAATGCTGTCAGTGGAACATAAACATGTCTGTTCACATTTCTGTGGATTTCAGTAGTTCTTGTTGATTGCTGATGCAGAGAGTGTACGTAGACCTGTTTGTTCACATTTCTGAGATTTCCAGCTGTCTTTGCTAACAGAGGCTATGTAAAGTTACTCGTTCACATTCATTTGAGAACTGATTCCTTTAGTAGTATGTGGGCTGTTACCGACATCGTTCTTATGGGTAAATAGCTAGTTAGTGTTAAGACTCCCTCCCTTAAAAGATTTATTTGTGATGGAAGTGTTTTGTTTAGTTCTGTGGAACCTTTCATTCTCTTTACCTTGCCCAGTGTTGCCTCCCTGTGAAGATTACCAAGTATGTCCAAGACTTAGTTGCAAAGTGCAGCGGCTGCAGGAGGAAATCTGAACAAATCTAAAGAAAACTGTTAAGATAAATCCGCCAAACTACATCGATAAACGAATCACAAGACAAAACACGACGCGTTTCGACCTCTTAGGTCTTCTTCAGGCAAGATAAACAACACTCAGGACGACGAAAATGAAGAATGAGCAATCGCTTATCTTCGTCAGATTCGGTACAAGATGGGCATTGAAAGATAAGTGAATGCTCGTTAATTTTCATTGTCTTAAGTGTTGTTTATCTTGGTAGAAATGTGTCTCATTTTGTCTTGTGATTCGTTTGTCCACGTAGTTTGGCACAATAATTTAATAACACTTTTTTAGATTTATCTAAGACTTAGTTGTGAAGGATTTCCAGAGTCAGTCATGAAGTCGCCAGTGATCCCTGACTAACGCCTACCAGGCACAACAGAATGTTATCAGGAGGTTCCAGTGCTGTGCATCATGTTCCTTCACAGACTGATTTGCCATGGGCGGAATGGACAGGGAAACCCTGTGTGTATGTATGTATGTGTGTTGTGCAGGAGCCCTTCACCACCCTGTTCCTGAACCTGCAGGGAGGCAAGTTCGACCACCCCAACCGCATCTTTGCCTCCATCTCTCAGGCCTGGAAGAACTGTCAGCGCGACACCTCGGATGTCAAGGTCGGTGGAGGTGTTGTGGGCTCATTGTAATGACTTTTTTCATTGTAATGACTTTTTTTTTAAATAACCTTTTTTTCTTTTATTTTTGTTGTAGGGTTATTGTACTGATTTTTTTTTTTTTTTACTTAACCTTTTTTTCCTCAGTGTATTGTAGATTTAGATAAGTTGTAAAACAGTCAGAGGAGATAACGAAGATGAACATTTTTTTCCTCCATTTTTTAATTTTTCCATTTTCATGTGTGTGCCGGAGTGTGTGCGTGTGTGTATGTGTGTCTGAGAGAGAGAATCAGAATCATATTTAATTTTCATGAAAGCCATTATTTTGGTTTATAGACATAAAAAAAGGGGAAAGTGTGTAAGATGATGTTCATTTTACATCATTCAAAGTGTAAATTTCACATGCTATTATCAAACGTAGCTGTATGTGTACACAGGAGGAGGATAAACTAGGTTTCCGTGGACTTAGATGATGATTGAAAAGATTTGAACACCAAGTTGAAAATGGAGCGATTGCTGGCAAGAAGCTGAAACCAGGGAATAAGATTGTGTTTCTAATCAGCACACAAATGACTATACACAAACAACAGGTCTTTTTTTTTAACCTGTAAATCCTCTGCTGCAGTTTGAAAAAGTCCTCAGGATCAAAGCCAGTTGCTTCTGTCTCTTTTTACTTGTTTATTCCATTCATTCGGCAATCTGCTAGCTCATTGTTGTTGTCCTTTTTTGTTTTGTTTTTTCCTCATTTGAACACTGCATTGTCAAGGCCTGACAGGGTCATGTTTTTCACAAAACTGTGTGGACATGCACAGGTACATGCATCATGTTATTCAACCTGTATGTGTGCTATACAAATGAGAATGTTCGCACGCATGTACACACACACCACACCACACACACACACACACACACACACACACACACACACACACACACAAATGCATGCATGTACCTCTACATGTTTTGTTTTCTTTTGTTGACATAGTCACTGATGATGAAATGGTTACTTCACTAACAGCTTACAATCAATGGAGAGGGGATTGGATGGTGGAAAAAAAAGAATCCTTCTGCAAACAAAAATCTAGGCATACCGCTGACATGGAGAAAATGCATCAGTGGTGATGGCCTGTGCAGGAGCTGATTCCGGAGTTCTTCTTCCTGCCGGAGATGCTGCTGAACAGCAACAGGTACGAGCTGGGCAAACAGGAGGACGGCGAGGTGGTGTCCGATGTGGAGCTGCCCCCATGGGCCAACACTCCCGAAGACTTCATCCGCATCAACAGACAGGTCCGTGGGCACTAGGGCCGTGAGGGCTGCAGGGATGGAGTGTGGGCTGGGTTACGAGTGGGGTCACACTGAGGGTATGGGTTTGTGTGTACCGGTTAACCCTGCTGAAGATATTTCTTTCATTTCCTTTTCCTTTTTTTTTTTAAAAGGAATTTCTATGTTTTAAGTGTCAGTACCCAAATGATATTTGTTAGGTGGAATTTTGTGAAGAAATGTGTTGGATAAGTTTGGAGTGAGATGACAAATCACTGTTGACTAAAGCAAAAAAATGTATGTTCTTGGTGAATGTAACAAGTGTTGTAAAGTGGAGACAATTTCACTTTGTAATCTCTCATTGTATCAAGCAGAGTTATTCTGAATGTTCTAGTTTAAAAAAGCCTCTCTGCATTCTTTATGTCATGACTCCAGAATTTTGACCCCAGAAGGTTTATGTGCATGCGTGCTCGCTTGCGTGTGTGTGTGTGTGTGTGTGCTTGTGCGCGCATGTGTGTGTGTTCTTTTTTTTGTTTAACATCTGTTCCTTTTAGATTGATATTGGATATGGGTTGTGAGTGTGTACAGTCTTGGCTGTCATACACTTTTATCATGCAGGTGTGCTAGTACATACATATGTATGTGTGCTGTGTGTGTGTTGGTCGCTTCAACATTTGTGCATGAAAATGACATAAAAGCTAACAAAGGGCATGCTTGGAAAGAGGTGAGTTGTTAACATAATCATGAACAGTCCATTAAAGTGTGTTGTGGTGTGTGTGTGTGTGTGTGTGTGTGTGTGTGTTGTGGTGTGTGTTGTGTGTAGGTGTTTGTGTGTGTAGGTGTGATTGATATTATTCAGCCATTGATGGTGGCAAGTCCTCTTTCCCTTTGCAGGCATTGGAGTCTGAATTTGTGTCATGCCAGTTGCACCACTGGATCGACCTCATCTTTGGCTACAAGCAGAAAGGTAACAATTCTGTTGTTTTGTATTGTGTTGTCCAACTCTTTTTTTTTTTGGGTAATGCTTTATCTTCTGCACCATTTCAGCGGCATTTTCTCCCATGTTGTTCGTTCTGGCTCCTCGTGCACAGCCACACCTTTGCTGGTACTGTTGCAGTCCCGGCACTGGCAATCCACAGAGAGCAGTTGACGTCAAGTCATCACAAGCCACTGTATTGCTGGTGAGGGTGTTCAGTGAAGCCTGTTCTGATCTGACGTACGCAGGACGTTGCCAGCTAAGCCTCCTGTTGATGACAAAAATTGCCAAGTCACAGACCCACCTTGAGTGAGGCTCCCCCTCGTAGGATGCCACCCAGTCCGCCAGTGACGATGACCTTGACATTTCACCAAAGGTGCAGACCTGGAGTGGAAATTTTAAGCTGAGATCATCGCAAGAGCAAGGCATGGAAGGCCACAGAAATTGTCCAACTGACTTTGACCACTAAATTCTTCGTGTGCAGTCTAGTTCGCTCAACCCAGGGAAAGTGATTCACCACCACAATATGTCAGCTGCTCCTTTTCTGTCTACGGTTTTTGCTTGTTTACCTAGGAATAAGAATGGATGGTTCGCGAGAATTTTGCCAGGGACAAATCTGTCTTTGTGCTAGGTGCATGCGGTATTGTCGCAAGAAGGACTAGTACTCGGATCACTATGCGAGGTTGATGAGAGAGGGGGAGAGAAAAAAATTAACGTATATGTGACCGGAACCCACAGTCCTTTAGTAATCTGGCTTCCTAGACAAATGATGGCGTTCACTCTCACCTTTTAACAACTTTTTGTTATCAGAAAATTTATGGTACTGCTGCTGTTGTTTTTTTTTTTTTTTGGTCTTTTTTTGTTTTTAGAATGCCACACAAATTTATATAAAACAGCAATACATTTTGTTAAGAATTTCTTTTTTTTTTGTACCCTGCATGTCCAAATTGTGAAAGATTTTGCACAAAAATACTGCAGAGGATGTAGTTTACTACACATTTGTCTGTGTGGTGGTCATGGGTATAATTGAGCATTGCGATCATTCACTCTCTTTCCAAAAATCCAAACAGATCTGTAACATTGATCCAGAACTCTGGAGTTCCTGGTCACTACACACCGCCTCTGAAGTTTGCACCAGTGTGAAAGTACACATGTACAATCTACACTGCTTTTTATAAATTCAGTAGCATCTGG
>CM031601.1:42555180-42590180 GCA_018398815.1 Conus ventricosus
GCCTCTGGATTGTCTGCAGTCACAATAAATAGACAGTCCTCTGTCATGGTCATTTTCTGCTGTTCTGTCTGCAGTCATAATAAATAGACAGTCCTCTGTCATGGTCATTATGTGCTGTTCTGTCTGCAGTCACAATAAATAGACAGTCCTCTGTCATGGTCATTATCTGCTGTTCTGTCTGCAGTCATAATAAATAGACAGTCCTCTGTCATGGTCATTATCTGCTGTTCTGTCTACAGTCATAATAAATAGACAGTCCTCTGTCATGGTCATTTTCTGCTGTTCTGTTCATTGGATTGCTGGCATCATACTGCTTAGCTCAGTCACCTCCAGACCCACAAACCCTAAACCATGTGTTCCTTGTGATGTCAGTAGTCATCAACATCCACAATACATTCTTATCTTTCAAAAGATGAAGAAGCTCCGTGGTGCATTCCATTTCATGTACCACTCACAAAAGTGTTGGGACTTGCATGATAAAGACTTATAACGCTTTACAGCAGACTCCATGAAAACCTTGTTCAGAGATG
This sequence comes from Conus ventricosus, assembly GCA_018398815.1. Lineage (NCBI taxonomy): Eukaryota > Metazoa > Mollusca > Gastropoda > Neogastropoda > Conidae > Conus > Conus ventricosus. The sequence goes on from CM031601.1 coordinate 42,555,711, forward strand.
TCCCACCTGATGTGATCTTTGAATTTCTGAAAGAGACTATAACATTTTTCATGTGATCTAAGATTTTACAGAGGAAAGATTTTAACAAAATTTCCTGTGTGTTTTAGGTATGTTTTAAAAGGTTGTGTGAATGAGTTTTTTTTTGTTGTTTAATTAATGATGTGAGTTGACTTCAACATGGTAACAACCCTTCAAGCTGGGCTAGAAGCAACATTACGTTACCATACGATGGATGCACATCTCTCTGAATATGTGCATGTACAGAGATAGGGATGACTTTTTCTTCTCCCTTATGATCTGGTTGTTTTGAGGTTTCTCCAGAACTGGAGCATTTGTGGGTGTGGATCTTTCCTGTGTTCATCAGACTGGAGTGTTTCACAGATGGCATTCTACTCATGAATCAGTATGTTGATGTCTTGACAGCAAAAGGTTTGAAAGCTCTTTGTGTGTGAATGGGAAGGGGGGGAGGGGTCCTGCGAAATGTGTGGGTGCTTTCACGTGTGTGAAAATGCACATGAACATTACGTGGAAGTGAGGGTGGACAGGCGGAGGAGCGTGGGGGGAGGGCATAAGATGTTATAGATGTGATGATTTTGTCACTGCAAGAGAGAATTAAGTTTTGCGGTCATAGGAGTACCTTCTCACCTCCCCCGTACCATTGGTAACATTGCTGCCTTTCAAGCTGATATGTTTGCTTGCTTTAGAATTAAACCTTGATGCTTTGTCTGTCAGTGCTGATGTGCTGTGTGCTGGGTCTAGGTCCTGAAGCCGTCCGAGCCACGAACGTCTTTTACTACCTGACCTACGAGGGCAATGTGAACCTGGAGAGTATCACCGACCCTGTCATGAGAGAGGTAGGAAAAACAAACAAACAACAAGAAATACTACAACGAGCAGTTGTGGAGGCCATGGGTATTATTTGTTCTTTAAAGTTCTTATCATCATTAGAAGGGTGAATTTAGCATGAAGAAAACAGACCATGCAGAGAACGTGTTTTTACCAAGCGCAGAGCCAGCATCATAAGAGCTTTGCGAGTTTTGATTGCTGAGGTGGAAAATGGCTTGGGGTATTTGGAGGCCAATTTGTGTCGCTTGCTGACAGTTTTAGGCCAAGGACATAGGTGCAGATAAACAGGAAGTTGTGCATACACATTCAGTTTTTGTATTCACTTGGAAAAGTTTATAAAACTGCACATAAAACTAAGCATCTTCACGTGTTATCCTGCAGGAAACATGCAATAATGGGCATACTGGATAGATCAAAATGTCACTGCTCTGAAATCTTTGGAAGATAACATTCGCAGGCTCACTTTGATGACTTTCTGCATGTGAAACTGTAATACAATAAACAAAGGAGCATTTTATTTAAACGCTGGGTGGAAGTATTTCAGTATAAAATCCTGAATTCAGTATAGGGGAAACATACAAAAATGCATCCCAACATAAAGCTGTACTTATTTTGTTTCTTTCTTTCTTGCTTTACCTTATTGATTTAGGTTGTTACGAATTTCACAATGATATGTTTTCAACCATATCTTTTGATTTGAAAGGGAAAGAAAGAAAGAAAGAAAACCCTTAGAACTGATTTTGGTGAACGTCAGAAGAAAAATATGGCCGTCCCCCAGACAGACTCATGTTTGGTGAGGATCTGAGCTCGTCATAGTGCTCTCCTTGTTTGACCTGTTTCTGTCATGTAAGCTAACATGGCTGAAAAGAAGACAGAGCATTTTTATTGAATAGGCTAAAAGAGGGAACTGTTCCCTTCTAATCTGTACAATTGACAAGGCGCTGTACATAGATTCCCACCATTCGTTTTTCATTATGATGAAAATGTCTGCTCTCACCCATGTGAATGCCCACTTCTACCATGCGCACTGGAAAGCCGTAGTTTTAGCGTCTGTTCTTCCGGGTGTGTTTTCAGGCAGTGGAGAACCAGATCCGCAGTTTTGGCCAGACCCCATCCCAGCTGCTCACAGAGCCCCACCCTCCCGCAGCTCTGTCATGCACCTGGTGAGTCAGCTGGTCAGCCTGACGTCGTGTGTGTTGTCTGTGGGCAGTCTGTTTCTCCCGTCCTGTGTCACCCGGCCTCTGTGTTTCCTCATCACGCGTTCTTCTGTCCTGCATACAGTGCTTGTGTGACTGGCTGTTGAGCGTCACTTGGAAAAGCAGCAACTCTATGTTCACAACTTTCTGTTGTAGTGTTTTTTGTTTTATTCTTCTTTTACATCGACCCAGCTTTGTGTTGTTGATTGCCAAAGTGATATGTGAAGAAATATGTAATTATCCTTTTTTTTTCCACTTCATTCACAGTAAAGATGATGCTAGCAACAAGAGTGAATTTTGTTCAACTGCTGTGTCTATTTGAAGGGGTCAGAGAATGTGAAGTCCAGTCATGTGCATTGTGCCTTGGACCAGACAAATGTAAACCTCACCCATTGACACTGCACCTGTTTATCATACTCTGGAACTTTGTCAGACAGTACCTTGCTGTACAGCACATGTCATAGGTCGGACCGCTTGCTTGTTTTCCTTATCACCCATTGTGATTTTACTTGAGTTTATGCAAGAAAGATTATTAGTGTGTGTGTTGTGTGGCGCGTGCGCATGTTTTTGTGTGTATGTGACTGTGTGTTTGGGTTTTTTTTGTTCGCTGTTGATCTTCTTTATAGTTTTTTTTTTTTGTATGATGGCTTCAGTATTTTGTGTGTGACATGCAGCTGTTGTGTATCAGTGACTGGAATATGAAAAGAATACACTGGCCCTACAGGTACACAGCAGAGATCTGAATGAAATAAGTATTTGCAGGGATTTTGCACACATTATTGATACTAGTAGCAATAGTTTGAAGATGATAAATACACAGCATCCAAGTCTGTTGCGTTGTGTGTGAAGAGATGAAATGTGCTTTGGTAGTTGCAGAAGGTGGTGGACAAACTAACGTGCTAGAGAGTCATTGGCTGATCTGAATCATTGCTCATCCTTTGGAAACCATCAGCAATGCTGTTCTGATCTTGTATCTCTCAGCTATGATGTATAAATCTTGTATCTCTCTCTTAGTGGGAATGAAGGGGCTAGCTACTGTGTATTCCAGGCTTGGATAAAGTGTTTTACTTCTTGAATGAGGAAGTAGTCTGAACCAACCATTCCATGTAAATGTATAGACCAATGTCGGCATGTTCTTTAGCATAATGAATAATATTGTCATCTGCTTTCTCCATATGCATGCAGGTGATTATGTAATCTGTATTTGATAAATGATCTTGGAGGTGTTTTTTTTCATGTTTTACTTCGAGCATTTTATTCTGAAGTATTGTGTTACTACTTACACATTTGTCTTATGCTGGTTGATTGATACAGGTCTTACAAAAGGACATCTATTGTTTAGGATATTGTTTGATGATGAAGATTTGTAGACAGCTGAATGTAGTTTGATGATAGAGACGTGTAGACAGCTGAATGTAGTTTGATGATAAAGATAAAGACATGTAGACAGCTGAATGAAAGTTTGATGATAAAGACATGTAGACAGCTGAATGTAGTTTGATGATGAAGATAAAGACATGTAGACAGCTGAATGTAGTTTGATGATAAAGATAAAGACATGTAGACACCTAAATGTAGTTTGATGATGAAAGATAAAGACATGTAGACAGCTGAATGTAGTTTGATGATGAAGATAAATACATGTAGACAGCTGAATGTAGTTTGATGATAAAGACACATAGACAGCTGAATGTAGTTTGATGATAAAGACATGTAGACAGTTGAATGTAGTTGGATGATGAAGATAAAGACATGTAGACAGCTGAATGTAGTTTGATGATAAAGACATGTAGACAGCTGAATGTAGTTTGATGATAGAGACGTGTAGACAGCTGAATGTAGTTTGATGATAAAGATAAAGTCATGTAGACAGCTGAATGTAGTTTGATGATGAAGACATGTAGACAGCTGAATGTAGTTTGATGATAGAGACGTGTAGACAGCTGAATGTAGTTTGATGATAAAGATAAAGACATGTAGACAGCTGAATGTAGTTTGATGATAAAGATAAAGTCATGTAGACAGCTGAATGTAGTTTGTTGATAAAGACATGTAAAAGCTGAATGTAGTTTGATGATGAAGACATATAGACAGCTGAATGTAGTTTGATGATGAAGATTTGAGACAACTGAATGTGCAGCATCATTTTTATCTGTGAAACAAAAGGTTGAATATTATGAGTGGGTACAGTGAAAATCATTGGTACAAAACAAGTCAGATAATTTCAGAAAACAGTTTTCAATGAATATAAGACTGACACTTAACTGGTATGGAGAAACTGCACACAATCGGAAATACTGAGCTGATCTAAGGTTCAGAAATAACACTCCTTTGAAAGAGAGAGGGCTTTGTAACCCATGCAGCTAGTGAACAGCTGTTGTCACTGTCATGCTAACTTGATAAACAAGATCCTGATGTATCCATGTTGTTCTTGTTTTGAGTGCTGATGTTTGATGTTGCAGACTGTTGTCTAAAGCATGCATGTGTTGTCTGTTTCCAGTTAATTGAGAAGCACCAAGACCGTAGAAGTATCCTAAACAAGGTGCTTACTTTTCACTGTGCGCCTCAGAGATGTGTTGCGTGTTTCTCACTCATCCCCTGCCACTGTTTCATGTGTACAGTTATGCACATATCATTGGTGTGATGCTTTCATTTGCTTCTTCTTTAGTGTGCTTTTCCTAGGCTGCTTTTTTTTTCTTTTTCAAAAGTATGTCCATAAACTAGCCTGCCTGCATGCAAACATGGCATACACACACCTAGAGGTGTTGGGGTCCTATGTGTATTTTTGTTCATGCATGTGCATGCTCACACATCACCTGACATACATGAATGTGTGGTTTTGCATAAAGTTTACTGAGGTTTCAGTTATGCAGTATCTGAAATTGAAATTGTCATGAATATATGTCATTTTTGCTGTCCTTTTTTTTTCAAATCCCTCTTTACTTAGCTTAGTATTTTGTGTTATTTTTTTTCTGAATGTAGACAAGCAACTCCTTACTGTAGTTTACTTTTTCCAGTTTTCAGAGACTTTTTTTTTTTTAAACATTTTAGCTCTCTATCTGTCTCTGTCTCTGTCTGCCAACCAACCATAGCTCTCTCTCTCTCTCTCTCTCTCTCTCTCTCCTCTCTCTCTCTCTCTCTCCTCTCCTCTCTCTCTCTCTCTCACACACAATACAGAATCCTAGGACTCGCATCCATGTAGTGTTTTCGATGTGCTCAGAGACTTTTTTTCTGAAGTTTAGAAGGTCATTAAGTCAGTTTAATCAAGATTAAGATTAAAAATTTTTGATGTGACAGACTCCATGCACTCAGTCATGATTCCTTGTAAAAAATAAGTTGAAAGGCGTTTCCTGCTACAAGGTAGTTAAAGCATGCACAGACATGGTTGAAGATAATAAGTGTACAGCTAGAAATAGCATAAGCATGAATGGCCAGTTTGAAGATCACACATGGACTGTCCGAGAATAGATTCGTCAGGATGAGAAACGCAAATGCATTCTCTACTGCATTTCCTGTTGTGTTTCCTCAGACCTCAGGTCAATGGAACATTGTGATAAGTCTTTGTAAAAGTTTAAAATATCCTTCACTATTCCCCCATAACAGGAAATTTCTTTCCTTCAAAGGTCAGTTTTTGCAAAGTATCGACTGATTTGCATATTCCTTCAGGCTTTTTTTTTTCTTTTCTTTTTTTAAGATAAGTTCAGATGTTTTATTTGAACTAGACTGACATTCATTTATGGCATTTCAGTTGGTGCTGGGAGAATGCTTAACGAGCCGTCTTCTGTCTAAACATTCCGAAGGTGAAGGGGCAAAGAAGATCCGACCCTGTTCATGGATCTGGGATCTGTCTCAGTGTTTTTGACGACTGCTTTATAGCAAATGTTTTCAGTACTGGGTCAGCCTTCCACCGGTCTGTCCTTCGGAGACTTGTGAAGGACAGCTGCGGTAATGCACCAGAGTTGTCTCCTCTCTGCCAATCTGTTTGGGCATCCGCTTGTAGACTACATTGCAAGAAATGTGTCTGGATTTTTATTTCTCCCAGTCCATGGGTGGCCGGCCCTGTTGCAACCTACTTTTTGCTGATGATATCAGTCGGTTGAGAGGCAGGGAACCGATAAAAGTGTCCTATCTACATAAAGTGGAAGTCAGCTCAGAGAACAACAAGATCTTGGTCGACAATTCCTGACAGCAATCATCAGTTGAAATTGTGCAGAATGGGTAGACACTAGAGGAATGGACAGCTTGTGTCCTTTCTGATCGAGGATGAAAGTTCAGTAGAGGAGCTCAAAACGAGGCTGAATCTGGCTATGTTTGCCGTGTCATGATTTGATGTCATTCTAAAGAACGATGTCTGTCAGGTTCCTGGTGACGATCAAACTCTACTAGTCACTGGTAGCATTCCTTTTCCATGGATGGCAGAGCTTGACACTGATGGCAGACCTTAAGGGCTTGATCCAAGCATTCAGAAATCAGTACCCCACGTGGTACAGGGAATCCACAAATTTGCTGGCTGACAAAAGCCTCTGTTTCGATTATTAAATGTTATAAGCTCAGCAGGTATGTATCATGCTACAATTTCCAGTCCCAGACCATCCCACAGTGGAGAATGGACATCTCAGACACCCCCGACAGGCAATGTAGAGGCCCTGACTGGTTACAGTGTATCAGTTGTGTGTCATTGAGGACATAGGCCCTGACTGGTTACAGTGTATCAGTTGTGTGTCATTGAGGACATAGGCCCTGACTGGTTTACAGTGTATCAGTTGTGTGTCATTGAGGACATAGCCTGACTGGTTACAGTGTACCAGTTGTGTGTCATTGAGGACATAGGCCCGTACTATTACAGTGTATCTGCCGGTTGTGTGTCATTGAGGACATGGGCCCTGACTGGTTACAGTGTACCAGTTGTGTGTCATTGAGGACATAGGCCCTGACTGTTACAGTATCTGCCGTTTGTGTGTCATTGAGGACATGGGGCCCTGACTGGTTACAGTGTATCAGTTGTGTGTCATTGAGGACATACACCCTTACTGTTACAGTATCTGCCCGTTGTGTGTCCATTGAGGACATGGGCCCTGACTGGTTACAGTGTACCAGTTGTGTGTCATTGAGGACATAGGCCCTGACTGGTTACAGTGTATCAGTTGTGTGTCATTGAGGACATACACCCTTACTGTTACAGTATCTGCCAGTTGTGTGTCATTGAGGACATACGCCCTTACTGTTACAGTATATCTACCAATTGCGTGTCATTGAGGACATGGGCCCTGACTGGTTACAGTGTATCATTGTGTGTCATGAGGACATACGCCTGAACTGTTACAGTGTATCTGCCAGTTGTGTGTCATTGAGGACATACGCCTGAACTGTTACAGTGTATCCGCCAGTTGTGTGTCATTGAGGACATAGGCCTGAACTGTTACAGTGTATCCGCCAGTTGTGTGTCATTGAGGACATACGCCCTTACTGTTACAGTATATCTGCCAGTTGTGTGTCATTGAGGACATACGCCCTTACTGTTACAGTATATCTACCAATTGCGTGTCATTGAGAACATGGGGCTGTGAATGTCTGTCTCTGCCCATTGAGGACATGGGGCTGTGAATGTCTGTCTCTGCCCATTGAGGACATGGGCTGTGAAGGATCTCTCTCTGCCCATTGAGGACATGGGGCTGTGAAGGTCTCTCTCTGCCCATTGAGGACATGGGGCTGTGAAGGTCTCTCTCTGCCCGTTGAGGACATGGGGCTGTGAATGTCTGTCTCTGCCCATTGAGGACATGGGCTGTGAAGGTCTCTCTCTGCCCGTTGAGGACCTGGGCTGTGAAGGTCTCTCGGGGCCGTGAAGGTCTCTCTCTGCCCATTGAGGACCTGGGGCTTTGAAGGTCTCTCTCTGCCATTGAGGACCTGGGGCTGTGAAGGTCTCTCTGTGCCCGTTGAGGACCTGGGGGTGTGAAGGTCTCTCTCTGCCCATTGAGGACCTGGGCTGTGAAGGTCTCTCTCTGCCCGTTGAGGACCTGGGGCTGTGAAGGTCTCTCTTTGCCCGTTGAGGACCTGGGCTGTGAAGGTCTCTCTCTGGCCCGTTGAGGACCTGGGGCTGTGAAGGTCTCTCTCTGCCCATTGATGACCTGGGCTGTGAAGGTCTCTCTCTGCCCGTTGAGGACCTGGGGCTGTGAAGGTCTCTCTCTGCCCGTTGAGACCTGGGGCTGTGAAGGTCTCTCTCTGCCCATTGAGGACCTGGGGCTGTGAAGGTCTCTCTCGCTGCCCATTGAGGACATGGGGCTGTTGAAGGTCTCTCTCTGCCCATTGAGGACATTGGGGGTGTGAAGGTCTCTCGCTGCCCGTTGAGGACATGGGCTGTGAAGGTCTCTCTCTGCCCGTTGAGGACATGGGGCTGTGAAGGTCTCTCTCTGCCCATTGAGGACCTGGGCTGTGAAGGTCTCTCTCTGCCCATTGAGGACCTGGGGCTGAGAAGGTCTCTCTATGCCCAAACAGCCGTTCACAACCCCGATGACCTGCTGTCTTTAGACAGTAACAAACCAAAGCACAGACCTTCCTCTTTGGTGGGCAAAGGTTCTCTTGTGAGCGGGAAGAGCCAAAGTAGATCTCTCTGCACAATTTGTGGCCTGTGATCATTTGTGGACTTTTTTTTAAACTCTCGTTAACTGGAATCAACTGCTAAATATAGGTCTCATGTATTGATGTTTTATAACAAATGCTGCACGTATTCTTTTGGCAAACTACACTGGCACAGATGGGAAATAAAGGCGTGATGGGGTTTGTAAGGGAAAAAAGCGTTGATGATTACCTTTTCCAAAAGTCTGGAAGTGAGAGAACATGTTTAATGAAGGAACACAGCACATGAACACTGATAAATGTGAGGGCCCTGGCTGTCGAAACCAATGTCTCTATGAGTCTACTGTGGCTATAGGATTGGGCCATGTGCTAATAGCAGTAAAAGGCATGGAACTAAGATGTCTCTTTTTGTTAGAAATTCAATGCGAATACTGTTAACCATGTTAAATGTAGTTAACTGTGGAATACATGCATGCACATGCACACACAGACACATACACATCACACAAAAAACACACACACACACACACCACTCGCACACACACACACATACATACCACACACACACCACACACACACACACACACACACCACACACACACGAGCGCACACATGCACAATTGCACTCTCTCCTCTACTCTCTCCCCCTCCTGTTCTGTCTCTGTCTCTCTCTCTCTCTCTACTCTCTCAGTCATCTCTCAAAGAACACAGGTCACACCAGACGCTTGTCACACACACACACACAACACACACACGTACACACACACCACATCACACACACACACACACACAACACATCACCACACATACATATGCCTGCACAGTCTTGCACTGGTATGATTTTAGCGTCATCTCCTGTTTTTGTTTATTGATTGTTGTTTTTTTCATTTTTTGTGGCTATGGTTTAGAGTCTGTATTGGTCTGGGTCACAGAGTCCTGTCCCCTTCTGTCGGGAATGGTATGCATGAACACTTCACGGGTCTCTGTTAATAGTCCAGGGATTACTTTCCCTCAGCATGCCTTTGTTTCTGCTAGAGGATGTTAGCTGATGCCCTTGTTTGGACTGACGGTAGCAAATCAAAACAATGTTTTAAATTGAGAATGCAGTATTCATAGTTATTCATTCTCTCCCAGTCACAGGTGAAAAGGTTTTATTGTCTTAGGATGCATAGTGAACGTTTGCGATGTTAATAAACTTAATATTGACATTTTTGTAATCAGATATATAGTGAGGAGAATATTAAGGTCTCATAAGGTGGAAATGCATATGATGTGAAATGTACTGTGAACTCCCATGAAAACTGATGCATGTTCTATGTACACATCAGTAGAATTTTGGAACAAAGAAGAATAACAAGTAAAGTTCTTCAACGCACAAAGGACTTACTGTCTTTTCATTAAAGAAAGAAAAAAAGAGAGAGAAAACTGCCAGAAGCAGTGTGGTGAATCGGATATGTAACAGTTTGAGCCGTGATCAAGCAGATTCATGCAGAATCCCATGTTGACCAGTGTCTTGCTGGTTCCAGACGCCCATGATGTTCTCCCAGAACCAGGAGGATGTCTGCATGATCATGAAGTTCTTGTCCAACTCCCCCGTGGTGCACGTGGCTGCCAACACCCACCCGCACGTCCCCACCCCGGCCGTCACCACCATCACCGCCAACCACCACTTCGCCATCAACAAGTGGAACAACGCCTACATTCGTATGTCGTCTTTGATACAGAATCTGACATGGCAAAAGCTTATAGCAAAGATCTTGTTGAACACTTTCTCAACACAGAGGAATATCTGTTATTGACTTCTCTGTACAGTAATACCCTTCTAACAAGCATGAAAACAGTTTGTGATGAATCATTTCTTTTATATGATAGTACTTTTGTTGTTACCTCTGTGGAACCAGGCATCCATGTTCCCATTAACAGCAGATCTGTATTCACAGTGTGTTTTGAAAAACAAAAAAGTCACCTGCATTGGCCTGTTGAGAACCTAAGTCTGTACTTACTTGACTTCTTCCTCCATCCCCATCTCTTTCACCTCCTCCTCTCATTTCCAACTGACTGTTATTTCAACCATTTTATATTTTGTGATCTCCCCCCCCCCCCCCCCTCCTCCCCACACACATGCTTCCATCTTCCTTCCCACCCACTTCATACACACACACACGCATGCACGCACCCCAAACACACACACACACACACACACACACACACACACACACACACACACACACACACACACGCACACGAACATACACACACACACGCATGCACGCACACACACACACACATACGCACATACACACACATACACACACACACACACACACACACACACACACACACACACACACACACACACACACACACACAATCTCTATTCCCCTGTAACCGCCTCCCTCCTCATCCTTCCTCCTAATCCCCCTCCCCTGAAACCCCCACACTCAAGCCCCCCTACCTCCTACCTCCCCTTACTTTTAACATGTCGATTCAGGCATTTTCAATTTTCTTCTAGTTGTGATCTTGTGAGACCACTGCAAACTTTTTTTATTTATTGTGTGCAATATGACATTTGCCCCTAGTGTGGTGATAAATCAGTCAGTCTCTCTCTCCTCCTCCCCCCCCCCCCCCCACCTCCCCTTTTCCTCCTTTCATCTATCTCTTTGTCTATCTTTGTCCATTCTTATGCTGAGGAAACATGCACAATTTGTTCGACACAGCTGTCAGTAGAAGTGTATTGTGTTTGACACATTGGTTTTTTTGTTGTTTTTTTTGCAGTTTTACATATTTTCCAGCAAATGTGTGTGTGTGTGTGTGTGTGTGTGTGTGTGTGTGTGTGTTGTGTGTGTGTGTGTGTGTTATTGACTGCCTGAGCTGTGTATTTGGGGAGCCAGACGGAACAATGTGGAGGAAGTGCTCAGGGGACCCGAGAGACATGTGGTGGTGGTGGGGAGGGTTGGGGGAGACACAGAATATAAAGCAAAATTACAGAACTAAAATATTTTGACAAAGAGGGAAATTTGAACTCTTATTCAAACCTTTAATTCATCATTTTTACAGGTATTTAGCCAGTCTTGATGACAAAATATCTTTTTTCTGTAAACACTTTATTAAGAATGTGTAAACTTTTTAAAGTTTGTTTGTGAAAAAGAGTACATGTGTTTCTGTCCACATGCATGAAAAAGAGAAAGAGAGAGTGAGCTAGTGAGTGAAAGATAGGTGTAGAGAAGGAGAGAGAGAGAGAGAGAGATAATAAGTATTAGTAGTTGGTGAGATTAACTTTGTATTCGCTTCAGACTCCTTAAAGACAAGTTGTTCCCAGAAGGTAGTCTCTGTGGTGTCAGTTCAACATATTTCATATGCACATTTTTTTCATTTTTGATTTTTTTTTATGTTGGAAAGAGAACATCAGACGAAGTCTTACAAGGAAGACTTGTTTTTTTGTGTGTTGACAGCGACCTCGACATCGTCCAGTTTCTCCTCTTCAGACAACAAAGATGGGCAGACAGCTCCCCAGCTGCCTCTCACCATGGATCAGCTGCTGGGTATGTATCTCCACCCATCTCTGTTAGAGTGACATGCCCTTAGACAGATTGCATTGAATGGTTCTGGGGTATTTATGCTGTGCTGACTTTCATGCTGTGTAACATGTCTTACAGGATGTGATATGTATAGGCTGGGTGAATTTTTTTTTAATAGAATTTTATTTAATATATTTTCAGAACTGTCTTACTGTGTGCCTTGTATTACCTTTTTCTTTCTTTTTATCAACCTTTACAGAATATCCCAGTATGTTCCACATGTAAAGTTTTATCACTTTTTTTTAAAAACATATTTTGCAGACTATCAAAACTTATGTCTTAGACCATGTATCACTGTTTTTAACACTTAACGGATTGCAAACTATATACAGTGTCTTAGACAATGTATCACTGTTTTGTAGACTGTACAGACTATCACCTTACACACCATGTCATAGACTATGTATTACTGTTTTTAAGATCTTACAGATTATCAAACAACATACCGTGTCCTGAATCATGTATCAACAGGTTTGGTTTTTAGTTAAGACATTACTGACTTTGACATTATAATGTGTTGGATAGTGTATCATTGTTTAGACATTACAAGTTGTCACATTATGTATCGTGTCTTAAACGATGTATTATTGTTTAGACTTTACAAGTTGTCACATTATATATCATGTCTTAAACAGTGTGTCAATATTTAAACTTTACAGACAGTCACATTGTGTACTAAGTCTTCTACAATATGATAGTCTGTAAATATGACTGTATAAGTCTTATACAATATGATAGTCTGTAAAATATGACTGTATCACTGAGCTGTTGTTGTTGTTTTTAAGTTGATAGACTGTCACACTGTATAATGACAACAACAATAATAATATTTATATAACACTTTCTCATATGCAAAAAGTACAATTTAAAGCCTGTGCAGATGTTACTTGCACAGATGCACGCTATGAGTTAAACAGTCACTGGCACATGCACAAACCAGGAGGGTGTAAAAGTGCAGAGGAGTGGGGGGGGGGGGAGGGGGGGGGGCAGGCTAGGAGTGGGATCAGATGGGGAAAAGGAAAGTGTTCAGGTTCACTTTAAAAGATTCAAATGTTTTTTGACAGAGAGGAAGCGGGAATTTGTTCCAGAGGAGGAGTAGCATATGACAGTTGATAGATCAAACCTGGGAATTTGTAAAGACATTGAATCTGATGCAGAACATAGAAAATGGGATGGGTGAAGACTGTGGCAGAGACAGGAAGGGGCAAAGCTGTGAGTGCATTGATAGCAAAGAGTATTGATATTATACTTCATCTGAAGTGAGACAGGTAGTCAATGGAAGACTGCAAGAGTGGAGTGATGTGATCAGATTTTTTCTTTCTGAGGACAAGTTCAGCGGCAGAATTTTGTTTTCATTGAAGGGAGTGGAGAGATGAAGCAGGCAAACCAGTCAAGAGCAAGTTACAATAATTAATGCAAGAGAAAACGAGAGAAGCTGCCAGTTTATACCATGCCTTAGACCATGCATTACTGTTTGTTTTAGACTTTCCAGGCTATCATGCTTTGTAGCATGTTGCTTTTAAAATTACAATGACGTTTTCCTGATACAGATCCCAAGGTGAGGAATTACAAGAGCCATTCACTCTCAAGAGAGCATAAGCCATCACAAACAACTCAGCAAGGGGCTGGACTCTGAGCTATGCTTTCTACCTCTGTCCGACTAGTTCCTTTCTCCTCTCAGTCTGAGATAAGGAATTAGATGCATGTAAGATCACAGGATTTTCTCTGTGTGTGTGGTCAGTGCTGAACACGGGACTGCAGAGGCGGACGCTGGGAGACAACTTTGACGAGCGACTGACCGCCACCCACTCCAGTTTTGTCACCACCTCCGACAACCAGTTTATCTTCGCTTGTGGATTCTGGGACAAGAGTTTCCGCCTGTACTTCTCCGAGACAGGTACATTTTCCTGTGCTTGGTTTTATTGTCTTGAAAATGCTTCACACTGCGTTGAGAAACAGTGACAGTGTCTCAGAAAATTGTACCTGACTACTGGTTTGGATTTGGAAGGGATATCTACAATTCATTACAAAATGTATTGATGGTTTTGCTGCAGACTGTCCAGCATGTGCTTTTATACCATACCGTCCATGAGCAAATGCAGATGTTGATGATAGTTACCTTGTTTTCAGTATTCCATGCTCATTGGCAATACTTAATCAAGAAAGAATTTTGTTTTCTTTTATATTATCCTTTGCTGCCACTTACTTCATTTTGCATTTCTTGTAGATGAGCTTTGTTTGTGTGTTTCACAACCACAGAATTGTTGTTGTTGTTGTCGTACCCTGGCTAAAAGACTCCATGGATCATCCGAACAGCCAAAGTACTTGAACTCTATGGTACAAATGCATCAGCTGGGGATGAGAACATTACGTGTGTGACCATTTTTGATTACCCCGCCACATGGGCAGCCACACTCTGACTTCGGGGGACACAGAATTCTATGTTGTTTTGTTTGTCAGTTGGCCAATGTTGGTGCTTGGAAAAGGTTTTATGACAAAGCATAATATTACTACTTATTCATGGGTGTTTTGTGGCATTAACTTATATCTTCCTGCAGATGAGTATGTGTTATGTTCTCTGGTATAGAGAGTACACCACGATAAGTTGTTTACCTTGATTTCAACCTTAATGTAGCCTCGGTGGTCAGTCGGACTGTAAATGGCATGACAGGATTTGCCTTTCTGTACAATATAGTGAAACTTTCTGCTCCTCCGAAAAATAACACATGTTTGTTGTGTTACCTGTCTATATCTGTGAGCAGCACAGTACACAGGACAGACATGGATGTATGTGTGTGTGTGTGTGTGTGTTGACAGCCAAGATCCTGCAGGTGGTGTTTGGTCACTACGACGTGGTGACGGCGGTGGCGCGGTCGGAATGCAATGTGAACCAGGACTGCTACGTGGCCACAGGCGCCAAGGACTGCACCATCATGGTCTGGTTGTTCAACGCCAAGGCCCAGGCCATCGTCGGTGACAACGGAAGTGAGTTCCATCCAGCTTGACCCGTTCAAACCCCAATGTTCAATAAAACAGAAAAACCATACAGAGGCAAAGCAAAACATACCAGCAGTATAAAAAAAATAAAAAAAATAAACAAACTAACGCACACAACACAAACCACAATGCTGTGGTGCAGTGGTTCACATCACAGGTGTAGTTGGAAGGCTGTGGGTTCAAATCTCATCAGAGACCTTATTTGTGAGATTTTTAGAACTAGGCCAGATTCTTCCCAGAGTTGACAAGTGTGTTGTTAGCTCAAATGGGATGTGCACAACCAAGATGCAGTCAGGCATCGTCAGCTAGATAGGTAAGTCTCTCACAGTGTCTCTCACTCACACATTCTTCATGTGCGTGCACACACCACACACACACACACACACACACACCACACACACACACACACAAGCACAGACACACACACACACATGCACACAGACACACACACACACACACAACACAACACACACACACACACGCACCCACACACACACACACACACACACACACACACACACACACACACACACACACACACACACACACAAGCATATACACACACGTGTACACATACACACACAAGCACACACACACACCACACACGCGCACACACACACACATGCACACACATACACATCTGTACATACACATATATCACACATTTCCTTCCACCATCTCCCACCATCTTAGGTAAAAAAGCCTTGGATTTTTTTAAAGCCCTTATCAAATCCTGATATTCATAGAGAAAAAAAAGTGGTTGTGCATAGGTAAGGGTCTCAAGTTTTCTCTATCCATTGAGATAAATAATGGATTCCTGTTGTTTCAGGTCGTTTCTTGGTTCTATTTAGCACTGTATTGTCGTTTTATTACTTCTTTCTGAAGAACAAGCACTGTTGAATCTGTGAAACTGTTTCTTTTATTAGACAGTGACCAATTAAGTAACTATAGTAAACTGTGAAAGCAAGGACATGAATATATGAAAAACTGAAAATAGATTTGAAAGTAAGAATGGTGAAATACTAATTCTTCCTTCTTTACTTTCTCTCAGTTTCTTCTGTGTCTTCGTCTCCCTTCTTCCCTTTGCTTTTCCCTTACGTTGTCTGTCTTTCTTCTTTTTCTGCAGCATATACTGTCTGTCTGCCTGTGACAACAGAGTGTAAGCACACTCACGCCATACCTCACCACACCATATCACACCACACCACACCACACCACATCACATTACACCACACCTTACCAGACCATACCACATCACACCATTATCACATCACACCACATCACACCACACCATATCAGACCATTACCACACCACATCACACACCACACCACACCACACCACATATCGCCCCATATCGCTACACACCACGCCTACCATACCACAAACGCAAGGTAACAATTCCAGCCCTACCCAGGTGATACCCATTTAGCACATGAACAACATCTTACCTGACAACCCTTTGTCTGTGTGCTTCAGGTGTTGAGACTCCTACGCCTAAAGCTGTGCTGACCGGTCACCAGGCTGAGGTCACCTGCCTGGGGGTCATCGCTGAACTGGGCATCGTGGTCAGCGGCTCCAAAGGTAGACTGCTTGACCCCCTTTTGCCCTCTGAGTTCTGTGCCAGCTGGGTTTGTGTCTGTTGTATCGTGTGATCGCTGATGGTGTTAAGTGTCTCTTATGAAATTTTGAGTTATCTACATACTCACATTTTAACCCACCACCCCTCAGTGCGTCGTCTTTCCCCCCACCACCCTCATGCGTCGTCTTTCCCCCCCCACCACCCCTCAGTGCCGTCTTCCCCCCCCACCACCCTCAGTGCGTCGTCTTCCCCCCCCACCACCATTTTCTCTCCCCTCCTGGATCCCATGTTTCTTTCTGTCTACAGGAGGAGGGGGGAGGGGGTGGTGAGGTGGGAGGTGAAAACCATGTCTGCTCCCAAACATTCAGCTGTTTGAAAAACTGACCACTGGAGCCAGGGATTAGGGAAGCTAGGAAGAGAGGGGTGAGGGATAAGGGAGAGAAGCGTGTCAAGGGTGGGGAGTGATATAGCTGGTCATCAAAGTCAGGTCGTGAAACACTGATTCCACAGTGAATGAGCGAAGTGACATGTACTTAACTGTTGGCTGATGCTTACAGCTGATTTGACGTCATATTTCCACAAGAACTCCCCTTAATAAGATGTATTCTTTGATCATAGAGATCATTCTCTCAAGAGAGAGAGAATTGTACATAAATGTTGTGCTCTGATTTGTGGATATGTGTGCAAAATTGAGTTAACCCAGCACAGCAGACACTGACTAAAGTCCCTAGCAGACACATGCTGAGTGAAGTCCCTTTCCTTCCAGAGGGGCCCTGTCTGGTGCACACCCTGATGGGTGACCTGCTGCGCTCCCTGGACCCCCCGGACAGCTGCAAATCCCCTCACCTCATCACCATCTCCCGCGAGGCCTTTGTGGTAGTGACCTTTGACAAGGGTCACGTGTGCTCCTTCACCATCAACGGCAAGCTGCAGCGGTACATGCACCACAAGGATTCCCTGCAGGTAAAGTCGCTGAAGCTATTTTCGGCTGCTGGAGAGCTCTATCTTCACTTATTCTGCTGCAGATATGTTTTTGGTTAACAAATTTTTTTTTCATTTGTTAGAAATTTGATGTTGGCAAGTTTGCAGAGGTTGTGATTGGCTGGATGTTCTGTCACTCTTTGGAGGTTTGGCAGCGACTGACTTGACTCTGCGATTAAATTTGTAAATGTAGAGGTGTGTGGATGTTGGACCGGAACAGGCATTGCTGATTCAGAAGCAGTGCAGTGTCCCTTGCGATGGGTTGCCTTGTGCTGACCCCATAGTGGTTGTTCCATGTGGACTGGGGCTGTGGCAGAATGTGTGTGAGGAACCTGGACTGAGCAGTGTGCCATTGCACCAACAGGGCATAGAACATGAGACCAAAAAATTCTTATCTGACAAAGTGCAGTAGAAAAGTAATCTACAGACGTTGATTTTATAGGGAAAAGAAGGGAGAAAATAGATTATTAAGCAGTTATAGTAATAATTGAGTATGTTTGTTGTGTTTTCTGACACCTCATAGCACTTTACAACAGCAAAATATTCCTTCACACATCTGCATTCTGACACAAAACGCCCCAACATGCTCTTGCTCGCTGACCTCATCCTCACCCCATCACTCATCCTCGCTGCTCACCCCACCCTCTCTCTCCTCTCTCCTCATCCCTTTCAACATTCCTCTCCTCCTTCACTGTCTCCTTTCCCCTTCATCTCTCTATACCCTCCAACACAAATTATGGACACACTGGTGCACACACATGCATCTATGTCTTCCCCACGCCACATTTGGTGAAACAAATACATCCAACATGCAAAAAGCTCTTGCTTGTTAGGTAAAAGCAGTTTGAAAAAAAAGGAGAAAAAAAAAAAAACCCAAGTATAGAATAAAATATCAAGTAAAAGACTGCTTGAAAAGGTGTGGTTTTTCAGAAAAGTGGGGGGCAAAAACAACAACAACAACAAAACGTAGCTGCACAGAAAGAGAAGGACCAGGGAAAATGGCTACCTCAGAAGAGGAATGGTACGATCATGCACATAACATCAAGCCTTGCTGGTTTCCAGTTCTGTCCATATGCATGCGTTATGCTGTGGAGGATTAGTATTCAATATGAGGCAGAATGGCAGGAGCTGCATTTAAATGTACTTTGTGTTTTTGATTGATAATGCTGTTTTAGGCTGCATTGGTTGTTTATTTACATCTCACCAGCAGGGCTACTTAGCATCACTTATCCTTTTGAATTGTTCGACTCACAAGTAAATGAAATGGCCATGTTGCCATTGTGTACCCTGTAGTGTCATTCAACTCACAAAAGTAATCAAAACAACCATGTTGTCATATTGTATCCCATGATTTGTTCAACGCACCAGTCATTGAAATATCCGTGTTGTCAGGTTGTATGCCATGATGTTGTTCAACGCATCGGTCATTGAAATATCCATGTTGTCAGGTTGAATGCCATGATGTTGTCCAACACATCAGTAATTGAAATATCCATGTTGTCAGGTTGTATGCCATGATGTTGTTCAACACATCAGTAATTGAAATATCCATGTTGTCAGGTTATACGCCATGACATTGTTCATTGCACCAGTCATTGAAATATCCATGTTGTCAGGTTGTACGCCATGACATTGTTCATTGCACCAGTCATTGAAATATCCATGTTGTCAGGTTATATGCCATGACATTGTTCAACGTACCAGTCATTGAAATATCCATGTTGCCAAGTGGTATTCCATGATGTTTCCCGGCACACAAATGACTCCAGATAAGCATGCTGTCAGGCTTACATCCCATTCTGCTGATCCGTGCAGGCCCAGACGCTGAGTCGTGACGGCCAGTACCTGATCCTGAGCGGAGACGCCGGGGTGGTGGAGGTGTGGCGTACACACGACTTCACCCTGCTCTACACCTTCCCCCAGTGTGACAGCAGCATTCGCTCCCTGGCTCTGAACCATGATCACAAGTGAGTGTTCCAGGCTGGCTAGGGATATAGGGGGAAGGGGGGGGAGCTCCTATCAAAGATTCCCAGTGAAAACAGCCGTCATGGTACTGTGCTTTGCATTGCAGGCTGGAGGTCATGGCCTCAGGTCCTGTCGAAGGCTGTTCGTTGTTGTTTTTTCTCTGCAGGATGTTTTGGCCCTGGCCAGCTGCTGTCCAGTGGTGAGTGTGGTATGGGCTCAGACTGGAAGATTTGAGCCACATGGTCAAGTTTTATCCATTCAGAGGATGCGTCTCTGAGATTGTTGCTCAACTTTTCTGAGCAAAATTGCTGGTGTCTGTTTCTCCCAAGCCTGATAGACTCTTGGGATATAATGGTTTCACTTTGGATTATATTGTTAAAGGAAGTGTAAAGTGCAGCCCTGTCACATAGTCTCTGACCAGAGTAGAACTCCGTAGCATCATCTTATCACCGTCATCCTGATTGATCATCAAAAAGCCAAAAAAATCACAGATCCTGTGGCCCTTCAGGACCTTCTGTCATGATGACCTCAGTTTCAGTTTCCTCTCTGCGACTATGCCCGCCATGTATTTGTGTCAAGGTCTTTGGTATATATATATCGTTTTTGTCGTTTGAATAGGTAAAGCAGTACCCACTCTATTGCTTTGCTGGGGCTTCATCATTAAATGATTGTTCTTGTTAGTTGGGGGTTTTGATGCCCATCATCAAAAAAGTCACTCGGCTGTAGTGCAGGGTATCCTGTAGTGGCTACCTGCTGGTGACCCGTGGATTGCTCTCTTTGGAATCCTGTGGCTATTGGGGGACATGTGTATATGTGGTTGTGTATGGGATGGCAGGTTTTAACTGTGGGAAACTACACATTTTTTTCATAAAACTACACAGCTACATATTCATGGGTGCCACTGTGTAACTTGGATTTGGCTGATGATGAAAATAAACAGATGAAATGATGGTGAAAGCAGCACTGTGAACGGAGCGAGGAAGTCTGGTCCACGTTTCCTGCCTGCCATGTGTGGGCTGTGCTCAGAATAAACAGGGCCATCAGGGCCATCCTTTCTCCTTCCTCTGTAGCCACGAGATAACCTGGCCAGGCACAGTCCGGTATTTGACGAGAGAGCTTAATGCAGCCGAATTTATCGTTGTGAAGATGATGCGAATAAGATTTCATAGGTGGCTTTTGTGTGAGTCCGATAAAGAACTTTTTCAAGAGGATTATTCTCAAACAAATGAAGAAAGACAGGCCAAACTACACATTTTGCCCTAAAATTATTCATTTTGCCATGGAAATCACTGGTGTAGAGTTCAAAGGTAAAGCAGATCAGGAGTAATTCCACCGATGAAACAGGGGAGATAAGTTTGAAAATTGGACTTCCGGCCGGCAGTTGTGTGTGCCCATAGCCAGCAATGCTGACAATCTGTCTTGAAAGGCTTCAGTCATTACCAGATGTGGATAGGGCTCAGTCAGACCTCCAGATAAAGACCTGCCTAAAACCTCCACATTTTTTTAAAGAGTTGTTTTGCAAGAACGTTTGTCCCTTTGTGTATGCATTCGGCTGTTAATTACATTTTGATTTTTCTGTTATCTTCCATACCTTATTGGCAGGATAATCTGTTTGTTAACTACCTTGTATTTTATCATGGGGACTGTTTTTTGTGTTTGTGTCATCAGTCCCTTGCATTGGTTGGCATTCTGTTGAGTATTGTTTGTTTACATGATTCATGAGGTCCTTTAAGGTTCTTGAAAGTCCTTGAGATTTGAATCTCCTATTTTGAGTTCTTGAATGTCCTTGAAAATGTTTGTCTGAAGGTGCTTAAGTCTATGAACTTGTTGCAGCTGTCTGTGTTACATATTCTTCACAGAAAAGTAAAACTGGAGCAGGAAACTGTACAGAAAGTGATGAAAGAGATGCCAGTACAGGACAGTCGTCCTGGGAGATGAAACGCATATGTAAAGTGACAGTTACAGTCATTATAATAGCTTCTGCCTAGATCGTGTTGAGAAGCAGAATCAGGTATTAAAATATCCTTTTGAAATTTATTGTATACAGTGTTTAAATCCTGGTTTACCACCTTATGACTACCATGGCTGACTTTTATACCACAGTTCACATTGGTGACTTGATTAATAATGCAGAAGTTTTGAGATGATTTCAGACGGCATGCTCAGGAAGGCCACTGATATATGTATTAAGAGCTTTGTAATATGGTCAGTTTTGTGTTCTCAGAACAGTTTTGTTACCTTCATCCAGTATCAACCACTATCTATTTTTCACCTCTTAAACCTTTAAGTGTGAGTTTTAATGGCTTCTAAGGACATTTGAATGTACAGCCAGCTAACCTTTGAGCATTGATTTCTCAAAACGGCTGATCATGAACTAACAAAATTTAAAAGGTCCTAACATTTTTTTATATAAAAAAAACTCCAGTCATTGTTGTTTTAGAAAGAGATCGGCCTTATGGTTTAAGATCTGGCCAGTTGGACTCTGATAGTTCTTTCATGCTGACTGGTCCTGCTAGTGCGTTCCCCTGTGACCTGCACTGGCTCTGAAGATCACTGCTCTTCTGCTCTCAGGTTCCTCATTGCCGGCCTGGCCACGGGTTGCATCCTGGTGTTCAACATCGACTTCAACAAGTGGCACCACGAGTACCAGGACCGGTACACGTAATGCAGCCGCCTGCCAGCCCCTCCAAGCCAGCTCGTCACTCCATCGTCCAGACGCCATCCATCCGGTAGGACTCAAGGCCACCGGCACCCGCATGGACTTGTGCCCTGCAGGAGATGTGTCCGCTGGTCGTGCTGTCTGTGTCGGACATGCATGCTGTGGTCGTCGTGAGGGTTGTGTGTCATCGTGCCCATTCCGTTGGCCGCCAGGTGGATTGACAGCTAGACCGGAGAACGAAAAAAGTTGATGTTTGCGTTTGAGTTGGAAAGCATATCAACACAGTCTGTGCTACTGTTGTGTGTGTGTGTTTGTGTGTGTGTGTAGTCCGTGTAGTCACTCTTAACTGAATCTGTTGACATAGCCAGTCTGACTGAATCTGTTGACGTAGCCAGTCTGACTGAATCTGTTGACCTAGCCAGTCTGGCTGAATCGGTCAACATAGCCAGTCTGACTGAATCTGTTGACATAGCCAGTCTGACTGAATCTGTTGACATAGCCAGTCTGATTGAATCAGTGAACATAGCCAGTCTAATTGAATCTTCAGCCAGTATATACGTGCAAGCTACACATCAGCTGCGTTCCTGTCTGTTTGCACTTTGGTGTGTGCATTTGTGACTTGTCCTTCCTTGTTCTCTCTCTGTCTTTGCAAAGCCAGTGGATGACTGTCAGGGCTGGGAATAACAAACCTGCTAGTGAAGAGAGAGGGAAAAAGGGTGTGTATATGTGTGTGTGTGTGCATGTGTGTTACCACTCTGAATAACCCAGTGGAAAGGCTGAGAGAACCACCACCACCACCGCAGATCCTCCAGCATTGTCTCTGTAGATTTTCAGGTGCGTTAGGCGTAGACCAGAGAAAAGATGTCACAGAGCTTGCTGACTGGGAGGGGTTGTTGATTCGGACAGCTTTACGGTCAGGTCCTGCCGTAGCGCCGTGACAAGGGAGCCGGTGACAGTTTCAGCCTTGAGGTTTGACACAGATGTTTTCATTGTAGACTCGACTAAACTAGGGCTTGCACTGCAGTTTGGGTTCGTCATGACGGATGTTGGTATCATGTGCACATTGGTGACCTTGTGGGTCATGCACTTATTTAGGAAACCAGAGAACCCCCTCCCCTCAGCCCACCCAGCCCCCTTTCCACATGCTCTGTTGAAAAGCAGGTGTTGATTCGTCAACAGTAATATCTACAGAGTAGGGAAGAAATCGAGAGGCACTGGGTTCTGGCCACCCCTTGAGAAGAACAGCCTGAAATTCAGGCAAAGAAATCCTCCATGACAAGTAATTTTGCAGTGCTGAAGAACAATACCATAACATACAAAACACAACACACTGCAGTTTAAAACAAAACAACACGACACAATATGGAGACTTTTTTTTGTGTTGATTTATGTCTTGCACATCTGCTGTGACAAACATTGGGAGTTTGGGGCAAAACACAGCCAGAAAACTGGTTGTTGCATGTAAAGTTTGAATTGGTGTGGTATGTGACACGCGAACTTCAGGCAAAACAAGAACATGATGTTTTATTCACCAATTGTAAAGTAAGAAAGGGATTTGTCTTGAGCAAGCAGGGAGATGTTTCTACATTCAGAATAATGCAGGATTCGCCAACAGATCTCAAGGCATTAAGAAATATCAAATCTGTATGGACCCAGCAGTAAATGGGTACCTAATAGAAGTTGATGCAGATAAAGGAGAGGATTCGGCTCTACCTTACATCATTCCATGTACTAGGCTTGGTAAACCTTTAACAGATCTGTCCCTACAGTTGTTAGGTGTTTGGACTTTGACCTTCAACTTTTGACCCGTAAAATATATATATATATATATATATATATATATATATATATATGTAAAAGAAGTATTGAGCTACACACAAGTAAGCATGTGTACTTACAAACTCTATGTTCAGCTTATAATAAAAATGAAATATTGCATCTCTCAATTTTTGTCTCTTTCTCCCTCTTTGTCTCCCATCCTCTGCTCCCTGTTTTAAGTGTGTATCTGTGTGTAGCTTCTCCTGTATCTCATTTTCATGGAAGGGAACAAAAAATAAAAAGAAACTATGAGAAAAAGAAGGGTCAGCAGTAGTACTGATTGGTTGATATGTTTTCCAGGGGATCTGGTGTTTGGCCTGTGCCCATGTCAATGATGGACATTGATCATTAGAATGCTGGTGCCCACAGTGTCAGCTATGCAAGGGGTCTTGTTACAAGGAGTACATGTTTACGTTGCACTCGCTGTGTCACACACTCACACTGAGCACCGGGACTATGTTTCTAACAGCACTGTTTTGTTCAAACTGTCCAGCGATTATTGTTTTGTCTTCAGCTTCACACAAGGTGGTTTGGTTTTTTTTAATGATCATTATTATTCACCAATTACATGTTTTACATTGTTCTCTGTTGTGGATCATCCCCCCTCTTCTGGTGTCCA
The DNA here is from genome assembly GCA_018398815.1 of Conus ventricosus. Taxonomy (NCBI): domain Eukaryota; kingdom Metazoa; phylum Mollusca; class Gastropoda; order Neogastropoda; family Conidae; genus Conus; species Conus ventricosus. The sequence goes on from CM031601.1 coordinate 42,580,523, forward strand.
TATCGGTGTGAGATATTCAGTCTGAGATGTTCTTGCCCTCCAAATCTGATTTCTGTGTGTGTTGTGATACTGCAATAATTGTCCTAGAAGCTTTATGTTGTGATAGGTATGATACTATTGTGATGAGTTTATGATAACATTATCCAGAACCTATTACAGATGTTTGTAAATGTATGAATGGGTTTGGGGGCAAGTGTCATGTTTGTTAGAGTAGCACTTGCTGTGCTTGTATCTTTTTTTCATGTTTTATTGCCATATAGCACATACAGATTGTTTACTTTATTTTACATGGTTTTGAAATTCAATAAGAATTCTCACTGAAATAAGATGAGTGAATCGGCCTTGTCTTTTGTTTCACTATGTGAACAAAAATGATTACCTCCCAAACATGTAGAAAGAAACGCTTTTAGCAGTTTTCAGTGTAGAAGTGTCTGTCAGTAATTGCCTACAAGAAACTACTGGACGGGATGTTTGCTTGCAACATACTGCTGGCAAGAACCACCAGCAGTCAGGAAGACTGAGTCAGGTGCTGGTCTGTGGTGAATAGGGGTATAAACTGGGTTCATTTATCCCTGGTGAAGCATACTGAGGTGTACACACAGTGTTCCCAGTCGTCCCAGTTTCCCAAAGGTTTGCTTGCCCCATTAGTGTCACCTGGTACCAAATCCAGACGGCATCAAGACGGTGATCAGTGTGTCTTAACACTGAAATCAGCAGCAGCAGTGCTATAGCCCCATTAAACGGTGACATATGTGTGCTGTGCATACACAGACAAGCATTAGACAGAAAATCTCCCATCAGCTCTGTTATTGAAACTTCTTTTAAAGCTCTGGACTTGCTGTTTGCCCAGTGTGATTAGAAGGTATTGGTTTCTGCTTGCTCATTCCTTTTGTGCTTACCACAGGGAGTCATAGGGTAAAATTAGGAGAGAAAAAAAAAAGCACTCTAATATATTGATTTAGTCTTTTATTGAAAATATCCCAAATTAAATCTGTGGGAGTGAATGAAAGTGATGTTGTGAGTATATGATCTCTGCCTTATTGCTACATTTGCCACTAATTGTGTGTTTTTTCGCTGGAGCCAACTAGTTTTTGTCTGAACTTTTTCATCATCTGTTACATTTATGTAATGATGGTTGCATATGGTCCTCCACTGGTATTTGTTTTATTTGAAAGAAAGAAGTAATTCTGATGATCCACACCATAGCATGTGCAGAAAGTGGACCGCTGACCTTGTGCTCTGGCATTACAGAGCTTCTCTGCCCCTCTCTCCCCCCCCCCCCCCCCCCCCCCTCCCTTCATTGAAATAAGATGGAAAAGCAAGGAAGGTGGTTTTATCAGTCTAACCTTTTCTGTGCATGTAAAGTCTTTTTAATATACATTTGTTGCTCAAAAATGATTTTTTTAATGTATAACTCTGTTTTATTTTCTGTTTACTTGTTGCTTATGCCCAGGAGTTTGTGTTATTGTTGAAGCTTGTGTTATCAAGTTTATGCATCCTCTGATTTTGACATTGAATGCAATACATATCTTTTAGGAGGAATTTATACAAATGAACTCGTCTTTAAATAGCTATTCAGTCATTGGCTCTCCGTTTTGTTTATTCTCTATCTTAGGCCCTATCTGTCTTTGTTTCCCTCTCTTTTGTCCCCGTTTCTCTGTGCCCAGCTGTCTTTGAAACACTCTCAGTAGATAAAGAAGGGACTATGTGTAAAGAAGGGACTGTACAATCTGCTCTAATCCAAGAACCATGAAGTAAGGGGATCTTACTTTCACAGACGTGCACAATGCAGCAGTGTAAGTGTGGTGTGGGTTGACCTCATTCGGAAGTTACTATACCCTGGCTGCAAGGTTCGAAAAGGCACATTGTTCACACCTTCAGCTCCTGTTGCATAGTGTATGATTACGCTCTTGCAGTTTCCTTCAAAGCAACGAGCTGGGCAATCGACGCTTGTTCACCGTGCTAAGTTCTTGTTCTGATCATAGTTCTGGTGCTGTGTTATAGCCCAGCTGAGCACTGCAGGCTATTTTGAAGCTGCTGTCAACAATCTCTTGCGAGGAAGAGAATCCCATTCTGAAAAGTGAAACAAGCAACAAAGACAATGATTATTTATCAGCAGCCAATAAGTAATGCAATGGCTAAACTATCAACAGCTGTAGTAGGGCTGATGAAGGAGGCAGTGCTTAGGTGCCAGCCAGTCCACTCATGTTGTTGCCTCAGGATAAAAGAAAAAGAGAGAAGAATCAATGAAAAGTATTTAAATGCAACAAAAGAAAATAACATAAAAATCCCCATGAGCGAATAGACACCACAGGATGGACACTTTGACATTGTGGACACTGTCATCCCGTAATTGTTTGATTGTGGACACTGTCATCCCGTAATTGTTTGATTGTGGACACTGTCATCCCATAATTGTTTGATTACAACGTAAAAGCTGGCAGCAGAATGTCGTAAATTGTGAGCCAAGATAACGGGCGTAAAGCTTTTCTAGAACAAAGATGAGTATCGGCCAATTTCAGAAGTTAGACCAAACGCTTATTTTTTCCTCGCTTACTTGTACATTTTCAAAACTCACAGCAGTAGTTATGTTGCAAATGAAATCGGTCATTCTTTGCTTAGTTAGCTGTATTGGTGCATTTTCTGTGCACAAAACATTATTTTTACAGCAGCACAGCACAAACTGTTTTGTTGAAGCTTGGATATTGTGATGAGGATACAGGCATTCCACTGTTACACCGATGACACATTCCATAGTGTTATTTATTTTTTTGCCCCAGGCGTTCTGTTCCTGTGTCTTGTGTACTCTGTTGAACTGCTATGTCTTGTGTACTCTGTTGAACTGCTATGTCTTGTGTACTCTGTTGAACTGCTATGTCTTGTGTACTCTGTTGAACTCATGTTTGTCTGTGGAGTCTAAATCGGAAAGAAGAGGCGTGAGAAAGATTTGATATTCACCTTCAATATTGATCGGGAAGGGAATACCAAGGCGAAGACAGTGAAGTAACAGTTTACCTTCATACCCCTTACAAAGGTGATAAAGTAGAGTAATCAACACATGTGTACTCTCATCGACACCTCCTCCCTTCCAGTTCGGCGCATCATCTCATCCACCATCCCCAACCATCAACTCCCACTCTCCTGCCCCGCCATTTCCCAGCTAAAAGTGGAGCACTGCATGCAATCTATGAACCAAGTTGTTCAAATTGTGGAGTCCTATTTTCATTTGCTACATGTTGTTAGATTTTGTGTGCAGTAAAATGTAAAGCGATCTGTGCCATTTTTGTGGATAGTTTGATGTTATGTATGTGTCTTTACACTGATAAACATTCTAGCAATGTTTTTTGTTGTTGGTGTTTTATTTTTTACATTCATTTCTAGCTCATTCTTCTGTAATTGGTATAGTTTTGATTTGTGTGTCCTGCATTTTATGTTGACTGTGTGGGGTTCTGTCAGTATGTACCACAGTGTTTGTTGGGTCATTTCTCTTTTACCTGTTCGGAGGATTTCCTTTTTCTTTCATTCATACATACACTTATGCTGGTATATAACCATTTTCAGATGACCTCATGTCCGGAAAAGCAAAGCACATCCTTTGCATGTATAAATCAACCCATTAAAAAGAAAACACTTTGCAACACATCCTCTGACAAGACAAAGGCAGGACACAGACATGAGCATGATATGGTGGTCTTTGATGTCCGGAAAGTATAAGGTTACCTCAGTACTTCACAAATGAGAGAGACGGATGATGCTTCTGATTAGAAGAGGCAATTGCAGATGTTGATTTATGCAATGTAATGTTCACTCCATTCTCAGCCTGATGTGGCCCTTTGCGGTCGGCTGGGCTATAAGCAACATTATCTTACTCTCTATTCAGTCAAGCTGAACAATCATTTTTGCGCTAAACAGCACAGAGAGTGCAAGACCTTGGAGGAACATTTGTGTTACATCTTAAAGCTTGCCATTTTTTCATGTAAGAATTCCCTGTGGTGTTTGTGGTGATGTTTGGCCAGAGCATCAAAGAGCTTCTGGAGGAGTGTTTATTGTTGGGGGATGGGTTTTTTTTGTTTGTTTTATTTTATATGGTTTGTTAATTGATTGCATTCCAAGTGAAGGTTAGAAATTGGAATGAAAGGTTTTTGTCCATCCTTTGGGTCAGTGGAGGTTTAGGATTGGTCACAAAGCACGGGGCAGTTTCCATGGATATGGGAGGTCACCCAATTTGGGTGCTGGCAGGATCTGTGCCGATTCAGTCTGGGGGAGGCGGGTGTTGAGCAGAGGAGCCCCTGACAAACATATCAACTTGAATGAACTGTTGTGTGCATGTGGATAGTGTCTCTACAGCTGATTGTGTGCTGTCTGTCTTTATGATATGAGAAGGGGTGATGGGGTATGTGTAGTGGTGGTGTTGTTTTCAGTGTGGAATAATTTGTTTTATACATAGCTGATGTCAAGTGGGAAAATGGACAGATGTCTTTGTTGTAGATGTTGTTTTTATGTGTTGTGATAAGCCTCCATTTGCCAGTCCTTCGGCAGCCTTGCAGTAGCAAGGTTTGTGTTAGATGCATAGATGATAGGTCTGATTTGTGTGCATAATAATGCCAACATATCACATCTTGTGGTCACTACAGTTGCACTTGGCGCCCAGGTTATAGATACTTGTTATATACTCATGCTGGATGACACCATATACCACATGTACATACATGCATGCTCTTGCCCTTCACATGCATGCACACGCACACACTCACATACACACATACAGTCACACACACACACGCACACACACACACACACATACACACAACACACACACACACAACACACACGCACACACACACACACACACACACACACACACACACACACACACAACACACACGCACACAACACACATGTACTCATGCCCATTCTGTCTCTTTCAAACACACACATTCATTCATTTCACATGCAGTTTTATTAATATGTACTTCATGATTTTGTTGCTGTTGTTCAAGATGGAAAAAAAAGACTTTTTTCTTTAAGGCATGTGTTTTAGGACATCGAACGTGTTCTCGTTTGCTTCTTCAATTTAACAAAAAAATATTGTATTTTCAAGTGCTGGTATATATATATATATATATATAATATATATATATATATATATATATATATATCTAGAAATGTGAAGACTGACAGTCTGGCTTGTCTGTACCTGTGTTAGGTGGAGTGGCTTCCTGCCCTTTTTGTGTGAACATTGCTGTGACCCGGAAGCTTTGGGCTTCACTGTATAAATGCCAACATAAGGAAAAGCAGTGCAAAAGGCGGTGCTGGAGAAAGGGGAGGTAGAAAGTGGTCTGAAAGGAAGGCTCTGTTTCTCTCTTTAAACAGTGCAGTAAGGAAACTTTGATTTCCAGCCTTCTAAGGCAAGCGTGTTCTTGCCTTCTGCTTCTCACTTTAAAAGAGTGGTCTTGTTTTTCCCTCCCACTGTGTGTGCTGCCCCTCGTTCTAAAGAGTGGTCTGTTTTTCCCTCCCACTGTGTGTGCTGCCCCTCGTTCTAAAGAGTGGTCTGTTTTTCCCTCCCACTGTGTGTGCTGCCCCTCGTTCTAAAGAGTGGTCTGTTTTTCCCTCCACTGTGTGTGCTGCCCCTCGTTCTAAAGAGTGGTCTGTTTTTCCCTCCCACTGTGTGTGCTGCCCTCGTTCTAAAGAGTGGTCTGTTTTTCCCTCCCACTGTGTGTGCTGCCCCTCGTTCTAAAGAGTGGTCTGTTTTTCCCTCCCACTGTGTGTGCTGCCCCTCGTTCTAAAGAGTGGTCTGTTTTTGCCCCCCCTGTGTAAAGAGTGCTTTGTGCTGCCCCCTAGTTCTAAAGAGTGGTCTGTTTTTGCCTCCCCTGTGTAAAGAGTGCTTTGTATGCTGCCCCTCGTTCTAAAGAGTGGTCTGTTTTTGCCTCCCCCTGTGTAAAGAGTGCTTTGTGCTGCCCCTAGTTCTAAAGAGTGGTCTGTTTTTGCCTCCCCTGTGTAAAGAGTGCTTTGTATGCTGCCCCCTAGTTCTAAAGAATGGTCTGTTTTTGCCTCCCCCTGTGTAAAGAGTGCTTTGTGCTGCCCTTAGTTCTAAAGAATGGTCTGTTTTTGCCTCCCCCTGTGTAAAGAGTGCTTTGTGCTGCCCCCTAGTTCTAACGAGTGGTCTGTTTTTGCCTCCTCCTGTGTAAAGAGTGCTTTGTGCTGCCCCCTGGTACAAAGAGTGCTCTGTTTTCATCTGACACTGTAAAGAGTGCTCTGAGTGAAGAGTGCTCTGTTTTGCCTGTCAGTACAAAGAGTGCCTCTTTTGCTTGGCATATGCAGGCTACATGACCAGACTGGCTGTCTGATGATGAATACCCCTGTTTTTTTCCAGCTCTTGGTAGCACTGGTAGACCTTTGCTGTCAGCAGAGTATCAAGAATGCACAGGCTTTTCCTGTGGCAGCAGCGCTCAACTTTCAACTTCTGAGTTCAAACATTGATCTTTCTTGATTCCCATTGTAAATGGTTCTATTTTCTGCCTTCTGCTTCTGTGGAAAACAATATTCTTTTGCCTCAGAGTGTATTTTTCACCTCGCGCCAAAAACGATGCTCTTCTGCCTCCCACTCTGAAAGTCTGCCGTGCTTTTCACCTGTCAGTATAAATCAGTGCTTTACTTTCTGCATCCTAATGTAATCAGTGCTTTTTTCTTTTTTTTCCCTGTCTCTCCCCTCCCCCCCCCAAACCCCATCTTTCTGCCTGATGTATGAACAGAATTCCACTTTCATTATGCTCTCTGAATGTTTTGCTGATCAAATTTTCTGTTCTTTTGAAATGAGAGGTCAGGTAAACACACACTGAAAAGACAGTTCAATATGCATGAAGAGTCTACATATAAACAGATTTGTTCACAGTGTGGATAGAGCACTTGCCACAGACCGCTCAGACAGGTCTGTTATGTTCTTGGAGAACGTTGTGTTTGGACGATAGGTCAGATGCTGTCTTCTTATACATTCCTGTTGTTATGTGTTGTGCAAGATTGGAAACATTGATGAACATTCTGAATTGTGATCATTTAAGTCCATGCCATTTTTCTTTCTTGCATCGTTTTCTTCTTTCTTTTTTTTCTTTTTTTTTTTCTTTTTCAATGTGATTGTTCCTAATGGAGGTAATGTTGTTGCTGCACTCTTAATTATTGTTAGCCATAGTGGAGCTTTGTTTAGGCAGAACTTGCTTTCCAGTTACAAACAAGTGTTGGGTGGTGAGGGTGAATGGGTGTTTTTTTAAATTGAGTGTAGTTTTCTGATGTGATGGGTGGTTGCTTTGCTATGGAAGACGTGTTTTGTTGGCAATGGCTGTCAACCCTGAGAGTTACATTATTTGTTTGGCAGTGACATAGCAGTATAGTAACTTTGTGACATTTTGGTCATGTCTGGCTAAACAATGAGAGAGTATGAGCTTGCAGAGACTGAAGAGGCTTTGAAACAACTGTACAACGGCTTGCCATCATATTATGACTAGCTGAATGTCTAAGCTGTTTTGGAAACATCTTTTGACTAAATGTGTGAGATGCTCTTTTTTTATAGTTTGTTTAACGCTGACTTGTGGTGGAATTATCTATCAGTCTTGCAGTTTTGTTTGTTGTTATTTTTTGCTTTGTTGTGTTGTTTTTTTCTTACTCTAGGTTGTGAATGCACACAAAATGTTATGATGAGATCTGTTCAACCGACTGAAAATAGTCCAGATGCACTCTCTCTCTCTCTCCCTGCGTTTTGTGTGTGTAGTGGCATTTTGAGGTTTGTATCATTGTATGGTGATTCGACATTTTCTTTCTTTCCTTTGGGGTTTTTCATGTCTGTGGTGGTATATTGCAGAATTTGCCTGAATAGCCAGAGTTGTTTTATATACATGTCTGATCTGATGATCACCGTATTGTTTGGAGCCTACCGTTTGTCTTTTGTTTTTCCTTTGGAGTGAGAGAAATCGTGAGTGCACGCAGCTCTGTTTGTGAGCGCCTTTTGTGTCTGGTGTCATGTCAGCGTCAGCTTTGCAAGGTGACTTTGACTTGACGTGATGTTGAGACTTCTGTGGCACAGTCTGACCAGAATGAATGATGTGCGTCCATGTTATGTACATGCTGTTCTTTCTGTTGAAGGGTGTGACTGACTACCTACATGATTTACCCATACTCAGTATGTATTCATAAAGGTTGAACTTGAAAGGTCAGAAGTTTTGGAAATGCGCATGTTGAAGCATGTTGTCGTTAGCTTGATGCATTATATTACACATATAGAGTATACTTATATCTATCTGCATGGGAAGAGCAAATGGATACTGGCATGTGTATTCAGTAAGAACTGTATTGGTTTCAGTCCAAGGGGAAAGATGTCTATGACTGCATCTTTAAGACTTTATATTCTGCATGACTATAATGACAGAACAGATGTCAATAGATTGGATTGTACATTAGCTGTCCTGAGCTTCACTGTTATTAGCTGTTGTTTGGTTTGGATTAATTCATCGGTTGTGTTGTTGTTATTCCATAGGTACTGGACACTGCAAAACTTCTGTCACTTTTTTCACATACTCATTATCAGTTGTGATATATAAAAATAAAATATGAAGCTGAAGTGAGTGTGCTGATGTTTGAGAAGTGATCTTTGAAGACGCGCACGTAATGTGAACGTGCACACATGGACATGCTTTCACAGACACACACAAATACACGCGCGCGCACACACAACACACACACACACACACACACACAACAAACACATTTTGATGCATGTAAATCAGAGGCAGAATAAAGCGTCCATCTTTTGCACACTCTATCCTGTTATGGCATTGTTTCCAAAGTAGGCAAGCATATCATTTACAAACTCACTTTCATGCTGCTTGCAATGGTGAAAATAGCGTCTCTCCTCAAATGAATATCATGTCCCTATCTTTACTCATGTGTGAACAATATTTCTTTGGCATCGGTCGGCTGGTCAAAATACTAGAACTTGCATGAAATGTAACAAAGCAGAAGGAGAAAAAGTTGGATATACAAAAATGCCTTAACAAAACTGTTTCTGGGGAAAGAAAAAAAAAAGAAGAAGAAAACCTATAGACAATATGGTAATGGTCATGGTCTAGGTTAGCTGCAAACTTCTGGCCGAACAGAGCAAGCAAAGCGACCATACTTGCACGCACTTTGACATGATACAGTAATCACTGCAAACAACTTTGATGTACAGTCCTTCCATTCTTATGACAATGCCTTAGAAAAAGACATGTTTTCAAAAAAAAAAAACAACTATTTAATGGGGACTGGGAAGTTGAAATATTCAAAGCTTTGTTCACTGACTGCGAGCAAGGTATGAAATCTGTCATGTGAACAGAACTGTTCCTTGTTCTTAGCTGCATGAGAATATTTAACACCTGAACGAGTCTTATCAATGAAGCATACGATAGAATGTCAGTAACTTTGTGAGTCTTGCACATCAAGATCTTTGGCAGTGGTAGCAAGGTTCTTAAAGTCTCATAGCCAAAGGTCTGGTGGGGCAGTGAGCAGATGAAGGTTCTCCTTGTCTTGGGCATGGTGTGAAGAATCGCAGCCTTAACCTCCTCTTAACTGAATCAAGTACCCTTGTAACACCGGATGGACGGAGAGGGTTTTCAAACCGTGAAAAAAAAAA
>CM031601.1:42595180-42597691 GCA_018398815.1 Conus ventricosus
TGTTGAACATCAGCTGCAGTCGTGGTGGTGATGTCATGTTGAACATCAGCTGCAGTCGTAGTGGGATGTCATGTTGAACATCAGCTGCAGTCGTAGTGGTGATGTCATGTTGAATTTCAGCTGTAGTCGTAGCGGAGATGTCATGTTTAGCATGAGCTGCAGTCGTGGTAGTAATATCTTGTTGAACATCAGCGTCAGCGGCAGTGGTATATCTTGTTGAACATCAGCGTCAGTGGCAGTGGTAATATCTTTGTTGAACATCAGCGGCAGTGGTAATGTCTTGTTGAACATCAGCGTCAGTGGCAGTGGTAATATCTTGTTGAACATCAGCGTCAGTGGCAGTGGTAATATCTTGTTGAACATCAGCGTCAGTGGCAGTGGTAATATCGTGTTGAACATCAGCGTCAGCGGCAGTGGTAATATCCTGTTGAACATCATCTGCAGTCGTAGTGGTGATGTCATGTTGAATTTCAGCTGCAGTGGTAGTGGCGATGTCATGTTTAGCATGAGCTGCAGTCGTGGTGGTAATATCTTGTTGAACATCAGCTACAGTCGTGGTGGTGATATCTTGTTGAACACCAGCGTCAGTGAGAGTGGTGATATCTTGTTGAACATCAACTGCAGTCGTCGTAGTGAGGTCTGCCATCACGCTGGTCGTTGTCTCTGGCTCTGCTGGAGTTACGCATGGAGTGTCGGTGGTGGTTGGGGAAGGGAGTGGGACAGTGGGGCACAGCGGCTGGGCAGGCGTGGGAGCGGCTGTTGTGGATGTGGTGGTGTCCAGGCTCGGGGTCGTTGCACCCTGAGGGGGAGGGGGCATACAGCAAGCAATGTGGACAGGAGGTCAAGAATCAGAACCAGTAAAACAGGGACGAGATGAAAGTAACAGTCAGCCTTGTCTCCTCTCTAGTGCATGCTTTGATCACACGTGTCTACAGTCGCCTGTAGAAAGGCTCAGTGTTCTGTGGTGCCGTAGTTGTCATACTCGTACCTGTCTTTTAAAATATTTTTTGTTCAGCTATGGTGTTGAAGGTGGTAATGTGTTGTGCTGGATGATGATTTTGTATGTATGTTTTTTGCCTATATGATTGTTTATGGTCTTGATGACCATTGGTTGATGATGATGCAGGATGATGATGATGATGATGATGATGAGGGATGATGAGGGTGATGGTGATGATGTGCTGGATGAGATTTTGTATTTATGTTTATTGCCTATATAAATTGTTTATGGTCTTGATGACCATGAGGTTTGATGAGATACTGATTATGATGATGATATGATGATGGTGATGGTGATGTGATGCGGATGATGATTTTGTATGTATGTTTATTGCCAATATGATTGTTTATGGTCTTGATGACATGAGGTTGATGATGAACTGATGATGATGATGATGATGATGATGGTAAATGGTTGATGGGATGATGCTGGATGATGATTTTGTATTTATGTTTATTGCCTATATGATTGTTTATGGTCTTGGGGACCATGAGGTTGATGATGATATGATGATGATGATAGATGATGATATGATGATGATGGATGATGGATGGTGATGATGATCCCTGGATGTTGATTTTGTATGTATGTTTTTTGGCCATTATGATTGTTTATGGTTTTGATGGACCTGGGGTTTGATGATGATATGATGATGATGTTATGATATGATGATTGATGATGTGTGGTGATGTTTGACCTGGATGATGATTTTGTTGTATGTTTATTCCTTTTATGATTGTTTATGGTCTTGAGCCCATGAGGTTGATGAGATGATGATGATGATGATGTGTTTGTGATGATTATGATGATTATGATGATGAAATTTAGGCCCCAACAATATAAAGAGAAGAAAGATTGATGATGTTGATGATGATGTTGATGGAGATGATGATGATCACATATCATCATCATCATCATCATCATCATCATCACCCATGTTATAATACATAGTAAATTCAGGAAACCTTCTCTCTCTCTCTCTCTCTCTCTTCTCTCCTCTCTCTCTCTCTCTCTCCTCTCTCTCTCTCTCCATCTCTCTCAACATGACAGGAGGAAAGGGAACTAAACACAGTTGACCTTCACACAGAGACAGAGACTGCTGACATTTGAGGGAATCAATGAATCCACGTATTTATTTGATCACCGACTCCACTGACATACACAGATCTGAATCTAAAACTCCAACATACAACACATACCCAGACCAGGGACAAATCGACGGCACCGCGGGACGGCCAAGGGGACACAAAAACGATTGCAAATAAACCAAACAATAAGGCTGACTCTCCCAAAACCCCACAAAACCACATACAGTGCGATCAAACACGGAACAGAGGAACGATGACAAAACCACAAGGAAGCGTGAGAGACGCAGTTCTACGGGCAAAGCTTCACAGCCTGCAACCCGATCAAGAAGCGCCTCCTGCACCAACTCTGCCTCCAACGGCAAACCAACCATTAATGAAGTGAAATCCCAGCACCACTTTGGCCCCGGACCCCATTCAGAATAA
>CM031601.1:42602791-42605291 GCA_018398815.1 Conus ventricosus
CCCCCCCCCCCCCCCCCCCCCCGCCCCCGTCTCCTCAAACTCCCCGGGGAAGGTAATTATGATGGAACAGCCTGCTGCTTTCCTGGAAGCCTGCAGACAGAGGAGGGCCAGGGCCGACAGCGGAGACTCCGGGTACAACCTGGCTTCTCCTGGAGAGACCGCTCTTGATGCCAGAGGAGGTCGTTAGCAAAAAAAATACAAGGGGTAACCGGGAGAGAACGCAGCCCCCCTCTCTCTCTCTCTCTCCTCTCTCTCCTCTCTCTCTCTCTCTCTCTCTCTCTCTCTCTCTCTCTGTCTCCACCACCACCACCCCTCCCCTTTCTTTAATTACCTCTGACTTCCCGTGCCAGACCCTGGAACAAGACGGAAAGCCGGAATTAAAAAGGACATTTTGTTGTTTTGTTTTCTTCATGCGTGGTTTATATTAAACGTGCTGTGAATCACAAACTGGTTTGTGTACCTACCTACCTACCTACCTACCTACCTACCTACCTGCATACATACATACATACAGACATACATACATACATACATACATACATACATACATACATACATACATACATACATACATACATGCGTACATACGTACGTACGTACATACATACGTATATACATACATGCACACACACACATGCCTACGTACTACGTAAAGGTGCATGTGCACACATAGTCCATACGTACATATATACGTACATGATGTTCAGTTCCATCGTAGCCCAAACGACCACGAAGGCTTTGCAGAGCTTTCTCCACATGGAAGTAATTCCATGGAAACACACACACACACACACACACACACACACACACACACACACACACACACACACACACACACACACACATACACACACAGAGAGAATGAGAGAGAGAGAGAGAGAAAGAAGAGATCGCATCAGTCACATCACTTTGATTTCAATAGTATTATCACTTGATCTCTCTCTCTCTCTCTCTCCCCTCCTCTCTCTCCATCTCTCTCTCTCCTCTCTCTCTCTCTCTCTCTCTCTCTTTCTCACACACACACACACACGCGCGCGCGCGCGCGCGCGCGCGCGCGCACGCACGCACGCACGCACGCACGCACGCACGCACACACACACACACACACACACACACACACTTCAGACTTCAGACTTTTTATTGCATCCCCATATACACACAAGGAAAATGTTTTGCAGGCACGTAAAACACAAATACAAACAATTCAACGTTAATAAATCAATCTGGGTAAAACAGGCCTCTAAGACAATATCACACCTTTTCCAATGTGGTTTATGTACATGTACAAAATTAGACATTTATACCAATACACATCCATACCCAAACATTTACACCCCCCAAACACACACACACACACACACACACACACACACACACACACACACAACACATAACACTCCCATATGACATATGTTTATGGATGAATGTTACTTTAAAAAAGAACACACCTTTAAGGTCAATTACATACATGAAAAAATTATATCAAAGAGACTTAGACAGTATCGCCAGATTTATGTTTGAGAATGGTTATGTCTGTCTGCTGAGAAATCTCATATGATGCTTTTTGATGCTGGTGAAATTCTCATGATCTCCCTACTTTTAAGATGATGACACAGTGCTTACCTACACATCTTGCATAAAGTTTTTAGGTGTACATCTTACTTCAAATTATCATGGAACACACATATTGAGTATACATAACTCAAGCAAGGAAAGCTCTTAATCTTCTAAAGTTGTGAGTTACCAGAGTTGGGACAGGATACGTGCACTTTAATTCATTTATCAATTCTCTGTCAGACAAGATTTCATATGCACAGAAGTATATTTTTCAGCTCCTAAGTATCTTCTAAAAAAGCTACAAAGTACAGATTGCAAGGCATACAGAATACCCTAGGAGTTCCCCTTTACGCTTCCATTATAGGGACATATCATGAAGCTGGCGTTTTGCCCCTGGATGCTTATCGAAAATTAGCTTGTGCTAAATACATTCTAAGATGTTCTACTGTTCATAATTCAAATGTGATGAACTTGATATGCGATCTGATTTAGATTTTCCAAAGCGCGCAAAAACAATACGATCAAATAAAACCATCCTTACGTACTCATCAAACCTGTTGAAATCTGCCAAAATTTGATCACAAAACCATTGCCCCACGTTATCCCGTGAGTCCCATTCCTAATTGGGAACTCATCCCGGCAAGGTTTGATTATAAATACACTGATTTGCAAAAGAATGTTAATAATAACGTCTTAGGTGCTATGGCCAAGTCACATATTGACGACAGTTATCCTAATCACTTAAAAGTTTATACAGACGGATCCCTATTAAATGGCAATGCTGGTTCCCGGCTTTGTTATTCCTGCTTTGAAAGCAGATAAATCTTTTCATCTTGGAAAGGGGTTTTCTGTTTTTTACGGCTGAATTGATAGCAATTCGAATGGCTCTGCATTATATTACTGACATTCCACGTGATTTTTCCAGAATACTTTTTGTGTTGAT
>CM031601.1:42607791-42617652 GCA_018398815.1 Conus ventricosus
ACCCCCCCCCCCACGCACTGATACACACCCACAGGGTTTGAAGTACAAAAAAAAAAGATGGCGGACGAGAAAATGGGGTAAGGGATGGAAGGTGGGAGAGATTGAGGCAAAGAGGCGGATGAGTGGGGGGGGGGGGGGGGGGGGGATACATTCATACATACGTACGAGTGTACGTGCGTACTTAGGTATGATGAACACGTGAATGAAGCGAAAGTCTATTTTGTCTTACAGCGTTTTCCCCGTTGATTTTGTTTCACGCGCATGCGCGCTCACACCGCCCGTACCTTGTCGTGACTCACGGTAACTCTGGGGATTCCAATGCATCTTGGTGGCACGGCACAGAGGGGTGGTGGGGGTCTTTGCACCGCACCCTTCCCCGCACTCCCCCCCCCCCCCCCCCCCCCCCCCCCCCCCCCCTGCTCACTACAACGTGCGTACTACAAAACCAAGCCGTGTCCCGATACACGCATCTGTTGACGATGAAACACACACGCGCGCACGCGCCCGCACACAACACACACACACTCACACACACACACACACCAGAATATGATCGGCGTCTTCGCACCAGTCCTGTCACTACTCTCCACCTCCCCACGCCGGCCGCACTGCTGGGCTTAGTCGGATGTCATGGCACGAGCAGAATCTTTAGCGTACGGTCACTCATATTATTCAGCGGCGTTGTTGCGCGAAAGAAGGATGGGGAGAGAGTGTGAGTAAAACGATCGAATGGCATCGGAGAGATGCTTGTCCCGTGGATTAAGTATGTGCGATTATCAAGAATTCCGCCATCTTGTGCAGACTGGTCACCGTTTACAACAACACGACGTGTTCAAAAGATGAGTAACTAATGAACGAAACCGTTAGGCACAGTACAGGTGTTTACAACAACAAACGATGACTCCTGATATTAAAATGATGTTGACGATTTATAAATAAATGATTATGTAAATGTATACTTAACTGAGCCCGGTTATCAATCACTGAACAAAACCAAACTTGAGCAAAGAGACGCGGGCAATGAGGCGAGTCTCGAAAGAGAAGAGAGAGAGAGAGAGAGGAAGAAGAAGCAAAAACACTATCCATTTCTTCGTTCATACCCAAATTCATCCCTGCTAATTGCGCACTCACACACACACGCACACACACCACACACACACACACCACATCACACACACACACACACACACACACACACACACAGAGTAAGCGCGAATAACAGAAGCAACACTAAATGGAATGCGCGCGCGCACTCACCATCGCACAATCAACTCGCGCACACACACATACGCACACACACACACACACACACACACACACGACACACACCAACACACGCACACACCTACACACACAAGTAATAATCCTCTGGTGCAGACAACTTTCCACCCCAGAAACTCATGATTCAACGTCTAGTCTAAAAGATGCTGTTCAACTTCACCATCTCATAAGTTAAAAAAAATATTCAGTCACCATTGTGCTTTCCTGTCCTAAACACCCCTTCCCCCACTTCTACACACACTCACACCTCCTCGTCCGCCCTACCCCACCCACCAATCCCCACCATCCGACAAAAACCCACAACAGCTGCCGGGGCGGTCGCTGCTGTCCAAACCCCCTCACCCCGCCCCGGCCACCTGCATCAATATTTGATAAGCACATGGACGCATCATTTAATGAAGCGACGAGTTGCATTTCGCCGAACTCTTTCCGCCGGCTCTTCCAGCTCCATTAGAAATTACGCCCGGGCTGAATCGCTGCCAATCGAGTTACGCCCCCTAATTCATTTGCTCCCTTTTCCCCCGCCTCCCGTCCGATAATCGACCCGGCGCCCCTGCTCGGTCGTTCGGTGGGCCCGAGTAAGGATGTTGTGGGGTTGTTTTGTGCCCGTGGTTAAGATCCTTTGACTAATCATCAGGGAGGAAAGGTGTGAGAAAAAGCGGGGGGGGGGGGGGGGGGGGGGGGGGGGGGGGGGGGGGGGGGGGGTGGGGGGGGGGGGGGGGGGGGGGGGGGGGGGGGGGGGGGGGGGGGGGGGGGGTGGGGGGGGATCGTAAAGTGAGAAGTCATAACGGTAGAGAAAAGGAATAAGTCCTCAGCATCATTTGTCACTGTGGCACCTGCATGTCCACTTTCTTGAAAACTCTCGTGAACTTTTTTTTTATCTTTCTCTGCTCGTCTCTCTTCAGTCAATCTCTCATCTCTCTCTCTCTCTCTCTCGTCATCGCTCCTCTCGCTCTCTCTCTCTCTCTCGGCTAACTCACACACGCTTCGTGTTTTAAAAAAGAAAAAAAAAAAGAGTCTGAGCGCACGCGCGTGTTCTTTCTCTTCTTCTAGTTCATCTGGTGTTCCTTGTCCGGGCTGTAATTTCTCTTTTCTCTCTATTTCATCGGCCTTGTCCTTGCGTTTGTATTGACATCATAAAACTAACAGTTCTTGTTGGAAAAAAAAAGAAGACAGCATTTTTATTTCGTCTGTTCTGGGAGCGAATTTGGTGTGTTGTTGTGTTGGGACGAGTGCGCGTGCGCGCGCGACTGTGCGCGTACGCGAATGTGTGTTTACAGGTATTAAGGGTGTGTGATGAGAATCTGGGATCAGGTTACTTCCACTTATGCAAATTTTTGTCAATTTTTTTTTTGTTGTTGTCTCCAATTTTCCTGTCGTAACCTTTCACTCTCCTGTGACTTTAGATGTCTGTCAGCATTGACAGCATAATTTTAAAAGTGACACTTGTTGTCACGTGCAATAGCCCCTTGCCGTCTCCGTATGTTTCGCCTCATTTCCTGTTGCTCTTCCCCTCCCCTTCCCCCACTTCATATCCGTCACTGTCTCCTCTACTCTGCCATCCACTCCCCCCTCCCTTCATAGTGGGGGCAACCAACACGCCCCCCCCCACTCTCTCTCTCTCTCCCTCATCTCGTCTCCTCTCTCTCTCTCTCACCCTGCGGAGACTCATCCCCGTCCTACCCCTTCCCCCCCCCCCCTTCTCTCCCCCCAACATTCGCATTTTCCGAAAGCCGTCTCCTCCCCTCAACCTATCTCTCCCCCCTCCCCTCGGTAACTCCCCACCCACACCCACCCCCACCCCCACCCCCACCGCCAGCCCGTGCTTTTACTACTGTATCTACCCAAATAAATACCTCCGAGCACAGGGGGGGAGAAAAGACCGCGTTTACCCCTCAATGCTCTCCCAACTAAAATGAATCGGGCCCGCTAATACATGTCACTCCCTCCTGGCGAAACACGACTCCTGCTTTCCTGCCTCTGTCACCCTTGTTCTGTTGGGGTGGCAGAGAAGGGGGACGGGGCAGAAGGGGGAGTAGAGTGGAGGGGGGGGGGGGGAGGATGGTAAAAAGGGTGAGCCCCCCCCCCCCCCCCCCCCCCCTCATCGCTTTCTTTCTTCCTGGCCTTGTCTTCTCTCCCCCACCCCCACCAGCTCTTTACACCCGTGATGTTTTGTGGGGTACCGCTACGTACGCGGCGCTCTGTCCCGCCTCATCTTCACCTCTCTGTCTCTGTGTTTGTGTATCTTCTGTCTGTCTGTCCCGCCTCTCTCTCTCTCTCTCCTCTCTCTCTCTTCTCTCCTCTCTCTCTCTCTCTCTCCTCTCTCTCCTCTCTGCATTCGAGCATTATTTTGATATTGCTGTTGCACTCATCATGCTGAGTTTTGAATGCAACCCCCCTTCAGGAGGGACTGTGGCCTACCCCGAATAATTTTCATTTCGTGTCATCTCTCTCTCTCCCCTCTCTCTCTCTCTCTCCCCTCTCTCAGTTGTTGTCTCCTTTTCCCCCCTTCTTTCTCTCTCTTTCTTGTTTTCCTTTTTCTTTTTCTTTTTTTGTTTCTTTTTGTTTTTTTTGTTTGTTTTTGTATTATGTGTGTGTATGTGTTGGGGGGGTGGGGGGTAATGGATTTTCTGTCTCCCTCATGCTTTTCACCGATGAGGGTTTTTTTGGGGGTAGCTTGAATGTTCACCGTCATCATCCAAATTCAACACAGAAACTGACCTTGTCCACTTTCCCTCTTGGTGTGTGTTTTGGCAGGTGTCCTTTGTTTTGTCCAAAAAACCCCCCCCCCCCCCCCCCCCCCCCCACCCCCCCCCCACCCCACAAACCCCCCCCCCCCCCCCCCCCCTCCTTTTTTTTTTTTTTAAAACCCTTACCGCCAGCGGGTCCAAGTATACTGCCCCAGTGCAAAAACTGGGTGTTATGGGACTCAGCTTCTTCTCACAAGGGTTTTGGGTTAAAAAAAGATTATAAAAAACCCGAAATATTCAATCAATTCGGGTCAAATGAAAAAAAACGCGCGTTATGAAACACAAAAAAAAGCAAAAGAGCACCAAAACAAAGTGTGAAGTAACGACGTTTAATGCACGACACAAAACGGAAAAATTTGGGCAAAATGCCCCCCTCAGGC
This sequence comes from Conus ventricosus, assembly GCA_018398815.1. Taxonomy (NCBI): domain Eukaryota; kingdom Metazoa; phylum Mollusca; class Gastropoda; order Neogastropoda; family Conidae; genus Conus; species Conus ventricosus. The sequence goes on from CM031601.1 coordinate 42,612,203, forward strand.
AAAAAAATACAGACATAAAAATCCCCAATACCCCCCTTGTAAAAGCCAAAGTGGTGAATTAGGGGTGTTTTTATGGCTTAAAAACTCATACGCCACACTCTCTTCGTCATTCTTTGGGGTCAGTAAATCATAGTCTCCTTTTTAATAGAAAAATTTTTTTTTTTTAATTTCAAATTTTATGCACATTACCACATTTCACATTGCGGAATTAACTTTTGAACATACGTATCACCGTCTGTGAGAAAGAAAAAAATACAATAAAACAGCGTTTTTAACCACGAGTTTTTGCTCAAAACCTTGCTACTACGAAAGACAGGAGACTTTTCCCCCCCCCCCCCCCCCCCCCCCCCCCCCCCCCCCCCCCCCCCCCAAAAAAAAAAAAAAAAAAAAAAAAAACAACAACCTTGTGAGAATTTGGTTTTATTTGGGTTTTTCAAAAGTCGGAATGGGTTTAAATGATTCTGTGTCTGGAGCCCCCCTGACCCCGATGAGGACACAAACAGGGCTTTTTCGCAGATTTCACACACACACACAAAAATATAAAAAAAAATAAATAAAAAAAAAAAAAAAAAACGCTTGGTGAAATTGATTGGTTTGGCTTTTTTTCAAAATCATGAATGGATGTTCATAGATTCGTCGTCTGGGGTGCCGCCACCCCGATAAAAACAAAAAGGCTGTTTCCCCGAAGATAAAGAAAAAAAAAAAAAGATTCATTGACTGGCTGTGAGAAATTTTACTTTTGGGCCGCGAAGTGATTGTGAATGACTTGGGGCCCGAAAACGTTAAAAAAGCTAATAGGGCCAACATTTGGGGGTTAAACGATTCAAATCGTTTACTTATTTTGATGGGTTTTTTTGGCTGAGTATATCAGCATCATAAAACGTAGAAATGTCTTGTTACGATCTGGCTGCCGTTTCCAAGGAAAACCCCCAAGTGGCCGACAAACCCGGGGGCTTTTTTTCGAAGAATAAAAAAAGTAAAGGGAAATATTTTTACTCTGTTTGTTTAATAAGTTATAAACCGTTTTTAAACATCACAGAGCTGTTACCAAATAATTCCTTTTTTTGTTGGAGAATAAAAGTCCAAAAAAAATTTCAAAAATTTTTATTTCTGTTTGTTTAGAAAGTTATAAAAAATCTTTTCTTTTTAATTTTTTTAAGAGTTTTTTCACATTGAATAAATTTTTTGGTTTTCTGTTAAAATTTTTTTAAAAAAGTCCCTTGATTTTTTTAGGGAATCGGGTTTTTCAAATAAGGACCTTTGGTTCACTTTTGACGTACTGTGACAGTTATATCATTTTATTGCAAACAGCCAGATCACCATTCATAACTTTAGCTCTGGGGCCGCGGGGATTTTTAGAAGCGACCTCCCCCTGGCTTTGGAAATATTGAAATTTTTGGGTGTGTGTGGGGGGGGGGGGGGGGGGGGGGGGGGGGGGGTTTGGGGGGGGGGGGGGGGGGGGGGGGGGGTGGGGGGGGTTTGGGGGGGGGGGGGGGGGGGGGGGGGGGGGGGGGGGGGGGGGGGGGGGGGGGGGGGGGCAGCCTGAACTGATATCACTGCAGTCTTTCAGGGTAGTCTGGCCTTCCCAAGATTTTCATTGACACCCCACCCCCACCCCTCCCCCGGTCGTTGCACCGGTCCCGGCGTACGCTGGCCACATGTAACGAACTCTCAGCAACGAGAGGTCGCAAAGAGCCGCATGGAATACTATTGATTGAAATGGCATGGCGTGGTTTCGGGCGTGGTGTGGGTTATTTTATTATTGTGCTGTAGTTTGAGTGTACTCTTGTGTGTTAAACGATTTTTCGTTTGTTCGCTTGTCTTTGGTGTTGTTTTATTTTTGTTTGTGTTTGTTGATTTTCCTCGTTTCCAATTCCATTTTGATAACTTTTTGACGCAGCCTCTCCAATGTACATTTTCTTTGTAAGAGTACGGTTTATAAGCCTATGCTTGTTGTACTCCATGATTTGACGAATATTGCTGCAAAATTGTTCTCGAACAAATAAGAAGAGCCGCATGGAATCGCCAGACTTGTAAGAATTCAAGCCTTTAGCGTATGGAACGCACCTGTAAAAATGCCAAGCAGCAAACAAGTGGATATTTGCGTCAGTTTTTGACCGAAGTCGTTTTCCCAAAGGGAGTTATGCAGGATTAGTATATATGCCAAAGCTACCAAAAATTACTTCTTTTTTTTTTTTTTTTTTTAATTCACTTTGGATCTCCGTACGGATTTGCTGTTAGCTTTTTATTCCAAGAAGAAAGAAACTTTAACAACAACAACAACAACAACAACAATGACAACAACAAGAAGATAACAAAACGAAAACGCCAGGGGAAGAGAGAAATAAAGAGAAAGGGAACAAAAACAAAAACAAAAAAACCTTGGGTTGACGCCGACCAACGTATTTCTATCTGAACACAATATTCTTTATATACTGTTTGTCACGGTCCAAAAATGAAAACAAGCAAAGTCGTGGTCAGTCGTCGGCCACTTCAACTGGACATAAGTCCAAACGCAGACATCTTGGCGCCAAGCAGACGGCTCCATGCGCCGCATCCAGCCAATTTAGCACAGCGAGGAGACAGCAGACAGTCTGAGTGGCTGGACCGACAGGTCTCGATGGGTCTGGTCAGACGTCTCAGCGCCTACCCAGACTCATCTAGCCAATTTAGAGTGACCAGTGCCCACGAGTTAAGCCACACGCCGCCAGTTAAGTAGGAAAGGGGGGAAGGTAGTGCGTGGTGGGGGGTGAAATCTAGCTAATCAATTAAATGACCAATTGACCACCACAGAGAGTAAGGCGTGTAGGCGTGACTGTCATGATTTGAATATCCAATGGAATTAGAGGGAGATAACTTCGGATATCAGGGTAAAAATACTGACCAATGGTACTCGCCCTTTTTGACAGATCGGAACGGGGAACGAGGAGGGGAACGAACAGAGAGACAGAGAGAGAGGTGTAGTCTCTGCAGGAGAAAGGCAGAGAGATGAGAGGAGTGAAGTTTAAGCATTAGCACCAGATAGTCTGCACAGAACGAACAGAGAGAGACAGAGGAGGAGGCTCTGTGTAAGCTCTGACGAGAGAGAAGCAGAGAGATGAGGGAGGAGAGAAGAGAACCAAGTTGAGAGATTAGCATGAGATAGTCCGCAGAGGAGGACTAAAGAGAGATGTGGAGAGAGAGAGTTGCTAACTAATGAAGAGAAAAAGAAAGAAAAGAAAAGGAAAAGAAAAAAGCAACCATGTCCATTTAATAGAGCAGACTAGAAGAGAGAGAGAGAGTGCAATGCGTTAATGCAGGAAGGAAGAAAGGAGAACAGATCGATGTTGATAGTCACTGTTCCATCTTAACCGGGGTTTCGACCTCATACCTGGCAGCGTCACTTCGTCAAGCAGAACCACAGACCAACGCCAGTGCCAGCAGACCAATACCAGTGCCAGCAGTTGTGTCGTGTTGTGAAAGTGACAGTGAAAAGAAAAAAAAAAGGAAAAGAAAAGACAGTGATTCGTGAATAGTTAAGATCACCTGGCCAGGTAAAGTAGAAATCTATTTATACCCGGGTTAGTTTATGATGTTTTAGATAAATGATTTTGTGAAGTTCAGGAAAGAGAGAATGTTTTATTTTGTTTGATTCCATATGCATTGATGTTTCGTTCTATGATCATGTGTAGTAAAGTTATAGACTTTACTAGTGGTTTGATGTGACGAATGCATGATATATGAATGAGATTGTAAGCAAGCTGTGAGTGTGTTTGGGCTGTGCGCTAGTCCTTCCTCCATCAACATCACCCAAGGTTGACACTGTTGTTGAGTGGGTTGTTTCCCTTTAAGTGAAAGGATGCTGGGTCTACTGAGTATGATCACTGGGGACACACACACACACGCGCGCGCGCGCGCGAAATGATATACTTTGCTTTACGTTTTCACGATCGATAATTATGCTCATCTAGAGCAAGAGAACATCGACTGCCTTTTTGTATGTTATGAAAAATGGAAGAAGAAAGAAAAAGGTGTAGAAGCAGTGTTTAACAGTCGCGCTTGTAACACGTCACGTATCAGACGAACCACCCACCAGCCCCCTTCTTCCGTTACAACCACGCTTCTAACATGAAAAAAAAAAGCATGTCCCAGCATTACTAATTCCACCACTATCCTCACCACCACCGAGATTGTGGAGGGAAAAAAACACCCATGGAGGTCATTATCATTTTCAGTGGAAAAATATACTCATTTTATATTACTCTTAAGATTACCCCCAATCTTCAGGGTAAAAAGATATTCGGGGAAGGGAAAAAAAAAGACTATGAACCGCACCCAAAAGGAACGATGTAGCAGTGACATTTATTTGGAGTATCGCTTGCCCTGAAGTCGGGGGGGGGGGGGGGGGGGGGTCATCTCATAGGTAGTATACACTGAGTGGCTTCTTGACCCTGAAGATGACAGTGATGAACGGTTTCAGTTTGTCGTCTTGGGTGGGTAGTGGGTTATCGTGTGCCGTACATGGGCGAATGTTTTTAAACTGGTCGTATTCTGTCTGTAATGTAACAGTGGCTACCCCCACCCCCACCCCACTGCTCCCCGACTTCCTTTATTACCACTACTATCATCACCACAATCATACCCTATTCCCTCTGTCTGTCTCTGTCTCTCTCTCTCTCCACTTTTATTCTCTGCCTCCCCCCCTTCCACCCTCTCTCACTGTCCCCCCTCTCTCTCTCTTTCTCACTCTCTCTCTGACTCTCTCTCCCCTCTCTCTCTCTCTCTCTTCACCCCCCCCTCCCCCACCATTCTTTCCTCTTCGCATGTCTCCCCCATCCTTTCCTGCATTCACTCTCCTCTCCCCCCCCCCCCCCCCTTCTCTTTTCCGCCTCCTCTCCCCTCCTCCCTCCTATCTCTCTGCCCCTTCCTTATATTATATATATATATAATATATATATATATATATTATATTATATATATATATGATGCTGAACAATTAAGTAGTGGTGGAAAACAAGTGCAGGCTAACAATTCTTCCGTCATTATAATAATGACTTTGCAAAGATTTGAAATTTTAGAGAAAAGAAAAAAAATTGAAGAAAATGGGGAAATATATTATAAATATGAAAACCCTTCACTAGCTGCCTGAGGGAACCATCGTGATCCCTTCTGGAGGCAGATCTATTTGTATTGCCTGCTCCTAGGCCTTTCGTCCGCTGGATCGGACTCATCAGGGAGACACGGCTGATTGTGTCTGCGCTCCTGGTGTCAAAGAGAGACACACCACAGTTCATAATTCTGTGGTGTTCTCACCACCAAGGGTTCAAAAAAGAATCCAACAGCACCCCCAAAGCAGCCAGTGAAGGATAGTAAATGGAATAAAACCAAAGTGTGGAGAGGAAAAAGTTGCTAAAAAACTAAAAGCATTATACAAACAGTATAAAATGTAGGGGACAATCTTTGAGCCTATG
>CM031601.1:42617752-42625252 GCA_018398815.1 Conus ventricosus
ATAGCTGTTTACATTGTTGTATGATACAGATAGTTGTGTTGTGTAGTGACGGGTGGGGCTCGGAGTCAAGTTGAATAAAAGTTGATTATTTTCTATGAAATGTTTATTGGTTTTCCCGTCACCTTTGTGCGGGCCCGATGTGAGTGACAGAGTGCGTGTGCCTATGCGAGAGCGCATTTTGGTTGTGAAAGCGTAAATACTTCTGTCTATAACCCCCTGCATCCCTGAATATGAAAATCATATTTTAATAACGAGGGGGAGCGTCGGAGCCCCTGTCACACTGAACAATGACCAAAAGCTCAAGCTTAAAAAGCAACCAACTTAAAGCTTACACTATGCTCAAACCCTGCTATTTCATGGCTGGTAAAACAATATTACCGTTCAAACACTAATTAATGACCGTTAACAAAAGGATACATGAATACATAAATCAACGAAAAAAATCATTTAAGGAAGAATAACAATGTAAACTTAAATCCATTCATCAAAGGAGTGATTTAATGTGGGGGAAAAACATTTTCAATTCAAAAAGCAAAGATACAGATAAGAAAATGAACAAGCTGTACAGGAAAATTAAGGGGTCGATAAGGAGGAGAGATACTCCATAATCAAAATATAACCAATGAAAACATGATCATCCATCAACAGATCTGTTGACCTAAAGTTTAGTCAGTTATCAAATTCATTATGTGATCACAGCATTTCAAACGGCAATATCAATCTCCCAATAACACTACCAATAACAATCATGTCATGCTTCTTCTCATAAATATTAACTTACAATCAAATCTATTTGACTCCGAAAACGAACTGATGGCTTGTTTTAAATACAAATACATATAACAAATACATCAAAGAATGGACCGGGATGGATGGCCCTACGCTGATGCGACAGGCAGAGGACAGGGCCGGATGGCGGTGCCTGGCTTCGAGAGTGTCTCTCATCTCTCCTCTACGCCCATCATGGGCAAGAGAATGATGATGATGATGACATATAACTCGTTTTGGAGGTCAGCAAGAATTGTAAGTGAGTATAGTTTTGGCGGTAATGTTAAGACTGTTTACTCATGTGACATCTAAGTATCGACATGCGAAGTTCCTTACGACAGACGTCAATAACATTACGATATGTTGGAATTCTCTAAAGAAAAAATCCCAATACCAGTAAATCTGACAGTTTTCTAGTTCGTAAGCTATCTCATAACCCTCTAGGATATTTCGGAAGATCTATGCGAAAATATGCAAATGCGTGTCTGGAAGGCTTCACCAAAGCTAAATCGAGGAGAACACATCGCAACATCTCTGCAATATATATAATAAATATATATATATATATATATATATTATAAGAAGAGAGAGAGAGAGAGAAGAGAGAGAGACAGAGAGAGAAGAGAGAGAGAGAGAGAGAGAGAGAGATCGTCCAGGGGGAGGGGCGGAAGGCGAGACGGTGCGGGGAGAGAGCGGAGTGGTGATGGCTGGGGATGGGAAGATAGGGAGAGGGGGGGGGGGGGGGGGGGGAACCAGGAAGATGAATGCTCACTCCCTGCAACCTGAAGCACCTGCCGCTTCGCTTGGTCTGAAGGAGAACGTTCTGCAGCGCAGGCTGAAGCCGGCCATAAAAATAGCCGAGGCAGCTCCATTTGCTGAAAATGCCCATTAGGAAAAGTCCAGCCCCGCAGCCCTTGTCAGATCCACCCCGAGCTTCCCCCCACTGATAATATAGAGCTGTAGCTCACACACCTCGCATTCCCATAATTCCTCGTGCTGGCTGCGCGCGCACCGGCAGTGACGTCGACAATCGATCAGGTGAGGTCACGTGACGGCAGGCACGCCAATGCCGCATTACGACGTCACAAGGCAGCAGCGCCACCTTCCATCATTCAAGAAGTTTGTTTTTTTTTTGTGCTTTTTTTCTCCCTATTTTCTTTTCTTTCTTTTGTTTTTCCTCTCCTTCGAGTAGGGCGATAAGCATCGGTTTCCCTCCATGTTTTCCCTAGGCCGGCTCCAAAAGCCATTTTTCAGGAAGAAAAGAGCACGTCAGTTTTGTCTACAATCGCCCGGCCGAGGGAGACCGACATCATGAAGGGGGTTCTCACTTCTACCCGATTCCCATCACCAAGACTGAGGAGAAAACAGAAAAAGCTGAAGCGGACTCGGGTGCGTGCTCCCAGTGCACACTGGCAAACTCAGCCGACATGGACATACGCGACCACCATCAATCTCTCTCTCTCGCTCTCTCTCTTTGTGTCGTGCGCTCGCGCGCGCGCGTGTGTGTGTGTGTGTGTGTGTGTGTGTGTGTGTTCTTTCCTCACTTAAGCCTCTCCGAATGAGTATCACTTTTGGAGACCTGAAGAGGGGGGGGGGGGGGGGGGGGGGGGGTGGGGGGGGGGGGGGGGGGGGGGGGGGGGGGGGGGGGGGGGGGGGGGGGGGGGGGGGGGGGGGGGGGGGGGGGGGGGGGGGGGGGGGGGGGGGGGGGGGGGGGGGGGGGGGGGAGGGGAGAGGGGAGCAGCTTTAACATACAGTCTGTACTCACAATGATTACAAATATACTGATGAAAGATTAAACTGGCACCCGAGGCGCAAAACAACCAAACTGTACACCGTATTATTTAAAAAAAAATCTTTTTAAAAAGTAACATCGCCTGGTAGCTGAAGGCAACGAAGTGTAAGACACTCTTTCTCTGTGACGGGTCATTTCTCAGGTCAGTAGGATCATATTGCATCGTAAGCTGCCATCCCTACTCTTACCTGGCCACCATTACTTTGTTGCATTTCTGTACATACCACACATGTACAATAATATCATCATCATTACTTGTCATTAATCAATATTAAGAATATTACACACATGTACAATCGTACCATCTTCACCGCATGTTATGTTCATTAATATTAAGAATATTAGAGAGCGCCAATCCTCAAATAGAGATCAAGCTCCGAGCGCTTTCAATCCTCGTCAACACAGCGGTCTGCCAACCTGGGTAGAGCCAATTGAACAGCTTCCTGCTGGCGTTACATTTAGTTGGTTGCCGTGTCTCATTCGAATACAAGTTACTCTTTTTTTTTTTCTTTTCTTTCTTTCTTTCCTCGTTGGTTCTTTCGATTTTGCAAGATTTTGCGTGTTTCCCCCCCCCCCCCCCTCCCCTTCTTTGACAGTAGGTTGACTGTGACTGGCAGACAGACTTCATCAAGCAGAAAGAAAACCAAGAAGTTGCTTTGTACTTCCTTCCAGTCAGTCACAATCAGACTCAGCTTCCATGACGGCAGATAGGGACAGACCACAGCAGGAGAGTGAGAGGAGGAGGGAGCTGTCTAACGCTACACCAGGGACAGTGAGTATAGGATAGTACACATTCATTCCTTGACCCCCAGAACGACAAAAGGGGAAAAACAGTTTTCAATTTGGGCACCCACCGATTCGAACCTCTAACGTCCAGGCACTAGCAGGGCAAACAACCCCCTCTGAAAATAAGTCTTGTCAGGAAGGAGAACGCGAAAATGGTGGGAGAAGGACGTGTGCGTGTGGGTTGGATGGTTGGGTTCATGGTATACGTGGATGATGGGGTAGAAGGAAGAGGGATGGTGGCGTGGCGAGAAGATGACAAGTGAGGTCCTAGAGCCGACACGACAAACCACAGACAGTTATTACTCGTGGTAGGCAACGCACAGACTGAATATGAAGATGAGATGGCGAATGGAGAGAGGGGAGAGAGAGAGAGAGAGAGAGAGAGAGAGAGAGAGAGAGAGAGAGAGAGAGAGAGGAGAGAGAGAGAGAGATAAGCATGGTGGAGGAGGGTGGTGCCAGACATACAAAGGAAGGCCACTCTAAAACTCTGAGAGCTGATCGGCCGGGGAGTGATGGTGGGTGGGGTGGGAGTGATAGTGGTGGGTGGGGGGAGGGGCTGACTTCAGGGAGCGTACATTGGCTATCGCTGATCTCGCAGAGAGAGAGAGAGAGAGAGAGAGAGAGAGAGAGAGAGAGAGAGAGAGAGAGAGAGAGAGAGAGAGAGAGAGAGAGAGAGCGAGAGCAAAGGGGTAGAAAGCATGGGGGTAGGGGTAGGGGTGGGACTCCCTGGCTGTGTATCGCTGTATATCGGGCGGCGCTAGCTGTGGGGGCCGGTGATCGGGTGTCGAGCAGCGCGGCGGGTCAATTTGTCTTCTGCCTCCTGCCGCTCACCTCCCCCTTCCCTGTCGCTTCTCGTCCCACTCCCCCCCCCCCCCCCCCCCCCCCCCCCCCCGCCATCCCCCTGTCTTTTTTTTGTACCCCTGGACTGCCTGCCTTCTGCCACTCACTTTACTCTCTCTGATAACTCACACCCCACCTACCCCCCCCCCCCCCCCATCCCCCTGTCTTTTTTTTTGTACCCCTGGACTGCCTGCCTTCTGCCACTCACTTTTCTCTCTCTGATAACTCACACACACCTACCCCCCCCCCCCCCCCCCATCCCCCTGTCTTTTTTTTTTTGTACCCCTGGACTTTCCTGCCTTCTGCCACTCACTTTACTCTCTCTGATAACTCACACCCCACCTACCCCCCCCCCCCCCCATCCCCCTGTCTTTTTTTTTGTACCCCTGGACTGCCTGCCTTCTGCCACTCACTTTACTCTCTCTGATAACTCACACACACCTACCCCCCCCCCCCATCCCCCCTGTCTTTTTTTTGTACCCCTGGACTGCCTGCCTTCTGCCACTCACTTTACTCTCTCTGATAACTCACACACACCTACCCCACCTCCTCCCCCCGTATTCCTACACTCCCCTCCCCCCTCCGCCTCCTTGAATACGATTCCGTGCTACCTTCCACCCCATCCAACACGCCTTTTTCTTCTTCTCCGGACCAGGAAAATGTAGGGAGGACAGATGTGGAGGGTGGGGAAGGATGGGAGAAAAAAAAACAAGAGAGAAATCAGGGAAAAAATCAATAAAGACAACAATAAGTACAATAAAACAAAAAGTAGAAATAAAAGAAGACTATCAACAGAACGCCTCCCCCCCCCCCCCCCCCCCCCCCGCCACACCCCCCCAACACACACACATAAACAAATGCACACGCTGACACAAACACAAATCCATAGTATACGCATAAACATGTGCAAACACGCACACGCACACACAAACGCATAAACACACGCACATACATATATGCAAACATGCGCACGAATCAGCTGAAAAATCAATATAGACAACAATAGTTTGTTTTTAAAAAAGGAGGAGTAAAAGAAGATTATCAACAGAACACCTCCTCCCCCGCCCCCAACACACACACACACACACACACACACACACACACACACACACACACACACACACACACCGACAAGCGCACACGTGACACACACACGTTGACACACCACACACACACACACACACACACACACACACACACACACCACACACACAACACAAACCACCGTACAAAACCAAACCAAAAATACAGAAGTAGCTAGCATCATGAAAACAAACGAAGAACACTTTTCTCTATCTTTCTGAGCATCGCCATTTTGACATTCGGATGAATATCCGTCATAGCAATGTTACGTTTGGGTACAGCGCATGGAAGAGGGGGAGGGGGAAGGGGCGCGAAACCAACCAACCAACAACAACACACAAAAAAAAAAAAAAAAGAAAAAGAGAGAAAGCAACCTAACGTGACCGGCAGCGCGATGTCGGAGGGCAGTAAAAGCAAATTGCCCCGTTCACCGTACACCTCCCGGGGTTCCCAGACAATACCTGACAGCGGGGAAAATGGGATGCTGATAAGACGCACCCTCCGCAAGAGTTTTGAATAGTTTGTCAAAATATAATTGTGTTGCCGGAGTTTATCAGACGCGAGGCTCACACCCCCTTCTCCCTCTTACGCCCCGGCCTCCACCACCACCACCCCCACCCTCTCCCCCTACACAATCCCCCCCCCACCTCTCCCTCCCGCTCTCAATCCTACCGTTTCATGCCGAGGCTGGAACAGGCAAAATGCAAATCGCACCCATCAGATGCAGCACAAAAAAAAGTAGGTCTTCTTTTTACACAACATGACGCGCGCGCGCGCGCACGTACGCACGCACGTACGCACACGCACGCACACACACACACACACACGATGGATAAGGAGCGGGGAAGAAGAGGAGGAGCTGCGGACACAAGGAGGAGAAAGAAAGGGTTCAACAGGAGGCATGTGAGCATACTGAAGTGCAAGTAAGTCGCGCGCGTGCATGTGTATGTCACAGTGCGCGAAGTTAGTTCTGCCATCTGTGTGTACGCGCAACGTTGACATCTACACCAACCAACTAGATCTGTCCGTCACTGGAACGAAGCAAAAAGTAGGCCAATGAATATACAAATAAGTGAACAGGTAGGTATACAAAACAAATATCCCATCTCCACGATTCAGTATTCATTCACAGAAGTTCTACGTGTCCGAAAAAGAAAGAAAAAAGAGACTAGAAATAACGTGTCATTCACCCCTTACCCCGAGAGAGAGCGAGCGAGCGAGAGAGAGAGAGAGAAGAGAGAGAGAGAGAGAGAGAGAGAGAGAGAGAGAGAGCAGACAGACAGGAGCCAAAACCCTCAGCCTCCAGAACAAGCCATGGAACCCCACGGACCCTGTCCACACGGTTCTGTCCGAGCATTCTCCGACGAGCTGCATGCACTTCAAAAGACGGGCCGGGGCTATCTTGCTGGTCTCGGATCCCACAACACCCCACCATCACTTAGCCCTCCCATCACATCCCCATCTCCCTTTGGCTCGGGGTGTGATGACCAACAGGACCGTCGACTTTAAAACGTGTGTAGGTCTGTGAACAGGCCGTTACCAGCAGGTTTCTTCTCCCGTGCACAGTGAGGCCCCCTCTCTTAATTCCCCTCTCCACTGGCATCTGGCCGTTCTCCGCCTTAATGGGGCCTAAACAGCCTAATGGGCCGTCTGAACGAGGGCCGCTACTGTCAGGACGGGGCGACTGGCGAGGTCATTAGCTCCACTGTTTGAAAACAAACACACGCCATGGGTATGACCACGATCTTAAGTGCCGCTATAAAGGTGGCTAGGAGGAAGAACAACCGGACACCTGCGACAACGTCGACACTGACTTTAGTCGTACGTAGGAAAGGGACCAAGATGCCGGGTCTTCGGTAAAATTGAATCTTTTTTCTCTCTCAATGTTTGCTGATGAACGGTCAGTCTAACACACCTGGAGTTGAATGACTCTCCTGATTATGTCTGACATGCACCGGTACTCTAATTAAGGATAAGTCCTGTTCCTATCAACATTAAAGTGAATTTGATTACAAACTATTCCATATCATCAAGACAATACCCAAGAAACATGTAGATCGGTACTGACTCAATGAAGGAAAAAAACACCTTACCTAGCGGGTGAAATGTAGCAAGGAAGGAGAGAATCCCATCCTATCCTGTCATTCTGTGATTTGGCTTCCTTCCAATGTGTCGTTATATTATTTGGCTTCCTTCCAATGTGTCGTTATATCCTTCAGCGAAAAGGACAT
>CM031601.1:42632752-42637752 GCA_018398815.1 Conus ventricosus
CCGAAAAATAAGCCGATCGGTTTTTTTTCTTTTCTTTTTCTCCAAAGGTTCCCAATTTACTTACCCCCCCCCCCCCCCCCCCCCCCCCCCCCCGCCTCCTTAGCAAACCAACGCGCGCGCTCACAACACACACACACACACCCACAACACACACACACACACCACACAGTGATGCCACTGAAAAGCGCCGATGACGTGGAAAGGGGCGAGCTCGCGGCTGGAAGGCGCCCCGAAAACGTCGCCCCGATGACGTACACGTTTCAAACAAGCCTAAACGTCTCGGCAGCGGTCGCTGTCTTTATTGCGATGAAAATAAAATGCCGACCCCCATCCCCCGCCCCCAGACTGGGACGAGCTTGGGAGGTGACGATGATAAACTTCAAACTGAGCTAACGAGGAGAGAGGGTGGTGGTGGGATGGAGGTGGTGGTGGTGGTTGGTGGGGTGGCGGCGGCTGGGAGGGGAAGTGGTTTGCAGAAGGGAGGCGGGCAAGGTCACCAGCACGCCAGCGCTCTTTTCATCCACGTCGTCTGTTTTCTAGCAGCGAAAAGCCTCCGAAGCACGTGCACCGCGCGCCAGTTTCACGTCTTCATCGTCGCCGTTCTCGGCATGCCTGCACTGCCAGCGTGGATGGACGCGGAGGTGGTGACAACCGGTTTGAACAGGGACCTTCAGCTAAAGCAAACTGAATGCTGGAAGACGGGTGAAGAACAGGATGATCAATCAGCTGGCAGTTCACAGAGCGAGGAAAAAAGGCGTCATGTTCTGCTTTATTTCATTTCTCTTCTCTCTCTCTCTCTCTCTCTCTCTCTCTCTCTCTCTCTCTCTCTCCCATTAAACAGATCTACGCATGCAGTTACAATGATTTTCATTCTGTGTGCTTCTTCTAGCTAAGGTCAAATAAACTGGCTCTTCTGTACTGCCAGCGTCTTTGCGACGGTTAAATTTGAAAGACCCGTACTTGACTGACCGTTGACCATCTTTCTCCACCCCTCCCCCCCCCCTCCACCCCACAACACATCCATCCCCTCCGTGCCACGAACTGCACAGAATACAATTGGCAAATCTTCGGTCCGATTTGTTGGATCTGTTCTGACCATGCTGTAGCCTATTCCTTCAGTTTCAGAACGTAGAGTCAGCAACAAACCAATCTCCTTTCTCTCCCCACCCACCCCCTCCTCCCGGCGACAACAGAAGAAGATAAATGAGGACCTGCAACCGACGCTCCACTCTCTCTTTTTTTTTTTTTTTTTTTTTTCAAACGGGACGCTTTGACGCCTGGTGTGAAAGCTGCCTTAAAGGAAATATGACGATTAGACACCGGAAAACTGACAGACGGGGCGGAAAGGGCCGGATCTGATCAGACCGGCCGACGCCGTTGTTCCGTAAACAGCAAACGTTCTCCAGTCACACTTCTAGCAACTGAAGATCAGCTCAACTCTAAAACAACAGAACGTCGACTAGGCAGACACAAGGAAAGGAGGAGCAGGTAGAGCGAGCTTTGAGCACGGCACATGGGGTACAGAAAAAAAATCTTAAAGAGAAGAAGGAAAGAAGGAAGAAGGAAAGACAGACAGAAAGAAGGCAGCGGACAGAAGAAACCGGCACAGCGGAAAGAGAAGCCCCCGGTTCCAGAGCTGCCAAATGCCCGCTGCTGGGAAAATGAGGCAGAGGAAAGAAAGCATAACAAAACAGGTCGTTGGAGTCCAGAACGGTATGTCTGGTGAAAGAGCCCCGCGCCCCCGCTCCCTCCCTCCCTTTCCCCGGCAGTGAAGGCAAGAAAGAGCATATATTTTGCTTGCTGCTTGCGGGCGAAGACAGGGCCAAAACATCAGCGAAACCCGACTCCCATGATGACTTGTGCTGCCTCTCCTCCATCCACCCCCCCCCCCCCCCCCCCCGCTCCTTCAGCACGTCCCCTACCCACTTCTCTGCCCTTCTGTTGGAGGAGGGAAGGGGGAGCGAGTGGGATCGGGGTTGGGGAGCTCCTCGAAGTGTGGGAATCATACCGTCAGTTGCTTTGCACGACCATGGGTTGGTGTTCCAAGATTGTGGAATATACGGTCACTTGCTTGGGTAGCAGGAATTCAAATACTGTCTCTTGCTTACTAAAACATGGATTGATAATTGAAGATTGTGGGAATATACTGTCCCTTCATTGTACGCCCAAGGGGGAATAAATGAAAAACGTGATCGGACGGGGGCAGGTTTTCAGAATGTGGATTTTACTTTTCACTTCATTGTACGCCAAAGGGGGTACGTTTTGGAAGATTTAAAAGGGGATGGGGGGGGGTTTTTTCAGATATTGTGGATTTACTGTCCCCTTTTTTTTTGAAAACGACCCTTGGGTTCAGAGAAAAGAAGGGGAAAAGAAGAACGACGAAAAGAAAAGAGAAAAAAAAAAAAAACAGAAGGAGGAGGGGATTTTTGGAGGGGGGGGAGAATGACGAAAAGAAAAAAAAAAAAAAAAAAAAAAAAAAAAAAAAAAAAAACAAAAAAAAAAAAAAAAAAAAAAAAGGGAAAAAAAAAAAAAAAAAAAAAAAAAAAAAAAAAAAAAACCTAAAAAAAAAAAAAAAAAAAAAAAAAAAAAAAAAAAAAAAAAATAAAAAAAAAAAAAAAAAAAAAAAAAAAAAAAAAAAAAGGGAAAAAGGGAAAGAAGGGGGGGGGGGGGGGGGGGTGGGGGTGGGGGGGGAGGGGGAGAGAGAGAGGAGAGGAAAAATTTTTTAATTTTAATTGGGGGAGTTGGGTTCCCTCTCTTTCCCTATCCGTTTGAAAACCCCCCCCCCCCCCCCCCTTTTTTCCCCCTTTCCTCTCCCTTTTCCACCCCAACCCTTTTCATTACAAGAACAAAAATTTTTTCCAAACTATTTTAAAAGGGAAAAAAAATCACCCCAAAACCCAACTTTTTTTTCTTTTCCCCAAAAATTTTAAGAAACCCCAAAACCTCCCTTTTTTTCTCTTTTTCTTTTCCTTTTTCTTCTTCCGTCAGGGGCCCCCCCTTTAAAAAAAAAAAAAAAAAAAAGGATTTTTCCCTACGGGAAAAACATAAACCCCCCCCTATATTAACCTAATACTTGTTTGTTTTAATCCCCTTTAAAGGGGGGAGAGTCCCAACGGGGGAGGGAAAGCAGCACAGAGGGGATTTTTTCTTTCTTTCTTTCTTTCTTCCCTCTTTTCTTTCTCTAACGAGCGACTAGGGGGGGGGCCCCCGGAGGGAAGGGTTTTTCCAGGGGTTTTGGGTTTTTTTCCTTTTTTTTTTTGCTCATTTTGGCCCTTTTTTTTTTTTTTTGGGGGGCGGGGGGGGGGGGGGGGGGGGGGGGGGGCGGGGGGGGGGCGGGGGAGGGGGGGGGGGGGGGGGAGGGGGGGGGACCGGGGGGGGGGGGGGGGGGGGGGGGGGGGGGGGGGTTTGGGGCAGGCAATTACCCCGAAAGGGGGGGGGGGGGGGGGAGGGGGGAGGTGAGCTCAACACACCGCCCTTGGGCCCGGCTCCAAGAAAACGTTCCGGAGGCGGGGCCCCCGCCCCGGGCGCGGGGGTGCCTTGAAAGACTTCACCTGGGACCTCCGGGGAAAACTTGTGGAGGGGGGTTGAGGTGGGAGGAGGGGGGCCCCGGGGGGGGGGGGGGAGGGGGGGGGGAAGGGAGGGGTGGGAGGGGGGGAGATGTTATGGGACTAAAAAAGGAAAGGGGAAGGAAACCGGATAGGAAGGTGGGGGGGAGAAGGTAAAGGTTGTTGGGGAGGGGGGGGGGGGGGGGGGGGGGAGTCGGGAATTTGGGTTTTGAAACACTTTCCGGGGAAAGGGGAAAACGTTTTCCTTTGGTTTTTTTTTTAAAAAAAAAAACCAAAACAAAATGAAAAAAAAAAAAACAAACAAAAAAAAAAAACAAAAATTTAGCCCCCTTTAAACCCCTGGGGAAAAAAAAAAAAAAAAAAAAAAAAAAAACCCCAAACCCCCCCCCCCCCCCCCCCAAAAAAACACAAAAACCCCACCCCCCCACACCCACACACAAAACACAAAACCCAACACAAAAAAACCCCCTTGGGGAATTGGCCCTTTTACTTTTTAAAAAAAATGGGGCCATCCTGGTTTTTTGGCCTATCTGTTTGCCCTTATGGGCCCATCTCCTCTTTTCGTCTCCCCACCTAGCATAAACCCTTTTAAAACCCAGCCTCTTGGAAAAAAAAAAGTCCTTTTGCAACAGCGGGGGGGCCTCGGTGTGTGTGTGTGTGTAGGGGGTTGTGTGTGTGTGTGTGGGGTGGGTGGTGTGAGGTGTGGGTGTTTGTTGTGTTTTTATGTGTGTGGGGGGTGTGTGTGTGTGTTTTGGGCGCTGCGTTTTGTGCCTGTCTCTGAAACACCCACACACCCACACACACCACAACACACAACCACACCCCCACAAAACCACAGGGGCCCCCCTTTTTCTCCCCCAAAAGGCATTCAAATACGCGAGCTTTCGCCCAACTTCAGAGCTCGAATTTGGGAAAAAAAAAGGGGGGAAAAAAATCAATTTGGGCCCCCTTTTTTTCCCTTCCCATTTCCCCCCCCCCTTCCCCTTTCCCGGGTTTTCCCCCAACCCCGGGGGAAAAAAACCCCCCCCCCCCGGGGGGGCAAATTTTTAAAACCCCCCCCCAATTTTTTTTCCCCCCCCCCCCCCCCCCCCCCCCCCCCCCCCCCCCCCCCCCCCCCCCCCCCCCCCCCCCCCCCCCCCCCCCCCCCCCCCCCCAAATTTTTTGGGGGGAAAAAAGGGGGGTTTTTTTTTTTTCCCTTAAAAATTTAAAATTTTTTTTACCTTTTGGGTTGGGGGGGGTTTTGTTTTTTTAATTTTAAAAAAATTTGGGGGGGAAAAAAGGGGGGTTTTTTAATTGGGCCCCCCCTTTTGGGGTTTTTTTTTTTAAAAATTTTTCCCCTTTTTGGGGGCCCCCCCTTTAAAATCCCCCCCCCCCAAAAGGAAACCCCCCCTTCTTTGGGGTTTTTAAAAAAAAACCCAAAAAAATTTTTAAAAA
>CM031601.1:42642752-42647752 GCA_018398815.1 Conus ventricosus
GGAACACATCGACAGCGGCAATGACCCTTCAACCTTATGTTTTTGTATCCGCTTGGAATACGATGAATGAAAATCATACAGGCTGTGTACCTTTTTCAGTTAGGAAGTGCAAAGAAGCTGGCACAGGATCAGCGAATGTAAAGAAATACAGAGAAAGCTTAAGTATTCTTTGGATTTCCTCCACGCTTTATACATTTTTCCCCATCCACCCACTCGAGCACATACTGTTAGGCAGAATTATCTACCACTGCAGATATGAATGCTTATCTCCCCCTATTTCTTCAATCTAAGACATAAGAGCAAGCTTTGTTTATAATTCAATAAGTTTATAATTAAGAGAGAGAGAGAGAGAGAGGAGGGAGAGGAGAGAGAGAGAGAGAGAGAGAGAGAGAGAGAGGGGGGGGGGGCAGGGAGAAGAAAGGGGGGGGGGGGGCGCACTGCTTGAGAGCAGTATGCCAAATCTATAGTTTCGAATTTTCTTTGAATTGACTTTGTGTGGCCGTTTAACTCTTAAGGATAAATGTTGTTCGTTTTTTTTTTTTTTTTTCCTTTTTTTTTTCTTTTACTCGGTCGTGTAGGTACTTACATTCACTGCGGACGGTGTTCTTTGTCTTGTTAGGCGTTTTCTGTCGGTGAAGGAGAGCCGAAAATGGTAATATATTTATTTCTAACGTATACATTTGACTTCTGTGTAAAGATGCCCTAATGAAAAACAAACAAACAACAAAAAACACGAACCGCCACAGCCGATCTGACGTAGCGCTCACACCCCAAACAGCGCACTACCGTATACCGCCAAGAACTAGCGCACTGACTCTAACATGAGCGCACTAGTCCGCTTCTCGCTTACCTTCACGAAGCACACCGCTGGTCGACAACTTCGTTCAGCTGCTGGCTAGAACATCGACACTCCGGAAAGAAGACACAATTTCACGCACCGCTGTAGCATTGTGACTGTCCAGCGGGCATCGGTGCAGGCTCCGAGGAGTTGACGTCATCCGCGTAAGGATGGCGCCACTACTCCTCGCTCTCCCCCCCCCCCCCCCCCCCCCCGGCCCCTCTATCTCTCTCATTATGTACACCTAAAAAAAAATAAAAAACCACACGCACCTCTCTATCAATGTGTGTGTGTGTGTGTGTGTGTGTGTGTGGTGTGTGTGTGTGGAGAGACATCAGACATTAAAACAATCTGTTTATCACATAATACTGATACCTTTGCTTGCTCTTTCAATAACTGATAATCTCATTTTGATAATCACACTCGTTGCTGCTCTCGAGCCGTGTACTTTGAAAAACGTTAATTATAGTTCTTTTTTTTTTTTCCCCATCACATTGTTCCCCCTTCTTAAAACCAGATGTGCCGCAGAACGAAATGGATTTGGAAGGAAAGGGGTAGAGGAAGAGAAAAAAAAAAAAAAAAAGGGGGGAGGGAGGCTGGGGGAGCTCTCTCTCTCTCTCTCTCTCTCTCTCTCTCTCACACACACACACACATACACACGCGCGCGCGCGCGCGCGCGCGCGCGCGCGCCAGGAGGACAGACTGAGCTAATCTCGTGTCAACCCAGACAGACACACGAAACGCACAGCGCAACATGTGTCTGCAAACAAGAAGAGAGCGGAGGGGGGTGTGGGGGATGGAGGGGGTATGGCGAGGGAAATGTTACGAGGGAGGGTGAAGGAGGGCAGGGTGGGGGTGCGGGTAAGGAGAAGGCAACATCTCCGGCAACACAAGCCCCAACACAAGGCGCTGCTCAGTGTACACACACAACAACAGTGGGTGTTAACAGGGCCAGGGAGGGGAGGTAATTGCCTCACTCATCTTGCCAGTGTGGGTACTTCGCTGCCGCTGCCTTTCACTTCACCTCTTCTTGTCTGCTTCCACGGAGACCTTTAGTTCCCCGATTATTTGGTGCTCTCTCTCTCTCTCTCTCTCCTCTCTCTCTCTCTCTCTCTCTCTCTTCCGACAGTGTACTTCCCCAACTATTTTGTGAGCCCCCCCCCCCCCCCTCCCCCATCCGATTGTGCTTGTACTATTTTGTGATCCCTTTCTCTCTCTGTGTATTTCATGCACCCCATTCCCACCCTCCTCTCCAGCTTCGTTCTCTCTAGAGTGCATAGTTCCATTACAATACATTGTGTTCGAGAGTGAACGAGTGAACGAGTGAATGAGAGAGAGAGAGAGAGAGAGAGAGGAGAGAGAGAGAGAGAGAGAGAGAGAGAGAGAGTTGTTACCTACTAATATCTGCTAGTTATGATCTGTTTCACAGAGTCTATTTAAACAAGATATACATTTACTATCCGCGTGCTCTCTCCTCTCCCTTCTCCCCAGCCCCTCCCCAACCATTCGCTCTCTCAAAAGATCCGTCTCTCTCATGGAGTGCACACATAAGATTATATATATAATACACATAGTCTACTGTTTGCTCATTTTTTGTCTCTACCCCCTCCCCTCCACCCACCCAACCCGCTTTTCCACCGCCCCGCACCCAATGATTGCAATGACTGTTCCCTCAATTTACGTTCTCTTTTATGCGCTATGTGTATACAAGACATACACACCTTTCCTGTTATGCTCTGTTATCCAGTTTATGAAGTTCCCTTACTATGTCTATACTCGCTCCTTCCATTCCCCCACCCCACCCCACACCCCACCCCGGCCTCGCTTCCTCTCTATCTTTTTCTTTCTGTTACATTTCACACGACAGTACAAGAGAAAAACAAACACACAAAAACCCGGTTTATTTTCTTTTCCATTCTCGCCAGGTTCTTCTGCTTCTTCCTTCTTCTTCTTCTTCTTCCTCCTACTCCTCCTTCTTCTGCCTGCCGTTCTCCTGTCGAGGTAGGCCTAGTGGAGGCAGGCAGTTTGCGATGTGCAGCGCGCTTGGAGCCAGTGAGTGGCGTGTGTCAAGAGGCTTATTTTCTGAGCCAATTGAGCACACGTCGCCCTGGAATTCATGGCACCCCTCTCTGCTCCAGTCCCGTACCGCTCCTGCCCGATTCTGGGAATGGGGAGCCGAGACAACGCTCGAAACCAGGTCTCTATCCTGTTCTATATCCTGTTCTCTCTCTCTCTCTCCTCTCTCTCTCTCTCCTCTCTCTCTCTCTCTCTCCTCTCTCTCTCTGTAACTCTGAAATTACCACATGCAATATTTCTAGATATTTCTCGAATGCAATCTCATTAGAAAGGAAATGAAATCTTCAGCAGGGATCAATGCAGTGCGTGAGAAAAAGCCATGTTTAGTTCCTTTTCCAAATTTATATAGCGATTTGATTCGGCCCTTACACACACACTTCTCTCTCTCTCTCTCTCTCTCTCTCTCTCTCTCTCTCTCTCTCTCTCTCTCTCTCTCGCACACACATCACATGCATACATAGAGAGAGAGAGAGAGAGAGAGAGAGAGAGAGAGAGAGAGTGAGAGAGAGAGAGAGGAGAGTCGTAGCGTGGCGGTGATTTGGTACTAAGAGTGGATAAGGTATGTTTATTAATGTAGACTAAATTGGGAGCTCATGACGTTAAATAATATTTCGACTGCAGATGTTCCTGGCAATCTGGCCACACCACACACACACACACACACACACACACACGCACATGCACACACACACGCACACGCACACACACACACCACACCTCTAAGGACATCTCCAATCTTTATTACATTCTTGCTTTTGTGCAGAAACGCAGCAAATCTACTGCCGGCGGCAGCTGAATCACGGTCTAAACAGGTACAAATCATAAAAAGTGTTCAGAAGTCGACGGACCGCACGGCCATACACACAGACTAACATAATTATATTCATATAGTTCGGCTTCATTCCGTTGTAAAGTCACTTCCTCTTCAACATAAACAAGATGAATATCATCTTCAAGGGCTCGAAGTCAGAAAGAAAGGGTGGGGTGGGGGGAGTCTTTTCAAGTCTGTCCCTTGCTCCATGCACCAAAAATAGTAACATCCTCTGATTGGTACATGAAACAATTGGTATTCCCTGAACCGTCATACCGAAGTGTCACACGTAAGAAACTGAAAACTATTATCATTAATGGCGTTTTCCCAAAGTGCACGTTGTGGGCTTACCCACGTACGCGCAGCCAACACACGCACAGCGCTGAAGAAACGAACAAACATGAATTAACGAACGACTGACTACGTCTTTTGCTTTCAAAGAAGACACTGAAGAACAGAAAAGACGGCAAGCAACCTTGGTGTAAATGATATAAAACGAAATCGTGAGTGGTGTGGAAACGTCGATCGTAAAGAACAAACATGACGGTAACTTTTGCTCCCACGGTGAAAAGAGTTTTTAAAAAAAATTAAAAAAAAACCCGACAACTCTTCCCACGAACCAGATTCCGTTCCCTCCATACCTACAGCCCTTCAACACCACGTTAGATTACTGATATCGAAGACGAAGTGCGCTTTAAATGGAAAGAAGCCGAATTAGAATGTGGACTGTTTAAACCTCGCCTCTTGTTTTTCATCTCTTGTTCTCCTTTCTTCATCCCTGAATGCACGGCTACGTGATTCACTGAATTCTGTAAACTTCGCTGCCATTGGTAGGAACAAACCGTGGATATTCATACGTTGGAAAACGGTGAAAAGGCAGCTGAGCGTGGGGGGTAAGAGTTATCTTCCCTGTTTGCTCTTGCCCACATGCATTAAGTTCATCACTACATGTAAACTGGTAGACCGAGTAGATCGAACACCAACGCCGGTTGTTAAGTGTTTATTTATTTCTTTTTTGTTTATCTGAGTTTCTTTCTTCCTTCTTCTTCATTTTAAGACTTCATTCCTACTGTTTTACCGTCTTCGTAAGGGCAAAACGGGAGTGTTGGCCCAAGCTTTAAGCCTCAACTCGAACATAACTGAATTATTGTGCTCAAAGCCTGCTTTCAGATCACTTGCCAACAAATCTGTGATCGGCCTGACTTGTGTTATAACCATGCAGGGGGAAAAAAAAAGAAGCACGTGCGTTGTAGTTTAATGTGTGTCGCCTTGGCT
>CM031601.1:42652752-42665252 GCA_018398815.1 Conus ventricosus
CACCGCACTCCCTTTCCTAACCTACTGTCCCTCTACAATCTCCCCTCCCTTCCCATCCACCTCTCCACCCCCATCCCTCCCCCTCTAATCTGTCTAGTGTTCTTTTCAGCTGCGTTCTGTTAGGACAACGTGATGATCTTGATTACTTCCCGTGTTCCTTCATTTGTCTGGCAGTGTAACTTTTGGGCGCGTCGTGGGAGTTAACAGTTCCTCTGCCTTGTTGCGTAGGACTGAGAGAACAGAGGACTCCGGCGATCCCTGGCTGCCTGTGGGTCTGTCATAGCAGCCCTACAACCCACAGTTGTGGGATCAGTTAAAAGAAACTTGTTTGCATTTCGTTTTCTTATACCGACCCTTAAAACTCTCTCTCTCTCTCTCTCTCTCTCTCTCTCTCTCTCTCTCTCTCTCTCTCTTCTCGCCCGCCCCATCTCATCACTGACCATCACTATAAACTCATCTATTTTCAGATGCTCTGATAATCAGTCGATGATCTAGATGTTCTTTGGGTAATTTTTTGGTATAGTCTAACTCCGTGCTGTTTATTTTGTATACTGCTTCCACTTGGCATGGGGGGCAACGGTCTTATAATGTTGTAATATCATATCAAAATTTCTCTCTCTCTCTCTCTCTTCACTGTGTGTGTGTGTGTGTGTGTGTGTGTGTGTGTGTGTGTGTGTGTGTGTGTGTGTGTGTGTGAGAGAGAGAGAGAGAGAGAGAGAGAGAGAGAGAGAGAGAGAGAGAGAGAGAGAGAGAGAGAGGAGAGAGGGAGAGAGAGAGAGGCCGTATACACTGCCACTTTTTTCCAAGCCTGCCCGGCCCGTGGCCCCAGGAACTGCGTTCACGTTTAGCTTTTCCATGCCGTGCCATGCTGTGCCATGGCCTTGTTTCACAGGTGAGCCAACGGCGGGCCACACACGGCCACATTCCATTCCCACGTGTCAGCTGGGGGTTAAAACTGTGCCAGGTAGAACAGCCACGAGTTTCCGGACAGAGGACGAAACAAAAGCCCTACTGAATTTCAATGTGGGCTGATGAGGCCATTCATCAGAAGCTGGACACAGCATCAAGAAATCTTCTCACATCTGCGACGTTGGGAGGTCTTTGCCGATGAGCATGGCGTTAAAAAAAAAAGTGCTAGTCAGTACCATAGAAAACCACACACACACACACACACAACACACACACACACAGTCACACACACACACACACACACACACAACAACACACACCATACTTCGGTGAATCAAATAAAAATGAAAAGATGACACCAAGCCTGCCACATGTGTACAACAGTTCCACTCTACATGCATTAAAAAAAGTTCGCGTGTTGTTTATACTTTTCCGCCTCAGTGACAAAGCCGTTGTAGACTTTGCCGCCTCTTTTGTAACGGCCATGCTCTCACTCCGACAGCCACCATGTGTTTACTTCTGGAAGCTAAGGTCTTGCATTCCAGAGATAACATACGGGGTCAAGCCTGCAGTCGCCTGGTTCCGTCCCGTGCAGTGTAAACACAGAGCAGCAAGCAAGCAAGCCGTGCCGTGCCGGGTTGGCCCCGTGCTGGATGTCAAGAACAGTAACCGTGTCACGTAAAAAATCACTCTGCAGGCACTGTGCCTAATCCTCGTCAGTGGCGGGGGGTGACAAAAGGTAGTCAGAGCAAGCAAAACGTCAGACCATGCAATCCATTTCATGTGGCTCATAGACCATCCGACCGCAAAGGGCCATATCAGGGCTGGTGAGAGCATGCAAAAAGTATCTGGACCGATGTCCTGTGCAACAGCTCTTAGCTGGCCGCTGGTTCACGTGTTGTATGTTGTTTGTATTGATGTGGACGTGGTGTCACTAAACTTTGTTTCTTTTCTTCTTTTTTGTTTCCTTTTTGTTATTATTACTGCGTAAGACAGTCCTAGCACTTCGTTGTGTGCAGTCCCTGGCAGAAGACAAACGTTGAAAAACAAAAACGGCACAAACGTAACCAGATGTCTTTCTTCGTTTTGCTGCTAGCACTCCGAGAATCATCATTGGCGCGATTTTTGCCATGCGAGTGTTTGTAATCCGGCACATTCCGTCTGAGCACAACAGCATGTGTTTTATTTTCTCGGTACCCATCCCATCGGCACAAGATGCCCAACTCTTTTCCAAAGGGTGGAATGGGATTTAACGTGCATGAAGATATCTTATGCATGCGCTCCGGTACGGGTACCTCGGATAAAACTCTCATCCGAAGGATAAGGGAGGGTTGGGGTCTGCATAGATGATTATGATAACTATGAAGAGAAAATCTCTTCCTATCTGCCTGTCGCGGGAGGAAATCGAAATCCAGACCTTGGGATGAGAGAGTTTGATGCCTTACAAGAACAGCGAGACCCAACCATAGGTCTTGAGGTAGGGATGAACATGGGCTGCATGGGCGTGAGAGAGAGAGAGAAACGCATCAGGATGGCAGTTTGCCCCCCCCCCCCCCCCCCCCCTTAACCGAGATGATGTTGGTGATAGTGATGCAAATAGGCAGGCTGTTCCAAAAGGACATGGTACAGTCCCACAGTTCGCGGGCCCCGAGGAACAGCGCCCAGAGTACAGAGCGGCTTCCTCCACTACTACCGTCGACGACACGACCCAGTGTGCTCCGCTTCCAGATCCCCATAAAGATAGCGTCACACCGACCGGTACAGTACACTTGAAGGACAATTGCCACTACCGGCTGACTGACTGACTGACTATTCCCCCCATCCCCCACCTTTCCACCCCACCCCTTCACATCAGTAAACTTCATCACTCTCTTCTGATTAATCTGCACAGAGGCCATCTGACGGACAAAACATCAGAGACGACGACCCCGAACAGTCTTTTCAAGGAGTGCTTTTCTTCCACCAGAACTTGCACTGGCGTCATAACAGCGCCTGATCTCCATGGGATACGGTTAAGGAGCCATCCTTCATAGTCTGCTGACACCACATACCCGCCATCACTTGCAAATTCCAAACTTGGCATGATCTGAAGTGGCCAGTTCCGCTTCCTGTCACGCCAACCAATATGTTGGTTTTTTTTTTCCCTCCTCCAACCCGTCGTGTACATGATGTCGATGACTAAAAATGAATACGTGTTGGTTTGGTTTATTGGAAAGTGAGCCAGAAAGTTAAAACAACAACAACAACAACAACCCAAGAACAATGGTCAATGGTTCAAGTGTCTTCTATGCACTTACAAAGCCGCTTGAGCTTCATTGCAATCGAGGACAGGAAAGGTGGGAAATGACGAAAACACTTTCAGAGAGAGAGAGAGAGAGAGGAGAGAGAGAGAGAGAGAGCGAGAGAGAGGAGAGAGAGGGAGAGAGGCAGAGAGAGAGAGAGAGAGAGAGAGACGAACAGAGAGGCAGAGAGAGAGAGAGAAATGAACAGACAAGGCTTTGAAGGGGAGGCGGGGGTGGGTGGGCGAGTGATCACCCAAGAGCTTCCTCCCTCCTCCCTCTTCCACCCCCAGTAATTCCCCCTCTCCCTAACATCCACCACGCCAATTACACCCTTGTACAACCCCCATCTCCGCGCCACAGAACGGAACACAACTGAAGAGAAAAGTGCAACCACGAAAAAATTAGAGCCCTTTTCTTCAATTATGCGGAAATTGTCCAATTTGCGGCAGTGTCGGGGCGGGCGGTGACAAAAGGTAGCCCGAGCAGGCAAAGCGTGTCTGGGCGGAGGGGAGCAAATCACCAGTGACAAGCCGGAGGTCCGGAGCCGAGCGCTGCGGAGGGCTTGAAGAGGGCGGGGAGGCCTGGAACAATGAAGAAGCAGACATAGCGGCGCTCCCACGTCCCCTCGGCGCCGTCCGCCCGTCTACGAAGTCTCCGCCAGCCAGCCTCGCGCCTCCTGGGTCCTTGGTTCCAGCTCGCTAGGCCGAGGGAATGTCGGCAGAGTCCTTCCTCCCCCACCGCTTCACGCCGACGCACCTCGCTGACTCCAGGGTGAGTTCATCCCTCGTCAGTCCTCGTCAGGCTTGTCGGCTTGGTCACTGTCCTGGCGTGAACGCCGTGATGTAAGGCCTTCTCTTCCTCCGCGCGCGCGTGTGTGTTGTCGGCTGGATGTTGCATGCTTACACGACTTGCTTCCCTTTATTTCGGGGGAGGAGGGGGGTTGGGGTTGACTAGATACCGCTGGCCCAGCAGGTACCTGGCCACACTCAACCCGTGCGTTTTACTGACTCATCGCAGATGTTTTTACACTACATGTTGAGAGAGCTCTTGACACAAAACGTTTTGAGTCAGCATCAGAAGGCAGATTAACATCCTTTTCATAGAGAATGGCTGGTGTGTGTGTGCGTGTGCGTGTGTGTGGTGTGTGTGGAGTGTGTGTGTGTGTGTGACACGAGTGCGAGTAGAGAGGAGAGAGAGGAGAGAGAGGAGAGAGGGAGAGGAGGAGAGGAGGAGAGAGAGAAGGAGAGAGGAGAGAGAGAGAGAGAGAGAGAGAGCATCTGAGTTGGGACATTTTATTTCCATGTTTTACTTCTCATTATATAATCTTCACAGGACCTCAGATCACTGGGCAGAGCACGCTAAGCAGTGAAAGGGCCTAGTCAGCTAGGCCAACCAACAGGCCAACCAACAGGCCAAGCCAGGCCAGGTCAAGGCGTATGTTGTTGCAGCACAGGCTTAAGCCAGATAAGGATCAGGACTGGTGGAGAGCAGGCCCGTGTCAGGCGGGGCGAGGGTGGAGCTGGGGACGAGGAGGGGAGGGAGGGGGAGGCGGCCTCACGACCTCTGACTACGGGCGAGCCTGGTACCCGAGGCCATCAGATCGGTGGCGACAGCGAGGCAGGCCCCGGTGGAGCCCCTGTCCCTCACAGCGTCAGGCGGGCGGATAATCAGGCGCTGCCACCTCAGGTGAGACACGTCAGGGGTGAAGCGGGACACCTCGCCTCTCCCACCTGTGAAATGCTGTCACGTCCCACGGGTACCGAGTGGAGGACCCATGTCTCCGCCAGTACCCGCCGTCCACAGCCATTTTAGGTGAGGGAAGGGGGAAGGGGAGGTGGGAGTGAAACAAGAGAGAGGAGCGGGGTGGAATGGAGGTCGGGCAATGCACATGAAGCTATGTCACTGACATTTTTTTTTTTAAACATGATTATATCGCAATTACTTAAGAGTTTCGTTCAAGAACGAATTATGTAGACTTCATGTTATTAAAAACAAAACAAAACAAAAAAAACAACAAAAAAAACTGACAACCTGGCATAAAAGGATATCCACTAACAGTTTTTTGTAACAAATTCACTATCGCCTACCCCTCGTGCGTCGGACAAGAAACTGCAAGGACATCATTTCACGAACACCTCAAAACAAGTGAAGGTCTCCCAGCCACCCACCCGAGCAGCTGTGGCACCACGTTCTGAGGCAAAGAAGGGGATCAGGGTGGGCCTTTTGTTGACGGCAGAAAGCTGACGACAAATCTCATCGTTTCCGAGCCGTTGAACGCGCCTCAATCTGACAACAACAGCCTGCCAAGGCAGACAGCCAAGCTCCCGACTTAAATATTCACCGTCATTTAAATGTAATCGCTTAGTGAGCGAGTATGGTCAAAGAGTTTGCCTACACCGACTCTGTTGTAATGCTACAAAGGAAACGTCAGAAAATGGTGGTCAATGTGGCGTGGCGATACGATTCAGGCAGGTTTAAGGCGAAACCCAAATCTTGACCAAATGCCTCTGGCTTACCATAGGTTTTTAATGCTTCTTTCTTTTCGGCCTCGCTTGGGAAAAGGGGCTGAATCACACTCGAATAATACGTCACATAAAACTTAACACACACTTTGAACTGGATGGACACACAATACGACGCCATTTCTGTCAAGTTATTTTGTGCACTTTCCAAGACATCATGTCGGAATGCAACGTTTTAATTGATCAATACTTTACACAAGTATTAATAGCGTGGATAAGGGTGCTTTGGGTGAGAAAGGCAGCACTCGCATTCGGTGTTTTCTAATATCTCTGACGAACGTAAATTCTCCCCTTGAGTTTGCGTGGTGTTTGTGATAGTATGTTCGAATGCATCCCAGAAGAAAAATAGCTACCTCTGCCATGTTCAAATCACGTTTTATTTGTTTGGGTTCAACAAAGCCTGAATGAGAATAACGTATTAAACATATCAGATTACACTAAGTGAGACAACAAGCTAACAATGCCCACAAAGAGTTTTTTGACAAAGGGTTCATGGCTCGAAATCTTTTATCCGTTCTTTCCTGTGAATCACATTTTTGACACCATGTACATAATTTGTTTTTCCAGGAACAACATTTCAGTTCTTTGATTTGACAGCTGGTGAACAGCAATATCTACAAATCTGTCTGTCGGTCTGTCTCTCCCTACCGATCTATATACTATGCACTGGAATTTTTTAAACGTTGGAATTTTGAAATAAACATTCTAAGTGAGGACAACAGGTGTAGTGTTTCATTTCCACATTTTTTGGATATCTTTTTCTCTTTTTATCATCAGTATCCGTACCCTCAGTGGCACCTCGGATTCTCAATTCACTATAGACATTGCAACTCTCGCAAGAAATCAGACCGAAAATATCCAGCTGTAGTCGTGTCTTTCGGTTTCACATTCATTCAAAGGGAATGCTGATATTTGTTTGGTTCCGGATCCGGAATCTGTCATTCCTGGTCCCATGTCTATAAACTGATGCCACATCCGACGCTTTCTCTTATCACATGGGTGTGCTGTGTTCATATTCGATCAATAGATAGCTCTCTCTCTCTCTCTCTCTCTCTCTCTCTCTCTCTCTCTCTCTCTCTCTCTCTCTCTCTCTCTCTCTCTCTCTCTTATATTATATATATATGACATTCAGAGTGGCTATTGTCCCCTTTTTTAATACGCATTAATCACCTGCATCTGTTTTGCTGACTGACACTATCATTATATTGGTAATAATACAATTTCTTTCTTGCCTGAGGCGTTAACGTATATTCTGCGCTGCACTTAACGTGTATGGAAGTGCATGCAAACGGACGGCGAAGCTGGCTACAGCACTGAATACGTACACAAGATGTTACGTAATGGCGGGCACAACGCATCACACGCCCGAACGGGTGATAGCGGCAAACGAAGGCAACTGCCCGGGGGGATTATACTTTGATGATAGCACCACAAGTGGCCGCACACGCGCTTCACTCTCTCCTCTTACCCACCGCCCTCCTTCCCCTCCACCTGTTTCCCATCCCACCACCTTCCCTTCTATAGAGAATGTTGATAAAGGTGGATGCGGGGGAGTGGGGGGGGAACACAAACACTCATACAGACACGCGCGCGCGCTCACAGAGGAGAGAGAGAGAGAGAGAGAGAGAGAGAGAGAGAGAGACAGACAGACAGACGACAGACAGGGGGGAGGGGGGAGCGGAGATGATCAGAAGAAGAAAAAGAAGAGAGCGCGAGAAAGAGAGACAGACAGACAGACTGAGACAGACAGACATATAAACAGAGACGGGGAGGGGAAAGGTGATAGAGAGAGAGACAGCGGCCGAGTCTCCCAAAACGCTTGTCTGGCAGGGTGGCTGGCGACGGTGGTGAAGACGGCAGTGCCACCAGTAAGCGATACGGGCAGGGGGGCTGGCACGAGGGGCGGACAGCGGACAAAAGGCGACCAGCGGGCGGGGGGGAGCGACCCAAACAGGCACGAGACACACGCACAAAGACGACCCGCCTGTAATTGCCCGTGGAGGGACAAAACGGGCTCTCATGGATGACAACACCTCAATGGACCCGGGGGAGCAAATCCCCGCCCCCGAAATTTTGACAGTTCCATTCAGCAGCCTCTCCTCTGTGTTCCTTTCCTCTCGCTCCCCGCCGGCCTGCGCCGTCTCTGTCCACAAGGGCCCAGTGTAGATGAGGGGCGGGAGTTTATCTTAAACGTGTCGTCGTCGTCGTCGACGTCGTCGTCGTGTGATGTGGTGTGTTCCGTCTACCCCCCACCCCCCCTCCTCCCTTCCCTCAGGTTCGCTCGTATCGTACGAACTCTTCGTGGAGGTCTTTTCTGTGATCTCAGCGCGCATTCCCCCCCCCCCCCCACCCCCCCCCCAACACTTACAGACGAAGTGTTGTCGCTTCCGGCTAAAGGATTCACTGTCATCACCAAGCTGATAACGCTTGATACAATCTGATGACGTACAAGTCAAAGGTACAACCTGGCCTTTGTCACGTGCCCCCCCCCCCTCCCCCCTCCTCCCATGGTGTGTTGACTGTGAAGTCATGGGCATGCAGACCACGTCATACACGCCTTATAGTCTTGAAACCGAACGGAACCTGTCGTCTCTCAGATACCCTATGACCGTAGGTCGAGGTGAGGGCAGTCAGGCTATGATTGGCGCTGGGGAAAGGTCGGTGGATGACGGAGAGATTGAACAGCTTACACACGCGCACACTTATTTCTTTCAGAACGAAGTGTGGCTGTCTACATGGCAAGTGTCATGAGCGCGATCCTCTCAGTCTGTGACATGCATTCGAAAATTGTTCAGCTTTTCACTTGTAAGAAGCCACATATCCTGAGTGACGCCCTAGAGTCTGTTGGGGAACGCGAACAATGCACCTCACGCGCTAACTTACTCGAGTTATTGCTCTTAGAAAACAGGCCTGCGGTACCACACCTCCAGCAGATTCGGTTCTGGGCTGACCTCTTCACCGATGCCCATATGCATGTCATACCGGCTGCCATCACTTCAGAATCCGTGCAGCTGGGCTACCTCAATGTCTGTCCAGATCGTCCTTCTTTCCTTTTCCCCTGTGCGCTGCCGTCGACTGCCGGACTTGCTGATGGCAGGCTTCCGTTTTGTGAGGCCAGTCCAGCCCAATCTGTCTTTCTTTATCTCTATGTAGTGTCGATAGGGTGTTCCCTAGTTCTCTCACACTGATTTTCGTCAGAAATGACTTCTGGGCGTCTGATATTGAAGAGAAATTTGAGTCACTTGTTCATGAATGCCTGAAGGTTGTGGGTGTCTCCGCAACCGTACTGAAGACAGACTTCGTTTTGTGTTTAAAATTCTCAGTCGTTCTGAGGAAACCCCTCTCGGTCGCAAGGTGATAAAAATGTGCCTGGACCTGTTGACACGGCTTCTAAAGTTTTAGTCTGCTCCACCATCTTTCCCGAACGATACCCCCCACGTCGACAAATTTTTCGACACCTTCAAACATACATGAACACATTACACAATGTAAAGTACAAGAAAGTCCGCTTGAAGAAGTATGGAATGATCTTAGAACAAAACTAATGCGCATGCATGCGCGCGCGCGTCCGTGTGTGCGTAAGTGTGTGTGTGTGTGTGGTGTGTGTGTGTGTGTGTGTGTGGTCTTTTTCTCTGTTTTAAATTCAGATATTTGGAATCATTGAGCAGAAAGCGGCCTTTAGAAATCTGTGACAGAATGTGTATTCCGCTTCTGTTGTCCCCTGTCACATACTCATATTCTTTTAACATCCTCACTGCACTTAAACAAAACGATCTTCAGATTTCTAAACCACCTTTAAGACAGTATCGTTTTCTGCATAAGCTGACTAGAGACAGTTGTTATGAGAGTAGAAAACAACAACAACAACACTAAATGTTACTTTAATATGTTTTTTATTTAATTACTACCTTGCACTTTAGAGGCAACTTTAAAATCTCAAATATCCATGATGATCAAATACTAAGAGCGAAAAAGCCCTCCGTTATGGAAAGGAGAGCGAAGGAGTGAGGGAGAGGGGGTGGGGGGTTGGGGGCATTCATGAGTGGTCATGAAACAACAACTTTCCTTAAGGCTTAAAGTCAATTGAATTTGATCGTTTTCGAGAGGCGGTTCTTTCAACTATGGTAAAAGACAGTCGGCAGTCAATAACAAAATACATAGAATGTTCATAAAATGATTCGCGACATTTTGACGAGGTCGATTGGGATGAATTGCCCTTCGCTCAACAACCTGTAATAAATGAAGGGCGAGGGTAGCACGTTACGGCCTGCTTTCAGTGTCACTCTTCCCTTCACCAATGACTTCCTCACATTGTCATGGCAGCATCTGGGTGTCCCCCCATTTCCACCCAAAGTCGGTTCGTTCCAAAGAACGAAAGACACGCACCGTAAACACACCTTTTTTTTTTCTTTCCGAAAGAAAGAACAGTGTATGGTAGAGCACAGGAGCGGGGAAGTGTGGTGGCGGTGTGGCTTGGGACAGAGGACCGAGTATGTCTGTCCCTGTCTCTCTCCCTCACACACACACACAGCACCACAAACACACACACACATTCACACACTACACACACACACACACACACACACACACACTACCACACAACAACCAAGTGATGACATTTTTTTTTTAACCCCGAAGCCAACGACATGATGGTGATCGTGCAAATTCATGAAAGCCGAAGAGGATGGGGAAAGGTTGGAGGAGAGAGAGGGAGAGGAGGGAGTGAGAAAGCTGCTCTAAGGACAGGAACAGAGGGCACAGTTGCCCCGAAGAAGCAAACCGCTGCAGAGTACCCGGCACCGACGCCATTCCCCATCACCCCATCCCACCCTCACCCCTCTCTCTCCTTCCATCTCGCCCCCTTCCTCCCCCTGGTGTCCACACCCCAGACAGTCTCCCCACCCCTCCGCGCCTGCAGGCTTCCTGCTGCGCTGGTGCTGGGTGCCGTTGTCGCTGCTGCTGCCACGCCTCGCCAGGCCGCTGAATCACACCTCTCGCGTCGCTCAGCCGACGTTGCTTAAACCAGACTAACGCTTCGATCCGCTTGGCACGACCACCCCCAGGACAAAGCTAACAACGCTTCCCCGGGGAGGGAAACAAAAAAGCAGGTCGCGCGCTTTGCGCGTGCGTGCGTGCGTGTGCGTGTGGTGGGGTGGTACGTGTGTTTTCCTCGTCCAAAAATAACAGGAAAAATCAACCAACAGCGTCGCTTTTTTTTTCGTTTCCGTTTTCATGTAATCCATCCTCGGGAAGCGCAGACAAACTACAGGAATGCACTGACCGTTTGCATCACTCCCCGGACACTTGCATGTGGGAACGCTAATTTGTTTTTTTCTTTCATAGAAAAAAAAACCCCCTCCTACCTCCCCACCAATCAAACCTAAACACATGCAACATACCGCGCGCTGGAAAGAAAAGTTATTAGCCCATCTTCATGTTTGTTTATTATTCCTTTTTTTTTATTTATTTTCTTACATTGGATCCAGTATCTTGCGAATTTTGATGATGCTGACACAGTCATCGCGTAATGCACAATAGGCGAGTTTACTACCACCTCCTGCCCACATCGTATTACACAAGTGATGCGGAGTCTCTTACAACCTCCAGGCCTGTTCCGTCTTTCTTTCGGTCGGTTGGTCTGCCAGTCCGAAATTAAACTGGAAGACAGTTGGGACGATCACGTTGAACAGAAACTGCTCATACGGCTAACCATTATACGAGTGATTTTAAGTTTTAAAGGCTGTTACGAAAAGAAATTACCGCTAAAAAGCGAACAAAAACAAACAACAAACAAAAGATCCTCTGAAACGCAAACACCAAGCAAAATCAATTCAAAAAAAGAAAAAAGGAAAAAAAAAAAGGGGGTGGGACGGCCCGCTAGGGGTACAGTCACAGGGAGAAGATTTCGGAGTTCGGATCGCTCCGGGGGTCGGAGAAGTAGGTGTAATGGAAGCAATGCGATAGACTTGGGGGAGGCAATACTACTATCTTCCTTTCTGAAGCTTTCTGAAAGGGAAACGGTGTAGTAACGCAAGAGTAACGCGCGCAAGAGTAACGTCTCCCTTTCTCTTCTCTTTTCCGCTGCTTGCTCTTGACTGTATGCAAACGCCACATTAACACAGTTTTCGTCAGAATGAGCTCTCCAAAGTTACCTATTTAAAAATATTAAAACAAAACCCCCCCCCCGCCCCCCCCCCCCCCCCCCCCCCCCCCCCCCCCCCCCCCCACACCCCCCCCCCCCCCCCCCCCCCCACAAATTCAACATAGCACGGTTACAATATCAATCTCTCTGTGAAATTGATGAAAGTCCAGAGGCGGGCCACTTTACTCCAACTAAAAAAATGTCCGTAACATGAATGGGTTGACATAAAGAGTCGTTTTTGTGTGGGACCATGTCAAATCTCTGCTGGCTCCTACTGAACATCTCGAATGCAAAAAACGCGACGACGTTCTTTTTTCAAACCATCTTAATGTGTTCAATAACTGGCTGAAACCCCCAAAAAAAAGACCAGCACGAAAGAAGGACATTAACTTAACAATCGTACAATATTCCTTGCAAACCACTGAAAGCAATGTGAAAATTATTATCCTCATGAATGAAGCTCTCCTATTTTTCCTTTTTTAGATTTATCTTTCCTTTTCTGTCTTTTTTTTTTCTCTCTTCTTTCTTTTTTCTTTACGGTGGGACAAAGCTCAGGAACCTAGTTTAAATTTAAAGAGGAAGAGGGGACGGTGAGATGGGGGAAGAGGGGTCGTCCTCCTCCCTCCCTTCCCCCCTTCAAGCCAA
>CM031601.1:42667752-42677752 GCA_018398815.1 Conus ventricosus
CGTGGATGGAGGAGGCCCCCGACCCCCGCGCCAAGGAGACGGGAGGCCGTCAGTGTCAGGGCCAATGGGTGTCGGGGTGACGGGGGGAGTAGGGAGGTGGGAAGAGACAGGAAAACCCCCAACAGCTCCGCCCGCTAATGGACTCTCAGTAAACTCATTACTTTTCCCTGTCTTCAACTCATTACCACCCTTCACAGGCACTTACGCAGCCACGCCAACAACTTCAATTACATCGCCCGGCCCTGGTTTCCTCTGCTTTTTGTTGTTGGCTGATGTTGTGTTTGTTTGTTGTTGCTGGTTTGTTTGCTTATTTGTTGTTTTTTTTTCTGTGAAACCCAATATTATGCTAACACTGTAAACAATGTCAAGTAGAGAAACCATGGGGATGGAATGTCGGAGTGGGATGGGAGTAGAGTGAGTTCAAAGTCTAACCGTGACATGGAAGAGGGTAACGAGAACCCGAAACAGGCCCGTGCGATTGGCGTCTACAGTAACGTGACCAGTGCTGCATGTTTGACTTCTTAGTCACCGTCATAAAGATGGGGCCAGGTTCCTGAGTCCAGGACGACCATCGTGCCTGGCATGGCTATAGACTCAAACCAACGCAGATGTGATGGATTAAAACTGATCTGTAGACCTGCGGGATTCCGGACAATATGTAAATATGACATATTAGGCTGTCTTACAGATGTGAATGGATTATGCCAGTCTAAACACGACTCAGGCCGATCTTTACGTGTGGTGGATTCCGGCCAAACCATTTGAAAACAAGATGGATTCGACCAGTCTACAGATATTATGGATTCAGACCAATCTTCATAAGCAATGGGTTTCAACCAGTCTAGAAACATGTAGGATTCAGGCTAATCTGTGGACGTGACGGATTCAGGTCAATCTACACATATGATGGATTCAACCAATGTACAGATTATGGCGGATTTGACCAGTCCTGGTGGATATGGCGGATTTGTGAACATGGATTTCAGCGACGGATTCAGCCCAGTCTTTTCCACTCTCTGGCTTCTCATTAAAAAGCAAGATTTGCTCCCTCCACCTCCTTTCCTCACCCCTTCTGTGAGAGGCCAGGGCAGGCTCAAACACACTTGAACAACTGAAGCATACATTCACTGGTTTTTATCATGGCTGAGGCCGGGTCCAATCTCTGCACGTTTGATAGACAGACAGGCGTTCTGTCTCTTCTCTCCGGATGATATGCTCTGTTCTAATGTCACATTTCTTTCTTCGAAGACAGAAAATTTAATTAGACCTTGACACACACTTGAGGTTTTTTTTTCTTTTCTTTTTGCTATTTATGTTATGTTGCAAGATGTGACAATGTTGGAACAATCAGTTTAACTGAATGTCTTAATCTGGTCATCTGTGCCCCACAAACCTCTGGTTTTCACACGGCAATAAAATATGTTCTGGTTTTTGTTCACACCTGTTTGGTGCCGATCTTAAGGAACAGAGTTTACTGTCAAATTCCTTACACTAAAATTTACCAGCACTGTGTACCAAAACGCATGATTTCGTTTGGATTTTCTTCCATTAGGAAATTATCTGCGTCATTACGTCATTTGCACACGGTGCACAGATATATTTACAAAAGATCAATAATCTCGTATTGATCAACACTACACTACAACCAGCTGCAATCGACTCTGGAGCATCGCCGACAGAGTGATTCTCTACGGTTTGGAGGGGAAAAATCGTGTGATAAAATTTGTAGAGAAACTATGATATAAACATCTGGAAAACAGACATAGCTAATATGTTACATTAAAGCTCTTGTCGCGGAAGCTGCGTTACAACTGCAGCCGCAGCAGCAGCAGCAGAAACAGATGCCAAACCATCGCAGCCTTTTAAAGCCCACATGAAAAAGTCGTTTTTCCGGGAGAAAATGTGCCATTACATATTAACGGCGTTGGCGGCTTTGGGCCGCAACTCTCGAGAATGTCTTTCACTGAAGGCACTCACTGGGTGTACATCTCTGTGACTGTATAGCCTTTTCAAGTCAGTGTCCACGCGCTTTAATTCGCTTGGCTCTCTTCCTGCATATAAAACGCGGAAACACGATGCTGGACTGACAGGCGAGAATTTCCTTCTCACTCAGGAACACTACCCCTCATTCGGACTGAAATCTTGTAACGCGAAAGGCCATCTTACACCATCCTCTCTCTCTCTCTCTCTCTCTCTCTCTCTCTCTCTCACTGTGCGTCATTAAGTGCTCTCTGGGGGGGCCGGATAGCTCAGTTGGTAGAGCGCCGGACTCGTGATCCTGGGGTTGCGGGTTCGAATTTCGGTATAGGGGGATTTTTCCCTCCGAGTTAACATTGGTTCTGACTCCATTCCCCATATAGTCCTTCGAATGAGACTATAAACCGAGGTTTCCGTGTGTGAACGCACGCATAACATCTTGCACACACGTAAAATCCCATCACCAACTTTCGGAAGAGAAGGCCAGTTTGGCCGTTGGTATGGATGACACGTGACACATAGCATCACCTTCCCCGAAGATGGAGTAAGCTGCCTTAATGGCGGGATAAAAAAGGTCATACACACAAAACTCCACTGCCTGGCTATACAGGGAGTGTCCGCAGGAGTATCAGCCTGCGTACGCAGAAAGAAGAAAGAATTAAGTGCTCTCTCTCTCATTAAGTGTTCTACTCTCTCTCTGCCCCCCCCCCCCCCCCCCCCCCCCCCGCTCCTTGTGTCATGTTGTGAGCATGTATGAGTTTGAGTGTGTTTGTCGCCACACATACACCCACACCCACACAAATACACACGAGAGAGACAGAGAGAGAGAGAAAGAGGGGAGGGAGGGGAGGGTAGCGCGGGGAGGGTGTGTGTGTGTGGGGGGGGGGGGGGGGGGGGGGGGGGGAGGGGGGGGTCGAGAGGACGGACATCTACGTGCAGCACGCTCGCCAGCGAAAACAGACCGTCGAGTTTTCAGCCATGACGTGTGGCCTCTAAACACCGTTGTTGCGGCCGCTCCATCAGGGCCGAGCGATCCATCCTTAATCACTGTCATCACACAAAAAAAAAATGAAAGAAAGAAAAAAGGCCATTCAGCGGCCACAGCCCTGCCTCCACGCCACTAACACGCCATGCACTGACTGACTCACTGACAAAAGAGCAACGCCGGCACGGAACAACCCCCCCCCCCCCCCTCCCTCCCGCCCCCTTCCCTTAATTTATGGCAAACGGCAGAGTCCAAATTCGGCGTCTCAGGTTCCACTGATTACTTCAAGTTATTATCTTACGTAGCTCATCGCTGAACATAACACTGGTTAGATGTATTCTTCTGTCTGTCTTTCTGCAGCATATGTTTAGATTTTTTTTTTTCTTTCTGTAGCGCTCTATCTGGATGTATTTGGATGTATTCTTCTTTCTTTCTGTAGCGCTCTATTTGGATGTATTCTTCTTTCTTTCCGTAGCGCTCTATTTGGATGTATTCCTCTTCTTTCTGTAGCGCTCTGTTTAGATGTATTCCTCTTTATTTTCTGTCTGTACGCTCTATTTGGATGTATTCTTCTTTCTTTCTGTAGCGCTCTATTCTGATACATTCTTCTTTCTTTCTGTAGCGTTCTGTTTGGATGTATTCTTCTTTCTTTCTGTAGCGTTCTGTTTAGATGTATTCTTCTTTCGTTCTTTCTGCAGCGCCCTGTTTGATGTATTCTTCGTTCTTTCTGTAGCGCTTTGTTTAGATATGTATTCATCTTTCTTTCTGTCTTGTTCCTCTGTTACGGACGTTTTTAAACCCCCCCCCCCCCCCCCACACACACACACACCATTAAGGTAGCCACATGCAGACTTTGGGGATGAATGTCTACTCACGGAACCAGTGTGAGGTGTTTGAATTTTTCTCGTCCATTCAACTTACTCCTGTTCCTACCAAAGGCAGAAAGGGGTTCAAACAGCGTGCAGGATTGTTTTCGCACAGGTTCACGCACAGGACTTCTGTTCACAGTTCCATCCGCAGGACTAGCAAGATGGTGGTGGGGGGGGGGGGGGGGGGGGGTGAGGTCTGTACGCATAGACATGTTTTAACATCCGTGGGTCTGTACACAGACGTTGACTCCGAGGCGAAAATCTCCTCAATTCTGGCTGGCTCGATAGGGAATCGAATCGCTAACCTTGGAGTCTGAGGCCTTACCCACTAGTAACCAGACAGAAACAAGACAGAGAGAGAGAGAGAGAGAGAGAGAGAGAGAGAAGAGAGAGAGAGAGAGAGAGAGAGAGGAGAGAGAGAGAGGGGGGGGGGGGGGGACAGAGCAAGCTACGCGCTAACATCCCCCTTGGACACCTCATTCCCCAACCCCCCAACCCTCCTCCACCCGCTTCTAACTTCTAAACTGCACTCCGTGGCAAACTGCAACAAAAAGGGGCGTCAGGCAACTGGGTTCCCCGGCACTTCATCACAACCTGAACGTGACGAATGGGGCACGAGGGAATGACTCGAAATAAACCCCTCAAAACTGAAATCTCATAAACGAATCGCCAACAGAATACTTACAGACGACAGATTTGAAAGCATGGGGGCCAGTTTTATTATAGCGCGCGAACCGTGCGGCGTGTGTGCGTGCGTGTGTGTGTTCTAAACATGCAAGGCCTGCGCCCGTACAGATGAACACCATTGCATGTGATCGGACACCTGTCGAACAGACGAGTGTTAAGTTCAGACTTTTCCAGCTCGACTTTGAATCAAACATGGACACAACGGGGGCGAGTACTTTCTCACCAAATTCTTGTTCAAGCAACGCGCCCATACAAGAAAAGATGCATATTATTTATTTCAGGTGAAACAGATCATTATCTGCAGAGCATCACTTTCATGCTTTAGGATCTGCCACATCATTTCATGTGTAATCTGAATAGTTGTTTCCCCCTCATATGCCGCGGAATCAATTCTCGACATACACCGCAAACTACTGACCTTTTAAATGGGCAAGAATGGATCTTAATCTGAAAATTGTAAATATTCCTCTCTTTTTTTATACACGTTACAGCTTTGGATTCTTCAACACTGCTTGTCAACATAACGCAAAATTTCTTGCCCCCCCCCCTCCTTCCAAAAGAAGCAAGGCAAACAAAAAGAAACGACTTAAACACCAAGCAAATGGCACAGATTCGCAACAGTTCATGGGCCAAAATACTTCGTGTAACAATAGTTTGTTTTGGGGGGGGGGGGGGGGGGGGGGGAGAAAATACTTCGAGTGACAACTGCGAAGGGCCATAGAAATGACCCGATCGGACGGAGCACGAGCAGCTCGTGACACGGAAAAAGTGCATGGAGTATGGGACATCCGATAGCACTCAATATGAGAGAGAGAGAGAGAGAGAGAGAGAGAGAGAGGAGTATCTCCCAGCAATCAAGCTCTGGCGCCGATCTGATAGGGCTGCAGTGTGGAAACAATCACATTTCGCCTGTCCGAAATGGTAGTGCACCAAGGGAGGGGGGGAGGGGGAGACGCCATGAACACGGGAATGATTACTATCAGCAAGCTGGACAGTGTAGGGGCTTCCATAATGGGAGACACATTAGGATGAGCGCATGAGCACAGAAAGCTCCTTACAGCACGCGCATTCGCTACTCTGGCGCCTTTATGTTTACATTGTCCAAATTAAAAGACCGACCGTGTCATTTCGACTGTTGCTAGTGGTGTACTTCACAGCAGCAAAAGTTCAGCTGACAATAGGCCTCCATACACTGAAGTGAGCGTAAATGAAACAAACACGCACCACCACAACACACATTTTTACAATGAACTATAAAAAGCGTTTTTTGTTTTTCTCAAGGAGCCCATTTTGAACAATGGCTGGAGTTGAGTCAGTTTTACCCTCACTCGTTCTCATAACCCCACCCTCCCCGAGCAATGCCTGAAAGTCTCCAATCCACACCCCCCCCCCCCCCCCCCCCCCCCCAAACAATCCTTGGTCTTGATGCTATCTGGATACGAGCAGAGATGGGCATCGGCGGGGACAGGGTGACCTAAACCCAATGCCAACAGGAGGAGCTCCGTCTTCCTCCGTCGCTGGCACTGACCCCGGAGGATTAGCCGTCAGTGTCCGTGCCGTGGGAGACCACCAGTAGCTGTCAAGATCCTATCGGCGGGCACACAGACAGGAGAACGCAGGGGGGAAAATTTCAATCAGATTGTGAGTGGCCAATACCCGAATACCTTCCACCCTGGTCACTCCTTAGCGGGCTGGTTGTTGTCCGAGGTGATCCGCAAAGCACAACTCCCCTCTCTCTCTCTTTCTCTCTCTCTCCTCTCTCTCCAAGTCCACAATCTCTCTCTCTCTCTCTCTCTCTCTCTCTCCTCTCTCTCATCTCTCTCTCTCTCTCTCTCCAATCCACAATCTCTCTCTCTCTCTCTCTCTCTCTCTCTCTCTCTCTCTCTCTCTGTCCACAATCTCTCTCTCTCTCTCTCTCTCTCTCTCTCTCTCTCCTCTCCTCTCTCTCCCTCCAAGTCCCCAATCTCTCGCCCCCCCCCCCTCGTCTGGTCCCCCCCTCCTCTCTCTCTCCTCCAAGTCCCCAATCTCTCTTCGCTCCCCCCCCCCCCCACCCCGTCTGGTTCTACCCCCTCCTCCTCTCCCCAACTGTCTGCCCTCCCCCACTTCCTCTCCCGGACAGTCTGGACGATGGAAGTGGTATTTTGTCATCTGATTGTTGAGGAATCTCTCTCCCCCCCCCCCCCCCCCCCCCCCTCCCCAACGTACTCTCGACATGAAGGGTTGTCTATCGGCTGTCTATCTGTGTTCCAGTTCAAGCTGAACCTCCTGTGACGTTGTGAAGAAGAACTCTGGTGACGGCGACGATCATCGTGATTAAAACTCCCTTTCTAACGTAAAACATGAGGGGGATTTGCGATGCTCCACAGAGACGGAAACGGTAAACACACTGAGCTCAGCTCTTTTTCTCTTAAGGCTACAAACCGGACGCGTCAGCTTCTCCATGTGTGCGCGCAAGTTTTAGTTCATATAAACAAGTTTTAAGGTTATTTCTGAAGATGCAACGCCTTCCGGTGGAAACAAATTTGATTTTCCGGTGCTCTCGTTCAGGTTTTTTTTTCTCTCTTTAATTCTACAATGAAAAAAAAAATTACGAACACTTACATAATAGTATCGATTTCATTTGTTGTTGATGTTTTCTATTTGAACAGACCTAGAGAAAACTGTGTAAGCGATAGGCATGGGAGGGAACGGAGGGCACGGTGGAAAGGAGGCTGGGGGCGAGGTGCAGAATCCATCCATCCGCATATGAGCACGCGTACGCCAACGCGGACTGACAGACGTCAAGACAACTTCATGAAGCCATAAATCCCGCCATCCCCCTCTCACTCGTCCATCAGAGAGCGGCGTCCGGCCGATGAAGCGTCCTATCAGGACAGGGAGGCAACTCAATTAATTAAAGGCTCAGGGCCGATCATAGGATCACTCGTTCAGACCCTCATCCCCTCCCTTCCTCCGGGCCATAGACGTTTGACACTCGACTGCTGGTGGCCAGTCACCCCCCCCCCCCCCCCCTTTCCTTCGCTCGCTCCCCCTCCACACCCCACATACATCACCGCTCACGTCACTTGCCACGTCACTTCTCCCCAACCGTCGCTGACGTAAGTGCACGTGGGCGCCGGGCGAAGGAGGCGATGAGCCCCGCGGGCCGGGTGCTTACCGGTTGAGCCCGCGACAGTTCGGGGAGATGAATGGGGATAAACAGGCCGTTTGCCAGGCTGATTCTTCACTGTCGCTCTCTGCCATGAGAATCGTTAGTTCACTGGTAATCCTCATGCAAGTGGGACGACGACTGGCCGGCCAGTCAACGAGGATAAACCAACGTCATTTGATCCCCCCCCCCTCCCCCTTCCCTTCTTCTAGACAGTATGTCACTTATTTTTCCTTTCTTCCTCGAGTTGATCAATTGAGGCAATGCTTAGGCAACAATATGCTTATGAACACTGTGCTATATGCACATCCCTTTAATTACATTATCACCGTTATTGGTTTTGCTGTTGTGTGGCGGCAGGAGTAGGAAGGGAAGGAGGAGGGCGGGTGGGAGGGGGAGATGAGTCATGAAGCAGGAGTGGGAAGCTGGGAAAATGAACTTAAAAAAAAATCATGAACAAGACTTTATAAAACGCAAGCATAGCAAGTATAAAAAGGGGAGAAGGGAGGTGGGAGGAAAGCAAAGGAAAGAAATCGTTTTCTGGGATTCATTCACGTGTCTGCACTGTCACGACTTTCCAACAATGCATGGTGTTCAATGCCCACGGGCATGTCAAGTGCCAAATGATAAAACAACTTACCCAAGAGTTTCAGTGTGTGCGTGTGCGTGTGCGCGATACTGTTTTGCAATACTGGTTATTACATTTGGGGTCTTTCGAACTGTGGCCATCAAATCAAAAGACCGATTTGTTCACTTCGTGAATGCAATCCAGTTGGGTTTTTTTTTTCCCATTTTATTATCGTTTTTCTTTTTCACGTTTGACAGTTGAAATAGAAGTAGCATATTATGTCACGCATACGTTAAATGCTGTTCGTCAAATAACTGCCGTGTGATCGCAAAAGACGCTAAACTGCAAGCAGACGTACAAGAGAGCGAGTTCAGATAGCCTGGCATTTGAGACAACTACATTTTGTATTTACATGCACACTACTGCAGTACGACAAACCATTTGCTACCCACATGATTGACCATGATGCCGTTGTCATTCACAGTCTACCAGCTAATTAACAATGCCAGTCATTGACTACAAAATACGTTGGCTTTTTTGTTTGTTTTTTTTTCGTCGCCAACTGCACTGTTATTTCAAAGGTAATCCCTTATATTCAATCATTTTTCATCATAACTTAGTACAAATCAATCTAAAAATCATATAAATCTCTCTCCTTTCGATGCAACACTTTTTTCCCCTTTCTCCTCAAGACCCAAGATACCGACGATCTTACTCTAAACGTGGAATCGCTACGTCAACACCATAATTCTCATTGCATTTTGTTTAAGAGTTACTTTGAGAACAAGGCCCTCAAACATCTGAACGTGGGTCACGGCCTTTAGAGGCCAACGAAAGAAGAGTCTGCAAACGGGAACACTGCAGCACTCTTTCTACCTGTCGGCAGGTAAGCTAGCTAGCTAGCAAGTCAGGAAGGAGAGTGCGGGATTGTGTGGCGGCGCACATAACTGTCGCTCGGCCTTGGGACGTTTAAATCAGTCTGGTGCCAGATGCCGCCTGACGGCCTGAGTGACGTTTGTGTCCACAGCCTTGACGACACGTCACCCCGGCAGCCACAGGGGCAGGGCGCGTTCAGAGTGCCCGGCGTCACTCAAGGCCTGGTGACTGGGGTGGGCTGGCTCTTCCTCACACGGCTCGCTACTTCCTATGAATGTAGTATCTCTCTCTCTCACACACACACTTACACGCACACACACCGGACCTTTGTCGCAACCTGTGACTTCAACCCTCAGCAGGTACGTAGCTGGGCGGGA
The DNA here is from genome assembly GCA_018398815.1 of Conus ventricosus. Classification (NCBI taxonomy): domain Eukaryota; kingdom Metazoa; phylum Mollusca; class Gastropoda; order Neogastropoda; family Conidae; genus Conus; species Conus ventricosus. Next base: position 42,677,240 of record CM031601.1, read on the forward strand.
AAGAAGGGGCAGGAGGGGGGGGGGGGGGGGGGGGGGGGGGGGGGGGGAGTGGGGGCGATAGGTAGGTGTCAAAAATCTGAACCACTTTTATAAAAGCCCCCATACCACCTCCACCTCAACCTCCAGCCCTCCCTCCCCCCCCCCCCCCTCTCTCCTCTCTCTCTGCGTCTGTGCCTGCCTTTCTTTAAGTACGAATGATTCTTGAGGCTGACTATCTATAATTTGAAAACATACGAACCGCTAGAAGGTAAACAACACTTCTACAACATCCGTCATGATTACATATTCCGGAGAGTTGGAGAATCTTCCGGTTTTCTGATCAAAATCAATATCCCGATGCATAAACACACCGCCTGTTTGTCAAGCATTTCATCCAATGAGAAAACCACATCTGAAGTAACAATAACACAAAATGATGTGAAAATACTCCCGACCAATGTGGAAGTAAAATAACTGCAAGCATAAACTACATGCGCCTGTCAGCCCACGACACTGCAAACATTTCCACAGTTC
>CM031601.1:42682752-42692752 GCA_018398815.1 Conus ventricosus
AGCGCTCCGCCCATCACGTGGCGCTCGTTCCTTTCAACGGTCACTCACTGGGATACCATCACGACAGATTGTCAGTGATCTTCACCCTCAGCCCAGGTAAAGCACGGCGGAGCAGCGCAGCGTAGTGCGCTTGAGCCTGTCCGTCTGTCCGTTAGGCGACTGTAAAAATGATCGGATAGTTTAATACAGACCAGGTGAACACCCAGGACGCTTTCGGAGCTGTCATCATATGGGTTAAAGAAAGTCCTGTCCACAAAACGACTGCAATAAACAGAACGTAACGTACAACACATTCATAACATGATAGCTTATCTTTTGATGTCTCTAGAGCGCCTGCCATTCCCCTTAATGATGAGCATAATGGTGTTACCTGTAAAATTCCTAGAAGCCATTTATGCGCAGTTACTGCAGAAAGAAACGGCTAGTGAAGTGTTCACTCTTAAACAGTGCTGACACCCAATCACTAGTCTACAAAACCTTGCATGTTATAAATAGCATAAAAGAAAAAAAAATGAGCGAAGATTTTTGTTGAATATACGTTAGTGGTCCCCAACAGCAGAAAAATAGTGAACAGTGTTAAAAAAAAAAAAAGAAGAAGAAAAACAAGAAGAGCAAAACTGAAAAAAAAATGCAGTCAATGAGAAGTTGAAAGTGAAAACTACAGAGAGAGAATTTTAAAAAGCGAGGATACAAATGTTATAATGAGAGAGCCGTCGGCCTTCTCAATGGCATCCAGTTGGTTTGCGGGATGAATAATGACAGATCTACAAACAGATTCCATGCTGAGGTCTATGGGAACAAATCTTGAAGGAAACACTGGAAAGCGAATAACTTGAAAGGAGTGAGAAAGAACAAGAATGACAGTCACGTTATGGCGCTAAGGACCGGCATCTATAATTTCAACGAACCAACGTCGTTTTCCTTTTTCTGGATTATCTGTGCGTTAGGTTACCTTTGGGCACGGCCTTACATAATGGACTACTGATTCGTGAGAGTCCCTTTCCTCCAACCTCCTCAATTCCGTCTTCTCCTCTCCCCAGAATCATTATACGGGCGGATGATGACAGGATCGCTCAAATCACAGTTGCATTCAGAACCAACGCCAAATGAAAAAGTACGCTTCACACGAACCCAGTTTTAGGGTTGGAAATGATGTAGGCCTATCCAGGGTGACAACCCTACCTCCAGGATGGAAAGCTGCTCTGGCGATCTTTCAAAATACTTTCCGCAAAACTGACGAGAGCTCATTAAACATCCAAACTGGGTCCAGTTTCCTTATATGCCCTGGCAAGACATTCCAACACTGTCTACGGAAAAATCGCGGCAACAGCAGCTGACAGCACATATATGGACTGATCTCCAAAGCGCCTTTTCTCCCTAAGGACAAAATCATATTGTACTGCATTAAAAACAAACAAACAAACAAAACTAAAACAAACAAACAAACCACGCTAAATTTGTGACATGGTTATGATTAAACTGTACTGCATTCCGTTGTGCAACCTCACCGTCACCACAGAGTTTGTCGATGTGAAATTTGGCCAACTCTCCCAGTTGCAGTATCAGTACGGCACCACCCGAATTTCCCCCAATTTGTGGTGGTCTGTCTGACAGTGGTTTTATTCATGTTTCAAAGGGGATCTCCAAACAGATTTTTGCCCCGGATCCCTCTCGTTATTGCGGCTTCTATTTGACTTGCCCTGAGTGTTCAACGGGACCTCCGCTTAGTCATAAGAACCCATAGGCTTTACGTTCCGCATGTCTAATCACTTGTGTGTGTGGTGTGGTACGTGCATGCATGCATTCCGGAAGGGTAAAATAAGTAGCAGAGCTTGCAAAGAGGACGGAGACGGCAGGCGATGGGAGCTGGCAGGCCAGGCTGCTGGCAAGAGGCTGGCTGGGCCCCCCTGGAGCAGCCTGGGAGTCTGGCCAGCACAACGAGCTGGCTCACACACTTGAGGGGCTCATCTCCTCCAATGAGCACGCTAACTCGCCTCGCCAAAAGCCCCCCCCCCCCCCCCCCCCCCCCTTTTTTTTTTCTTCTTCTTGTTTTGAAGAGGGCCCCCAAACAGAGGCCAGGGGAGCCACTTACCTCGCCTCGTTCTCTCCCCTGACAGCCCCCAGCCCATGATGAATTGGACTGTACCGCCCTGCAGCACTTCATCGGAGGTTCAAGACCATTCCTCACCAATAAACGTCGAGAAATTGAGGTTTTAAGGGCCCGGGATATACCCGCTCGTAATTTCAGACGACGGCCCCCGGGACATGAAAATAAAATTGAGTCAAGCTGGCTGCACTGTAAAACACACCTTTTACGATCTCGCCTTGGCCGCCGGCCCGCAGTGAAAGCGTTCAGAGCGCTGTTCAGCTGGCTCATCTCTGACTGCTCCCACCCCCCCCCCCCCCCCCCCCCCCCCCCCCGCCTACCGGTCTGGGTCTAAAACAGCATCGCTGGTACGGCTTGGAGGAAGTGACGACTTGGCCGTCAACCATCTGCTTTCTTTCTTTCCTAAGCTCTTTCTGTCACGCCCTTTCGCACCTGCTCTCTCAGCCCCATCCCACCCCACCCCCCTCCCTCCTCGTGTATTCATACATTCAGCCAACCTTCCTCCCCCCCCCCCCCTCCCTTTCCCTGATAGGTGTCTACGACAGGGAAGTTTCGTACCCTCACCCTACCGTACATTCTAAGCTTATACCGCATTACGGCCATCCACCCACGTCCCCTCGTATCTCTCTCTGTGTCTCTCGCATACATTGTTATAAGCAACTCCCCGCCCCCACCCCACCCGCGAGGTCTAAATGGTCTGAGAATTATTTGTCCTTACTAGAGCTTCGGGCTAATAGGACGTTAATCTCACCATTCACACCCTCTCACTCCCACCCTGACTGACCCCCCCCCCCCCCCCTTCTCCTCCCCCACAGTCCCTTCCGGCTCTCTCCTTCTAAATTGTACATTACGCGCACAGCTTGTCGTTAGGATTTCCCACAATCTACACACAGACATGGGAGTTGTCCCCCTCTCCTGGCTTCAGCCTCCTGCTTCTTTCGCCATGTCCCCCCTGCCGATTTGTTGCTGGGCTGCCTGTTGGGCTGGGGCCAGTGGAGCTCGATGGGTACAATGGATGTAACGGGCCAAAAATAATTCTCACGTCGACTTGGCTTATGAGCTCTCTCTTTCTCTCTGTCTCTCCTCTCTCTGCGTGCGTGTTGTGTGTATGTGTGTTCAATGCGACATGTAAATATCAGAGCACATTTCTTGTGTACGTAAAATGTGGTCGTTGCGTCACGTAAGCTGTAGTTAAAAAAAAGAACACACACACACACACACAAAGACAAAACTCTCAGACACAAAAATACGTCAACTGAGCACACGTTCATTCACACTTTATAGTCAAAATATATTGACAGGTCTTTCGATGCAAGGTTTGGAGTTCACCTTGCTCGTAAGAGCGCTTGTTCTGTCTACAGACACAGTCTAACCTATCATTTTGGCCCTCCGACATTTTAGTATCAAGTCTTTAACCTTCCTCACGTGTCAATAACCTTCATCCATTTCATGTGTCAATAACCTGACTGAACTGCTGTTGTTGTTTTTTTAACAAAAATGTGGCCTTGAAGCAAAACATCCGACCTGCTTCTCATTAAAAAAAAAAAAAAAAAAAAAGAAAAAAGCTGTTCCTGTGTTGCTGTCCCCTTCCCTCCTCCCTGCCGCGCCACCCTCAGGACAGGACTGTTTTTTTGTTTTTTTACTACGTTTGAAAGATGTCGGAGTGAGTTTAGCGTCACATCCCTTTACACGTGTCACGAGGTTGTTTTTGCGCAAGGAGAGTTATTTTCGGCGTGCGCAATACGTTCTGACGGTTATTTCTTGCCGAAAGTCCCCATGAATATACTTGGCGTGACAGTCTATTTGGCGTGTTCCACCAATTCTTGTTTCTGAGCTATCGTCCTCTGTGTCAAAGGGGATTGTAATCAAATGGCTGAAGGTATCGTCCTCTGTGTCAAAGGGGATTGTAATCAAATGGCTGAAGGTATCGTCCTTTGTGTCAAAAGGGGATTGTAATCAAATGGCTGAAGGTATCGTCCTTTGTGTCAAAAGGGGATTGTAATCAAATGGCTGAAGGTATCGTCCTCTGTGTCAAAGGGGATTGTAATCAAATGGCTGAAGGTATCGTCCTCTGTGTCAAAGGGGCCTGTACTCCCATGGCTGAAGCTATCGTCCTTTGTGTCAAAGGGGCATGCACTCCAATGGCTGAACATTCGGCTGGGAGCTGGCGATTTTGAGTTCGAACAATTCGTGGGGTCGCATTTTATGATTGAGAAACCCTCTTTGTAGGGGCCTACACCCAGCAGTGCATAGCGACATGTTTCAGTTGAGGCCACATCAACCGGTCTTTTACAGTTTGGTGGGGTGGACGTTAAACCTACAGCAAGTTGTTCTTTTTAATTCGTACGAACCTAATCGTGGCCTTGCACGATCCCTGGTTTCTTTCTTGATTGAACATGACGAGCCACGTTCTTATTCACCCAGTTTTTCTTGTTTCCCTCAAAGGAGAGAACTCATTCCGATACCCGACAAAACACCGCTCGCTTGACTCAGACTCAAGACTTAAATTGTCACAAGAACCCTTAAGAGTCTATAGACACGACATGGTACTATGAGAAATCGTAATTAACTGACGGACCATACTCATCTGGGCCATATTGGGAGCCATTACTGAAAGCGGAAGATACACGAACACTCCCGAGAGAAGACAGAAAATGCTCAGCATGTGCCGAGGTCGAAGATGAAGCTCGTTTTCTGGACTGCTGCTCTAGATACGAACTGCTACGACTGAAGCTAACAGAGCAGCTATCAAAATATATGCTAAACCTACGAACTGCTACGACTGAAGCTAACAGAGCAGCTATCAAAATATATGCTAAACCTACGAACTGCTACGACTGAAGCTAACAGAGCAGCTATCAAATATATGCTAAACCTACGAACTGCTACGACTGAAGCTAACAGAGCAGCTATCAAAATATATGCTAAACCTACGAACTGCTACGACTGAAGCTAACAGAGCAGCTATCAAAATATATGCTAAACCTACGAACTGCTACGACTGAAGCTAACAGAGCAGCTATCAAAATATATGCTAAACCTACGAACTGCTACGACTGAAGCTAAACAGAGCAGCTATCAAAATATATGCTAAACCTACCAACTGCTACGACTGAAGCTAACAGAGCAGCTATCAAAATATATGCTAAACTACGAACTGCTACGACTGAAGCTAACAGAGCAGCTATCAAAATATATGCTAAACCTACGAACTGCTACGACTGAAGCTAACAGAGCAGCTATCAAAATATATGCTAAACCTACGAACTGCTACGACTGAAGCTAACAGAGCAGCTATCAAAATATATGCTAAACCTACGAACTGCTACGACTGAAGCTAACAGAGCAGCTATCAAAATATATGCTAAACCTACGAACTGCTACGACTGAAGCTAACAGAGCAGCTATCAAAATATTATGCTAAACCTACCAACTGCTACGACTGAAGCTAACAGAGCAGCTATCAAAATATATGCTAAACCTACGAACTGCTACGACTGAAGCTAACAGAGCAGCTATCAAAATATATGCTAAACTACGAACTGCTACGACTGAAGCTAACAGAGCAGCTATCAAAATATATGCTAAACCTACGAACTGCTACGACTGAAGCTAACAGAGCAGCTATCAAAATATATGCTAAACCTACCAACTGCTACGACTGAAGCTAACAGAGCAGCTATCAAATATATGCTAAACCCAAACTTGCAAAAGCTATGCCTAAGTCAAATGCTAGCAATGACGATCTACAAAGTTATATTGCCAATTCATACTGCCGCTCGCTGACGTTCGACTGAAATCTAATTTTATTCTATAGATCATTTGGCTATTCAGACTGAGATTGTTTTAAGAAGGTTGTGAAATCGATTTTAATCATCTTTCCGCCCGTAATTTCACATCTTTATTTTCAAAACAGTGCTAACTCTGAATCAATATGCGGCCGTATTGAAAGCCATGTTCATTTACGGTTCGACAGTTGCCAATTCAGGACAACCAACCACACTTTCATCATCTCCGTCACTCTGATATGGTTACTTCCCTTTGAGCGAAGCTGAACCGTTCCCACAGATTACTGAGAGATCCTTTTCTTCGCGAACTTAGGATCACCGGTTAAGCGTCACTCTAACGATGCTTGGATCGCGGAATTAAAAGACCGCGCAATTAACAACAAAGAAAACGATCGCCGAGACTGCATAACTCAAGACAACGTTGGCTCGTGAAATAAAAGTTCGCTCGATTAAAAACGGCCTCAGCTGACAAGAATTAAGCATGTGCCTATACCAAGGGTGGTGGTTCCAATGAATCCAAACTTCATGCCCTCTCTAAGCTGTCAGCAAATAGCGATGCAGGCGCACAGGAAGAAAGCACCGTGGGGACGATTAATGCCCTGCCATCCTGAAAGAATAAATGGAGACAATAAAAACGCTGCAATACTGAAAAACCATCAAGTACAAATAAATAACTCCGTTTGATCTTTGTTAGTCGGTTAGAATCGATGTCGGTTCAGCTTAGTTTAATCATAGCAAAGTTCATTACACAGGCCCTTTTAGGGCTGTCACCATATTTTTAAAAAAAAAGAAAGAAAAAAGTCCCCATCCCCAACCACCACACACACACAACATAATACATACATACACACACACATAAGTAAGTAAAAAGACATCTATTCATTCATCCCCAGCACCCCTCAGGGGGAGGGGGGGGGGAGGGGAGAACAAGAAGGAGAGTAGAAAGGAGATCGTGCCACCAAGGTTTCAAAGGACTGAAGAGGTACTCACAAGAACGCCGGATCATGCTGAACTAAACGATAATACAGCAAGTTGCAGGGCAAATGCCCCGACCTGAGCATAAATCGAGGTGTAGTAAACACACACACACACACACATTTTGTGATCGAATCGTGCGCGTCAAGAAAAACGGACTGCAGCGATTGGCGAAATGTCAGTACACTGTGAGTGTTTATCATTAACATAATCAATTAATGTAGTTATCAACTGTTACTTCTCCAATTATTTATTTACGATTCATTAATCTGGAACGTGAGTGGGTGTGGTACGTTGGGGAGAAAAAGTGCCACCCCCACACTCCACCCCGATCGCTCTCTCAACATCTCTCCTCCTCCCTGAAGGAATAAAGTGTCATCTGTTAAACTGCTGAGTGAGCGAGAAATGCAAGTGTTGTCATTGCAAGATTTCCTTTCTGACCACACCTTCCCCATCCCCACCCCTTCCCTCCTATCACATAGCTTATTTCCTGCCAAGGAAGGAACACGCCACCCTCCGGTGGAAACAGACAAAAGTGACATATACGTAGAAGCTCAGATGTGTATTGATTACAAGCAAATCGAGAAAAAGGGACACAAAGAGAGAGAGAGAGAGAGAGAGAGAGAGAGAAAGATTCGGATGGTCTATTCCTATAGGCCTTGGCCTCTTATGAAGGGGTGAGTGAACACACACACACACACACACACAGAGAGAGAAGAGAGAGAGAGAGAGAGAGAGAGAGAGAGAGAGAGAGAGAGAGAGAGAGAGAGAGAGATCTGGACAACTTCGTTCAATACACACTAGACTACAGATCTCACCAGACCAGCGATACAGAAAAAAAGGACCTGACGAAACATCGTAACACAAACGGAAAAAAAAAAAAAAAAAAACCAAGAAAGAAAAGAATGAAACCGAAATGATACAGAAGTGGAAGACTAGACTCAGTCTAGACCCTCACAGCAGCAGCAAAACCTGGAAGACGAACAAAAGGAAAAAAACAAAAAAAACTTGACAACAGCCACAGTACACATAGGGGGTGGGTGGGTGGGTGGGCCTTCCTCTTCAATTCCGCTCGTGCACGACAGCGGGCAGGTTGGTTAATTAAGGACATGTTCCTTCCTCCTCTCACTGAAATGCCTTCTTCTCCCTTGATCCCCCTACCCCACCCCAACCCCTCCACCGCCCACCGACGACGCCTGTTGTGTGTGTGTGTGTGTGTGTGTGTGTGTGTGTGTGTGAGTGTGTGTGTGTGTGTGTGTGTGTGCGTGCGTGCGTGTGAGGGGGAGGGTGAGGAGACAACGGGAGGGGGAGGACAGAAAGGGAAAGGAATCAAGTTGAGGGGAGGAAGGAGACGGACAGGAGGGAAAGACCGGAGAGACGGTTGGGGTGGGTAGAGGCACAAGACAAGACTTGTGGAGTGGAGCTCGCTAGCCAGCCAGGCAGTGTCTCCGTGGCGCCAGAGCCTGCCAGCGCAGGGAGTAAGTGAGCAGGTTGGTAATTGAAAACAGCTTGTTGCTGGCTCCATTCACTTTACCTCCCACCCCCCGCCCCACTCCACACCTCGCACTCCTCCTCTCTCCCTTCCCTTCCACCCCACACAGGCTGGTATGAAGTGAGCAGTCTCACCACCCACCCCCAACACTCGCCCCCCCCCCTCCACCCCCCCCCACTCCACACCCCTCCTCTCTCCTTCCCTTCCACCCTCACAGCGCAGGTTATGAAGTGAGCAGTCTCACCACCACCCCCCAACACTCGCCCCCCACCCCCACCCCCCGCCCCCCTCCACCCCCCGCCCCACTCCACACCCCGCAACTCCTCCTCTCTCCCTTCCCTTCCACCCTCACACAGGCTGGTATGAAGTGAGCAGTCTCACCACCCACCCCCCAACACTCGCCCCCCCCCCCCCCCTCCACCCCCCTCGCCACTTCAACGCTTGTCAAGTCACCACCCACCCACCCGTCTACCCCCATTCTCCCCTTTAACTGCTAAAGGGGGGAGGGGGGGGGGGGAGATACAATACAAGTTTGCTTTGCTTTTGCTACTCAGGGCAGACTCCGACTTTTGCAAAGCAAGCAAGCGAGCGCCCCCCTGATTTATGCACTCTTTCACTGAGCGGACTGTCAATAATCACGGAGGAGGCAAACTAAACAAAACAACAGATAGAAAAAAAAGGAAAGTAAAGACAAGGCGGGAGGAAGAGGGGGTGACAGGGGTATGGAAGGGGAGAAGAGAGGTGGAGGTGTGGGTGGGAGGCCACGCGGCTGCGTTCATGCAGCACGCAACAAACAAACAAAAGTTTCTGAACACAAACAAACAGAACAGCACCACGGACACCTTGAAACGATTTGCTCGCTGTGAAATGACCGCGACGTTTTGGAGCTCAAAACATTTTTGTTCAACCCGATTTTTCCTCTTTTAATTAAACAACAACACGAAACACACACACACACACACACACACGCACTGATGCCTGGTTGGCTCTGCTGATTACAGCACCGAATTCACAGTCCAATATTGCGACTTCGAATCACGCTGGACCCAACACGAAATAATTATGACCACTTTGGCTTCCCATCCTGCAGCGATGTCGCTCTGGTGGTCTAATGCAGTAGTGTGAAGATAGGCCCCTTCTCCCCAACCCTCCTGGGATGGTTATTCCCTTCTGCCATGTCGTTTCAGGTAGGTGTGGATGTTAAACCTGAATCTGACAAGCAAACATAAATACCAAGCACGCACACGCACACACACACACACACACAACTGTATTCTCTCCCCCCCCCCCCCTACTAAAAAAAAACCAAAAACAACACCGACAATAAAGACCTAAACCTAACCACAGCTACCATGCAATCACCCCCGTCTCCCTCATGTTTTTTTTCTTCCACGTAGTGCACGTCTTCAAAACCAACCCTGTTTTCTTCAGATCCAGAAAGCCAAACAAAACCAAAACAACCCATCTTCTCTCTGCTCGATTTAGTTGTTCAAAGCCTTGAGCTAAAAGAAAAAAAAAAGCAACAACAAAAAAACCCTTAACAAACAAAAACAAACAGAAGGAACAACACAAACACAGGGGGAGGGGGGATCATTGCCACTTGGTAGAACGTTTCCCTTCACTGCCCCTCCACAGCAA
>CM031601.1:42700252-42730252 GCA_018398815.1 Conus ventricosus
GCGGCCAAGCCGGGAAGGACTGAAGACAATGAGATGAAAGAGACTGAGCATCCCCACCATCCTCCCCTCCCCCACCACCGGACCAGGCAGCTGAAGGAGCCGAGGAGGAGGAAGCAGGCGGGGACTGCATCGCGGCACCGTGTCACAGCCCCCGCTAGTGCAAAGCAGCGGGCGTGCGGTGCGTTGGGACTGATCAACCGACACCACCACACTCAGCTTTTCCTGCAGGCCTCGACGGCGGTGCCAAGGGTGTTGGAGACAGCCCGAGCTTTTGATGAGGAGCAGCAGCTCGAAGCAAGCACGGACATTCCACAGGGCTTTGTGGTGTTACGGTGTCAACGGTGTTCAACTCCCCACAGTGACGTCAGCTGTCGACTCGCAACCTGGCGGTTACCTACCTGCGCCCAGCCCACCCTCTACCTGCCACTTTACCGTGTGTGAAGCGCGTGTTTAGCCACTGTGAGTTCCCAAAAAGGGGGAATACTTGGAGGTCTGCTGCCAGTACTGCTGACGCTATTCAAAAGGATTATCCCTGCTGTGTTTAGCCAGTCTCCCCGTCATTACGAAACCACACGTAACAGTCGACCAGGAAAATCGGTCGTAACTCCACCTCCTCCCACAAATCACAGTGTAAACCCCATACTTCGTTACCTGAAGTGTTCGGGGCCGAGGCGTGTCCGCCCCTTGGTCTTAAAGCAAAGTGAAGCGAGGGAGTGTTTGCGGGAAGCAGAGGTGTTTGTGTATCATCGGATCCCCTGATCTCAGCTGGAGGGGGGCAAGCTAGCGAAGGGAAGGAGATACCGCAGCCCTGCATCCGGCGCCGCACGTGTGTGCTTTTCCTGTCAGCCTCACAGCCATCTGGGGGTCAGGTGACAGCCGCTGAACACACCACACCGCCACACGGAGCTCCCTTTACATACAGTCACTGCTTCATTATGCAGTCCAAGAGTTAGGCAGGATTCACTCTGCTCTTCACCTCGCCGCCTCCCAGACAGAAAGCCTTAGGGGAAGATTAAAACTAGGAACAGACACACCAATCTATGACCTCAGTCCTTACGCAATCTTACATTTCAAGGATTTATTTGGGACAGCAAAAAACTCCAACGCATCCAGCCTGCAATATATATTCCTTTTAGTGGTTCAGACAGCAGAGTTTTAAACTCGTTCCCTATGTTACACCACCATTACGTGGCCCCACACAGCAATACACCACAGCCGGGTTGAAGAGTGCCGAGTGACATTCATTGTCCCATCCTGCTATCATCATCATCATCCCCATCCTGCTATCATCATCATCATCATCATCATCCCCTTTCGAGCAGTAGATCCACGACACATCCCCACCATGCTGCTGGAAGGCACCAGCCCCGAGATGCTGACGGCCCAGTCCAAGCTGCTCTTCCAGATCAACAAGTACTACAATGAGCGCGTGCACGCGCGCAAGGCCTCCACGGCCAAGACGATCCGCGAGGTGTGCAAGGTGGTCCAGGACGTCCTCAAGGAGGTGGAGGTGCAGGAGCCCCGCTTCATCTCCTCCCTCACCGAGGTCAACGGCAGGTAAGAGCTCCAGCACCCGGCACAGTCCTCGCCGGGTTCGCTTAACTTCCACAAGTAGTTAACCCCGTCCAACGAAGCTGAAGGTTCTGAACCTCTAGAGAACGTAGATGGAATCCGAAGGCTTCACAAGCATATCCACAACGTCACCAATCCACAGAAACAGGGGACTGCGGTTTCCTAACAACGAACAGCAACCAGATCATCTACAACCTCTTTATACAAACAGCAGGTAGCTAAATTTCTTCTACAACTTGTTAGAACCAGGAGTAACAGCTTTCCCACAGTTTTAACAGTTTCAATCCTGTCCTTTAAACATGAAATTAAACACAAGGCACAATTTCGCTGACATGACTCCGATCCGGCACACGCACGTGCAGCGCCACATGACGTCAACCGAGTCAGCAGCGCGGCTTGCGCCGTGTTCAGGTCCCAGGACATTAAGAGCTAATGACAGGACACAGCCACGGGCCAATTAACACCACGGCCTCCGTGCAGACTATGCACAGCGGACCGGAAAGGTAAGCACCGGCTCGGGTTCCACGACCTCTCTGAACCATCCCGTCACACCGCAAAGACTCGCAACACAGGACGGAGGACGATAGTCGGCTCAAAGACAACATAAAACCCTCCAGGGGGTTCATAAAACACACTCAACTGGGCACGTAAGCGGCACTAAACCGGGCGCATAAAAACCAGCCAAACGCGGCACCACGTACAACACACTCGACTGAAAACGAAACATATAATGAACTGTCGCAACTGCACCCTAAACGCTGCTAGAGTTTCCACGTACATTTGATAAAGTCACAGCTCTAACTACATTAGGTGTTAGGTTTTCTTATGGAGCAAAAGTAACCCATTTGTTTACTGTTTATCGTTTGCTGTTCCCTACCTCATTTCATTTCCAATTTCTAACTACATTGAAAACAAATCACTCCATGATTAAAACACATGATAATAGTAAAAAGATCGGCATGACAGGTACAAAGACAAAACGTGAGCAAAATCTTCTTTTATGGTAACTTCAGCTATGGGAACAAGAGTTACCCTACTCGTTTATTATTTATTATTCACTGTTCCCTGCCTCGTTTCATATTCAATTTCAGCTTAAAGTTCACAACGTTTGTAACGCTGAATATACGTCCATCATAACTAATAAAGATGTAATGACTCGTAATATTTGAATGTAATAATTACCGAAAGCGCCCCAATCCCTAACACAGCTTCAAAATCTTTCCTAAACCGAAACAACCGCAGACATGTTAAAATTCACACAGATCTTGACACGGGTTACGATGTATTTGTGTTTCACAATCCCCCCCCCCCCCCCCCCCCCCCCCATATGAATTTGCTTTAAATCTATTTATTTCCTAAAAACTGCCAATTATTATTATTTTCAGTGGCAAATTCGCAATACTTTGTTACAAAAAAAAGAATTTAAACTGACCGTACTTTGCACACAGCAATGATTATTGAAGAAGCACTTCCCCAAGTCATTCGTTGAATAGGACAGGAAGTCCAACGTTGGCCCCGATGAAGGCTCTAAACTAAGTGTACAGGTATTTCCTGGCTCTTTATTTTCAGAGCAAGAAACACTGCATGCTGTATACCAGTTCACTGCATTGCAAAGCAAACGACTGCGTTGCAATGTTAGCTTCACATGTTATACATAACAACCAGACAAGGAGAACAAAAAATAACCACGTCATTTCTCGGAAGACAACAGTGAAGATTTCACACACACACACACACACACACACACATGGAGAGAAAAAAAAACACCAAGCCATTTCTTGGAAGACAACAGTGAAGTTTTACACCACACACACACACACACACACACACACATGGAGAGAAAAAAAACACCAAGTCATTTCTTGGAAGACAACAGTGAAGTTTTAACACACACACACACACACACACACACACAGAGAGGAACCAAAACATAGGCTTCCTGGTGAAAACTTAAAAAAGAAATTCCTAAAGCAAACATGAAGTGAAAAGAAAAGCCAAGAGCGAATCATGTGGCGAAACACTAGAGTTGTACAAAAACAGGCGTAGATAGCGAGGGGCTGGGTAAGCAGAGGTGAAAGGGGCATGGAGAGGGGGGGGGGGGGGGGGGGGGGGACGAGGGAAGAGGAGGTTCCACTCGTTTCAACTTCTTCCACAGTTGAATCTGTAAATGTGTGAATCACACAAGGGTGTGTGTGTGTGTGTGTGTGTGTGTGTGTTGCGTTACTGCACGTAGAGGCATCAAACCCCCAAGCGATGAAGTGTGCTACAAAAACACACACATTCCGTCAACTTTGGGGCAGCATTCGGGAGGTTTGCCACCAGACGGTGTGTGTGTGTGTGTGTGTGTGTGTGGCGCGCGCGCGCGCGCGCGCTTCACGCCCTTGATGTATTATATTATACAGTACAGCACGAAGAGAAACCGTGGAGAAGAAATGTGCCCTCCTCATCCCCTTTCAGCTCGTTTTTTTTTTTTTTCTATACACGTTGGCCTGATTTAAATGTACATTTCATTTGTTTTATTCCCCGTGATGTGTACAAACTAAACCCTAAAGCAGCAACAAGCCGAAGTTACAGGTGATGTGCTCGCTCGCTCACAACAGGCAGAACAAATACACACGCATCAAACACAGCGGCTATCGATTAAAGTCACAGGTACACAATGCTATGTAAACTACAGGAACCGGCTGCTTTAAAATGTCAGAAATTTGAACAGTAGATGGCAGTCAACTGCCAGGCCTATTGATTTCTCCGGTTTACGTGCTCTGTCATGGGTTGTGGATCTGCCGCTTTCCCTCTTACGATTCAACAGTTTGTTAGCTGGGTTTTTTTTTTTTTTTTTTTAAACAAGCCAGCTGACATTTTGTTGTTTTGTTTATAAATTGTCTTGCTCGCCTTCGTGCATACATGCAGATTGTATTTCTTTATTCAATTTTGTTATTTATTTACTTCATTTGCTGTAAAAAGTACTCTGCCGCCAATTTATTCTTTTAGTTGTTCACTGGGCATCGATGACACGTTTTTGCTTTCATATTACTAGTTCTCATGATGACAACAACGACAATGATAACGAGAATTGTGACTTCAAAATAAAACCAACAACCGGTAGAATACAATTCTCTAATCAAAATCAGAAATAACTGGAAATGATCGACAAAAACGGACGTTACCATCACCATAATAGATCTAATAATGATATCATTACTATAATTATTCTTATTGTTTTGTTATTATTATTTTGCTATTCTGATTTATATCTATCATTAATTGATTTACTTACATTAAAATGAAGAGACGTAGTTTAAGATCGTCTCGGCTGTGACAAAAGGTGCGCGCGCGTGTGTTGTGTTGTGTTGTGTTGTGTTGTGTTGTGTGTGTTGTGTGTGTGTGTGGTGTGTGTGTGCCTAATTATTGTGACGGAACATTTCTCCCGCACGTAATTCGGTCAGTCCGCAGCAGAATAATCTGATCGAATGAAATGGGCATCGGGCCAGTTGGGGCTGACCACTATGATAGGCAAGTTAATTAATACCTTCACCCACACTCCGTTACTGGAAATGAAGAAACTTCAACAGAATTTATAAACACACATTGCAAAGTATGTGCACTTTTTGTTTTCTTTCTACTCCCTTAGTTTCTTTCTGTTTTTATTTCAAATCTTTGCTTTTTATTCAATCCTTTCTTGTTTTTTTTATCTTACTTTCCTTTCATATTATTTCTTCTAAGACAGAATCCTTCATAACACTACAGCCTGCACTGAACAGGTCTGTTCATGAACTAAACGCTAACTAGATGATGAGTAAAAATTACGTAGATACTGAAAGAAAACTGATGCGCGACTGTTTGTAACAAACAGCACTGCGATAATTAGTCTACCACGAAGTAATGATAATGATATTGGCAGCGATTACCATCACCGTGGTTAAGAAAACGTTTCAGATATAACCATCATCAACCTTTATTAAAGACGAAATCATGTACACACAACACACCACACTTCAAGAGTTAATTACCCCCCCCCCCCTCACTCACCACACACACACACACCACACCACACACACAACGGAGAGAGAGATGGGGGGGGGGGGGGGGGGGGACAAACAGGTTCACAGAGGAGGAATCTCGCAGCGCCGTAACAGGTGTGTCAACACAGCCAGTGCTAGCTAACACAGGCCTTCTTGTTGGGCGTGAGAGTCTCGGACACCCGATACCCACAGGCAGACAGACGGACGGAGGAACTAGGTCTAAGCAGTCAAAACTTTCTTACAACGCCCTCCCCACTTCTGTTATTCTCCCCCGCCCCCACATCCGCTCCTCCCTCCCTCCTCACGTTCGAGGCTATTTGTGAACTGAGCGATGCGTGTGTTAAAAAGACACCGGAGGAAAAGAACACGTAAATGTTTTTGTCTTCCCGTTCTGCGAAAATTATTATCTGTTTACCAGTGGATAATATTCGTTGTGTGTGTGTGGTGTGTGTGTGTGTGTGTGTTGTGTGTGTGTCTTCAAAAAAAAACTGAATGGAAAGAACTAGTAAACGTTTTTTTTTCTTCCGTTCAGCGATAATCATTCTGTATGTACCAGTAGATAATAATCGTGTGTGTGTGTGTGTGTGTGTGTGTGTGTGTGTGTGTGTGGGGGTGCGTGGTGCGCGCGTGCGTGCGTGCGCGCGCAAAATAAGTATTACTGCGGGAACAATCAAATGAACAGATGAACACAAAAAATAAAAAAGAATGAAAACCAAGCACATAAACAGTACCGTCCATGTGACAGTAACGAAAGGAGGTGTCATGTGTGAGGGGGAATGAGAGGGGGAATGAGGGGGTGGTGACGAGAAGGGAGAGAACGGAGGGCGCGGGGGGGGGGGGGGGGGGGGGAGAGGGCGTCATGTTGGTTCAGCTCAAGATGACTGGGTGACGACACGGCACTGAATAGACGGAGACAGAACGGCGACCAACGCGCGACGACTTCCAATTAGTCCCGCTGTGCTAACGACGGCCTCTTTGCTCTTTCCAATGTCAGTCCCACCCCACCCCCCACCCCAACAGGTCTTACCTCCCATCTCCCTCCCACGCTCTTAAAAAAAGAAGAAGAAAAAAAGGAAAGAAAGACGAACAATCTCCCACCTTCCTTGCAACTCGGCTCCAGAGCTGTCGGGGCTGCCCCGTCCAAGGATTAGCCTAA
This sequence comes from Conus ventricosus, assembly GCA_018398815.1. NCBI lineage: Eukaryota > Metazoa > Mollusca > Gastropoda > Neogastropoda > Conidae > Conus > Conus ventricosus. The sequence continues at coordinate 42,707,003 of CM031601.1, forward strand.
AACGGGCAGGATTAGAACCGTCAGCATGACCCGACCTTGAGAAAACAAGCGGAACATCTGCTAAGTCGGGGGGGGGGGGGGGGGGGGGGGGGGGGGCGCGAACAGAGCAGGCTTTATGTTGAAATAGAGAAAAAAAAGAAAAGAAAGAAAGAAAAGAAAAAAAGTAGAGGGACACACACACACACACACACACACACACACACAGGCAGGAACTCGCGGTTTAATTAGTTTTGTATGTGTGTGTGTGAAAACACAAAATTAATGTGTATCATGCACTCCGAGATGATGTGGAAGATCAAAACAAAAAAAGGGGTGATGGTGATGGTAGTTTCCATTAAATCCTTTATTTGCAGAGAGAGAGAAAGAGAGAGAGAGAGAGAGAGAGAGAGAGAGAGAGAGGGGGGGGGGGGGAGAGAGGAGGGGGGGGGGAGAGCGTGGTTGTGAGGGGAAGGATTCGTCGTAAAAGACGGCATAACAACAGATCAGACCCTTCAGTTAAATTCAGTAACTGGTGTCGCGCTGCTTAGACTATGGGTCTACAAAGGTGCTTTAGAGAGATGATAAATGAGACGGCCATTCTTCCGCAGGAGTGGGGGGGGGGGGGGGGGGGGGGGGGAGAAGAGAGAGAGAGAGAGAGAGAGAGAGGAGAGAAAAGAGAGAGAGAGGTGTGGGGTGAAAAGATCGCGAAGCAAAACAACCTATCATAAACCACCACACTGCCCCTGCCTTTTCGCCCGCTCCCCCAAGGTTCACTCACTACGTAGGGGTGTTTTGTTTTTCGGTCGGCAGGTACGAGGGCCTGGAGGTCATCTCGCCCAGCGAGTTCGAGGTGGTGCTGTACCTCAACCAGATGGGGGTCTTCAACTTCGTGGACGACGGCTCCATCCCGGGCTGCGCCGTGCTGAAGCTGAGCGACGGGCGGAAGCGGTCCATGTCGCTGTGGGTGGAGTTCATCACGGCCTCGGGCTACCTGTCGGCCCGCAAGATCCGCTCCCGCTTCCAGACGCTGGTGGCGCAGGCGGTGGACAAGTGCAGCTACCGCGACATGGTCAAGATGATCCCGGACACCACGGAGGTCAAGCTACGCATTAAGGAGCGGCACGTGGTGCAGATCACGCCCGCCTTCCGCTGCGCCAGCATCTGGTGCCGCTCCGCCGCCCACTGGCCCACACCCCACACCTCCTGGCCCAACCCCAACCTGGTGGCCGAGGTCAAGACCGAGGGCTTCGACCTGCTGTCCAAGGAGAGCATCTACATGAAGGTGGGTCACGGCGACTGGCAGTCTCCGATCGTCGGCTTGGTCTTGCTGCCCCCCTTCGCTGGTTCCCTTTCGGCTAGCGTTCTTCTTTAGGCTATGAATTAAGTTCAGACCTGGTCACTGCTTTCCAATGTCACTGCTTCTACAATAACTGAGTTGCTTTGAGATTACTATGACACGAAGATCGCTTCCTAGAATATATGGACCGCTGACTGTACGTTGCCACTTTTTCTTCCTTTCTTTGTTTTCCCTGCGTCCCCTTTTCTCTGTCTTTACACTGATTTAAAAGATTGTATTCAGTAAGTTTCAGACATCGTCGCTTTGATGCCACTATTTTTTCCCTTCATGTTCTAAATCCACAACGTCAAGTTATTCACCCTGAACACGCCCATACATTGTTTAGTTACCTTCTCCTTCCTCTTTTCCTTCTCCTTTCTTTTTCTCCTTTTTTCTTTCCCTCCTCATTTCTCCTTTTTTCACCATTGCCAACGCTCAAGAAAACCGCCGCTCCCTGCGTTTCAGGACAAGCAGTCAGCAGCGGAGGGGGACGCGTGGGTGATGTCGTTCCGTTACGCCGAGGACCGCCTGCTGTATGGCGGCTGCCGCCGCAAGTGTTTGTCCATCTGAAGACCCTGCGGGACCGCCACCTGGACATCCCCGGCCAGCCCATCAACAGCTACCACCTCAAGACCCTGCTGCTCTACGAGTGCGAGAAACACCCCAGGGAGGTCAGTGCGCCAGCAACATAGCCTAAACTGAAGGGGGGGGGGGGGGGGGGGGGGAGATACAGGGAAGGAGAAGGGATCAAAGGAGGGAAAGGAAAGATCTAGGTACAGAGGGTGGGACAGAGAGCGAGGGAGGGTATGCGGTTGTTCTCGCAAATCAACAGCAGAAAAGAAGAAAAGCAATGTTTCCTGTTGTTGGGTTTTTGGTCCCATTTCTAGTCCCTGTAAATCATGTCAGCAGTCATTTTTCTTTTCAAATAACACTTCACATTAGTAGGGCTATATTGATAATTTTAGTTTAAAGGTCTTAAGAGATAAAGACTGACAATCTAAACAAGAAGCCCGCACGAACAAAGACTAACGGCAAGGTATGCGTGCTTTGTGTGGGCAGATGGAGTGGGACGACACGTGCATCGGGGACCGCATCAACGGCATCCTGCTGCAGCTCATCTCCTGCCTGCAGAAACCGCCGCTGCCCGCAGTACTTCCTGCCCAGCGTGGACTCTTCAAGGGCAAGTCCACCGCCGCCATGGACTCCGTGGCCAAGCAGGTCTGGCGCATCGTGCGCGAGCTCCTCACCAACCCCCACAGTTTAGAGGTCCTGTGAGCGACCCCACCACCACCAGGCTGGGAGCTGACCTCATGGGCCCGCACCATCCGGAGAGGATTCTTTCGCTCTGGTGGGGAGGGAGTTCCTGATTGTTCCTGCGGGCTCCTGCGGGAGCCATGTACCGGTACGACGTGTCGAACGATGATCGGTGTGAAGGCTGGTGAACTGTTGGTTCTGAGTTCCAGACACATTCCTGGAGTGATCCTTGAGGACAAGCAGGACCTGATCTTTTGTTGACAAGACGTTCGGCTGTGGAGGATTTCTTCTTCTTCTTCTCTGTTAGTTTTTTCCTTTTTTTTTGGTGCGACTTTCGGTTCTACTCGTTGGGTTCTTGCTTCTTCTGTATTCTTGTTGTACGCCGCGCTTTTGTTGTGAAGTGATGATGGGCGCCTGTTCTGACACAGAGAACTATCCACTCTGATCGGAGGAGGAACCGATGTAGTGAGTATTTTTCCGTCTTACTTCAGAATTTCTGCTATCTGTGCACCTCGTTATTGACACTAATGGGTTGTTGTTTCTCTCTCTCTCTCTCTCTCTCTCTCTCTCTCTCTCTCTCCCCTCTCTCTCTCTCTCCAATATTTTTCATGTTACAGGGTTCACTCAAAAAAATATATATAAAACTATGGCGACAGCATACTGTTTATGTAGAGATGATGTATGGATTTCGGTGAAAATTCACAGGGTTTACTTTTCTTGTTTCTTCATCCTTATCTTTCGTTGTTCCTTTGATACATGTGATTTCACACCAAACCAACACGCTGTGGAACTGAAGCGGTACGGGGAAGAGGCAGGGCATGTTGCACCCAGGTGCACGCGCACAGGAGTGACCAGGTCGGTTCCTGGAAACGTGCAGTTCTACAGCGAAGAATGCATGGAACCAGCCGTGTGTGAAATGAAAGCCTGCAAGAACGAGTGGATGGTGCCCATGAGGTGCCGCCTGCTCTCTGGTGCCACTGTGGTTCCGGTGGCTGCCTCAGTACCAGCCGACAGCCAGGTTATATTAGGCCCGACCAAGATGGGGCGACTATCTGAATGGTAATGGGTGAAGGCTATCGCCACACGGAGGTCTGCTGCACTTTCTTCTTGTCGCTAGTACTCTTCGCGCGGGTAATCTTTTCATCTCGCATCTGCCCCGCCCTCTCCTCCTCTTCCTTTTCTCCCCCCTCCTCCCCCTCGTTAATCTGCTCTTCTTGAATTCTTTCGTCATAGTTTAATCTCCAAACCAGCTTGAATTATTAACGATCAAATATTTTACCTGCTTGTCTTGATGAACTTATTTTTCACTTCCTGTCTGCCATGGGCTAGTCAATGAACATGTGCCGTAGGCCATGCTGTGTGTGTGTGTGTGTGTGTGTGTGGGGTGCGTTGCGTGTGGCGTGCGTGCGTGTGTGGTGTGTGTGTGTGTAGAGAGAGAGGAGAGAGAGAGTGATTACCATATGTGAAGACCAAAGATTTTTTTTTCTCTCGCACATGATGTTTGTTGTTATGAATAAATAAACGCCACGTATCTGACGCCTCCCCCTGAATTCCCAAGAGCATATCTTACATTACCAGGGTGAAAGTCCTCAAGAATGAAACGGAACGGATTGTTCAGGGTTGACTGCAATAACAGTCACGGCTGGTGACCGTATCCAACTACATTATTATCTCAAACACACACACACACACACACACACCACCTCCTCTTCTCTGTGCCATTTTTGCCTGGCTTTTTTTCTGTTGGGAGTTTATCACACACACACTCCATGCAAACCTTCCCCTCATTTCACCGGATACACCGCATTCAAACCTCCAACATTTCGTTCCTATTGTCAGATTAGCCAGCCGCATTCAGTCCGACCATTGATCCATTTTACCAAATAATGCATAACTCGGTTCCGAGCTTCCATTCATTTTGTCACAATCCCGCACTCGGCCCAAACCTCTCACTGAATGAACGACGCCGAGTTTTCCCCTTAGTAGAGGAGGTACACCTCCACATTTCCAGTCATTTTTTACCGGATAAGATACAGTCGATCAAAACATTTTAACTCGTGTTACTGATAAACAACTTTTAAACCCAAACCTTTCAAAACGTTACCATACATACTACATTCAATCCAAATTTTTTCATTCCACAAACCGTACAAGTTGCATTCAATCCAAACCGTTCTCACGTTTTTTAAAACCTACATTCATTCTAAAACTGTCATTCGCTTTCCCGGATCAGCGACTTTCAGTCCCAACTTTCATTCCTTTTCAAATGTTGCATTCATTTCACCACGCAAGCCATACTCAATCCAAACCTTTTCATTTTGCAAAACACCCATTTCATTCAATTTGTTATGTAAGCTACATTCAACCTAAATCTTTCACTAGATTATATAAACTATATTCAATCCAAATTGTCGTTCATGTTACCTTTCATATTACATTCAGTCCAAACCTTTCATTCATTTTACAAGCTACACTCGAACCAAACCTTTCTTTCATTTTACTACTATGTGATAGACTTTAACAAAATCTTGTTATTCATTTAACATTTATGCTACATTCAGTCCAAACCTTTCAATTTTTTTTTTTTATCATACCTTGCATTCACTTTACAGATCAATTACATTCAACCTAAACCTTGAATACATACATTTGATCAGACATGCTTACCACAATCAAAACCTTGCATTCTTTTTACCAGGTAACTTGCACCCAATCCCAAACCTTGGATTGATGTTTCAGGCATATTTGATTCAATCCACACTTTTTCAACTTTCACCTTAAATTTCATATAAATTCTCATTCCAAACCTCAACCCAACCTTGGATTGACTGTTTCAGGCATATTTGATTCAATCCACACCTTTCACTCACTTCACCATATAAGTCTCATTCAACCCAACCTTGATTGACTTTCAGCATATTTATTCATCCAACACATCACCATTAAGTTATTCAACCCAACCTTGCATTTTTTTACCAGAAACCATTCACAACCTTTTCATCAGTTTACCATACTGTGGGCACTTTCAGTCTTTAACTTTCATTCATGTAACCAGAGAATGCGTAATATCAATGCAGAACTTTTCTTTTTTTGAAAAGCCTTAGAACTAACTCCAAAACTTTCACTAATCTCATCTCTAAAGTATTCAAACCAAACCTTTCTCTCTCTCTCTCTCTCTCTCTCTCTCTCACAACTCACTCACCTCCTCTCCACACACACACACACACACATTATATATGAATATATATATGCCTGATTCAGTTTATCTTTTAATCAACAGGGGGGGGGGGGGGGGGGATGAGAACAGTTTGCCACAGCAGAACACAGTATCATTTTGGTGCAACTCTACTGAAACAGATATGCAACTGAGTTGGCCATGTTTGAAAACATGCCCGATCACACTGCGTGGAAGTCGAGTAGTTCACAACACTTAAACAAAACAAATCTTGACACGGGTCTGCCATATCCGCGAAAGGCAAACAATAAACCATGTTGACCCACAGGTGAACGACGACAAAGAAACCCCGACACACTGTTCCCGAAGCATCACAGTTCAAACGCCGAAGTCCGACAGAAGCAAACATGACCCACACAGCCTGGTTAATGAGCAAAACACATTCCACCCACGATAACATTGACAGCAGACAGTTCATGAAACAGGATACTCTTGGCTCTACAGATCGCTGTTCAACAGCTTGAGGGATGAAAACAAACACACACACACACACACACACACACACAGAGAAGGGGGTAGGCGTTGCAATCTGGCTGCAACATGAAAACATGTTTCTGTGAACAAATACGCATGTAAGAATGGTGAGAACCGGGAGACGAATGGTAGTAAATCGAAAAGCAGCAACCAACAGATCAACTCGAAAACAGTTAAATTGTACTTAACAACCGATATTGTTCAACTTACTGACATTGCAAATGTAAATAGTGACGTTGCTTTGCTCTTTTTTTCTTTCTCTCCCCTTCTTTCATGATTACCCTTGGTTATCCTACTTTGGGACTCGTTGGTACTCGTGTTTATTGTTCGTTCCACTTCTTGTGGAATAAACAGTCCACTTTTCTAACGTTCTTTGTTATTGTTATGGTCTTTTTCTTATTCGTCTGTTGCTGTCAATTCCAGCTGTTAAAGTGCACGATGAAAAGTTGTGATTTGATGCCGGTCTAACTCAATTCCGGCTGTTGTTTCCGACTCCCAAACACCATGTTCATGTCTCCTTCATTACTGGCCTGACTATATTCATAATGAATGTGATTAAAAAACTCAGAATCGACGTTCGACCACATCCACCCCAACCACACATTCTTCTCCCTTCTCACCTCTTCCACACGTCCAAGTAAACACATCTGCGCACGCTCCCACGCGCACTCACGCACACGCGTGTTATTTTGTTCCGCGACAAACCAACCGTTTCAGGTGTTTTCTTCTTTCTGCATTGAACAGCCACACGCTGTCCTTTCGTTTGTCATACCGGCAGATAGTTCATCCGACAAGAAAACCTCTTCAAACCACAGCACTGCCTCCTTAATTCTCAATCTTTACTTCTTTTTTTTTTCTTCCTGAAACCACCCACAGTTATAGGACATGCTAGTTTTACACACACACACACACACACACACACACACACACACACACATACACACACGATATAGCAAATACACTCTCTCTCTCTCTCTCTCTCTCTCTCTCTCTCTCTCTCTCTCTTCAAAGGCGGGCAGAATGTTAGACCGTTAGGTGTAATACCTGATTTAGACTACCTAATATTTCAGCATTCCATCTTCAGAACCACAGCTGCAACCAATCACATATCTTAACAAATGACATAACTCAAACCATAATCCTAACCAATCACATCATTTCACAGCCGAAAGCGCGAGCTCTATCGTAATCCCAGTCTTACACTTGACACATGAAACAAAACAAAACAGAACCAAAATAGTCACCACCTACACGTACACACTTTGAAACGTTTTCACCATTGTCATGTTTGTGGTACCTCCTCCCCTCCGCTCTTGCCCCCCCCCCCTCCTTTTTCCACCCCCCCCCCCCCCCAATTCCCTCCATCCTTTAACGAACGTATTTCAGATTCTAAACTCTCATCCTTATTGGCTCAACACTATTTATTTAGATCAGCTCAGTGACAACTGACGGCGCCCGAGTTTTGCTGTTGTTATTATTGTTCAAAGTGGCCATGCTTTTGTGTTCCGCTTGAGTACTGTTGTTCTGAGAGAAAAAAAAAAGAGGGTACCGGTTGTTATTTATCTGTGTATTTTGATTGTACTGCTGTATGTATGTATGTATGTATGTACTATACGCCGTGGTGGTTACTAGCAGAATGTACATATTGATGACGGGCGTGCACGTGGCACTTGTATATGAGTACTGTGTGGTGGCTCCGCGCTGCGGCGCCTCCTGTCTGTGCGGCATTTCAAACGCATTAAACATTTTTGTTTTCTCCAAATCTTATTGTCAGAATCAGTCTGCTCGTTTACCTCTTCCTCTGTGTTTCTCTCCGTTTTGTGTTTATTTGTTTGTTTGTTTTGTTTTTACATGTGCGCGCGCGCACTGTTATTTGGAGAGAGAGAGAGAGAGAGAGAGAGAGAGAGAGAGAGAGAGAGAGAGAGAGAGAGAGAGAGAGTGAGAGAGAGGGGGAGGTGGGGTGGGGGAGGGTGGGGGATTTGTTAACTATGATGAAATATTAATTGCTTGCATATCAAGACTACCTCCGCAAACCCCTTCTCATCCCTTTCCATGCCTCTCCTCCACACACATACACACCGCGCATGCATATACTTATAATGTAACAGTAATACTAATTACTGTATACAAAAGCAACAGCAAAACGAAAGTAAACATTTTAATGATCCTGTTTTATATCAAAGGAAATGACTTACAATATCTAAAAAAAAAAAAAAAATATCTGCAATTCTTCGGTTTGATTATTATCATCATCTATTATTACTAACATGAAATTAAACAGCAAATGTTTTTCAACTTAAAGACAAAAATTCTTAAAATATAAAGTAGATATGGTCAGCAACCTCCTTGGTTGTTATTAATAAATAGATCAATATTGCTTACCTCACCAACACGATGTCATTCTTTATTTGGTGTTTAACACTCAATGCGTGCCAACAAGTTTATGTTCACATTAGATGTGGAAACAGAACAGTTGACAATATTCTCGTATATTTCAGCGTACTTCGCCAAGTAACACATTCAGCAGCATAGCAGACTTGATATTATCTCTACCAAAATACTGCGGACAGCAAAGAAGCCCCATCCCACCCACTCGCTCAAAGAACAGTTCTTAAAACAGAAAATTAAAAAAAAGCACTGCTACAATATAACAAAGAAACAACAACAACCATACAAAATAAATAAAACCCACCCCACCACCCCCACCTTACAACATATAGATATAATAAAATTTAATAATTAAAGAACAATGCCTAATGATATGGTTGGTGACAAAACTAGACAACTTGAACAGAAAAAAAAAACCGAACAAAACTCTAATCCAACACCCAACGAAATAAACACATAGTCTCCCCAAAAACAACACTAGTCCTAACTCCAAAAAATACAACACACTAATCCATAATCAAAAGAAATCAAACACTAATCCATACACTCAACAAATAAACCAATTTCCCTACACTCCCAAAACAAACATGCAACACCAACGAAATCAACACCTAACCTCACTCCAACGAAAATACAACACTATCCTACCTCACCGAAAATAAACACACAGTCCAACACTCCACAGAAATACAACCACTAATCATACACTCCAACAGAAACACACACTAATCCATACACTCCACAAATACAACACTATCTACACTCCAACAGAAATACAACACCTATCCTACCCAACAGAAAATCAACCCTAGTCCTACTCAAGAAATACACACCTATCCATACACTCAACAGAAAATACAACACCTAACCTACACCCAAGAAAAAAACACATCCATAACTCAACAGAAAATAAACACACTATCATAACCCAACAAAATACAACACACTAATCTACACTCAACAAAATACAACAAAATCCATACACTCCACAGAAATACAACACATCCATAACTAACAAATACAACACTAATCATACCTCCAACAGAAAAACACACCTATCCTAACTCCACAGAAAAACAACACACTAATCCATAACTCCAACGAAATACACACACTATCATACCCAACAGAAATACAACAACTAATCATCACTCCAAAGAAAATACAACACACAATCCATACACCCACGAAAAAAAAACACTAATCATACACTCCACAGAAAACACACACTAATCCTACACTCCAAGAAAATAAACCATAATATCACTCCAACAGAAATACAAACACAACCATAACTCCAACAGAAAATAAACACACTAATCATCACTCCAACAGAAAATAAAACATATCAAACCCCCACAGAAAAACAACCACTAAACCACCCCAAATACAAACATAACCAACTCCCAAAAAAAAACAACACAAACATAACTCAACGAAAATAAACACACTATCTACCTCCAACAGAAAATACCACATAACTTACACTCAAAGAAATACAACACACTAACCAACACTCACAAAAATACAACACTAACCTAACCAAAGAAAATCACACACAATCATCACTCCACAGAAATAAACACACAACATACACCCACGAAATACAACACCAATCCATACAACAGAAACACACACAATCCATACACCACAGAAAACAACCATAACCAACACTCACAGAATACAACACACTAATCCTAATCCAACAAAATACAACCACTAACCACACCCAACAGAAAATACAACACACTATCCATCACTCCACAGAAATACAAACACTAAACATACACTCCAACAGAAATACAACACACTAATCCTACACCCACAGAAAATAAACACACATCCATACCTCCACGAAAATACAACACACATCCTACACTCAACAGAAAATACAACACACTAATCAACACTCAACAGAAAAACAACACTAATCCTAACTCCAACAAAATCAAACACTAATCCATTCATCAAGAAAATACAACACATAATCCATACACTCCACAGAATACACACACACCTACACTCAACAGAAAACAACCATAAATCACTCAACAGAAAATACAACACAATCCACACTCACAGAAATACAACACTATCAAAAACTCCAACAGAAAATAAACACACAATCCATACACCAACAGAAATACAACACACAATCCAACACTCCAACAGAAAATACACACCTAATCATACACTCCAACAGAAAATACACAACTAGTCCATCACAACAAAAATTTTTGTACAAACACTAGTCCATACACTCCACGAAAATATTGAACCACTTTTGTCTACACTCAAGAAATATTGTAAACTTTTTTTCCTACACTTCCAACAGAAAATATTGGACAAACACAATCCATACATCAACAGAAATATGGACAACACACTAGTCCATACACTCAAAGAAATATGGGACAAAACCCCTGTCCATCTCCAACAAAATATGACAACACATAGTCATCACTCCAAAAGAAAATATTGTACAAAAACACTATCCATACACTCCAACAGAAATTTGTCACATCTAATCCTACACTCCAACAAAAATATGGACACACACTAATCATACACTTCAACAGAAAATACAACCCCTAGTCCCTACACTCCAACAAAATATTGTCAACACACTAAGCCATAACTCCAACAGAAATATGGACAACACATAAACCAACCTCCAACAAAAATATTGGAAACAACTAATCCATACACTCCCAAAAAAATATTGTACAACACACTAATCCATACACTCCAACAGAAAATATTGGACAACAACTAATCCATAATCCAACAGAAAATATTGGCACCACTAACCATACCCCTCCACAGAAAATTTGGAAAACACAATATCCAAAACACTCCAACAGAAATATTGGGCAACACACTAATCCATACACTCCAACAGAAAATATTGGGACAACACCACAAATCCCTACACTCACAAAATATTGGACAACACACAATCCTACACTCAACAGAAAATATTGGACAACCAATAATCCTACACTCCAAAGAAAATATTGGACAACACCTTTAAACCATACACTCCAACAGAAAAATTGACAACACACTAATCCCTACATCCAACAGAAAATATTGACAACACACTAATCCATACACTCAACAGAAATATTGGAAACCCCTAATCCTACCTCCCGAAATATTGGCAACAAATAAATCCATACCACCAACAGAAAATATTGGACAAAACACATAATCATCACTCCAAAGAAAATATTGGCAACACACTAACCATACACTCAACAAAAATATTTGGGCAACACACTAATCCCTACACTCAAAAAGAAATATTGGACAACACACTAATCCATACACCCAACAAAATTTGCAACACACTAATCATAATAACAGAAAATATTGGACAACACACTAATCCATACCACTCCAACAGAAATATTGGACAACACACTAATCATCACTCCAACAGAAAAAAATGGACAACACCTAATCCAACACTCTGACAAAAGAAAATATTGTACAACACATTAATCCATACGCTCGACAGAAATATGGACAACACACTTTAAACCATACATTCTGACAGAAAATGTGGACAACAACTAAACCATACACTCTACAAAGAAAATTTTTGTACAACACATTAATCATTTCCTCTGACAGAAATATTGGGACAACACACTAATCCATACATTCTGACAGAAAATATTGGACAACACATTCTTTCATCTGGGAAAAAATATTGGACAACACTAATCCTAATTCAGCAGAAAATATTGGCAACACACAATTCCATACACTTGACAGAAATATTGGACAACACCTAATCCATACATTCTGACAGAAATATGGACAACACGCTAATTTCCCTACATTCTGACAGAAAAAAATTGGGCAACACAATAATCCATTTCACTCTGGCAGAAAATATTGGACAACACATCCATACCTCTGAAGAAATTTGTAGGGGTTAATTCGGTAGGGGGCGCGCTAAAAGCACCAGATCTGCAATCTTTTCAACAACCCCCTTTTTTGCGGCACAACATCACCTTTTTCTACTTTCATGAAAATTTAAAACCCGTCCACGTGGTACGTGTTAGAACGATCTAGAAGTTTGTTGGAACTGTTCCGCCGTTATTACATAGTGCTTTGTGCATGCGATCTGACAGCGCGTTCCCATATTCCGCTGTTCTCAGGAGAACTCCGTTTCCGCGGGTTTGTAGTATCACGAGCTTTGGGGATACAGTTACTTGCATTCTGTGTTTAATAGTGTTAAAAACATACAAATCCGATGGATTTTAACTTCCACTGTATTTAATGCCTTAGAACGTTTGTTATCAAAAACCCCTCTAAAACGTCAACTTACTCATAAATTGAGCCTGCCTTTACAGAGAACATCACGCATACTCTAACGTCATGCAGCCCTCTTCTGAACGTTTAAAACAATAATTACACCAAATAATTGTGTAGCGGACAAAGATAAACATGAAAATGAACAATATATATATAAATTTTTAAATGAGCACGGGAAAAAAATAATAACCCCACCCCCCCCATCCCCCGATGACAGTTTCCCTCCTCAACTTTTCCCATGCCTTCCAACGAAGCAAAACCCCGAATCACAACACGCGCGCGCGCGCGCGCGCGCCCCACACACACACACAACCCCACACACACACAACACACACACACACACACACAAACACACACACCACACCACCACAAAAACACACACACACACACACACACACAACACACACACACCACACACCAAAAGAGGAAGAGAGAAGGAAGAGAGGGGAGAGAGAGAGAGGAAAAAGAAAGGGGAAAAAAGGAGGAGAAATTAAAAAAAAAGAAGAGAGAAAATAAAAAGCACTGCACAAGTAATCGGTTATACAGTGCGTTTTATTTTCATCGACCACGCACACGACCGCCGGCGTGTATGTGCTTTTTAGTATCCGGGGTTTGTCAAGGGTTTGGGCGAACGACTATTTCTCTCTTTACTTTTGTATGTCGATGACATTACTTTATTAATTGTTTATCTACCCCGATATTCATTCAATCATCTATGCATTCATTTATTCATCTATTGCCTCCATCGAGGAGGTTATGGTTTCATTCGCGTGCCTATGTGCTCGACGTTTGTTTGTGTGACTGTCAACTAGATTACTCAGAAACTACACAGCCGATGTTGTCAAAACCTGGCGGAAGAACGGAGCGTGGCTCGGATCCGTGCAGCGGGTCCGGATCAAAGGCCAAATCATCCAAGATCCGTTCAGCAAGACGAAGAAAACAAAACAAACAGATAAACAACTATAACCCTACCGAACCGACTGTTCAAAGAAACGTGGCCGAATAATGGAATGCGGTCCCAGGAAGAACCCGTCAACTTCTAGTGTGGATCCGTGAAGCAAATTCCATACGACGGGGTGGATCCGAGATCCGTTCAACCTCGGCGGAAGTCTGCACTCTCCCCAGTACCCTTCAATTTGACTTGTTTCTCTGTTTATTTATTCATTTCTTTGCTTATATTCACCATCACTCACCCATTTCATACATTTCTTTACTTATATTCACCATCACTCACCCATTTCATACATTTCTTTACTTATATTCACCATCACTCACCCATTTCATACATTTCTTTACTTATATTCACCATCACTCACCCATTTCATACATTTCTTTACTTATATTCACCATCACTCACCCATTTCATACATTTCTTTACTTATATTCACCATCACTCACCCATTTCATACATTTCTTTACTTATATTCACCATCACTCACCCATTTCATACATTTCTTTACTTATATTCACCATCACTCACCCATTTCATACATTTCTTTACTTATATTCACCATCACTCACCCATTTCATACATTTCTTTACTTATATTCACCATCACTCACCCATTTCATACATTTCTTTACTTATATTCACCATCACTCACCCATTTCATACATTTCTTTACTTATATTCACCATCACTCACCCATTTCATACATTGTCACGGTCAAAATTCAACTCAACCAAATTCGTGGTCAATCGCCACCAGCCCAGTTGGACCTAAGCCCTAACTCAAACATTCTAGGCGTCAGGAAGACGGGCCCATAGGTCGGGTCCGCCAATTAAAGCCTAGTGGAGGGGTTTCACCGAGACAGTCCGACCCACCTAGACTGACTAAGCGGCTTTGACCGACGCCTCGATGTCTGCCCAGACGGACCTCGTACCTGGGCCAGCCTTATCCGGCCACTTTGTGAACCAGCGTCATTGTCAGTTTAGACAATCGTGCGCCCACCCCGACTCAGCTGGCCACTTTAGAGTGACCAGTGTCCACACGGGACCCGTTAAATAGGAAAGGGGGAAAGGTAGTGTGTGGTGGGGGTGAAATCTGGCTAATCAATTTAAAAGACCAATTGACCACACAGAGAGTAAGGCGGTAGGAATGACTGCATGATTTGGAATGTCCAATGGGAAATTTGAGGGAGATAACTTCGGTTGTCAGGGAGGAGGAAAACAAACGGACAGAGAGAGAGAGGAGAAGTCCGGGAAGTAGGCTCTCGCCTACAGAAGGCAGGGAGATGAAGAGGAGAACGAGGGAAGAGAGAGAGAGGGAGAAGTTCGGGAGAGTAGGGTCTCGCCTACAGGAAGGCAGGGGGATGAGAACGAACAGATCAGAGAGATGAGTAGTTTTAGGCTAGTCTCAGCACGAGGGGAAAAGGCAGAGAGATGAAGAGAGGGAGAACGAGGGAAGAACTAACAGAGACAAGAGATGGAGAGGTTCTAGGTCTGCCTTATAGAAAAGCAGAGAAGAAGAGGGAAGGAGAGAAGAGAACCAAGTTGAGAGTTTGCATGAGATAGTCTGCAGAGCAGGAAAGAGAGAGATGTGAGAGAGAGAAAGAGTTGCTAATTTATATGAAGAAGAAAAAAAGAAAAGAAAAAATAAAAGAAAAGCAACCAATGTCCATTTTATAAAGCAACTAGAAGAGATAGAGAGAGAGAGATGCAAGGCGTTAATGCAAGGAAGAAAGAAAAGGAAACAGATCGATGTTGATAGTCACGTTCTAGTGCCCAAACCGGTGGTTCGACCACATACCTGGCAGCGTCATCTTCGCCAAGCAAACCACAAGACCAACGCCAACAGTCTCACCTGACCCGGCGCCATCAGACACCAAACACCAGTGCCGGCAGATTGTGTCCGTGTTTTGAAATAGACATAGAAATTAAAAGAAAAGAAAAAAAAAGACAGTGATTCGTGAATAGTATAAGATCACCACTCCTGCAGGAAAAAGTAGAATCCTATTTATAACCCGGGTTAGTATAATGATGTTTTAGAATAAAAGATTTTGTCAAGTTCAAGTAACGGAGAGAATGGTTTTATTTTGGTTTGATCCAATATGCATTGCTTTTCTTTCTATGATCAGTATAGTAAAGTATAGACTTTACTAGTGTTTTGATTTGAAACGAAAGCATGATAATATGAATGAGGTTGTAAGCAAGCTGTGAGTGTGACTGGGGCTGTGCCGCTAGTTCCTTCCTCCACTGACAAACACCGAGGTTGACAATTTATTGCGAGCCTTCCAGGATATTCAGGACCCATATATAGATAATTGTTCCAACGTTCTCATAGAGGAAGCAGGGTGTGAGGGGGATTCAAGTATTGTAATCCTAAGAAACAAGTGGTTGTCTTACTGTATGTTCCCAAGGATAGAAAATATACCATGCTTGGCATTGCTTCCAAGAAGTTAATACTAGGCTTGGCATTTCAGTCCCCAGAGTCCTCATTTCGCACAGATTTTCCTATAATTCGCTCTCATAGTTGGGACAGGCGCTGGTCTTCTTAAAAAACTATCCTAACGATTCCCAATCTAATATTATCATCATAGGATTGTGCTATTATCGTACTCGTGTCGGTAACCACCATTTGGCTGTCGTAGTAGTAAAAACCTGTTCAAAAAAAAAAAAAAAAAAAAAAAAAGAAAGAAGATATTATGGCGGAAAGAAAAGAACACCCCGTATTGAAACAACTTGTGAGCGTCGCTCGTGATCTAGGTTACTCCGGAATTATTGCGAGCGTTCGTGAAACCAAGCAAAAGATTGAAAGGATGAACGCGCGGAGATGACGGCCTATCGCGTAGAGGCGCAGGAAAAACAAAAGATTAAGATACAGCTAAATGATAATCACTCGGGAGAACAGAAAGGATTAAAGCTAGGGAACGGCAGGAAAACAGAAGACTAAAGTTTCAATTCGATTTGGAGAAAGTGAGAATAAAAGGAGACCACCGATAAGGTATTTCACTTCCAGTGACTCTGTGCGCAGCTATGGCACCCCGACCCAAGTTGCCAAAATTCTCTGAAGGAACCGATTCCGATTGTGCATACATCAGTCTTTCGAAACGTTTTCGACCAGTCAGGGGTTGGCCTCCAGAAGAGTGGGCAGCATTTTGTCAGCGCTATTGACGGGTAAGGCGTTGCAATTTTTTCACTGCGTTACCAGCAAACAACATTCTGATTTGGAGCTGTGAAAGAGCCTTAATGAAGGGATTTGACCTCAAAGGAAATTCAGAAAGAAAATTCGTTTCAGCAAGATGCAAGCAGGAAACGTACACTCATTTTGGTGCACGACTAGTCACTAATATGAGAAATGTTAGAGTTGAAGTGGTACGAAGAAGGAGTTCGCCGAGTAGAAAGAGGCCTAGTTATGAAAAGAAACAGATTTTGTCAGGTTTGTGCGGCCCTGAGCTAACATACATTTGAAAGAGAGACAGCCAGATACAGCAGGAGAGTTTTTGAAGTGTTCGCAGAGTTGTATAGATAGGTCACATAGGCACGAAGGTTTGCAGGAGAAACAGGTGCTAGGCATCAGGTGAGCAGATTGCAATGGAGACTAGGAGAGTTTTCGCAAAGTCTGCAAACCCCAGTGTAGGGCAGAAAGGAAGGGCAAAGGGAAATTAGTGTTTTCATTTGTCACAAGAAGGGCATGAGGCGAGGATAGTCGCATGATGTTCCATGAATGCGCAGCCTTGCAAAATGTGGACAAGGGTCGTCAGGGAAACGACCGCAGAGGAACCAAAAGGTTTCAGTCTGAAGAGGGTGGAGTGCAGCCTATGGTCAAGCACTGTACAGCAGTCAGTGTCAGGGTGGAGGGCACTAGGCATAAGTGGTCGTTACCAGTGGAAGAAGGGAGGATTGGCCAGCAGAGGGAAAAGTGTTACGAGACACTGGATGTTGCATGCGGTGTAGTACGAACACGCTGGTCGTAAAGGGATTTGAACAGGGCATATCCAGACTGTACTCGAATCGATGGCAACTGTGAGGGAGTTTTCCAGTTGCTAAGAATTAGAAGTACGTACCCCTTACTTCTCAGGCTAGTTTGTCTGCGTTGGTGATGGAGAAACCCTTCAAGATTGATCATTGGATATATTCCAGTGCAATGGAACCAGGGGATCCTGAGTTGTTGACTGCTACAGGGCAGCATTCAAACACGGAGTCAAGAAGGAGGAAAAGGTTGTTAAAACCGTTAGTTTGTTCCAGAAGGAATTCTGCATAACGTCCCGCCTGAATGAATTAGTGGCGGCACAGGAACAAGACACTATCATCGTGGAGTCTTGGGAGTTTTGGCAGAGGTGGAGAGAAACAGGAGGTTAGACGGAGGTGAGACAGAATATTCTTGTGAAAGGCGGCTGTTGTACCGAGTGTTTCACCAAGGGGAAGACATGTAAATGTGACCACTCAGTTTATAGGTACCAGCATTTTTCGTGACAACTGTCATGTCAGTGGTCACGATCCCGCATCATGGCGAGTCATCTCGGCGACCTGTAAAACGCTGACCCGATCTTTGATGATTTTTATAGGCGCAGCAGCAATCTTGATGTAGGATGATAGAGAAGAGCTCAGCAGAAGGAAGGGAATTTTGTTGCCTAAGTTCCAGAAAAATCATACAGGGATGTGCCACTGTATGAAGGGCTAACAGTAGGAGTTCCTAAGTTTTTGTTCGGAAGGCGACACAAAGCATTTCCCGTAAATAGGAAATCGGAGAAGAATAAGAATTCAGAGAGACCAAAGACCAAAACAAAGTCAGAGTCTGCTAGGTTTTATTTGGTGATATAGGGAGTTTGTCCAAATTTTGCAGCAACACGAGTCCTCTCAGTGATTTGGTCAATGGCAGGGAAACGCGTCAGGTGGACCGAGTGGTTCAGACGCTGCAGAGCAAGCACTGGCAACGTTAAATTAGAGAGACTAGTTTCCCGTCCCATCTTGAAGCTAACAAATATTTCCAACCCCATTTATGTTGGCGGACAGACATCAGGTGGTGGGATAGGTGGCATTATTGTTTTGTCAGGAAGCGCATTTATTGAAAACAGCAGAGTTCTGCGTTGTGCAATGGCACTGCAGCCCATACTGTACCGGAGTTGCAAGTACATTCCATGACGACAGAATGTCGTTAGCCTACTATTTAAGTCGTGGTATCTAGCAACTTCAACTCAGAGGAAGTCAGTCAAATCCCGGGGTGCTTTATTGATAATAGTGTTGTGTCCAGTTATGTTGATGGATTATGGGTTCATTCCCATTGGCTATGTTATATTTATTTATTTATTGTGTGAGACTTGGTTATATTTTCTTTATGAGACTTGTTCTATGTGATGTATTTTATGCTTGGAGCAATACAGTCGCTATGTGTATGTGATGCATTTATTTGCAACGAGTTAGGATGAGATTCCACAGTGAATGACATGGATCGTGATCATATTATATTGTCTTTTTCATAATAATTGAGAGAGATAGATGTGGCAAATCCGCAGTAGGGTATGCATAAGTGCGCACAGAGGTCGTTTATAAAAATGAGTTAAATAACGCAAGAAGCGCACGTCAATGATAACACATAGGAGTGGTATTCACAAATATATTAAAAAAAATTAATATAACATAAGAACCCGTTGTTGTAAGTATTTTTTTTTTAAACTTTGCGCGTTAGCAGTGAGTCAGCAAATTCCGGTTTGTTGTCTTTTATGTACCGTTTGTTTTGAGACAAAGCGAGATATACTTTTGCATGGTGAAATTGTCCCGTCAAAATTCAACTCAACAAAATCGTGTCAATCGCCACCAGCCAGTTGTGACCTAACCCTAACTCAAAACATTCTAGGCGTCAGGAAAGACTGTCCCATATAGGTCTGGTCCGCCAATTAAGCCTAGATAGAGTATCCCCGAGACAGCCGACCACCTAGACTGAACAAAGCTGCTTGACCGACGCCTCGATGTCTTCTGGCACCAGACGGACCTCAGTACCTGGGCCAGCCTTAATCCGGCCGGCCACTTTGTGAACCAAGCGTCATTGTCAGATTAAGACATCGTGACGCCCACCCAGACTCAGCTGGCCACATAAATGAGTGACCAGTGACCACACGCACCAGTTAAAAAGGAAAATGGGGAAGGTAGTGTAGTGGTGGTGGTGAAATTCTGGCTAATCAATTAAAATAACCAATTGACCTACACACAGAGAGTAAGGCGTGTTAGGCCATGACTGGCCATGATTCTGAATGCCAAATGGAAATAGAGGGAGATAACTTCGGTTTCAGGAGGAGGAAACCAACGACAGAGAGAGAAGGGAGAAGTCCGGGGAAGTAGCTCTCGCCAACAGAAGGCAGGGAGAAGAAGAGGAGAACGAGGGAAGAGAGAGATGAGGGAGAAGGTTCTGCGGGAAGTAGGCTCACGCCTACAGAAGGCAGGGAGATGAGAACGAACAGATCAAGAGATGAGGAGGTTTATGCGTAGTCTCTGCACGAGGGAAAAGGCAAGAGAGATAGATAGGGCTAACGATGGAATGAACGAACAGAGACAGCAGAGAGGGAGAGGTTCTAGTCTGCTTGAGAGAAAAGCAGAGAGATGATGGGAGAAGAAGAGAACCAAGTTGAGAGATTAGCATGAGATAGTTGCAAGGAAGTACTGAGGAAGATGTGGAGAGAGAGAAAGAGTTGCTAATTTATGAAGAAGAAAAGATAAGAAAAGAAAAAAGAAAAGAAAAGCAACCATGTCTATTGATAAGAGCAGACTAGAAGAGAGAGAGAGAGAGAGAGTGCAAGTGCGTTAATGCAGAAGAAAGAAAGGAGAACAGATCGATGTTGATAGTCACTGTTCTAAATACCCTAACCGGGTTCGAAACCTCATACCTGGCAGCCGTCACTTCGCCAAGCAGAACCAACAACCAACGCCAACATCTCACCTGAACCCGGCGCCATCAGACCAACACCAGTGCCCGCATTTGTGTCGTGTTGTGAAAGTGACAGTGAAAAGAAAAGAAAAGATAAGAAAAGACATGATATTCGTGAATAGTAAAGATCACCCAGTCCAGGTAAAGTAGAAAATCTATTTATACCGGGGTTAATAATGATGTTTAGATAAATGATTTTGTGAAGTTTCAAGGAAAGAAGAATTTTTATTTTGTTGATCCTATATGCATTATTTTCTTCAAGATCCTGTCATAAGTAGGAGTTTCTAGACTTTACTAGTGGTTTGATGTGACGAATCTTATATATGAATGATGTTGTAAGCAACTGTGAGTGTGTTTGGGCTGTGCGCTAGTTCCTTCCTCCACTGAATTACACCGAGGTTGACATACATTTCTTTTACTTATATTTCACCAGTCACTCGCCCTCCATTTCATACATTTACTTTACTTATATTCATCACCATCACACACCCATTTCATACATATCTTTACTATAACACCCATCACTCACCCATTTCATACATTTCTTTACTTATAATTCACCATCACTCAACTCCATTTCCCAGCATAAGTCTCCCCCTCCTACCCCCTCTCCCTCACACCATCACTCCACCCATTCATACATAAGTCTCCCCCCTTCCCCCCCTCTGCTCTCCCACCATCACTGGACACTCACCCATTTCACGCATAAGTCTCCCCCCTCCCCCGCCCCACTCACACATAAAATCCCTTCCTTTCAAAAAATGTCCCAGTTTATTATTCTCTTCCTCTGTTTATTTCCTATTATCAAACTTCAACCTATTCGAACACACGCAGTGGTGTGTGTGTGGTGTGTGTGTGTGTGTGTGTGTGAGTGTGTGTGTGTGTGTGTGTGTGTGTTGTGTGTGTTTACGAAGATCACACCATCAATCGTCCATAACACTGTCGTAAAAAAACTATTTATTGTTAATCCCCCTCCACAACCCCTACACGTTTTCATAGAATGAATAACACATCTTACGTGCTTCTATTATTGAGACATTATTTACATGTTTTTGTTGTTGTTGTTTTTGTATGTTGATGTATTCAGGCATAATAATAAACATCAAAAAATTTAGCCACCAATAAAACAGAAATTTCTAGTACGATATTAACCCTAATGTTATCTCAAATCAAGGACCAATGAAAGCGAAGTTTGTATTGTGTGATCTTCCTGTTTAATGTCGTCCTTAATTCTTACGCCGGATCACGTTTGAGCTCACTTGGACATTGCAATCACTGATCTTGTCTTAGCCATCCTTCCATGTGTGTGTGAACATAGTGTAGCGACAGGGTGAAGGGGGATTCCATTTTAAACAGAACAAGTTTTTAATGGACCAATTTCGAGCTGAATCTTGAATACAGCCCCCCCCCCGCCCCCCCCCCCCCCCTTAATTTTCAAGGGTTCCGTCTCACACAATATTAATTTAAAAAAAAAAAGGTGGTGGGGGGGGGGTAAATGACATGTGATGATTTATGGTCCCGTGTAAATAGTTTAGCAAATGATTTTCATTCACGAATTCTTAACTTCTCGCACCACCCAGCGAAGTATCTTGAAACGGCAAAGTTCTCTCTCCCCTTCGCAGTTCGCACTTGGACTTAAAACTTTGTAATAACCTACCACAACTCCAGCTATTCTACCCTGCGAGAGACATCGCGCCGCAACGGCGTGTGACGCATGTATGTTAGTGTGTGTGCGAGATGAGCGCGCGTGTGCGTGCGTTGCGGTGCCGCCGCGTTTGCGTGTGTGTGTGTGTGTGTGCGTGTGCGTTGGTGTTGTGTTTGTTGTTGTGTTGTTGTGTGTGAGTGCGCGCACATTGCTGTGTGCGCATGGTTTGGATCGTCCTTCCAGTTCCGCACAATCTGTGGTAGTCCCTTCTAGCTCACAATAAAATTAAAAATAAGCAACAATAATAACTTGTGCAATACCGAACCTCAAGAACAAAAATTAAACCAATCCACGAACACATATTCTTTGAGTGAATGAGTGATTTTGTGCGTGTGTGGCGTTCGTGCCTGAAAGCGTGCGTGCGTGCTTTCGTGTTTGCAAGCGGGTGTGTGTGTGTGTGTTGGTGTTGTTGTGGTGTGGTGTGTGTGTTGTGTGTGTGTGTGTGTGTGTGTGTGGGTGGCGTGCGTGCGTGCGTGCGTGCGCGTGTCTGTGGTTGATGTTAGTTTGAGTGTGTGTGTTGTGTGGTTGGCTGGCTAGGGTTTAACACGCAGGCAGGGGGCACCTACAGAAACACGGCAGGAGGAAGGGGAATAAACTGTAGACCTGTGGTGTTGTCAGCTATCAGGATCACCCAGATTAGGCTGGTTCAATTAAAACAACGCAGAGTTAAGCTAGTTAGAAATCTCTTCT
>CM031601.1:42735252-42742099 GCA_018398815.1 Conus ventricosus
GAGTAACATAATCAACACTTGGCACTCTGTTTAGTGTTTCATTGGTCATTGGACTTTTCCTCTTTTTCTTTCTTTTTTTTCTTTTTATGCGATAAAACTGCAGTCTATTTCAGATTTTTTTTAACCAACTTACAAACACACAAAATCAGCCAACAGAGAAAAAAAAATTGTCCCCGAGTTCTTTCAACACAGGTAGTACTTAGAACAGAACAGAACAGAACTGAAAACACCGGAAGCACTGGAAAATGTCTGCTAACACAGTGCACAGTGGTTTTAGCAAGTTTTTGTTGTTGTTTGTGTTGTTTTTTTGTTGTTGTTGTTGTTGTTTTTGTTGTTTTTTTTTTTTTTTTGGGGGGGGGGGGGGTGGGGGTTCCGCCCAAGAAGAGAGGGAAGAGCGAGTAGGCCAGAGAGGTTTGATGATGAGGGAGGGGACGGGCGCAGGGGAGGCAAGCTCACGGCGAACTGCGTACCTTACGCTCATAACGACTTCTCCGTTCTGCTCTTTAGTTGTGGTCTGCGGCCTTCACGACTTCACTGTAACAGGGCCAAGCGTGGTTTTAACCCAACGGAAAACCTTAGCGCTTCTTTTTCTAATTATTTTTTTTTAATCGTAACCAAGACTTTAAAAAAAAGTAAACGCTACATTGTTTATCCCTTTCTTTCATTGTTTATTTACTTTATATTTGAACCTTAGCTTTCTTTGTAACCAAGACTTTAAAAAAAAAAACAACTAAAAGCTTCATTGTTTATTCATTTCTTTCATTACACATTTACTTTACATTTTCTTACTCTAAAAACAAAATACAAAAAAAAAAAACCAACAAATAAAACAACTGGTGCAATAATTTACATATCAATAAAAACTGACTTCTTCGCTCCTCGGCTAAAACTCTGGTGAATTTCTACGTACGACTACCGATTGATTTCATGATGGCAGCCACACTGCGACTTCAAAAACTTAATGATGTCTGAAACACGCAGTTTCATGTGTTTTTCGTTTTCGCACTTTTTCTTTCCTTGTTGTTTGTTGTTGAGAGGGGGGTGGGGGTGGGGGGTGGGGGTGGGGGGTCATCCGTTTCATAGGAAAGCGGTGACCTCTTCCAACAAAACACCGATTTTTTTTTTCCTTTAAACATGCTTACTCCCTTTCTTTCAAAATCCTTCTTCTTGTTCTTCTTCTACATTGATGCCTGCGTTCACACGCACGCTCAGGACCTCAGTGTAAATAAACTCTCCTCCGAGGGACCGAGAGAGCCGGGCTGAAGGGTCCACAGATCTTGAATTCAAAGAGACAAACTGGAACCTCCCTGTCTGTCTGTCTCCAGCGGCGATGGAACCTGAGGCAAAGTTATGTTGCTTGCAGCCTAGCCGACCGCAAAGGGCCATATCGGGCCGTCAGCGCGTTGAAGTCGTTAAGACAACCCTTTCAAATAAACTTTCTAAAATACCAGAAATTGTGTTCAAAAATCTTTCTTCTGCAAAATCTTAGCGGAACCTACGGCCCTTGGATCAAGAGGTAACAAAAAATACTTCATCACCATACCTTCCCTCCCTCAGCCATTCCTCCCTAATCCCTCCCCCTGGAAAAACAAACACACAAAAAACACAAAGTCATGAATAATGATAATAACAGTAGTAAAAGTTGCCGTCGTCGTCGTCGTCATCGTAGTAGTAGTAGTAGTAGTAAAGAAGAAGAAGAAGAAGAAGAGAAGAGGAAGAAGAAGAACAGAGAACAACAACACAACAAAAACGACAACAACAAAAGCCAACCAAGGGACAAATTCAAAGTAAGAAAGAAAGAAAGAGACAGACAGACAACAGACAACAACAGACAGACGACAACCAACGACAGACGAACTGACACAATAGGCCCACAATGAGATAAAATGTCAAGGCATGAACGCGGCAAAATTTTTGATGTTATAATTTTTTCCCCTCTCGGGGTGTGTGTGTATGCGCGGCGTGTGTTTGTGTGTGTGTGTGTGTGTGTGTGTGTGTGTGTGTTTGGTGTGGTGAGTGCGGCGTGTGTGTGTGTGTGTGTGGTGTGTGTGTGTGTGTGTGTGTGTGTGTGTGTGTGTGTGTGCACGCGCGCGCGCATTTCTACGCACGGTACGCAAACACAACAACACACAACACACACGAAGGTGGAGAAGGAGGAATAGGCAGAGAGGGGGGAGGAGGTGACAAGATGGAAAGGAGGAGGAGAAGAGGGGGATGAGAAGGAGGAAGAAGAAGAAGGCGGGGAACCGAAGAAAGAAAAAGAAACAAGAAAAAAAAAAAAAAAAGACGAAAAGATAAGGACACAGGCTAGGGGATATGGATGGACGGCGGCTAACACATGACGAAGACGAGCATGCTACTAAGTAGATGTGTTAAAAAAAACAAAAAAAACTAAGTATCTGGGATGAAGGGAGCAGTGGGAGGAGGAGGCAGGAAGAGAGAGAGAGAGAGAGAGAGAGAGAGAGAGAGAGAGAGAGAGAGAGAGAGAGAGAGAGCTGCATAGCAAAGAGGTGATGAAGATGAGGCAGCAGCAGATTGAGAGGCAGACTGCCCTGTATGTCTGTGTGCTGCTGGGTGAGTGGTGGGCCCCCCCCCCCCCGTCAGCTGAAAGCTTCTGTCGACCCAACAAACACAACAGCCTGGTTGGTGGTTGTCGCTGTGACAGTTTGAAAACTCAAGTCTGAAACAGGTAACAGGTGAGGTGAGGGGGGGGGGGGGGACGGGCGATATGGTAGGTAAAAAATGGGGAGGGGGAGGTGTGAAGGGAGGGAAGTTAAATGGACACGTCTACACACACACACACACACACACACAACCGCGCACACACACGCGCGCGCGCGCGCACACACACAAACGCATAGAGAGAGAGAGAGAGAGAGAGAGAGAGAGAGAGAGAGAGAGAGAGAGAGAGAGAGAGAGAGAGGAGACAGAGAGAGAGAGAGAGAAGAGGAGAGAGAGAGAAGAGAGAGCGAAAGAGAGAGAGAGAGAGCGAGAGAGAGAGAGAGAGAGAGAGAGGAGAGAGAGAGAGAGAGAGAGAGGCGGTGCCTGCCGTGGCTCTGAATGGATGTTCTCTCCCATGGGGTCCTCTTTTATTTATCTCCTCGCATAGTACCGACATACATGTAGCTTTTCCTTCTCTGCCCCCCCACCCCCCTCTCTCAAACCCCCCCCCCCCCTCCCCTTGCGCCTTCTTCCATCCTTCCCTATCTGTTTCTCTCTTATACACTCTACGTCCCCCCCCCCCCCCCCACCTTCTTCATTTTTTTTTCTTTTAAAAAAAAATCTAATTTCTGTCCTTTTTTATCCTTTCAAATGACAAAACAGTGAAACCACTTAAACCCCATCTGACTGTCTGAATGTCAGGACTCTCTCTTATCTCGTAAATCAATCTCTCTCTCTCTTCTCTCTCTCTCTCTCTCTCTCTCTCTCTCTCTCTGAATAAATGAAATGTTGTGAGTGCGTATGTATGGGTAATGTGTTTTGCTGCCGTGTTATTCATTATTAAAAAGTGAACGAAACGGCGACATATTCACTTAAAAAAAAAAAAGTGGCGTTAAACACTCGTCACTTCAGAATCTTGGAAGGAAAAAAGAAAAGTCTGTGCACACACACACACACAGACACACACACAGGCACATCGCGAGCACATTGTAAGAATTAGAATTACGAACATGAACGAACGATAATTATGAAGACATTGGGATGATCATAATAATTAAGTGAAATCGAGCGTGTAAGCACGCACTTGGACAACCCGTCGAATCCCAAGCAATAGTGTTCAAAAATTACTGTTTGCCACCACACTCCTCTCTCTCTCTCTCTCTCTCTCTCTCTCTTCACACTTGCTGAAGGAGGTACTCGCTTCAAATTTGAGTCCTTGGACCCTAAATCAAGATGTAACTAAGCAGTCGTGAGCTACCTCCTCCTCCCCCTCCCCCCCCCCCCTCTTCTCTCCACTCACCTACCCCCCCCCCCCCTTCCCCTTACCATCACCTCCTCCCCACCCCTCTCGGTTCTCAACACTCGCTGAAGAGGAGCCACCCACTTGAGGAATGTACGGACAAGACAGTTTGTTTCCTCCCTCTCCCCACCTGTCCAGGGGGCGCCACAAGGAAGCCGCTACCAGCGGGGATGTTTTGCAACACACTTGGCCCGTGTTTACCCCCAACCAATGACCAGACGCCCACAACTCGTGTGCCCGTTCCGCCAAGGAGCAGTGTGGATTTCATGCACGTGCGCCGCTTCACGTGATGGAGAGCGCTGAGCAACCGACTCGGGGAAAGAGCCGAGTCAAGTGCTATATGGTGCGCGCGCCGCTTTTCCCGTGACGAGCGTTGTTACACCACACAATGTCTTAATCCCACTATCTGTCGCGAATTGCAACGAAACGGTTGGGTGGGTGGGTGGGTGAGAGGGGGTGTGTGTGTGTGTGGTGGGGGGGGGGGGGGTGGTAGGGTGGATGCTGGGGCGCCCCAACAAAATGTCAGTGCGCGTAAAAACGTGGCGAAACCCCCAAAACGGATCGCCACAATTTGTCACAACAGAGAAAGAACTTTTTGGTCACAATTGTAGTAATACATGCGAAGGCATTTCCCCCTCCCCCTCCTCATCCCCTCCCCAACGATTGTCGCAATCAGCGATAAATCGTGGCAAGGCACCCTTACTGTCAGACTTCCCCCCCCCCCCCCCCCCCCCCCCCCCCCCACACACCTTTTTTGCCACTTCTTTTCTTCCTCCATATCAAAAAGGAAGTCAATAGAAATGACGTAGCCCGACATATACAATATTTATAATATAAAAAAAAAAGGCAGACGACAAAGTTCACGCAAACTAAGAGTCTAACTCCGTTTTCTTCCATTTGAAATTTACTTCCCCTTTGCTATGAACAAGAAGAATGTCGTCTTAAACGGCTTAAGGTCAGTTAGGGAAATTTCTGAAGTTTGTTCAGCCATTATCTTTGTCCGCAAGCGCCAAACATACCAGCGTCATTTCATTGGTAGATGGAGCCGTCAGCATTCTCACTCTCGCTCCCTCACTGCATCATCCTCCCTTCCTCAATACCCCCCTCCCCCTTCCTTTTAAGAGAATTTACATTCAAAAGAAACAAAAACAAAAGTAAAAAAAATATATATATATATGCCCAGGAAGACTTGGGGGGGGGGGGGGGGGATGAATCTTCCAATCTACAGCCACAGGAATGAGAACATAAAAGGAGTTTCTAAACAAGTTGATCGACTGTCTCAGTGGAAGTGACAGACGAGAATAATCTCACCACAACATGGCTCATCTCGCCTCGATTTGACGCACTACGGCAAATCGCGGCATTGCGATATTCAGCGATGCAACAAGGAGCATATCCCTTCCATTCCGAGTCGCTGTTGCTAATTACGGTAGAAACCAAGCCGAAGACTCGGGATGAGTTGTTTGGGGGCCTGCGCTTGTTAAAGTTGCGTGGCTGGCTTGTGCTGTATACACATTTCAAACCAGATCGTAGAAGCATTCCACACAACCAGAGCCCGCTCGTTTGGCTTGCTGTCGGTAATTTATCACACACAATTCGGCTGGATGTAATTAAAGACAGAGAAAGAAAGAAACACACACACACACACACACACACACACACACACAGAGAAAGTGGGGCGGCGGAGGGGGGAGGGGCTCAGCAACTTCTCGTTTCGGCTGACTTGCCCTTTTAGCGTCAGCGATTTATAACCAGAGACAAGGCAGGTAAACTCTTGTCCCTGTACGCTCGCCTGACGAGGACATTTACGGGCTGATTGTCAAACAACTGTGATCTACACGAATTTGCTTTCTCTCTCTCTCTCTCTAGTTTATTTTGTCTTGCTTTCTTTTTTTTTTTTTTTTTTTTCTTCTTTCTTTTCTTTGTTTTGTTTCTTGAAAGCTGGAAATATCGTGAATTCTTGTTTACAAACAACACACACACACACACACACACACACACACACACACACACGTACGTGCGCGCGCGGCACGCGTTGACGAATAAATAGAAGAAACCAAAAAGGTAATCAACCGACAGTCTGTTGTAAGCACATTTTCGGTGAAGAACTCTATCTGCCAAGTCATCTCTCTCTCTCTCTCTCACTGGTTCGTCACCAAACACCTCAACCCGACTCCCAACGTACCCCGATATAGGCATCCAGCAATGGTTGTTTCTGATATCTATCTATCTGAAATTAATATCAAAATTAAAAAGGATGTTTGTGGAAGCTTATATTATTTATCTTTTTTATTTATTTATTCATTTATTTATCTATCTGTTCATTATTATTATATCACTATTTGCTGTTGTTACTTTTTAGTAAGGGGGAGGGGAATGGTGGAGGAGCAATAGTTATTCATTAACTTATTCATTTATTCATTCTTCTTATTATTATTACTATCATTATCATTATTATCATCACCGGTATCATTATTGTTATTATCATTTCATTATTTGATAGTTTTATCTACTACGGGCAAGGAAGGGACGGGAATGGTGGAGCAGAAGCAGCACACTATTATCACAATGACTATCATTCTGTTGGTTATACCTGCTAAGGGGGAGGGAAGCTGGAGGATGAAACAGGAGCATTTACCAGTTAAATTATTTGTGTATTGTCATTTTGCAGAGCAACTTTAAGCGTTCAGCTTGTTGCTGCTCACTTTGTATTGTGTAAACATTGTACGTACCTGTGATTAAAGATTTGTTTAAACCAAACAGGAGCATCACCTTTGATCCTGCAGACTGTGTGGACAGCAGCTCTGGACGGTCCTCACAGCCCTTTTCAGCAGCGGCAGACGGGAGTCCAGGGGTGAGGAGAGAGAGAGAGAGGGAACGGCGAGC
>CM031601.1:42743099-42753276 GCA_018398815.1 Conus ventricosus
TGTATGTATGGTACTATACGCGTGGGGGGTTTACTAGCAGTGTACAATTGATGGGGGGTCAGTGCCTTGTTAGAGTACTGTGTGGTGCTCCGCGCTGCGGCGCCTCCTGTCTGTGCGGCATTTCAAACGCATTAAACATTTTTGTTTTCTCCAAATCTTATTGTCAGAACAGTCTGCTCGTTTCCCTCTTTCCTCTGTGTTTTCTCTCCGTTTTTCTTTATTTGTTTGTTTGTTTGTTGTTTTTTTTTTTTACATGTGTGCGCGCGCACTCTTATTTTGGAGAGAGAGAGAGAGAGAGAGAGAGAGAGAGAGAGAGAGAGAGTGAGAGGAGGGGGAGGTGGGGTGGGGGAGGGTGGGGGATTTGTTAACTATGATGAAATATTAATTGCTTGCACTGCTCTCCGCAAACCCCCTTCTCATCCCTTTCCATGCCTCTCCTCCACACACATACACACCGCGCATGCATATACTTATAATGTAACAATAATACTAATTACAAAAGCAACAGCAAAACGAAAGCCAACATTTTAATGATCCTGTTTTATATCAAAGGAAATGACTTACAATATCTAAAAAAAAAATAAAAAATCTGCAATTCTTTCTTAGGGTTGATTATCATTATCATCTTCATTATTTTACTTAACAACGATAATAATAAAACAATGACAAAATGATTTTTTCACCTTAAAGACTAACAATATCTATAAAAATATAAAGAAGATTATGGTCAGCAATCCTCCCTCTGGTTGTTATGATAATAATATAGATCTAATAATTGCTTACCTTAACTCAAACAATCGATGTACAATTCTTTATTTGGTGTTTAACACCACAACTGCGTGCCAATACAAGTTTCTGTTCAACATACAACGCTGGAAACCATGAACAGGTATGACCAATATTCTCGAGATATTTTCAGCAGTTAACTTCAGCCAAAGTAACACATTTCAGCAGCACTATGACAGACTCGCAGAACTTTGATCATTATCATTCTAACCAAAATACTGCGGAATAGCAATAAGGTAAGCCCCCATCCCCATCCCCACCAGTCGTCTCAAAGAACCATTGTTCATACAAATAACAATGAAAAATAAGAAGAAAAAAGTCACTGCTTACAATAATAACATAATGATAATGATAACAACAATAACAACATTAACAACAACAACAATAATAAATTAACAACAGCACCACCACCACACCACCATTAACAACAACAATAATAATAATAATAATAATAATAATAATAATAATAATAATAAAGAACAATGACCATAATGATATGGTGTTGGTGACAAAACCTACTGACAACTTGAAACAGAAAAAAAAGCACGAACAAAACTCTAATCCATACTTCTGACAGAAAATAATTGGACAACACACTAATCCATACACTCCAACAGAAAATATTGGACAGCACATTCATCCACATACATTCTGACAGAAAATATTGGACAACACACTAACCATACACTCCAACAGAAAATATTGGACAGCACATTCATCCATACATTCTGACAGAAAATATGGACAACACACTAATCCATACATTCTGACAGAAAATATTGGACAACACATCCATACGCTCTGAAGAAATTTTGGAAAACAAACTAATCCATACACTCTGACAGAAAATTTTGGACAACACACGAATCCATACATTCTGACAGAAAATATTGGACAACACACTAATCCAAATAATTCTGAAGAAAATATTGGACAACACAATAACCATACACTCTGGCAGAAAATATTGGACAACACATCCACATACCTCTGAGAAAATAGTAGAGTTAATACGTAGGGTCGCGCTAAAGCACCAGTCCTGCAATTTATCAAAAAACCCCCCCCTTTTTTGTGGTTACAACATCATCTTTTCTACTTTCATGAAATTAAAACCAGTCCACGTGCTATGTTTTTAGAACGATCTAGAAGTTTGTTGGAACTGTTGGGAAACCGTTTTTACATAGGGGTTTTGTGCATGCGATCTGACAGCGCGTTCCCATATTCCGCTGTTCTCAAGCTAAAACTCCCGTTTCCGGGTTTGTAGTATCACAGAGCTTTTGAGATCACCCTTAGCTTACTTGCATTCTGTTTTAAAATAGTGTTAAAAACATACAAATCCCATGGATTTCAATCATTCCACTGTATTCAATGCCTTAAACGTTTGTTCCCAAAATCCCCTCAAAAACGTCAACTTACACAAAAAATTGCAGCCTACCTTTACAGAAAAACATCACGCATACTCCAACGACATGCAGCCCCTTCTGAACGTTTAAAACAATAATTAAAACCAAATAATTGTGTAACGGACAAAGATAAAAAATAAAATGAACATTATATATATATATTTTTTTTTAAATGAGCACGGGAACAAATAAAACCCTACCCGCCCCACCCCCGATGACAGTTTCCCTCCTCAACTTTATCCCCATGCCTTCCAACGAAGCAAACATCTCGAATCACAACACGCGCGCGCGCGCGCGCACACACACCCCACACACACACACACACACACACACACACACCACACACACACCACAAACACACACACACACACAAACACACACACACACACACAACCACACACACACACACACACACACCACACACACAGAGAGAGAGAGAGAGAGAGAGAGAGAATTAAAAAATAAAAGAGAGATATAAAAAAAAGAAAACAGCACTGTACAGTAATCGGTTATAGAGTGCTTTTTCATTTTCATCGACCACGCACACAGACCGCCGGCGTGTATGTGCTTTCTTAGTATCACGGGGTTTGTCAAGTTGGGCGAACGACTATTTCTCTCTTTACTTTTGTATGCTCGATGACATTACTTTATTAACTGTTTATCTACCCAGATATTCATTCAATCATCATGCATTCATTTATTCATCTATTGCCTCCATCGAGGAGGTTAGGTTTCATTCGCGTGCCTATGTGCTCGACGTTTGTTTGTGTGACTGTCAACTAGATTACTCAGAAACTACACAGCCGATTTGTCAAAACCTGGCGGAAGAACGGAGCGTGGCTCGGATCCGTGCAGCGGGTCCGGATCAAGGCCAAATCATCCAAAATTCCGTTCATGCAAGACGACGAAGAAAACAAAAAAAACAGATAAACAACTATAACCCTACCGAACCGACTGTTCAAAGAAACGTGGCCGAATAATGGAATGCGGTCCCAGGAAGAACCCGTCAACTTCTAGTGTGGATCCGTGAAGCAAATCCATACGACGGGGTGGATCCCAGATCCGTTCAACCTCGGGAAGCTGCACTCTCCCCATTACCCTTCAATTTACTTGTTTCTCTGTTTATTTATTCATTTCTTTAGTTATATTCACAATCACTCACCCATTTCATACATTTCTTTACTTATATTCACAATCACTCACCCATTTCATACATTTCTTTTCTTATATTCACAATCACTCACCCATTTCATACATTTCTTTACTTTTTATTCACAATCACCCCCCCATTTCAAAACATTTCTTTACTTATAATTTACAATCACTCCACCATTTCATACATTCTTTACTTATATTCACAATCACTCACCCATTCATACATTTCTTTACTTATATTCACAATCACTCACCCATTTCATACATTCTTTACTTATATTCACAAACACTCACCCTTTCATACATTTCTTTACTTAAAAATTCACAATCACTCACCCATTTCATTCATTTCTTTACTTATATTCACAATCACTCACCCATTTCATACATTTCTTTACTTATATTCACAATCACTCACCCATTTTCATTCATTATCTTTACTTATAATCACAATCACTCACCCATTTCATACATTTCTTTACTTATATTCACAATCACTCACCCATTTCATACATTTCTTTACTTATATTCACAATCACTCACCCATTTCATACATTTCTTTACTTATATATCACAATCACTCACCCATTTCATACATTTCTTTACTTATATTCACAATCACTCACCCATTCATTCATTCATTCTTTACTTATATTCACAATCACATCACCCATTTCATACATTTCTTTACTTTATATTCACAATCACTCACCCATTTCATTCATTTCTTTACTTATATTCACAATCACTCACCCATTTCATACATTTCTTTACTTATATTCACAATCACTCACCCATTTCATACATTTCTTTACTTATATTCACAATCACTCACCCATTTCATACATTTCTTTACTTATATTCACAATCACTCACCCATTTCATACATTTCTTTACTTATATTCACAATCACTCACCCATTTCATACATTTCTTTACTTATATTCACAATCACTCACCCATTTCATACATTTCTTTACTTACATTCACAATCACTCACCCATTTCATACATTTCTTTACTATATTCACAATCACTCACCCATTTCATACATTTCTTTACTTATATTCACAATCACTCACCCATTTCATACATTTCTTTACTTATATTCACAATCACTCACCCATTTCATACATTTCTTTACTTATATTCACAATCACTCACCCATTTCATACATTTCTTTACTTATATTCACAATCACTCACCCATTTCATACATTTCTTTACTTATATTCACAATCACTCACCCATTTCATACATTTCTTTACTTATATTCACAAATCACTCACCCATTCATACATTTCTTTACTTATATTCACAATCACTCACCCATTTCATACATTTCTTTACTTATATTCACAATCACTCACCCATTTCATACATTTCTTTACTTATATTCACAATCACTCACCCATTTCATACATTTCTTTACTTATATTCACAATCACTCACCCATTTCATACATTTCTTTACTTATATTCACAATCACTCACCCATTTCATACATTTCTTTACTTATATTCACAATCACTCACCCATTTCATACATTTCTTTACTTATATTCACAATCACTCACCCATTTCATACATTTCTTTACTTATATTCACAATCACTCACCCATTTCATACATTTCTTTACTTATATTCACAATCACTCACCCATTTCATACATAAGTCTCCCCCTCCCCCCTCTCCCACTTAAAATCCCCTTCCTTTCAAAAAATGTCCTGGTTTTTTTTTTCTCCTCTTCCTCTGTTTATTTCCCTATTCAAACTTCTCCTATTCGAGACACACAAGTGTGTGTGTGTGTGTGTGTGTGGTGTGTGTGTGTGTGTGTGTGTGTGTGTGTGTTTACGAAGGATCACACCATCTCACATGAACTACATGTATCAACATCGTCTTACACCGTCGTAAAAAAAACATTCATTGTTAATCCTTCCACAACCCCCCTACACAATGTTTCTTAGAATGAATTACACGCTTTTACGTGTTTTCTATTATTGAGACATTATTTACATGTTTTTGTTGTTCTTGTTTTGTCATGATAACAGAACACAGAAAAATTATGCACCAATAAAACAGGAATTTCTATGTACGATATTAACCTAATGTTATATCAAAATCAAGGACCAATGAAAGCGTAGTTTGTATTGTGTGATCTTCCTGTTTAATGTCGTCCTTAATTCTTACGCGGTCACGTTTTGGAGCTCACTTGGACATTGCTATCACTGATCTTGTCTTGCCACCTTCCATTGTGTGTGTGACATAATAGTGGCAGCGGACAGGGTGGAAGGGGAGTCCATTTTTAACAGAACAAGTTTTTAATGGACGATTTCGAGCTGAATCTTGAATACAGCCCCCCCCCCCCCCCCCCCCCCCCCCCCCCCTTATTTTTCAGGGCACGTCTCACAAAATTTATAATAAAAACAAAGGGGGGGGGGGGGGGGGGGGGGGGGGGGTATGACATGTGATGATGTTATGGTCCGTTGTAAATAGTTAACATATATTTTTCATTCACATAATCTTAACTTCTCGCACCACCAGCGAAGTATCATGAAACGGCAATGCTCTCCCCTTCGCTGTTCGCACTGGACGTTAAAACTTGTAATAACCTTCCACAATTCCTGCTATTCTACCCTGCGAGAGACAGCGCGCGCGCGCACGTGCGTGTGTACGCATGTATGTTAGTGTGTGTGTGCGTGAGTGAGCGCGCGTGTGCGTGCGTGAGTGAGCGCGCGTGTGCGTGTGCGTGTGTGTGTGTGTGTGTGTGTGTGTGTTGGTGTTGTTGTTGTTGTTGTTGTTGTGTGTGAGTGCGCGCACTTGCGTGTGCGCATGTTTGGATCGGCCTTCCAGTTCCGCACAATCTGTGGTAGTCCTTCATGCTCACAATAATGATAATTATGCAACAATAATTACGTGTGCAATACGCGTAGCTCTAGAACAAAATTAAACCCAATCCACGAACACATTAAGTGAGTGAATGAGTGATTTGTGCGTGTGTGCGTTCGTGCATGAAAGCGTGCGTGCGTTCGTGTGTGCAAGCGTGTGTGTGTGTGTGTGTGTGTGTGTGTGTGTGTGTGCTGCATGCGTGCGTGCGAGCGTGCGTGCGTGTCCGTGTGCGTGTGTGTGGTGTGTGTGTGTGTGTGTGGGGTTGGCTGGCTAGGGTTACACGCAGGCTGGGGGGCACGCTACATAAACACGGCAGGAGGGGGAATAAACTGTAGACCTGTGATGTAGTTACAGCTATCTGATCACCCTGTGATTAGGCTGTCAATTAAAACAAGTCGCAGAGTTAGCTAGTTAGAAAGCTCTTCGCTGGAAGGCTTAGCCATGGTTTCTTATTTATTGCCAAGACGACCACTAAGCCTCCCCCCTCCCCCCTTTTCAATCTTCCTTCCTCCCCTCCCAAAGTCCACCTCCTCCAAATTTAAAGGAGAGAGAAAAAAAAAAGCTATGAAAACCAAAATAAACAAACAAACGCTTATAACCGTCCAAACAAATACCCTGCCATCTCAAATTAAAAATAATTACGTAAACACAGATAGATACACGAGTACGTAACTCCTCGTTTATTTTTGGAAACCATACACACCGCATAATTCACGATTCACGTGATGCACAATATAAGACATGTAATAGCGCATGCTTCGTGATGTGGTCAGGTTTCCGCTGAGGCTGATTCGTTAAGTTTTGTTTTTAGGTTAACCACAGTTTGAACTCTTTGATCAGTGAGGCATGGGAATCCGGAGAATGAAGGGGCTTTGCTATGTAACCCTCTCTCTCTCTCTCTGTGTCTTTCTCCCTCAAACACACACACGCGCCTCGCACAAACGAACACACACACACACATACAGAGAGAGAGAGAGAGAGAGAGAGAGAGAGAGAGAGAGTGCATTCTTGGATTGTTCGACAACCAGATGGGATACTACACAGAATTTGGGGGTGCACATTCTAACACGCTTCTATGCTAAATATTGTGATGGACAGCCTGAAAACCTGCAACAACCTTCAACACGGAACAGCGCCTTTTTCATCCGCTTCACAAAACACTCACGCTCTACATAATCTACTACCTCCTCTCCTCCGTCCCCCCCCCCCCCCCCCCCCCCCCCCCCCCTCCTCCTAACCCCCCCTCCCCGCCATCTTACTCTCCGCATGCCTCATCCCAGCCAAGATATGCCCGGTGGTAACGAAAAGTTTTAACTCCCCAAATGGTTTAACTCCCAGGGAGTTAAACTGTTCATATGTAATTTTAACTCCCTGGGAGTTAAACTAGAATGACTCCCACCCTGTGCCAAAATAACTCCACTCAGTAAAACTTGTAAAACTTTGTTTAGCATAGTAACTTTAAAAGTATCCTGTCATTTCCTTGTCTACATGTGTAATTATTAGACATTTGAACACACTATAAGCATTAGCTTGTTGATGTTCAAATTTTCACATTTTTTGTAAAGCTACGTGTCTGTAAAGTGGAAAATAAATTTGTTTAAACCAGTAAAACTTCAAAATGTTCTAAATCTTTTTGTACAAGTCTCATCAAATTCTTGAAACATTAAGGGGGAGTCATTTTGTACATATATCAGACTTAACTCCACCCTGTAACAGAATGACCCCCCTGGGAGTTAAAACAGATTAACTCCCGGGAGTTAATCCAAGCGTGTAAAAGTTTAACTCCCTGCCCACTAAGGGAGTCAGTTTTTCACAGTTTAGAATAACTCCCCTGGGAGTTAATGTGTACACGTGTTTTCTGACTCCCAGGGAGTTACTTTGTAACAGGGGGGAGTTAATCTGATCATGACTAAGATGACTCCCCACCCACCTATTCCCAGGTGTCTTTCGGTAAGAGAATGGAGGAGGGGATTTAACGCTCATGATCATCATCATCATCGGAAAGGAAATGTCCGTGTACATATTCATGTGCTCATCTGATCTATGCATGTCCTTGATATTTTACTATGGCTCTTTGTATGTAATCTGTATGTAAAGTCTGTATATACATGAATTAATGGTTTGATGCCTTTGGGAGAAATACTGTACCTTCAGTCTTTGGCGTTCTCTCTCTCTCTCTCTCTCCTCTCTCTCTCTCCATGGAATCATGTGATAGGGGACGGGGTCACCAAGGTGTGGGCTTACAGGAAGGGTGTTAAGGGAATTTGCAATTGTGTTGGCAGGTTGGTAGGTGGGGGGGGGGGGGGGGGGGGGGGGGGGGGGGGGGGGGGGTGAGAGGGCAAGGAAGGTGGGGAGAGAATGACGAGTAGTCGCGACGTGACGTAAAATTGTTTGTATTGACTCGCTACATCTGGGAGAGAAGGAAGGAGAAAAAGGGTTGGCATAGATTAGAAATTTGTGTGTGAGACACATGGGATAGAGAAAGGGGGGGGGGGGGGGGGGGGGGGGGGGGGGGGTGGGGGGGGGGCTGTTTTGTACAATTGTACAAGAGGGTGGTTGCTTGGGACCGATCTGATGAAGTTGTCAAGTGACTCGTCACAGGTGTGGTGGTGTGCGGGTGCCAAGCTGAAAATGAAAGTCGGCCAGCCAATAAAAAACAACAACACATTTTTCAATAAAATTCAGGACACGTGACTAATTCACAGAAACCAATAATATCGAAGGAAACAATTCTACCTGATAAGTCTTGATCTGGCAAGATAGTATAAGAACACACACACACACACACACACACACACACACACACACACATTTCGAACACACACACACACACACACACACACATATATATATATATATATATATATATATAATATATATATATATATACACACACACACACACACACACACACACATATATATATATATATATATATATATATATATATATATATATATATATATATATATATATATAAAATGCATGGGTGGTAGCGAGGTGCGGGGAGGTGGGTGGTGGTGGGAGTCATTCTGGTGGCATGTTAGAATAACTCCCCTGGAGTCAAACTGAAACACAGAGGGAGTTAGTTTTTTTATATTCTAATTTAACTCCCAGGAGTTAAAATTTACAAATGAACAGTTTAACTCCTGGGAGTTAAACCATTCGGGGAGTTAAAACTTTTCGTTACACCGGCAATTTTCAGGGAAATATTAAAAGATCAAGTATTTTGATTTTTTTTTTTCCAAAAACAGTTCAGAACGAAACAGACAATTCGTCAAGCTCAAGCCGCCGATCTTTCAAAGACGCTCTCTGTATAGACGAAAACGTGTCAGCTTAATTGGGAAACGAAGGAAGTCTTCCTTAGCAAAAAAGTCTCCCTTAAAATAAACATACAACAAATAAATCATAGATGAAACAAAACGAAACATAAAAAGTAAAACAAACAAATGATAAGTAAATGAACAAATGAATATAAAATGAATAAATAAATAAATGTATGATTAGATTAAATAACTCCAGATAAAAATCCAAGACATAGAACACCAACTACACTCATGAGATGTGTGTGTGTGTGTGTGGTGTGTGTGTGTGTGTGTGTGTGTGTGGTGTGTGTGTGTTTACCCGTCAACCGCAAGGCATTATTCATGGGCACTGAAGTCAAAGCAAGCAAATATACTGAAAACAAAATGAAATACTATCCCCAAAATGAGGTTAGAAATGAAATTGGGTAACACAACAATGACACACACAAAAAGTGCTATCACGCTACCAACCTGAGACATCAAAGGCAAATTTGCCACAGGAGCAGAGGAAAGATAATGCCAGGACTGTCCACAGGGGGGCCCTTTTTCTTTTTTTTTTTGTTTTTTTCCCCTCAAATGACATTG
This sequence comes from Conus ventricosus, assembly GCA_018398815.1. Lineage (NCBI taxonomy): Eukaryota > Metazoa > Mollusca > Gastropoda > Neogastropoda > Conidae > Conus > Conus ventricosus. The sequence continues at coordinate 42,753,218 of CM031601.1, forward strand.
TGAAAATTTGAAACCCCAAAATACAGATCCCCCCCCCCCCCCCCCCCCCCCCCCCAAAA
>CM031601.1:42754276-42769276 GCA_018398815.1 Conus ventricosus
TGAGCAAATTACCCTTACGCTTAAGCGCAAGAATCAACTGACACCTATGTGACCAGAATGTCAACAATAAGCCGTCCTCCACCGCGGGGCGTTCTTACACGAGTAATGAAATTGGTCAACGATTCGTCACTCAAGGTGTCCTTGTTGACACGCACATACTCCAGGGTCAGTCCCATGTCGGCTGACCAATTTGCCCCCAGGTGGGGTGTGGGTGGGGGGGGGGGGGGGACCTGGCTTCTTCACCTGCCAGTTCTGCCTGTCCTTTCCTCTTCTACCGCGCGCCGCCCCTCCCCTCCGCCTAACAACCTCTTCACCCATAAATGTGACGGAGCTGGCTTGACGAGAAGTGAAAGAGATTAAAGGGGACATTAAAAAGATCACCGGCCACCAGATAATGATGAAGTCGTCACACCAGTCGGCCCGTGGCTGAGGACCTGTCAACACCGTTGTCCGTCGGCACATGAAAAAAAAAAAAAGAAAGAAAGAGAAAATTACAAACGGCACACAGAAAAGTGTTGACGCTGAGGGCGTTGTTGAACGAACTCTACTCAAATCTTTGACAGCTTCGCGACTTTTTACTGACTTGATCGACGAGAGATTGACTGGTTTGAATACACAACTGCCTGTGTCACACACACACACACACACATACGCACGCACGCACACAAACACAGACGAACACACACACACACACACACACACCTTTTCCTTTTGCTCTGTCCATCCCAGTGCCTGTATTGGCGGAGTCACCGGCTGCTTGTCCACACACACTCGGCCTGTCCGTGCAAGCGTCTACATCTACGGAGTGATGGATTGTTCTGGGTCAAGTCATGTTGCTTCTGCAGTCCAGCCGACCACGAAGGCTACATCTGGGCCGCAAGCAGGTTGAACGTAGAACCACGTAGGAATTAAAACCAGCAAGATGCTTTTCCTGGATAGAAGGGGAGTGGGTAAGAAGGGCGGAGGGGTTTTAACACTTGCGACCGGGAGGTGAGGGTGGGGTAAGGAACAAATGCGATCATCAAACGAAGCTGACGAACAACCCACAGACCCCAAATTTACTGTTTCTCCTGATGAGTATGTCTCACCGTAGATAATTAATTCTTCACCAAGAGATCAAGGCTTCCTAAAAAAAAGTTTGCACATCATCACGGCATTCATATTTACTGTTTCTCCTGATGAGTATGTCTCACCGTAGATAATGCATTCTTCACCAAGCGATCGAGGCTTCCTAAAAGGTTTGCACATCGTCATGGCATTCATTGCCAGCGCATGGCAAGTCTGAAGCATTCAGTGGCCAGCCTCACTCTTGAGAATGGATTGACTCATCGCCAAGACAGTGGGAGACATGGCCGCCAATTTTGAATCCCCTTTCAAACTTAAACACCGGAGAGAGAGAGAGAGAGAGAGAGAGGAGAAGCTTTCACATCAATGCGGGTTTCTGAAAATATGGTGTGTTACTGTTATTTTCTGAGATTACGCGGCATAACAAACAACATTAACAACAACAACAACAACAAAGGGGGGGGGGGGGGGGGGGGGGGGGGGGGGGGGGGGGGGGGGGGGGGGGGGGGGGTGGGAGCACGAAGCTCTGTATAATAAATTCAGGACCAAATTAGACATATCTTTCGATCTTGGATATTCTGCCAAGTGACATGTTACGTTATTAGTCCAACATTGACCTCCTTAGCGATGCCGGGGACCTTGTCATAACAAATTTTGTCCCCGCCCACTGGAAATCCTGTGCTTGTAATTTTCTTTCTGTCACCTTCTTTCACTCTTTTCAGCCCCCCCCAGTCTTCCCGCCTTTCGAGCACGAGCGAGCGCGCCCCCTGGGTGAATATGTGTGAATATGTGTGTTTTATCATTTGTTTATTTACTTAATTATTTATTTTCTTAATGAATTTTCTGTAGGAACAGGAAGGTTTTTTTCTTTCATTTAGTGACAGCTCGAATAGGTCTTGGGTGATCAGATGGGCTATACTATTCAAACTTAAATATCAGATGGGCTATACTATTCAAACTAAATATCAGATGGGCTATACTATTCAAACTTAAATATCAGATGGGCTATACTATTCAAACTTAAACATCTGACGGGCTATACTATTTAAACATCAGACAGGCTATACTATTCAAACTTAAATATTAGATGGGCTATAATATTCAAACTTAAATATCAGATGGGCTATAATATTCAAACTTTAAAAAAAAGTCCGACCTAACTGTTAATAAACTGGTTTATGTCAGTCCGAATTATAAGGTCTTTTGATTTATTGATGAATTTAAAAAGAAGACAAAACAAAAACAAACAAACAAACAAAACAAAAAACAAAACAAAAAACCCCACAAACCATGACCACAACAAGCACGGATGATGATCCCGATAGATTGGCATTACCTCTGTGTGTGAGTGCGCGCGTGTGTGTGTGTGTGTGTGTGTGTGTGTGGTGTGTGTGTGTGTGTGTGTGTGTGTGTGTGTGGTGTTTGCGTGCATGCGTGTGCGCGGGCGATTCTGTGAGCATTACAATCATATCCATTCTATTTATGACACTGCATGGTCACAAATGAGTATAAAAATAAATCTGGTGGAAAAAATTAAATATGTGACCATGAAATGGACCGGGAGTGGGCGGAGTGGTCTGGGGTGAGAGAGAGAGAGAGAGAGAGAGAGAGAGAGAGAGAGAGAGAGAGAGAGAGAGAGAGAGTGAGAGAGAGAAAAGAGAGAGAGAGTGAGAGAGAGAAAGAGAGAGAGAGAGAGAGAGTGAGAGGAGAGAGAGAGACAGAAGACAGACAGACAGACAGACAGACGACAGACAGAGACAGAGACAGACAGAAGGGGGGGGGGGGGGGGGGGGGGGAGCCAGGGAGAAGAAAGAAAAAAGGCAACAGTTATTAACATTCAAAGAATAATGTACCTTCGCCTGGCTGCCCCTCTCTCTCTTGGTGGCTTTTATATTATGCTCTCTCTCCCCTCTCTCTCTGTTACACACACCACACACACACACACACACACACACACACACACACACACACACACAACACAACGCACACACACACACACACACACACACACACACACGGGCGGTAGATGTTTACGTGGACCTGTAAGGTCAGTGAAGCAGAAAGGAATGTTGCAAAGACTGATGAATTAGAGAGCCCCACTCGAGGCGTTCTGGATGATCCTCTTGCAATAACCTCAGCCCTACATCTCTTTCAAGAGAGAGAGAGAGGGAGAGAGTGAGGCATGTTCGCAACGGCCAAACTAAATACTAAACGACCTTCAAAGGCTGTACCGAGATCCCCCCCCCCCCCTCTCTCTCTCTCTCTCTATTAAAGTAATTGTTTTCAAGACGATCCTGTCTTGTGTGTGTGTGTGTGTGTGTGTGTGTGTTGTGTGTGTGTGTGTGTGTGTGTGTGTGTGTGTTCGTGCGCTCATGCGTATATGCATGTGTGTGTATATGTGTGCGCGCGCGCGTGAAGACCACCCATGAGACTTACCTGTTTACCTTCATCCGCATACTCAAGGCTGTAATGTTGCAGGCAGCAAAATATCCGCCATGTCACAATCTCTCTCTGTGTCCCTCTCTCTCTCTCCCCCCCCACACCCCCTTCCACTTACACACACACACACACACACACACACACATACACGCGCGCGCACACACACACACACACACACACACTCACACACGCACGCACGCGCGCACGCACACACACACACACACACACACACATACACAGCGCGCGCGCGCGCACGCACGCACACACACCACACACACACGCACGCACGGCACCCCAGCCCCGGTCGATCCTTCCCTAGCTGTCTCTTTCTGCCGCCCAGCTTCACACATTACAACCTGCGACAATGATATAAGATGACTTCTAGTGTGAGGCGACCCACTGGAACTCGGCCAAGGAAACTCACAAACCGAGATTCTGCGCCCGCTCGCGCGCCTTTATGCCTGTGTGTATGCTTGCGAGTGAGCCTGCGCGCATGTGCAAGCGCGAGCGCGCGTGTCTGTATTCGTGCGTACGCATGCATACGCACATACGCAGGAACGAGTGAAGGCGGCAGGGGAAGAAGGGAGGAAGGAGGGGAAGAGACGGGGTACGTTAAGGGTGGGGGCGGGGGTGGAGTGGGGAGGAAGGGGGGAGGGGGGGGGGCTCAACCTGTCCCCATCAATAACACGGCCGACATCTCCCAGACCGGATCACACCGCCAATTTCCTCTGTCCCCTCCGGCTACACGCCATTTCCACCACCGCCCGTACCACACACACACACACACCCGCACCCCAAGCTCGCCACCCTCACCCCCCTCCAACCTCCCAACACACATTATACATACTCCCCGTTCTTCCTTCCCCTCTCCCCGCCTTCTCCCCCCTCCCCCCCCCCCCCCCCCTCTCCCCCCGACTCCGTCACATGATCACCAGGTGGAAAAACAAAAGGAAGCCGAGACAAAGCCTCTTCCTCTGGTCGGTTCGAGAGCGCCGCGAAATAAAAGAGGTAAGGTACGAAAAGGTTTACTTCTGTTAATTAGCAATAGTACAGTATACAGTAGTGAATCGGTAATACGTTGGAAACAGCGCCGAGCGGAGATTGTGGTGGTGGAGAGTTGCGCGCGCGCGCGCATATGTGTGTGTGTGTGTGTGTGTGTGTGTGTGTGTGTGTGTGTGTGTGTGTGTGTGTGTACGTGGGTGCGTGCGTGCGTGTATGCTTATCCTTTATCCTACTGTAAAACATCCGTCTTTAGGAACGACGAGATATTAGTCTGGCATGTTTACAGCTTCTGTTAGTTCTCCTACGATACTGTGATAACAGTGAAACAAGCTATCCTACACTGCTTCTTGAAGGTCTTGTGCATTGTCTAAGCTTTCAGATGCTCTCAACCCGATACCCACCCGTCTGACCGCTATGCATATAAGCTCATCCGCGTGCTTAACGCCAGGCTGACCTCGCGCCCTTCAGTGTGCCCGGCGGTGACCGTGAATAACGTTGGAACAACGAAGACTGACTGACACCAATTCCACCCACAAATACAACAGAGCGGAACCCCTACAAGTTGTGGACCAGTTTTGAAGGCTAATCCAGTCCCCTTCGACTTCGGCCCCCGCCAACTCGCGCCTCCCCCTCCCCCTCAAAATCCGGTTTCTTCCGTTTGCCTCCAAAACATCACGGTAATAATGATGATAACACATACGGTGTTACATTTCATGTATTGCTCGCTCTCACATACACACACGCACATGCACGGGCACAAAAAAAAAAAGTTGAATATCTATGTGGTCCTGTAGATTTCTCTGTGAGAATTTTGGATTGCTTTCTGTCTTGTATTCTTGTTGACCTGTCGCGTGGACTTGTTGTTAGCTAGAGAACTTGTCAGAGATAACTTCCTTTCATTGTTACCATGTGTTCTAGCACGTCCGCTAAGCGCTTGCTCAACGCGGAGGCTCGATTTATGGTCTGCTGCGAAACGCTCTTATTTCTTACTGCTATACTGCTGTGCTGCTTGCTGCTGCTGTTACTGCTATAGCTACCACGTCTACAACTACCATCACTGCTTCTTCTTCTGCTCACAGTCACCATCATGTCTGGTTTCTCTCAGATTCACCTGTTGTTAAACACAATATGTGAGAGACAATACAGAATGCGCTTACCGGCGCGAAAATGTTTCAAATAATACATTAGTACGGCTTAATTTAACATCTGTTGGTTGGTTGGTTGGTGTAATTTCGTGGGGTTTTTTTTCGTGAGTATTTTCATTTATTTATTTAATTGTTTATGATCATTCATTTATTTACATTTTTGCCCCCCCCCCCCCCCCCTTATTTTTTTTTAAAAACCCAAGCACACTTCAGTAAAATTTACCCCCAAGGGGCGGAAATGGTGGGATGAAGGAGAACGGAAGGGAAGAGATGGGCGAAGGAGAGGTCAATATAGAATTATTTATTGCCTTTCGCCAATAGGCGAGCTGATTGGGTGCATTCTTACATCTGTAAACGGAGATCTTGATAGGTAGGTACTTATCGCCAGGAACTGCACTTAAATTCAGCCAATCGCGTAGCTCGATATCTGTACTGACAGACAAAAATCAAGAAGAAAAATCGATAAACAAACACAATGTTTAACCAACCTATTATTTCTTTTTCAATTTCTTTCCGTTCCAAATCCACATAAAATGCATACAACCAAGCGCGTGGAGATCAGAAACGACATCTTTTCGAGTTATGCGCCGCCATTGGTTTTTTTTTTTTTCTTTTTTTTTTCTTCCCCCAATTGTCTCAGGAGCTGAAAATAGACACGTCCTCCGATTGGTGGACACCACGAAGACCTCCAATTCTCATTGGTACGTGGCCGACGTCACGAGTGTCACGAGCCGTGCACGCGCTGCCAGGAAGTGCCCGTGCCCCGCGGGCCAGCGTAAGCCAATATTTCATGGCCGCCGCCGACTGCACGCACGCAACGCAGCCAGATAGATGGCCGCCAGGGGTGGGGTATGTAGGCCGACACAGGGGGATTACAATCGGCAGTGCAGGCCCCGTCTGTCATCTGCGACCAGCCTCCGGGCCCAGTCGTCAGTGGTCTATGAAGATGACAAAGAAAATCACCACGCCGGAGGTGACAGCCGTGTCTGGCAGAAAGGCCGTTGATAATCTGAATATGGGATTAGTCTTTGTTTAAGCCCTTCTCTTTGTTTTCTGCTCCCCTCTTCCTGCCCCCCTCTTACCCCATCCCCACCCCCACCCCATGGACCTGCCCCAACTCTGTGCCGTTTCCGTATATACCCCTCCCTCGTACTATTTTTTTTGAAAATAGTATTCACGCAAAGTTTTGCACTCATCCAGTCATCGGTAATTTCGGTTATAATTGCTGGTAGCTGAATTTGTGAAAACCTAAAAAAAAAACCAAAACCAGCTGAAATCACATCTCCAAAACTTGACGGTGCAGTTGCCATAACATGGCCCAACCCAATGCGGTCGACTGGACCATAAACAATATGGGCTGACGGTAACAGCTGGGCAGAAGTACTGGGCAAATGATTTCAATGATTCGCTACGGATTGAAACGATCAACCCAGTCATCTTACCGCTTATACGACCTGAGAAAGTTCAGTCCCATTTCTTCGACGAAAAATATGTATGACAAATAACTGAAAATAAACAAACAAAAATAAAGCAAACCCACATCCACAACATTTTTCAGTGTTTTATTTACACGTCACTTCAGTAAGCTTGCAACGAAAGAAACAAGAGGTCTAAATAAAACACCAACCGGTTACATCAAATGACTGTAGTCACGTAGTTATACTACACTATGACGTAATTCTGATTGAAGTCAACTTTAACAGGCAACATCAAAAAAAAATTCTGAAGAAGCGTTACATTTCTGGTTGAAGCAAATATTACACACACACACACACACAACACACACACCCCACATACAAAACACACACACACACACACACACACACATAATAAATATATATATATATATATATATATATATTATATATATAATATATCTATATATATATATTATTATATATTTTACCGCCCCCCGCCCCCCCTTTTTTTTATAAGAACCTGTAAACCTCAACAGTTACTTTGTTCACAAGGAATCATGAGGTTTTCTTGTGTCAGATTAAAGCATAGTTTTAATAATTGCAACAATGACGACAACAACAACAACAACAGTAAACAACAACAAAACAATAACAACAGTATAATAATAAAACAGCATGCTGAAACCGCATCAGAAACGATTTTTTCACATACATGGAAATAACTCCAGAACGTACATCGTTGCCAAATAGCAGAAGCTCTTTCCCCGAGTGCTTGAAATATTTGGCAATTACGTGAGACGCCATGTTCAGAAATACCACAGAGAAAAAAAGAAGAAGAAGAAAGAAATACAACAGAGAGTGTGACTCCGGAAACACGCACGCACGCACGCACACACACACGTAAGCAGCATGGTTCACAAAGATGAAAGTAATGCAATGTTTACTGACACCCCCCCAAACAAACAAAAACAAAAACAAACAACAACAACAACATAGATAAAAACTGAAAATATGTACGCCTTGCAAGCAGTGTAGGATATATATATCCCATTTCACACTTTCACACACACACACACACACACACACACACACACACACACACACACCCTATATATATCCCATTTCACACACAAAACACACACACACACACGCACACGCACACACTAACACACACATGTATATATGTATGTATGTATATATGTATGTATGTACGTACTCATGCCGTGTGGTGGAAGTGTGTGGAAGCGAAACGTACGCTGCTAGGGTACCTGCTGTTGGACTTGCAAGGGAGAACACTGAAAGTTGCCACGCATACCCCCCAACACGTGAATCCCGACGTCTGGTCCTATCCATCACAAAGAAATTAACCAAATTCGGGCAATGATACTGCGTGGCATATCTATCTATCTATCTGTCTGTCTGTCCGTCCGTCTGTAATAAGAAAGTTCCAACAAAACACAGACGAAAGTAAAACAGTTTAGAGAGAAGAGAGAGAGAGAGAGAGAGAGAGAGAGAGAAGAGAGAGAGAGAGAGAGAGGTTTTCAAATTCAGCTTCTTTTCGTTTGAAATAAACTTCAACTTCGCAAAAAGTAAGGCTACAGTTGATTAAGGGCTACAAGTTAAGGCTACTGTTGAAAAAAAAAAAGGAAACTTTACGGGTGTGTACAGCCCCAAGTAACTCCCCCCCCCCCCCCCCCCCCCCCCCCCCCCCCCCCCCCGCAGACAGCACACGACAGCACATCACATCACATCACAGCACAGCACACCATACCACATCACACCACAACACACCGCACCACATCACACCACATGCAGCACATCCGCTGTATGATAAATGTGGGACATGAGCTTGAGACTGGTGAGACGAATGGAGGCTGTCTGGAGCCTGGACAGGGAGGATTTCTCCAGCCCCCGTGGACACACGACAACGGCCAGAACAGCACACGGGGGGCATGTTCCCCTGCCACTGACAGGTAAGGAATTGCAGGACCCAGCATGCGGGGAAAGGGGAAGGGGGGGGGGGGGCTGACTCATACGACCTCGTGGATCTACCGAAGAGGACGAGAGGCGGTCTCCTCTTTTCCGTCCTCAGTAGCTCAGTCACGTAGGCTCATAATGACCAAAAACACCATTCCCGTCTGGAGAAAAGATAGAGAGAGAGAGAGAGAGAGAGAGAGAGAGAGAGAGGAGAGAGAGAGAGAGAGAGAGAGAAAGAGAGAGAGAGACAGACAGACAGACAGACAGACTGACTGACTGACAGACGATGGTCGTGTTGCTTAGAGCCAAGCTGAGATTAAGATGACAACGACGAGAGAGAGAGAGAGGAGAGAGAGAGAGAGAGAGAGAGAGAGAGAGAGAGAGAGAGAGAGACAGACAGAAAAGACAGACAGATGGTCGTGTTTTCTTAGAGCCCAGCTGACCACGTAACCATATCCGAGGAATAAGATGACAACGAAACAAGAGAGAGAGAGAGAGAGAGAGAGAGAGAGAGAGAGAGAGAGAGAGAGAGAGAGAGACAGACAGACAGAGAGACAGAAAGACAGACAGAGAGAGACAGAGACAGAGAGAGAGAGAGAGAGAGAGAGAGAGACGGGAATGGAGGAAAGAAAACTGGCCTAACGAAGGGAGGACGGAGGAGGAGAGGAGGAGGCGGTAGGGGCAAAACATGTTTGTGTATTTCTGCGTATGTGCGTGCAGAAGGGGGAAATGTGTGGGGTTGTGTGTGTGTGTGTGGTGTGTGTGTGTGTGTGTGTGTGTGTGTGTGTGTGTGAACGCATAGAAAAGGTTGGGTTGGGAAAGAATGCAGACCGTTCAGACTCTGTGGGTGTAAAACTAGCTTCATAGGTCAATAATAGGCGTATTCACAGGAAAACGGAGATCAGCTGTTATCCCCGAGGATCAACAACTGCTTTTCCCCTAGGTTTGACAGCCGTTTTCCCCCCGGGTGTGGCATTTTACCGTGAGTATTTCACCGTGTGACATGCCTTGAAAAGAAACAGGGTTCGAAAACCCTCACTGCTCTAAAGCGTGTGGGCCTCCTCTTCGGAATGGGCGTTTCAAGTGAACACAGTGTCGTGTGACCCCAGACTCAACTGGCGCGGCAGTGTGACTACCATGTCGAAAACAACGGGTTGTCAACTGACTTGAAAAACAAATTCAACAAAATGTGAAGTTTTCTGTCGGAATTTTGAACTTTTGGGGGGGGGGGGGGGGGGGGGGGGGGAGAGACCCTGTTTAGTCCGTAAACTTTCATCGTAAAACCCTGATCTGCCTTTTTATGTTGAGGTCACATTCGGAAAAAAAAAAGAAAAAAAGAAGGATGTGCCTGGGGGGAACCCCATTCATTATTTTCCTGATTACGGTAATTATTACTTGTTAGTACAAACATGGTTCTGTTTGTTTTTTACCTAGGCGATCAAACAAGTACTTCATATCCAACTGTGACTGTGATATAAATACACACAGTCCGAAATGTAAACAATCAAACGCCCACAAAGACTGCAGATAATTTTTGTGCGGTTTATTTACATACTCATCGACCTTGATCTGCAACAGAAAATGCCCTGCTCACATTTCAGCACTGGATTTCAGAGCAAAAACGGTATACTTTCACATTACATTGCTTGTTCAGGATACTTTTACCATTGCTGTTATTATCGTTTCTTGATCATTATTACGATTACTATCATCATCCTCCTCACTACTACGACTAAGACTCCCAAACTACCACCACCACCACCGCCACCACTACCACTACTATCACCACTTCTATTGCTCCTACTACTATTACAATGACAATTCGCCATTGCTAACAAAGTAATGCAATTCCTTTCAACAGTCCCAGTGCATTGGACACAGACTCGCAGCCATTCAATCACAGAGCAACACAGCACGCGCGCGCGTGCAGACCCAATTCAAGAGGAGAGCACTCCAAAGACTGAAGGACTCCTCTCACAAAACCACTTCACCCTCCTTCCCTGTCAACGGCCCTCCCTAGCAAGGATGGTCAAACCGTCCTCTTTGGGTCATGGAACACATGCCCCCCCGACCACAATGGCAGGGAACGAGGGGGGTGGGGGGGGGGGGGGTCGCTGCTGGGGAGGGACGGGGGTAATGGTGATTAGTGTTAAATGAAGGGAGACAGATCATCGAAGTCGTGCGCAAAGGGTAGGCCTTTCCTGAAGCAAGCAAACAGACCAATTCCAATGGGTAAACTGCCCACTTCCAACACAGAAATAAAGAGAGAAAGAAAAAGAAAGAAAAAAGATCCTACCAACGGCATCATAAACAAAGAGTTTCGATCCTTATAACACACACACACAACGGTCCTCGTTTGTGGCATCACATACGTTACTCCCCCCCCCCCCCCCCCCCCCCCTAAATATGTATCTCTGTGAGAAGTGACCATGTCATTAATACAACTAAACCGCAACAAAATCATCACTCTCTCTCTCCTCTCTCTCTCTCTCTCTCTCCCCTCTCTCTCTCTCTCTATTTCCCCATCTCTTCCATTTCGTGAAAGACGATTTCCGAAAAGTTTTGGGGAGGACAAACAAACAACCTCGTTTCTTTGGTCTTAAGCAATTTGATCAAGCAACCAACGAGAATGTCACACAAGCAAATCTCTCCTCCTCTCTCTCTCCCCTCTCTCTCTCCTCTCTCTCTCTCTCTGTCCAATAAAACATAAGCATAATCATTCACCTTGATTGTTCGCGCAGTACTTCAAACAATTGACTGTCAACCCCCCCCCCCCCCCCCCCCCCCACCCAAATGTTTCCTAACATCATGTATTAAAGAGGACAGGAGAGGCAACAAAGGGAAATAAAGTGACGAAGGAGAGGGCAGAGGACCGTGGAGGGACGGGCGGACACGGCCAGTGAAAACAGACAAGAGACAGGGACAGACAGGCTCAGACCCGAAGCCTAATGGGCAAACAATCCGCCAGGACACTCCACTCCAAGACACCGCCGCTCTCGGGAAGCGCCCGAAGAACAGAGACGAAATCGCTTCCAGAACGGTGGCACCTCCTCCCCTCTTACTCCCCCCCCCCCCCCCCCATGCCCGAGTTCCTACCCACCCCACTCCCTCCTCCTCCTCCACAACACTCTCCCACTCCACGTCCGCCAGGTCTGTTGTGATGGTGGCCCTCCTCCTCCTCCTAGACCTCGTTTCAAAGATGTATCGGTTCCGGAGGACACCCCCCACCCACCCACCCCCCATCCCCTCCCCGCCTCCCTCTTAAACCTCCGCACCCTCAGCCCCTCGACAAATAAGGCACCATCGTTGATTGTTGTTGTAGCGCCTCAACCCTCTCCCACCACCACCACCACACCACCACCACCACAAACCACCATCATCATCATCATCAACTCCATCCCATCCACCTCCTCCACCACCTTTCTAATTCCGTTCTGCGCACCACCCTAAACCATCCACCATCACTCTCTCTCTCCTCCTACCCCCCCCCTCTCTCCTCGCTTCAATAGGACGCCCCCCCCCCTCCCCCCTCCTCTTCTGGCCACGGCAGTCAGCCAGGCGTGGCGGCCGGCCACTTGAACTCAATCAGCAGCGATGGGCCGCGACGCCGCAAGCCGTTGAGTGTGTTATTGGTGGGGAAGGCGAGAGAGAGAGAGAGAGAGAGAGAGAGAGAGAGAGAAGGGGGGGGGGGAGAAGGAGGGAGAGACAGAGACAGAGACAATGAGAGACAGACAATGAGAAAACCAGAGACAAAGAGAGAGACAGAGACAGAGAATCAGAGGATGCCGGGAGGGGGGGGGGGGGAGGCGTGAGGAGGAAGGGATGTGTGTGGAGTGGGGGGGGGGAGAGGTTCCGCGGGCCACCAGGGAGAGGAGGTCCCTAATACGTCGTTATGAATGAGGAATGACAAGGCGCCAGAACCCGTTACCGATCCCGCCTCTTGATGGGGCTCTCAAGCTCTTTTTCTTGCCACCCGAGACCCCCCTTCCCCCCCCCCCCCCCCCCCCCCCCCACCGTTCCCCTCTCTCACATCATTTCACCCGCTCCCTTCCCCCGCTTTAATCCACCTCCTCCGTTTGGAAGTGAATCAGCTTTTTTAGCAGTGAAGTGTCGGATGATGACAACTTGTCAGTTCGGTGCGAGACAAAGACTAGCGCTGCCGAGCGCACCCCCTCTTCTCTTCACAACAACCAAGGACAGCGTCACAAGGGTTGAAGAGAAGACACTGACAATGATTCTTTATTTCATAACGGTAACAGTTTTTTTGACTTTGCTGGCCATATTTCATACCATCCGTTATCATACCATGCCGTTACTATTCTGCGAAGCTAGTACTAAATGATACAACGCGTGCATCAAAACAATGATGATACAAACAAACATCATCATCAGACCAACTAAACTAACAATAACACCACCACAGAGAGAGAGAGAGAGAGAGAGAGAGAGAGAGAGAGAGAGAGAGAGAGAGCGAGAGAGATGTTACCTAGTTGGCGACACTACACTAATCTAAATTCGAAGACTTTTTTTTAATGGAGAGCAATAATTGCAACAGAAATAGGTGGAGAGGGAGGAGGGCAGCGCGGGTGAAAAAATGTAACCACTGCCATCATCACCCCCGTCGTCGTAGTCTCCGTCCCAACGTCAAATTCATTGTCATTAAAAACAACAACAATAACAACCCCCTACCCACTCCCCTCCACACACACACACACCAGGAGCACCTTCCAAGTAACGTCTATTTACCAAACAAAAACACACAAACAAAAGAAGCAATGGACGCTGCCGTGATAACTGAAGTGCCGAAAGACATATTGCGTGAGTCGGCCAAATGTTCTCGAGCATTTAAGCAAATTAAGGGTAGTTTTGCTGTTGTTGAGAGCAAGTCCTTGGGTTCTTCAAGTGTGCGAATTCAGGCATCACCAGAGGGGAATACCCCGAGTCGTATACTGAAGGAGGGAGAGTTACTGGGAAGTGTTTCGCATGTCCGAGGGATAGTGACAAGGAGTTGCCGACCTGCCGGTCCTGGGTACAGGAGTGTCCAGTCCGACCACTGGCTGGCTATTCACTGGGTTCTCCAGTGGGCCTGAAGGGAGGGCGATCGTGTCAGGTGACCGTCACGGGTAGGTGACCGTCAGCCTGCAGGCAGTGTACAGCGACCATTCAGTCGTCCTTGTTCTGAGGAATGAATGGAAGGCTGCGGCCTATTGAGTGGTTTGCGCCTTGTTGTCTATAGAGGTAGTAACTACTTGAAGCATCAGTCCTGGCTGGTAGAGAAGTCCAGGCTGTTAGTACACTGGTAGCTTGGGGGAATCGAACATGAATTTGAATAGGAGGTTATGCATTAACCACGGGTACCCAAGTCTTTGTTGGCGCTAGCAGCTGTGGTGTGTGTGTATGTGTAGGTGACTAGTGATTCCATTGGTGGAATAAAAATAACTTGGGGATTTATTGGTACAAATCGTGTGATGTGTGTGTGTGCCAGTGATTCCATTGGTTGAGCCAGTTTAACTCGGGTTCTCTCTTTCTTTGAGAACGAATATAAGGTGCTTGGAAAACCAGGAAGTGTGTGACTCACTTAAGGGAAAGTGAACTCGCCCGTCTTGCTGAGGCTCAAGAAAATACAGCGTGAAGCAGAGGTTAGCTGTCGCATTGTTGTCTCCTGGGTGGGGACGTAAGACAGTGGAGGTTGCTGTAGCCTCGGAGCCGACGACGAGAAGAATTGTCCCCCGTGTGGGGACGGTCGACAGCAAGGTGACATCCCATTTGGTCTACCCCCATTTCGTCTACTCCCAGTTCGTCTACTACTCCCATTTCGTCTATTTCCATACTGACCATACTGCAAGGCTCCCCACTGGCGTAACCAGTGTCCCAGTCTACTCCAAAGCAGAATCGATGGTCTTTAGATTAGAGTAGGGCGAAGCCCGAGAGAGGACGAAGGACGAATGAACGAA
>CM031601.1:42775006-42782506 GCA_018398815.1 Conus ventricosus
CTCACTCACTCACTCACTCTCTCTCTCTCTCTCTCTCTCTTCTCTCTCTCTCTCTCTCTCTCTCTCTCTGTGCCCCCTTCTCTCCCTCCCTCCCTCCCCCCTCTCTCTGTCTTGTTCCCCACCCACTACTCCCATGAGAACATGCATCGGATAATGAGCAAGCTTCGATAACAACAAGCCACAGGAAAAAAAGCTCCCAGCACTCCTGGAGGTCATGGCCGCATTCTTTGCTACCACAACACGGCCTTTGCCTCGTCTGTTCTTATCTGATAAGGGAGAGACAGTAGCGATGAGGGAGTTGGGGAACGGAACTAGGGAACTGGTGGGGAGAGAGAGAGAGAGAGAGGAGAGAGAGAGAGAGAGAGAGAGAGAGAGAGAGAGAGAGAGAGAGAGAGGGGGGGGGGGAGGGGAGGGGGGCAGGTAAATAATACACGATTTGTTTAAACTGACGCGAAAAGAAAAAAAAAACACGTTAGCACGAAAATCAAATCTAAAGTCAGCAACATGACCTTTGGACACACACACACACACACACACACACACACACACACACACACACACCACACACACACACACACACACACACGCACGCACTCACGCACTCACGCACGCACACACACATACACACACATGCATACACACACATACGCGCACGCACACGCACACACACACACACACACACACACACACACACACACACACACACTGAATGCATTCATTTTTTCAAAATGTTGGACAGATGGTAACATGCCTCAAATTTGGAAGCATTCTATTATTGTTCCAATTCACAAGAAGGGGAAACCACTCAGAGATATAACATAGTTGTCGACCTATTGCATTAACATCAATACATGTAAATTGATGGAAAAGATTGCTTTAAAAAGACTTGTTCATCATTGTAAAACATAACAATCATACCAATCAACCAAGCTGCATTTCAGACAGGCAGATCATCAATAGAACATTTGGTCAGACCACAACGCATGTAAAGCACAGTTTGCACGTCGTAAAAACGTACTTGCAACGTTTTTTGATATACGAAAAGCCTATGAACAAGTATGGCACAAGCGGCTTTTGTTTAAATTAAAGAATATTGGTATTAATGGAAACATGTACAAATACATTCAATGTTTTCTTCATCGTAGGCATATTCAAACCAGAGTAGGAAATACCTATTCTAACACCAAGACCTTACAAATGGGCTTACCCCAAGATCGTAATTTCTCCAATTTTGTTTAATATTTTAATTTCTGATCTAACCAAAGGTCTTTCTAAAGATACAGAGTTAGCTCAATTTTGCTGACGATATCTGTATTATTATGGAGTAAAGTAACGATGAAAAGAAATGCTACCGTAAGATCACTGAATTATATAAAAATTAAATACCAACACGAACTAAATAAAATCAGTACATTTTTACACGAAAACGGACTATCTCTTTCACCTGAAAAAACGAATTTGATGCTTTTTAACTCTGGAAATGATCCAGATAAGCTTCCATTTTCACCTTAGACGACACTATTTGTAAACTATGTTAAAAGCGTTTAATTCTTAGGTGTAATCCTAAGTAGTAAACTAACATGGAATACTCACATGACCATATTTTAAATAAAGCAAGAAAAAGTCTGAATTTCCTTAAAATTGTCATAAACAATCTGGGGGCAAGACACTAAAACTTTAACTGTTTTAGCAACTGCCCTTGTACGCTCAAGACTTACATATGCTCAGGAAGTATTTTTTAATGCACCTAAACATCTTTTAAATAAACTTCAGAGCACTGATTGCAAAGCCTTCAAAATTGCCTTAGGGGTTCCCACACATACGTCAAACTTAGGACAATACAACGAAGTGGGAGCTCTACCTCTACCCTGAAATTAGAAAGGCTTCTACTTAAAAATTTCATTTTAAAAAAAAAGTTTTTCTCACAAAAGAATTTTTCCCTCAGAAGGGGTATGTTTAAAGATTCAAAAAGGTTTTTGGGAAAAACGTGCACAATAATACAATCCACAAAATCTTTTTAAATTTCTTTTTTCCCCTCAATTTTTCTAAAAGATACAAAAATAAAAAAAAATAATATCGGGGGGAAAAAAACCTACTTTTAAACCCTTTCCAAAAAATGGGTAAAACAAAAGCCCCTTTTGACATTGATACAAAAAATTTAACAAAAAAGGATTCTCCCAACATTTTGAGAAATTTTGCTACAATCATTTAAAGAAAAAAAGTACAACCATCATTTAAAAAAATATTCACAGATGGCCCCTTATTGGATGATAATAGCAGGGGGAGGCAGTTTTTTCAAAAATTTCCTACTTAAAAATAGAAAAGTTATTTCATTTTGGAAACGTCGTCTAAAATAGCGCAGAAAACTTGCTAAACTCAAATCATTGGTTTTTCTTTTAAAATTTCCCCCCCCAAATAAATAACAGTCAAATCGAAATATCCCTTGTTTCCCAAAACGGCATTAAAGGGTATTAATTTTCAAAATTCATATGTAGGGATTGACATATAACTAAAAATTAATCATATATACACCTTTTTTTCCCCAAAAACATTAATTTTACTTTTTTTTGGGGTGCCTACTCATTTTTGGTATATCGGCAAATGAACAAGTGACAAATTTCAAAAAAGGCACCCTCAAAACCCAAGGGGCACAGTAACAATAAATGTTCGCTTAGATCGGAGAAAGTTTCTCTATCATAAATAAAACCCTCTCATAAAAGCAACAAAAAAACTGAGGAACTCGGGCATAAAATTATTTTTAAAAAATTGCATCAACTGTAAAGACAAAAACAATTTGGGGTTTAAAATCTACAAAAAATATTTATTTCCCCATCCCGGGAGATTGAATTCCCCAATTTCCCTAGGCTTCGTTTTAAACTCGATTTAAAAAAAAAATTTGCAAAGATATTAAATGTATGTGTGGGACTCAAAAAGTGTCAATCATTTACTGGGTTTATTGTCCCAAAACAAAAGAGCTTTTTAAAAAAATCATTTTTGAGGGTTTGTTGATGGATCGACTCCTTTATCACTATCTAGTAAATTAAACTATTGAACTCTTCCCTTTAAAACTAAATTTTAAAAAGTTTTTTAGGCTGTTCACTAATATTTACTTTAGCCTTTGTGATTGTTACAGTTAAAAAAATTTTGTTTTTATTTTAAAAGTTTCTGGGTGAATAGAGTGGGGGGGAGGGGGTTTTGAATTACCGTCTTACGTACCCTTTTTAAAAAATTTCACTCCCAAAAAAAAAGCATCTCTTTCCCCTTCTTTACATCAAGCCCCCCTCTACTGTCTACACTATAATATTTGTCTGAATCACTTAGGAAAGGGGAAAGGTTTAAAATGAAAAACAACAACACACAACTGAGAGAGAGAGGAAAAGAGAGAGAGAGAAAAGAGAGTAGGGAAAGAGAGGAGAGAGAGAGAAACAGACAGACAGCAGGCAGACCGACCGACAGACAGACAAACAGGTTTTGGCGAGAAGGGGGAACAGTCTTTCCCAAAGGGTGTATATTAAATGTAAGGGGGCAGGGGGAAACCGGGGGGTATCGGGAAAAACAAACATCTTCTCACTGCTTCATCTCAGGCCCCACCCAGCACCCCCAACCTTTGGCATCCCCCCCCCACTCTAAAAACTTGCCAGCTTTCTGCTGCCCAGAGGTTTTCTCTAACCCCAAAGGGGTGGGAAGCCCTTTGGCTTATTAATTCAAAGCCGGTATGACCGGGCCCTCCCCACGCCCCGACTTTTAGAAGATACCCACTGGTTTTCCTTCAATTTCCTTTTTTCCTTTTCTTTTTTTTGGGGCCCTTTTCTCTCTCCATCTCTCTCCTCACTCTCTCTTCCCCCCCCTTCCTCTCTCTCTCCTCTCGGGGGGTGAGTTCAACGTGGATTGGGGTCAGACGTTGTGTGAAAGTCTTTCAAAATTTTTTCCAAATTTTTTTACGGTTCCTGTTTGTGCTGGTGGGTTGGTTTTTGGGGATGTAATTAGTATTTGCCCCCATGCCGTTGGTGGGCCCTTTTTTTTCGTACAAGATGTGGCTTTTTCTGGAGACCTTTTTACATTTTATGTACAAAAAAACTGTGCAGAAAATGAAAATGAGGTCATCCATTTTGACGCTACGCCGACCGAGTGACGGTGTGTGGGCAGGTTTGCTCCTCGTCTTGTTGTTTTGGGGCGGACTATTACTGCAATGTGGAGACGTAGAGCAGAACCCGGACCTAGTCCAGCGGTGAAGGCAGACAGCGTGAAGCAGACCCGGCTGGGTTATGCTACGCGCGGTGCCAGTGCGGACAGGAGTGCTGCCCCCTCTGCGGACTCTACTTTGCCGAGACCGACGAGCGCCGAACCCACCATGGCCGACATCATGACCAAGCTACTGGAGATGGACAAGACCAACAAGGCCATGGACAGTAAGCTGGACGATGTGAAAGTGGATGTGAGGACCCTTAGTGAAGAGTATGCTGCGCTGCAGAATGAAGCGAAGGGTCTCAGGGAGGAGGTGGTTGAACTGCGTGCTCAGAACAAAGACCTGCAAAAAGTGAACTCTGAACTTGGTGACAGAATTGAATTACTAGAAAGAAGACAGATGATCTGGAAGGGCGTTCAAAACGCAATAATTTATTGTTTTATGGATTGAATAGAAGTGAGAATGAGAACAGTGATGACTGCGAGCGAATGTTGAAAGATTTGACTGCAAAGAAGTTGGGCGTGAATGAGTGGAATTTGACAGAGCGCATCGCTTAAATGCCAAGCGTGACTCTCCCATCATTGCCAGATGCTCCTCGTATAAGGACAAGGTTCGCATTTTAAAGGCTAAGACAAACCTGAAAGGAACAAACATCTTTGTCGGTGATGATTTTACTAATAGAGTCCGCGACATCAGACGGAGGCTCACTCCTCATCTGAAAGAGCGAGAAACAACGGTAAGAGGGCACGATGGTGTTTGACCATCTGCTTGTTGACGGCAAGAGGTTCGGTTTCGATGTTTCCGGTGAGCTAAAAGAGCTAAAATAGGGTTTTGGCCGGTCCTCTCGCAATGTTGTAGACACTAATTCAAACGGGAGAAAAGATTGCTTTACACCGGTGGAAAGACTGGTCGTTCCGGACTCTGCCGTGCGTGACTCGAACCGTTTAGCACGTGATGTTGACAGTGTCGTGGACGATGTGAGCGTTGGCACTGGCAGTTACATGAATTCGTTTCACGGTTTGAAAGACAGGCGTTTGAGTTCTGATTCTTCTAAATATAATGATGATGTGGATAGCAATGTCAACATATGTATGGAAAATATTGTACTTGATGATAGTTATACTGATAACAGAGGTCTGGACGTGCCTGTATGTAAGAATGTGTTCAAGCTACTCTCTTGGAATGTTAATGGTTTACTCTCAAAAGTTACTGACAATGCATTTGTTTCCAATGCCTGTGGTTTTGATTTTATTTGCTTTGGAGAGACTTTCCTTGAATCATTTGACATGAACGTGTTTGTCGGTATAAAGCCTTTATTAAACCTGCCGTAAAGCTGTGTCATCAAGGGAGACGATCTGGAGGGCTCGTTTGCTTAAAAAAACAAGAATTTGTTCCCTTCGTATCTTATGTAGATGTTGATTGCTCTAATGTGTGTGTCTTTTTAATCAAGAAATCGCTTTTTGGGACACTGAAAAATATTGCTTTGGTTTGTGCTATATTCAGCCTGAAGGTTCTCCTTTCTACACTTCTTTTAATGTTGATAATGGTATTTCCATGTTGGAGGAATGTTTGGCAGACTGCTTGTGTTCACTAGGTGACATTGATGTGGTTGTGTGTGGCGATTTGAACAGCAGGACGGCTAATTTTTCTCCTGACATGTCTTCTGATGTTTTTGATTCCTTTTTGCAAGTGAAAAGTCAGCCACCTTGCACAGATCGTTCTTCTCATGATAATGTATTGAATAATATGGTAAGTTATTGCTAAATCTCTGCGTTGCTTTTGATTTGTATATTATGAATGGTGCATGTCAGGGCGACTGCCATGGTTGCTATACATACATAACAGACAGCGGAAGCAGTGTAAATGATTATTTCCTAGTATCTAAAGACTTTTTCTCCAGTTTTTGTGATTTGTGTTATTTGTTTGTCTCTCTGAACGGATCGAATCTGATCATTTACCTCTTGAATTTCACATTGACTTATCAACAGAAAATGACGATAAAACTATGGAGACTGCTGAGGCCACTGTCCGCGATAAGTTTGTGTGGAATGATGACTATGCCTTGATTTTCAGAGAGAATTTGTGCAATGCGGAAATTTGCTCAAAATTTAATGAGGCTTTCGGATTGATAAATGTTGATGTAAATAAAGCCTTAAAGGTGTTTAATGATTGTATCAAAACCAGTGCTGAATGTATGAAAACATATGTGCAAAAAGGGAACTGTGCTAAGAAGGATGATTGGATTGATAGTGTCTGTTTGGTAACAAAAAGAAAAGCACTAAAATTACTGAGAGTATGGCTTCGTACTCTAGACGATGGCGACAGAGTTGAGTATGTTATTGCAAGAAGAGAATATAAAAACCTTTTGAAGCAGAAAAAGAAAACATTCAATAGAAATTTGCTAGATGATATGATTAGATCTCTTCCGTCACAGCAGGAGTTCTGGAAAACTATCAAAAGAGTTTCATTTAAAAGAAGACATCCAAAGAATAATATCTCCCCGACACATGGTATGAGCATTTTAAGCATTTGTTAGATAAAGATATTTCAGGTGATGATGAACTTTCTGATGTCACCGATAAGGGAGAGGCTGAGTATTTCAATCGCCCCATCTCTAGAGAGGAAGTCATGTTCGCCATGCGGAAAATTAAAACTAACAAATCGGCAGGACCTGACTCTATTATTGGTGAATTGTTTTAGTATGCTGGAGCTCAAGTTGTCGACTTTTTACAAGCTTTTTTCAACAGAATTTTTGATGATGGTATCTTTCCAGATAACTGGACAGAGTCTGTAACTTTACCCATATTCAAGAAAGGCGATGCAAATAATCCTAATAATTACAGAGGCATCTCTTTGGTTGACGTTAGCAGTAAAATATATAGCACTATCATTAACAGCAGATTACAGGAGTGGATTGAATGTAATAATATCACGGGAAAACATCAAGCTGGCTTTAAAAAGGGTTACTCTACAGTCGATCATATGTTTACTCTTCTTGCGTTTGTTCAAAAGCAATTTTCTTTAAATCGTAAATTTTATGTTGCGTTTATTGACTTTGAAAAAGCCTTTGACTCCATTAACAGAAAGCTTTTATGGACAGTATTACTTAAAAACGGGGTCAAGGGGAAATTATTTAGCTGTATTAGAGCTATGTATCAAGTAGTTAAAACAAGGATAAGAAGTGGTTCCAGTCTTACAGACTTTATTAATTGTGCTGCTGGGTAAGACAAGGTGATGTGTGTAGCCCTGCATTATTTTCTATGTATATTAATGAGGTTGCTATCGAGGTTATTAACAATGGTGGACGATTTCCA
>CM031601.1:42794127-42801627 GCA_018398815.1 Conus ventricosus
GGGATGAGAGAGAGAGAGAGAGAGAGAGAGAGAGAGAGAGAGAGAGAGAGAGAGAGAGAGAGAGAGAGAGAGAGAGAGAGAGAGAGAGTGCCGGCGTAGTGGCGTAAAAACACAAGGAGTCGACAAGTCATGCATCATTCAGCTATTTTTGCTGATCTATGGCGTTGAACTAATCTACTGACTCGAACTTCCAAGATAAAGTCACCTTTCTCACATTCAAAAAATGAAAAAAAATCTTCTCTTTTTTTTCACAGTCATGGCAATGTTCATCTGTTCGAACTTGGTTGCTACTACTTGACCTTTCCTGTAACCCCGAACTCTGACCTGAATAAGCTGCAGTGGTAAGCGGAGGTCACGTGGTCAAAAAGATGGCTGGAACACAGAAATGGGAGGGTACCACAGGGAGGTATCATGGGCTGGAAGACCAGCCTCCGGCAGGCGAGTGTTCTACCACTAGACTAATGGTCTAATATCACGAATAGTGGATAGACGTTAAATGAAAGACCACACACACCAGCCTCCGGTTTAATCAAAAGGGTCAGTGAAAGGTCAGTGGAGCGCGAACCAGAGGAGAGAGGGAGCAGGGTAGAGGAGAGGACGGTGCAGGGCAGAGGAGAGGACGGTGCAGGGCAGAGGAGAGGACGGTGCAGGTTAGAGGAGAGGACGGTGCAGGGCAGAGGAGAGGACGGTGCAGGGCAGAGGAGAGGACGGTGCAGGGTAGAGGAGAGGACGGTGCAGGGCAGAGGAGAGGACGGTGCAGGGCAGAGGAGAGGACGGTGCAGGGTAGAGGAGAGGACGGTGCCTGCTAGCCTGTGCCGGGTTTGCTTCAGAGAAATGGCTGCGTCCGTCCCATTTCTCTGTTTTGCATGCATGTCGGGGCACGCACGTGCCCACGCGTGTATGATCAAAGGAAGAAACACATGGGATGGAGGAGGAGAGTGAGGTTGGTTTGGTTGTATGTGTGAACACACACACACACACACACACACACACACACACCACACCAGTGACCAAAAAGCCGTTGTAACCTTCGCCGCCGCCTTTCTAAAACGCTCTACTCTCAGTCCGACCAGAATAGAAAGAGTAGAAGGCCCTTCTACCTGGTTCGATCAACACAACAACCACCACGTGTTTACTTCTAGTAGCGACCATCTTGCATTCCAGAAATAACATGCAGGGTCAGACCTGCAGTAGTCTAGCCTGGTTCCAGTTGTTGCCGTGTAGACACAGAGCGGTACTCGAGTCGTGCCGTGATCCACGTGCCGCACTGGCCCCGAGCTCGATGTAAACCGACCTCGGTGTGCCTGTCAGCCCGAGTTCCTTTAAGTTGAATTAAGACAGGGATGGCGATTTGTAAGCCTCCGTTTACCACAAAGAGACACGTTGGAACTGACTGTTCAATAGACGTCTGTTTTCGAGTTGTTTCTAAGCATATTTGGTGTGGAATGAAGCAGACATTGTACCCATACTTTTATTATTTATGCAAAAGGGGACGTTTCTCTTGTACAAATAATGGAACAGTTAGCTCTGTACCGTTATGTGTACTTTTCTTTTCTCGGTATGTTTCGAGAAAAAAAACAAACCCTGCACATTTACTTTGAAAACTTCCACTCCACTCACGGCGGCCTTCAACAAAATTTAAGTTAGTTCCAAGAATAGAATAAGTGAGATTCACATTCAGATGTTTTATTCTTATAGGCCTTGGTCCCTCAGAAGGGGAATATACATGAAACATAACAAAATCATTACCACCAGATTCATGTTAATAATACATTGCATAAACGCTTCGCCTTTTGAAAGCTTTATATAAATAAACTGCAAACTGTTTTACAATGCTTTCTTTCTTAGATACATTAACAAGGCAAGCCTGAACAGGCCAGGTCTTGTATAAATTACTGTGGAATGAATTTTCCTCTTATATCTTGTAATTCTGGACAAGTTAATGCAAAATGCACTTTATCTTCTCTTGACTGTCGACATAATAGACACAACAGATCAGAGGTACTAATTGTTAATAACGATAATGATGAGCAAAAACTATCAGACACACCAGTCCTAAACTTCGTCATTATAAACTTCAGGTGCCTGTCCATACGCACTGGCATGTACTTTGGGAGAGAATGCAGATCATTAAATGTTCTATCAAAACTAAACCTGTTACTATTTTGAACATGAAAACTCCAGTCTTGCCATTTGCAATTCATAAGTCTTTCTATAAAAACGTACGGACAAAGTTGTTCATATCTCCGACACCTTGGTTACACCATACGAACCCAAAACCATATTCGTATAATTTCGCTCTAACATGCGACACCCAGTTCATCTTGCCTCTATCATCTAGTTCTAACAGCATTTTATACGCTTTATGAGGCAATCTATGTACAGCCATCTGAGTTAGTTTTAACCAGTACCTGACACATTTAACAGTGCAGTGTAAATATATGGGGTGTCTGTCAGTCTCACCATACACAATATCATTTGGGGTTTGTGGTGATACACCCCAAAAACGTTTTAAAAGCAAATAAATGGACCTTTTCGCATTTGCAGCTGCAGCATCGAGACCCACAGTTCAGCCCCATTTTGTAACACAGGCAGAATTTGAGCACCAAGCAATTCCAAAAACAAGGCAAGAGATTCATTGTTAAGCATCGACAATTTCTTCATGATACATAGCACTACATTTGTGGCTCTGCAAGCAAGCATATCTTTACATACAAAGGTGAAACTTAATTGTGTAGAGAAATATATGCCTAAGTACTTATACACATGTACAACAGGCATATATATCGCATTGTAGGTCCATTTTTCTCTAGCAGAGAGGTAACTGCCTTTTCTGAAAACAATTGTGATACTCTTACTGATATTTGCGCTCAATCGGAGTGAATCAGCTGCCCTTTGCAAACTATTCAACTGAGTTTGGAGGCTTGTTACAGTCTCTGATATTAATGCAAAGTCACCAGCAAGAAGTAGAATAAATATTTTCAGAACATCACTTACAAAATGCGCACCATGTCTTCCAGAATGCATCACTTTGGAAGTCAACTCATTAACAAATAAAAAAAAAAAACTGGGCTGCAATCACCCAGCTTAACACCAGATGTACAATTAAGATCATCTGTTAAAGCAGCAGCGCATGCACCCTTGCCTCTAAACGGTCATACATACTCAATACATTTATACATCTTTCCATGAATACTATTTTTAACAAATAGGCATAAGTATAGTTCTATTAACAGAATCAAATGCTTTCTCAAAATCGATGAAAGCATCATACAAGTTACGATTCAGACAAAGCTGTTTCTGAACGAAAGTCAATAATGTGAACATGTGGTATACTGTGGAATAATTTTGTTTAAATCCAGCTTGAAATTCACCTATAATGTTATTATCCTCATCCCAAGCTTTTAGTCTTTTACTAATAATCGTACTATACATTTACTACATACATTACACAGCGAAATTCCTCTGTAGTTGTTTGGATTCATAACATCGCCCTTTTTATGTAATGGCAGAACAACTGATTAACACAAGCTTTCAGGTATATGCCTCTATAAACAGGGAGTTAAAAAAATTAACCAAAAGTTCCATTACTAAGGTTGATTTGCAAGCATTTTTGTTTCATAAATTCCCCTACAATCATATCGGGTCCAGCCGCCTTGCGACTTCTCAGTGTCTTTAAAACGATAAAATTTCTTCTGCCGAGATATGTTGATTCAAATTATTTTTATTATCACAATCATCATTTGCAGCACCATCGTCATCATAACAATCGTCATCGTTTACAGCAATAACGATTTCCGTAGCACTTTGGTACTAGTATCGTCTCCCTGAATCAGATCATTATCAAACGTGTCTTTACTTTCTAACAATTCTTTAAAATGTACGTACTAATCGCTTTTAACAATTCTTTCAAATGTACATACCAGTCGTTTATGCTTATATTATTCAAGGCTGCCTTCTTGTTGTGGAGATTTTACGCATAGATTTCCAGAATTCCTGTTGGATATTTACAGAAGTTAATAAGTCATTTAACAAAGTGTCATTGAACTGCTTCTCTTTCTCTTTAACAGATGTCTATATTCACGTCTTGCTATCCATAGAGAGGTGCGATCGGGTGGAGACAATGTACGTTTACATTTTTTCAACAAATTGCGTACAGTTCTTTTGTCCACACGACATTCATCATCATGCCAGTCGTCATGTTTCACGCGCTTGCCAATGTGTACCTGCTTCTTCATAAACTCTGCTGCACTTTTTGTACAATGATTAAAAGTTCAACTACCTCGTTCATATTTTCATCATTCAAACTGATCGATATTTTAACTGGATTTGCATTTCATTTGAACCAATGTTGTCTGTGAACATACTGCACTGGGCTTCGTCCCATATAAAATGTCCTAATATATCACTTATTGTGCCAGAAAGATACCCTGTATCATTTATTTTGCTACGAAGTTGCATTATATCATCATTGTGCCAGAAAGTAGCATTAAATTACTGTTGTGATAGAAAGTCGCTTTATATCATTATTGTAATAAAAAGTCGCATTAGATTACTATTGTGCAAGAAAGTCGCATTAATAACCAATGTGCTATAAACTTGCGTCATATCATTCTTGTGCTACAAAGCCGCGGTATATTACTATTGTACTAGACAGTCGCATTAAATCACTATTGTGATAGAAAATCGCATTATATCACTATTGTGATAGAAAATCGTATTATATCAATATTGTGATAGAAAATCGCATCATATCACTACTGTGATAGAAAATCGCATTATATCACTATTGTGATAGAAACTCGCATTATATCACTATTGTGATAGAAAATCGCATTAAATCACTACTGTGATAGAAAATCGCATTATATCACTATTGTGATAGAAAATCGTATTATATCAATATTGTGATAGAAAATCGCATTATATCAATATTGTGATAGAAAGTCGCATTATATCAATATTGTGCTAGAAAATCGCATTAAACACTATTGTAACAAACAAGATATATATGTTATAAAGGATTGAATGTCCAAAAGGAACTCTTTCCAATTATTTACAGTCATTATTTTCTTTCCGGATGAAAGAAAAGAAAGGGAGAATGTCACTCCAATGACTAAACCATGACCAGGCAAAACCAACGGGGAAAAAATATTACAGAAATTAACTTTGTCCTCTTCGAGATCACTACAACACGCACATAACCGACGATTGTTGACACCAGATCCACACGACAAATGTGGCTGAAAATCTTCATCTTCGTGATCACAACACATACACAGTACAAACTGAGGATCGTTGACAAGAAATCCGTGCAAAAATAGAACAGAAATAAATCATCTCCGTGATAGCCACAACACAGATTTAAAACACACACACACACACACACACACACACACACACACACACACACACACACACACACGCGCACGCACGCCGCGCACGCACCACGCACCACGCACGCACGCACACACACACACACACACACACACACACACACACACACACACACCGATCAGATCACTTACCAGAAATCCGTAAGTGTCATTCAACTGGACGTAGAATCCCCGGGACACGACGGAAACAGGTAGTCCGAGTCGTCTCCCTTGACAGACAGCACGTCGAGTTTCTCCTTGACGAACTTTTCTGGAGGGACGATCGGGCTCATGAGGACGGCAGCCGGCACGGGTCTGCCACCACCGCCGCCACGATGTCTGGCCAGCCTGAAGCGGTCCACCTTGCTTTTGAAAGCGCTGTTGCCGGAGTCCTTGGCCCTCACCTTGTTGTCGTAATATAGCACCTCCTCCTTCTCCTCTTGATCCTTCTCCTCCTCCTCCTGCTCCTCCTCCTCCCCCTGGTTGCTGTTACCCAGGGACGTTTTGGTGCCTCCTATGGACGCCGTCATGTCCGAACCGTCCGAAGCCCGCCCTGTCTGAAGCTGGATCTCGCTCGTGCCGGGGTGTCGGTGATCTGGAGAGTCCTGGACCTGACCAGAAATGCCCGTGCCCGGGAGCGACGGCGCGTCCCGGGCCTGGGGCGAGTAGGGGATGGGGTAGAGAGGGCTGTAGTAGGTGTAGAGGAGGAAGAGGAGGCAGGTGATGGCGCCCACGCCGAACATGGACAGCAGTCGACTGCGCCGTCCTCGGCACCAGTGCCACCAGGCTCTCCCTTTGGCGCCCATCTGCACACACACACAGGGATCAATGTCAGCACCCGTAGGCTGACACTGTCGCAGCTGAACTCTGCAGAAGACGAGTTAGCTAACAACAACGCAGAAGAGTTAGTTGACGATGGTTGGTGACGTTGTCTGCAGATCATTTCAGTCTCTGTTTTCACGTGCGCACGAGCAAACACACGCGCGCGCGCCACACACACACACACACACACACACACACACACACACACACAGAGAGCAGAAGAACGACGAAGAGAAGAGAGAGAGAGAGAGAGAGAGAGAGAGAGAGAGAGAGAGAGAGAGAGAGAATATTAAAATTTCAATACGTTGAACGTGAATTCCCGACTGACTGAGTTAAAGGTCTTTTCAAAATCAACATTTGGCCGAAGTGTCATCCAAGACACAGAATGAAGATCATGGGTTAATGCAGCTTCATTGTTTACCGAACCGCATGTTTGGAACTCGCCGCCATCAATCCAGTCTCTGCAACATCTTCTGATCCCTGGTCAATTTTTCAGAGAAAAAACAGAAGATACACGTGTTTTCACAAGCGTTCCACTGAGCTATGTTGTACGCTTCATGTTCACACGGAACGAGGGTCGGCAGCAGGGGATGTGTGTTGGGGTGGATTGGGGGCGGGTGGACGGGAACGGATCGGTCTGGATGTGTGTTTGTCTTCAGTGAATTGTGAGCGCAGTGCACGTTGCGTTGTTAATGCTAAATGCTGTGCTTTGTAAATGTCATCAGCATCATTATGGTGATAATAATAATGACAATGATGACAATGACGACGATGATGATGATTCTTTCGTCATCAATGTACCTCTTTCTCATAAATCCTTTTTAATTTTCATTCGTGCTTTTTGGTAGTACAAGCTTTCATCAAACAATTCGCAATGAAAGACAGGCCAGTTATCTAAACAACGTTTCTGAAACTCGTATTCAGTGATCTGGTAACAAAATGAACCTGTACGGTTCAAAAAGATTCGGAAAACTCTGCAGTAAGCCATCTGAGGCTGAACGTTTGCTGTTTCTTATATTCTTTAACACAGATGGAGATTCCTCCAAAGTAATATCTTCTTATTCCTTCGCCTCCACTTCCCTCAGACGCGGATTTCTGTTTCCTTAACATTTTCTTTCAATTTTTTTTCCAACTCAAACTTGGACACATAACTATTTCTAATCCGTCGGCAGGCCTGCTTCTAAGAGAAATTCTTCATGTTTTCCTAAAATTTTTTCTTCATCGTCGATAAATTGTAGTCAATTTTTTTCCCCAGCTACTATACAGACGTACTGACGTACCTATAAACTGGCATAATGACAGC
>CM031601.1:42806627-42814127 GCA_018398815.1 Conus ventricosus
AAATAGTGTGAAACCGGTTACGTGCAACACACGAATAGCCGCGGGTGACAGCTAGCTACCAACAGCGAATCCATCAAACTCAGAGTAAAGAAGTAACGAAGGTCAATTAATGTCATCACACAAAATTCTGAACTCGGCGAAAACGTAAACTCAGTAAAAACAAGATAGCCCGCACAGCAATGTGAACAAGGACTTTAAAGTTAGAATTACGGTGAAAAATAAAAGATGCACAGTTTATGCAACTTATGGAGTTAAGTGGGTATTGGTATGATTTCTATGTGGTCCGAACTGTTAAACTATTATGAGTGAAAAAGTAAAGTATTCCCATCGTTCATAGTACGTTTCCAGTCCATTATGACCAGGAAAATGTGCCTCAACCTCTCTCTCTCTCTCTCTCTCTCTCTCTCTCTCTCTCTCTCTCTATTTAACAAGTGTTCATATTCTCTTTGTGCTGTGCAAAAATGCATTTTGATCCACAGTGGCACCGATACATGTGGCTAATTTGTATGACCTCAGCTTAGATTTTGCTGTTCTGCATTCTTTGTCATACTAGTCGTCTCCGTTCTGACCAGATCCTATTTTGATTTCTTTTCTCCTACATTCGGCACTTCGATTAATGCAGTTAGTAAAGGTATCAAATGCTAAATCAATGTAATAACAATCTGGCTAACAGCTAATTCTAACATTTTACAAGTATCACTAATGTTCATGGAGCTAATAAATGTTCTCTCCACACGATCTTATTTATAGTTTGTATCTCTGCATGTTATGGTGACTTTATCACTTTCGTTTGAAGGATGTAAGCAGAATTCAATGGACATAATAATGATCTGACTCAAACCTTTCATTTACACTAAGTTCAAATGAAGAATAGTATATGAAAACATATCACTAGACACAATAAAATAATCATGGACATTGCTACCAGAATCTGAGATGTGTGTGCAGTAAACTTGAAGGTCGCCATTACATGCACCATTCATAATACTTAAATCCAAAGTGGTACACAAATCTAGTAAGTGTTTTCTGTAAGTGTTTACGACTTTATCCTGAGAGTTTCTATTTACATTCAGAGGGTTGCTTTTACAGAATGAACTGACAATACATTCACCTGATGAGTCAGCAGAATTTAAACAGGCAGTTCTGCTGTTCAAGTCTCCAGACAAGATAATAATTATATACATCATCAAAATCTAACAGACAATCGGTTAAGCATTCCTTAAGTAAATTAATGCCATTGTCAAGATCAAAACAAGAATGAAATGGCGACCCCTCTGGTGGTACATAAACGTAAACATACAGATATTTTGGGGAGTGCCTAACATACTTTTGTTTCTTAGGAAAACCATGAAGTTTGAGAAGTAAACATCACTATATCGAATATGTGAGGCATAGACGTTTTTAAAGACACACAATGCCGCCTGATGAACGGCCTTGTTTTGTAAATAAAACTGCAGAAATACAAAAAAATCGAATATTCTGCAAATAAATCTAAATGAAATGTGTCCAAAAAATTTCAACAAAACAAACTAAATCGAGGACGGATGTGTGCAATGAAATCTTTACCTCTTAAGTGCGGGATTAAAGCATTCATATTCAATTGCAACATTTCAAACCAAGTGCGGGATTAAAGCATTCATATTCAATTGCAACATTTCAAACCAAGTGCGGGATTAAAGCATTCATATTCAATTGCAACATTTCAAACCAAGTGCGGGATTAAAGCATTCATATTCAATTGCAACATTTCAAACCAAGTGCGGGATTAAAGCATTCATATTCAATTGCAACATTTCAAACCAAGTGCGGGATTAAAGCATTCATATTCAATGCAACATTTCAAACAAGGCGGATAAGCATTCATTCAATGCAACATTTCAACAAGTGCGGGTTTAAAGCATTCATATTCAATTGAACATTTCAACCAAGTGCGGGATTAAGCATTCATATTCAATGGCAACATTTCAAACAAGTTCATTACAAAAAACACAGAGCGTGTTGTCAGGCTATCTTACCAGATGTAGTTGTGTGTTCCCATGCTCTGCAAACTTATCCCTCTTTGATACGGGTCTGACTGTCACTGTCCCACACACGGATTCACACACACGGGATTTACACAGGGATTCAACACACCGGATTTACACACACGGCCACTTCACTATTTCCAGTCTCTTACATTCCCTTCTTCTGTCGACTAAAACCTTTTGTCCATTTATGACGAGATGATCAAAGACCATCGCCAGCCTTTTACCCTCATCTCTTGCTTTTCTAAGATGAGGAATCAACCTCCGTTTGATTTCCCTGACCCGCCATGAGAAATCTTCATCCATGAAGATTCCTGAGCTTCGCAATTTCCCCTTGGCTTTCAGGACCCGCACCTTGTCCTTGAAGAAAGTGCAGCAGTGGGGAATTATGCTTACCATTCAGGCGGTACAGGTGGTCAAAGGGACGTCCTTGGCCTTATCCAGCTTGTCCGTACACAGTTCAGCGATGGCGGCCTCACGACCCTCTGACCTTTCCATGTTTGGCCTCGTGAGTCCATGGATAATAAGATTCTGACACTTGGACCTATGCTCCAGGTCGTCCGTCTCCTTCTCCATGTTGGCCAGTCTCATTTCTAAATCAGAATTTTTCTTTCGGAGGTCGTTATTTTCTTGCAGCAGAGAAGCACAGTCATCCTGGAGATAGTTCAACTCTCCCTGTAGTGATGAATAATATTCTCTCAGGTTTTTTTTTATATCAGTTTTCACGTCATCGGAATTAGAGTTGAGATTGCCGAGTTTTGTCAGAACATGAGCAAGAGCTGGACTTTCTTCCCGTGATGGAGAGCTGGTCAAGGAGTTGCCCACACTAACACGTGGCGATGATGAAGACAGGTGTCCGATGTGCGTCTGACTATAGCACTGCGGAGCCTCGGGTTCATCTCTATGTCCCCACACTGAGGAAGAAGTAAAATGTCCCCTAAGAAAAACGATAGGAGAAAAAGCACCGTCCACTTTCCTTGTCAACCGGAGACCAGATTTTCCACTCTGATTACCAACACGTTAGTACACGAAATAAAGGAATATAAATACAGAACGACCGCAGTGCTGTCTAAAATCCAGTTTTCAGGTGTCATAGTGAAAGTATAACTGTACGTACAACACAGAAAAAAAAAACCTGATTCCCAACGAGGAGCTTCTTCATGTCCTGTGAACACATGTACTCTCAGTATCAATCCCCCGTTAAACCGTAAAGAATCGGAATTCTACAAGGCTTGGTCGATAAATTTTTGTCTTCAATTAAGAAATAGAAACAATTCTGGGATGATGTACATGAACTGTCACTTATGAGGAAGCACATTAGCAACAATATATCTGTTCATGAATGGCTTCATCATTTTAAAGCACTACTGGAGAAAGAAGTTCGTGAAGAAGATATGGACCCGGTTGAGGATTCCGGTGACTAATTCAACAGACCAATTTCAAGAGAAGAAGTTATATTAGCACTGAAAAACATTAAATACAAGAAAGCTGCTGGCCCAGATGGAATAAGTGGGAAATTACAAAAAAAGAAGTACAAGTAGATTATGTCTTAGAATTTTTCGTTGTATTTTTAATGCCTTGTTTCAAAAAGGTGTTTTTCTGGAAAGTTGGACGGAAAGAAATGTGCTACCATTATACAAAAAGCCTGATGTCATTAATCCAAACATCTATAGTAACATTACTTTATATATGATATCAGTAGTAAAATTTACAGCACAGTTTAAATCGTCGTTTACAGGAATGGGTTGAAGAAAATAAAATCACGGGGAGCACCAAGCTGGTTTTAAAAAGAATTATTCAACCATTGACCACACGTTTACATTGTTAGCATTAATACAAAAACAGTTCTCTCTTAATTGGGAATTGTATGTGCCATTCGTAGATTTTGATAAAGCGTTTGATATTTTAAATCGAAAAATTCTACATTGTATTCTCGTAAAGAATGGAATAAAAGGCAAACTGCATCATTGTATCCGAAGCATGTACAATAACGTTAAAATTAGGGTTAGATGTGGATTAAAATTAACAGACTATATCAAATGTACATATGGCGTAAAACAGGGCAATGTATGTAGCCAAATTCTGTTTTCCCTTTTTATGGGTGAACTTGCTTTGGAGGTTACTGAAAACGCTAAGCATGAAGTTTTATTCACAATCAATTATTTTGAGTTACTCATTTTATTGCTTGGAGATGGCGTACTGTTATTAGCACAAACAGTAACAGGTCTACAGACACAGCTGAATAGTCTGCAAAGAGCTGCATCTAATCTCGATCTGAAGGTAAATTTGAACAAAAGCAACATCATTATCTTTAGAAAATGTGGTCATTTATCAGCAAGAGAAAGATGCCACAGAGAAACAGTATTGACAGAGGAAAAAAAGGCAGAAACATTGCAGACACACTGCAGAAGCAGTACAGATATACAAAGTTACAACAGGTCACACGAAGAGAAACACTGAGGCACAGACACAGGGAAACAAAGAACAGGAAAACTTTCTTTCTGCCTTCTTTTCTTGCTTGCTTTCCTTCCTCCTTTATCTCTCTGTCTTGCTGTCTGTCTTTCTTTCATCCTCTTTCCTTCCTCCTTTATCTCTCTGTCTTGCTGTCTGTCTTTCTTTCATCCTCTTTCTTTTCTCTTTCCGTCTTTCTTTCAGTCTTTTCCTTCTTCCTTCCGTTCTCTTTTTTTTTTTCCCGCACGCACAAAGTGATGTGTCACTACAACACACAACAAAACATAAATAAACCCTGACGCTTTGTATCAAACGCCAAAACACTAAACCACCCTACCCCACCCCCCTGACAATGTCCATTAGCAATAGAACTAACACACTTGCATGGTGCTCGAAAGTTGTGGTAACTTTTGGAGAAGGAAAAAAAGTGGGGAAAAGAGGAGGATGGGGTCTCACCTTAAAAAAGGGGAAAAAATGTTAAAAGAATTTTTTTTAGTGTGGGAAACAGGAGTACAAAGTCTCTCTTTCTCTCTCTTTTTCACACACACACACACACACACACACACACACACACACCTCACACTCACACACACACACACACACACATACATACCACACACACACACGCGCGCGCGCGCGCGCGCGGGCGCGCGCGCGCGCAGAGAACAAGGCGACGAGCAATGGATGGTTGGCTCGAGAGACGCTGTGGAATGCATTCGCGCCATTCTTTATATCAAACAAACCAACAACCACAGCTGCGCCTTTCGCTTACTTATAGACAGAGACTGAGGCCCAAAGAACACTCCAGGATTTCGCCAGGGGTTCTGGTGCCATAGCCGGCATCCCAATTTCCCTTAAAATGAGAGTGGGACCTGGATGCTAGCCAAGTCAGCAGTCGTGATGCTTATATCACGTGTTTACGGAAAAGTGTGTTGCGTTTCTGTCTCTCTGTATGTCTGTTCGTCTGTCTGTGTCCCTCTGTGTCTGTCTACCCGTCTGTCGAACTCTCTCTGTGTGTCTGTCCGTCCGTCTGTGTGTCTGTCCGTCTGTGTGTCTGTGTCTGTCTGTGTCTGTCTGTGTGTCTGTCTGTGTCTGTCTGCCTGTCTGTGTCTGTCTGTCTGTCTGCCTGCCTGTCTGTGTCTGTCTACTTTTAGCTGATACACACTGAAGAATATGACTTAAAGAAACATTTTTAATTCGCTTGAACAAAGAGCAAACCATCAGCCATAATTAAAATAAAAGTTCGTACTGCATGGCGCAGCAGAGAAGAGAGAGGGATGAATATAGAACGGGAGGAGAGAGAGAGAGAGAGAGAGAGAGAGAGAGAGAGAGAGAGAGAGAGAGAGAGAAAAGAGAGGACTTTCACATATAAATATAAAGCTATATATACAAAGTGTATGTGTTTTGTGTATCTGTATATGTGTACGTGCGTGTACTACCGTTCGTGCGCGCGCGCGCGCGCGCGCGCTCGTGTGTGTGTGTGTGTGTGTGGTGTGTGTGTGTGTGTGTGTGTGTGTGTGTGTGTGTGTGTGTGTGTGTGTGTGTGCGTGCGTGTGCGTTGCGTGTACGCGCGCCAAGGTCAAACGGATCCTGGATTTGCCCACTGATCCCATCGCTGCAAAATGTAATGAGCAGACTTCCTTCCTTCCATCCAGCGAATTTCGCTCAGATCGGTTTCATAATTTTTGTGTCATCTCGCTGAACGAATCTTGCATTAGTCGTTGAACCGGATCCGTATCGGAGGTTAAACCAATATTTACTGAATAGTAGGTAGGTAGGTAGGTATGTCGTAGGTTGGTAAGTATGTGGGTGTGTAGGTAGGTGGGTAGGTAAGTCGGTAGGTAGGTAGGTAGATTGGTAGGCAGGCAGACAGACACACAGTCAGACACATACATACATACATGCATGCTACACACACACACACACCACACACACACACACACACACACACACACTCACACACACACACGAGAAGAGAGACAGAGAAGAAGACAGACAGACAGACAGACACAGAGAGAGAAGGGGAAGAGAGGAGAGAGGAGAACGAGAGAGAGAGAGAGAGAGAGAGGGCAGGGAGAAAGTAGGATAAGGCGAGGGAGAGAGATGGAAGTAGAAGGCGAGAGAGAGAGAGAGAGAGAGAGAGGGGAGAGAGTGTGGATGAGTAGAGAGTGCGTGCGTGTGTGCTGCGTACGTGCGTGCGTGCGTGCGTGTGTGTGTGTGTGTGTGTGTGTGTGTGTGTGTGTGTGTGTGTGTGTGTGTGTGTGTGTGTGTGCATGTATGTGCGTGCACGCGCGAGCGCGCGCGCGCGCGCGTTCGTGTGTGTAGTGGTGTGCTATCTATCTATAAATCTGTACGTACACATACATACATACACACATGCAAAGACAAACGGGAGCATCCCACCATCGTGGTCGACAGCTTCTTCCGGCAGACGATCCGCACAAGTTGCTCAGAGACACACACTCTCACTGCATACCTCACAATGCGAATCATCGTCACTGCACCTCCACCTTTCACCACTATATAGTAACAAAGCATGTCAAGAAATACACGTCCTACGCATCATGATTTTGATCGTCATCCGCGGCGCAAAACTGGGAGAAAAACATTCAATGGGTAGGGGAACAAAAAGGAATATATGGATGGGGTGGGAATGTATAAAGAAGGTACACACTTCTGTAAAGCCTGGGAAAAACTGGTTGAGTCTTGGTACATTGGTTACATGCGAGAAGCACATATAGGTCCCCTCACCCTGCATTGCCCAAATACTTTTCCTGTGTGAGGGTGGAGACAGATAAGGATGAAAGAGTCGAGCAACATCACTCCAGATCTCAGTTCTCTCTCGCAACATACACCGGCACACGCACGCAGCATCCAGTAAAGAGAAACATACAAGTGCTCTATAAACATCGCACGTGCGAGTTTACAACAAAACTGGTTACAGCTCGCCAGTGTACATAAACTCCATGCAAATGGGTTGTATCAATATGCTTTTTAAGCGCTTGCGTACACAGCACTCATACCG
>CM031601.1:42816627-42846627 GCA_018398815.1 Conus ventricosus
GAGTCATATCCAATCTCAGTTCTGTTCAGGCTGAGGACTGTTTGAGTCATATCCAATCTCAGCTCTGTTCAGGCTGAGGACTGTTTTTAGTCATATCCAATCTCAGCTCTGTTCAGGCTGAGGACTGTTTGAGTCATATCCAATCTCAGCTCTGTTCAGGCTGAGGACTGTTTGAGTCATATCCAATCTCAGCTCTGTTCAGGCTGAGGACTGTTTGAGTCATGTCCAATCTCAGCTCTGTTCAGGCTGAGGACTGTTTGAGTCATATCCAATTCAGTTCTGTTCGGGCTGAGGACTGTTGAGTCATTCCAATCTCAGTCTGTTCAGGCTGAGGACTGTTTGAGTTCATGTCCAATCTCAGCTCTGTTCAGGCTGAGGACTGTTTGAGTCATGTCCAATCTCAGTTCTTACATGTCATCTTTCCTTGCCGAAGTGACCAGTTTTCATCTACTTCCGCCCAGAGCGTTTTTTTTAAAAAATTTACATTCACAGAGTATTGTTTGGCCTACACTGTCCACTCTGCATTTCCTCTGGCTTGATCTCGACTTTTCCATCCATTCCACTACTCTGATCTGGGTTCACAGTGAAGTCTAATACGAAACCGAAGATGGCTTACTTTTGTACTGAGATTTTCCTAACACAACACACCAAAAAAAAAAAGATAGCAGGCCACTAACCCTATTACAGGTTCCACCTTCGGCAAGACACCTAAGCAAACACTTGTCAACAGAAAAGGAAGATATTAGCCTGCAGTGTAACCCCCGCATGGTCGCTCCTCTGAACTTCGAACACAGAACGACTTCCCAAATATTTGCGCAGCCGGTTCACTCTGACTATGAAGATCGCGTAACAAGACCGTCCACATCTCAAGCTTCCTGTTATCGTTTCGTTTGAGGAAAAAAAAAAAGAAAAAAAGAGAAAAAGAAGAAAAAAAAAGAAAAAAAAAAGAAAGAAAAAAAAAGAAGAAAAGACGGTGAAGAAGAAAAAACAGGCAATGCCCACCTGTACTCTCGCACAACAGGATTACTGAGGTATCAAACAGTTCAGAAAACTTTTGTTTTCCTTTTTTTTTCGCATCAATAAATTTTCTTTTCTTGCAGGGTAAATGTAGATATATAGCCGAAAACGACACTCGCTGCTCACTGATACAGAATTTCAGAATGAAACGTAAAATGATGTGTGTGTGTGTGTGTGTGTGTGTGTGTGTGTGTGTGTGTGTGTGTGTGTGTGTGTGTGTGAGAGGAGAGAGAGAGAGAGAGAGAGAGAGAGAGAAAAGAGAGAGAGAGAGAGAGAGAGAGAAGAGAGAGAGAGAGAGAGTCTGTCCTTCAACTCCTGTTTCACTGCCTTCAAGTTCGTCTTGTAGGAAGTGAGTAGGCGGCGTATGACCCTCGTCTTCATCGGCCACAGATCTTTGGGGCGGTATCTTGGGACTGCAGAGTCTCCATCAGATGCTCTTTCTGTGTCGGGTTCATCACGGTCATTAATTAACCGAGCCACGGACTTGTGCACGGTGTGGATTTGGGCCAGTTTGGAGACTAACCAGCCACCCGTTCCCTTAGCAACACGAAGTGACTGAAGCTGGAGCTCCTCCAGCTGTTCGAGGAGTTCATCCTTCTTCTTGCCCTGGAGGTCCTTTGTCTGGACCTTACCCACCCATATTTCTTGCCATCACAGGGACAAGAGACCAAACTAAGAGAGAGAGAGAGAGAGAGAGAGAGAGAGAGAGAGAGAGAGGAGTAACAAGGGACCCCATCGACAAAAGATAACGAATATAAACAGATACAGGAAGTTTCCAATCACATGTCTCCCATTTATTAATTCTTTCATCCCCTCCCTACGTATCCCCCCCCCCCCAACTCCACAGCCCCCATCTCCCAACCCCCCCCCCCCCCATCCCCCACTCCAAAATCAGCTGATTTGTCAAACTCCCCTCTGCGCCAACCCAAACCCTAACAGACTCCCACGAGCGCACGTACACGAGTCTCATCCTTCAACCACTCAACACTCTTTCAACAACCCTGATATGACACCACCCCCGCACCCCCCTCCCTCCCGTCCCCTGTGCTCGGCTGAGTTGTTAACGAGATTAGCAGAGTCGAACCTCTCTCTCAAGGCTATAAATGCTATTTGGACACACATTCACCAGATCGTTGCCATCTCTGCCAGTCTGTCATGATCTACTTAACTCTGCCAGGCCTCATTCATACATAGTCTGCTCTCTCTCTCTCTCTCTCTCTCTCTCTCTCTTGTGTATCCCTTTTTGTACTCAGTTCATCGTTAAATTTCAGTGGGAGGATAATAAAGCTTTACCTTTTTCATAGTCGGATGAATCATGATGACACTGTACATGCGCTGAATTCAGCCATTCGTTTTAGAGAAGAATAAAGATATAAATGTAGCTCTAAGGATGTTGAATAACTCAGCTGTATTCTAGAGCATGCAGAATGCACGAAAAAAGAAAATAAGAATGAACTCAAGTGACAGGAATGACTCATGGTTTGGTTAAGAATGTCGAGTGAACAGAACAAACACGAGTAAACTTTTAAGAGCGTTTCGCAGAACCGTAGATAACGAAGATAGTATCAAACATTTCAAGGCCCGACAAGAATATAAAAATGTTAGAAAGAAAGCAAAAAGAGCAAAAGAAATCTTTACTCAATGACGTGATTAACTCAGCTCATAGCCAAACGGAATTTGGTAAAACAAAAGATTTCTCCACAGACATCGTATGTACCCAATAATATTTCCACTCAAGAGT
Source organism: Conus ventricosus (assembly GCA_018398815.1). Lineage (NCBI taxonomy): Eukaryota > Metazoa > Mollusca > Gastropoda > Neogastropoda > Conidae > Conus > Conus ventricosus. The sequence goes on from CM031601.1 coordinate 42,819,386, forward strand.
GGTACCAAGATTTAAAAGAGGTACAGGAAAAAGACGTAGATAGTGAAGCAGATATAAAAGTAAATAATGAAAGAAATTTGTTAGACACTTCCATTTCAAAAGAGGAGGTATTGTCGCAATGAAAAAAAAAAAATGGAAAATATGTTGGTCCAGATGGTTTAATTAGACAGCTCTTTCAGAATGGTGGTATCATTATCGCTGATTTCTTTGTCAAATTCCTTAACGCAACGTTTGACGAAGGACTACATCCAGTAAACTGGATTGATTCTATCATCATTCTACTATTTAAGAAAGAAGCAGTAAACGACCCTGGCAGTTACAGGGAAATCACTTTCCGATACAAGTAGCAAATTGTTCAGTTCCATTATCAATAAAACGGTCGATCATAATAACATCCTTGGTGAATATCAATCTGGCCTCAAAAAGAATACTTCTATGAGATATCACATGTTTGTCTTTTCAGCTGTAATTCCAGAGTAATTTGTGTTTAATTGTGAGTTATATGTTGCTTTTACTGATTTCGAGAAAGCATTTGACTCGGTTTCCAGAAAATTATTCTGGCCAGTAATCAAAAACAAGAGTACACATGGTAAATCATATCAGTGCATTTAAAGCATGTACAATAATGTTGTAGAAAGGATAAGATCTGTAGGGAAACCTATTATCTCACGCGCGCGCGCGCCGCACACACACACACACACACACACACACACACACACACACACACACACACACACACACACCACACACATGTTTTGGTTGTGGAATTAATAGAAAATGGAAGGTATTTCTCCAGAGTTCTATTGAACTATATATTTTCTTAACTGATCACAATGTTTTATTACCTGAAACTCTAGTCGGCCTCGAAACAATTTAAATTATCTAAACCAGACAGCTTCAACACTTCAACTGAGCGTGAGTAGGAAGAAGAGCAACACTGTAGTGTGTGTGTGTGTGTGTGTGTGTGTGTGTGTGTGTGTGTGTGTGTGTGTGTGTGTGTGTGTGTGTTTAAAGTGGTTACTTTGCAGCAAAATAAAGATGACTTGTAATGGACAAATTATGACTGTTGTGAGCTGTTATAAATATCATGGTATATATTTCTCTACAAGTTTAACAGTAACTTGCCAAGATCTAGCAAGCAGGGCAATAAATGCCTTATTTTGAATTTTGCAAAAACTATGTATGTTGAATAATTATTCCTCAACAGTGTTTCTAAAACCATTTAATGCCCTGTTTCAAAATTTTGCTCAGATGGTGCCGAGATTTGGGGTTTCAATAAATAAATCATTCATGCAGAGAAAATCCACTTGTTTGCTGTCAATGAATTTCTGGGGGTTCATATGAAGACAGCTGATGAATGTCTTTATGGGTAGAAAACAAGTCTATCCTATCTATATTAATTCAATTCTGCAGTGTATTAGATACTATCTAATTTTTTTACGAATGGATGGCGAAAGATTACAACACGAAGGACATAACATGCTGCTGTAATTGGAATCGCGTGGTAAAAAAAAAAATCCTGGATTTCAGGTATTCGGAATTTTTTTGTTTCATAATGGATTTGGGTTTGTATTGATAAATCAAGGTGTCGAAAATGTATATGACAAAATTGGCTCGAAAACATTCAAGAAGTGAAATATATTCATTTACAAAACTTTTAATCATTCAACATTTGTGAGAAATATCTTTGCTTTAATAATGGTAGGCATATCTTAAGTTATCTCACAAGATTCAGATTACATTCACGTGCACCAGTAGTGATATGCAGACTCACAACATTGATAAGCTGTGTCCTTTATGCCAAAGGCAAAAAAAAATGAATTACACTCTTTTACTTCCCAGTTCTGCGTTCTCGATCTAGGAAATTCTGTGAAGACCCTTATTCATTTCGAGCTACTTTGCTTGTGGCAAATAAAAAAAAAATAAAAAGAGAGTTTAAAGAACAAGTGTATATATTTATACAAGGCCTCAAATAGGCACATTATTTTGCTCTGTTGAATGAATTAATCGGTTAAAGTCACTGTGTACATTTGATTGCTTGTCTGTCAGCTACTGGTTGTCCAACTTAGTCACATTGCCTTACTCTATGAATGGTTATTCCTATACTGTAACCTTATCAGAACGGGTCATGCCCTATCACAGACGTATTCGTCTGTGTGCCCTATCCTGATTAAAATGTCCCCCCCCCCCCCCCCTCTCTCCCCTCTCCTCTCTCTCTCTCTCTCTCTCTCTCTCTCTCTCTCTCTCTCTCTCTCTCTCTCTCTCTCTCTCTCAACAACAAACAACAACAACACAACAGACTGGAGAAATGAAAGGCGCAGAAGAAAACAACCAGAAGAACACATATGGCTGGCCTCTGTCTCAGCCATACTTCCTGTTTCCTAATCGTCTGTGGCAAAGAGGACAATCTAAGGACTTTTACGCCAGAGGAGATGGATGGGATCTGGCTTGCAGGGAGACGGGGGGTAATGATGGTACGGGAGGACGAAAAGGAGGAGTTGTGGAGGAGGGGAATAAGGAGGGAGGAGAGGGGGGAGGGGGGGGGCAGCCCAGAGAATTGGAAGAAGGAAGATGGAAGGAAAGCTATAAAGGAGGGTTTCCAAAACCTTAAAGGCACTTCAAAAGAGAGTTATGAACTACACGAGTGTGTGTGTGTGTGTGTGTGTGTGTGTGTGTGTGTGTGTGTGTGTTGTTGGGGTGCGTGCGTGGTGTGTGTGTGTGTGTGTGCGTGCGTGCGTGCGTGCGTGCGTGCGTGCGTTGCGTGCGTGCGTGCGTGCGTGCGTGCGTGTGTGTGTGTGTGTGTGTGTGTGTGTGTGTGTGTGTGTGTGGTGTGAGAGAGAGCGAGAGGAGAGAGAGAGAGAGAGAGAGAGAGAGAGATGGTGTGTGTGTGTGTGTGTGTGTGTGTGTGTGTGTGTGTGTGTGTGTGTGTGTGTGTGGTTGTGTGTGTGTGTGTGTGTGTGTGTGTGTGTTGTGTGTGTGTGTGTGTGTGCGTGTGTGTGTGTGTGTGTGTGTGATGTCTGTGTTCTGAGATTTTGATGGGAGATTTTCGAATTTTGACTGTTGTGAGAGAGTTGGTAATTAAATACTGTATAATGTGCACTTACTGTCGCATCAGAAATAGCTCTCCCTTTCCCTGCCTCTTACCTTGTCCTGGTCCTCCTCCTTCTTCTTCTTCTTTTTTTTTTTCTTTTCTTTGCTGTCCCAACTTCTGTGCCAGCCCAGTGGCAGTGCACCCATGCCGCTCATTCCGACACCCCGTCCACAGCCACAGCCTGGTCGGTCCCGCCGCAGCCCCGGCACCGGCAATCCACAGGGAGCAGTCAATGTCAAGTTGTCAAGAGGCAACCCACCGGAGGAGACTCTGCACTGCTGCCGAGTCACTTCGGTGGTGTTCAGTGGCGCCTATTCTGATCCAACATACGCAGGGCACCACCGACTAAGCCCCCAACTGACGACAATAATTGCTTAGTCGCGGAGCCGGCGTGAGTGAGCTCTCCCTCCGGAGGGCGCCACCACGTCCGTCCAACGACAACCCCCAAGGACTCGCCGATACCGTTGACCCCGACGGAACCAAACCAAGGCCACAGACGTGGACAGGACATCGAAACTGAGGTCACCATGAGAGCAGGACATGAAGGGCAATAAAATTTGAGAGTTTTTTTTTAATGCTGATTGATGAGAATGAAGATGATGAAGATGATGCTACGGATTTCCATTTCGGTCTGAGACTGCATGACAGGGCTGTACTCTACGCTTCCTTTCATAATATGCCCCGGCGTCAACCAGGCCCGAGTGATACAGATACCTGCAGTGTTGGGCAGGAAATTTGAGCAACACCCTCAGAGACGCATCCATTAAGTGGATGAAACTCGACTGTGTGGTCCCAGTCTTCCCAACTGAGCCCGTAGCAAACTCAACTCTTGGTAGGAGCCGGTCGAGGCAGAAAAATCCCACATGACTCTGATGGGAATCGAATCCGCGACCTCCCAGCCGGAGTCCGCGACGCTAACCACTTGGCCACGGCGGCTGGTCCTCTTCCTCTCCCTGTCCCACGGTACCCCCGCCTCTCTCTCTCTCTCTGTCTGTCTGCCTGTTTGTCTCTCTCTCGCGCGCACACGTTTTTTACATTTGTCTCTCCACGTAAAGCACCCCTCGCTCCATCAGCTCCTCCTCCTCCCCCTCCTCCTCTCTGTGTGTGTGTGTGTGTGTGTGTGTGTGTGTGTGTGTGTGTGTGTGTGTGTGTGTGGTGTGTGTGTGTGTGTGTGACAGGTTGAAAGCATAAACTGGGAAGATAATGTAATTTACGCTAAATTCAAACTAGCGATGAACGTATACATTTAATATAGTTAATGGATGGTAGAGTTTGGCATTTATTATCGCATTTCGTGTGTGAGTGCATCCATGGATGTTGAATGATACCTCAAGAAACGTTTATCGTAAAAGTAGTTCTTTGAATTGTGTGTGTGTGTGTGTGTGTGTGTGTGTGTGTGTGTGTGGTGTGTGTGTGTGTGTGTGTGTGTGTGTGTGTGTGGGCGGTGGCGCGGCGCGCGCGCGCGCGTGTATTTGTGTGTGTGCTTCACGAAACTATATTCATGGAGTAGTAATTTCTTATTTTCTACTCGTCGCTACATGTTGTGAATTGTCCCCCTTGGCACTAGGGCTGTAAAAGCTAATGCCATTAAAAATGTCAGTGTCAGTGTTAGTCTCTCTTCTCTCTCTCTCTCTCTCTCTCTCTCTCTCTCTCTCTCTCTCTCTCTCCCCTCGTTCCTCCAGTTTATTTACCCATCTCCATTCTCTTCAGTAACCCCCCCCCCCCCATTCCCCTCAGGCAGCTGGGAACAAGCAGCCTTCATACACCACTCAAAAAGTGTGGAGAAATGAGAGAGGGTCGAAGAGAATGACGAAGATGGTTGAAAACACAGGCATCGAGCTTTGCCGTTTCCTAATCATCTGCTGCAGGCAGAACATGCAAAGGACTTCCCCGCTAGAGGAACATAGATAGGGCAGAGCTAGAGCGAAGGAGGGGATAGACTGGGGCATGTAAGGGGCGGGTGAGGGTGGATGGAATACACCCAAGGAAATGGGGAGGGAGATGGGAGGAACGGAATAAAAATCAGGTCACCAAATACGCCTTGGCTTAAGGCTGTGTCAGACCAATTGACATAGGCCAGAACACCAAGGCTACATCAAAATGTTGTTATGCTCTGCATAGTTATGTGGGGATTGTCTTCAGTCGTGACAAGCTCCAAGCATAACATTATCAGTCTCCCAAATCCCCCGAAGTCGGAGTGTGGCTGCCCATGTGGCGGGGTAATCAAAAACGGTCACACACGTAATGTTCTCACCCCCAGCTGATGCATTTGTGCCATAGTGTTCAAATACTTCGGCTGTTTGGATGATCCCTGGAGTCTTTTAGCCAGGGTACGACGACAACAACAACAACAGGTCACCAAATTCTTCTGACTTACTCTTAGAAACAGCATAATGAAGCGCTAGAATTTCTATTATTATTTTTTACTATCATCATTATTATTATTATCATTGTATCATAACCATTATTATTAGTGGTATTACTATTATAATCATCATCATCATCATTGCTATTGTTATTATTGTTGCTGTTGTTTTTGTCGTCATTGTTATCATTATTATTATCATTATTTGCGTTAGGTACCTGCGATTGGGATGGAGAGAGTCAAATGCAGACTGACATGAAAAGAGTCAGTTATCAAAACTTATGTGATGGGTGTTTAGTATCACATCAGCAATAGATTTCCTTTTATCTCCCCCTCCCTTCTCCCCATGTTGACATTTTGTCTCTTCACAAATTCTTCTCTCTCTCTCTCTCTCTCTTCTCTCTCTCTCTCTCTCTCACAACACACACACACACACACACACACACACACACACACACACACACACAGAATGGTCGCGCGCACACACACACACAAATTCTCTCTCTCTCTCTCTCTCTCTCTCTCTCTTCTCTCCTCTCTCTCTCTCTGCTAATCTCTATCCTTGAGAATAAAGTTTTGATCTATCTTGATCTCTCTCCCCTCTCTTGTACATCCCCTTTCATCCACACGCTTTTTCCCCTTCCTGCACTGTTGGTTTTCGCTGCATCTTCTGCTGTGAACTCATGCAGCCGCAGACCCAGCAGCCCACAGACACCACAGACAAAAAAATAGCCTGGAGAAACGAGAGCCGCAGAGAACAGCGAAGAACAATCGAGACACAGACAGCTGGCTTGTTCTCAACAAGCACTGGCCGTTTCGTAACGGTCTGCTGTAAACAGGACGGTCATACGACCTCCTTGGCAGTGGAAATGGAGACGCCAGGCTGGAGAGGGAGAAGGAATGGAAGAGGATTGGGGGGGGGGGGAGAGACATAGGGCTGTAATAAAAGGGTAAAAGAGGATGCTATGGATTGGGATAGGTGTGGCGATAAGCCAAAGGAAATTGAAAGAAAGATGAGAGGAACGGAATGAAAAGGTTGGAGAGATATTTAATACGACCTGCTTCTTGAAGCAGAATCATGAAGCGTTATTTAAATGTGTGTGTGTGTGTGTCGCGCGCGTGTGTGTGTGTTGTGTGTGTGTGTGTGTGTGTGTGTGTGTGTGTGTGTGTGGTGCGTGCGTGCGTGCGTGCGTGCGTGGCGCGCGCGCTCGTTTTAAGATGGAAATGATCGGATCATGACTGAACTTGTAAGAGAGCGAGTCATCAAAAGATGTGTGATTCGCGCTTACTATCAAATCACAAACAGCTTTCTCTTTCCCTTCCCCCACCCTTTTCTCCATGTTGATCTCTCTCTCTCTCTCTCTCTCTCTCTCTCTCTCTCTCTCTCTCTCTCTCTCTGTACTTGTAATACTTTTGTTGTTGTTGCTTGAAGTCCCTTTGTGTTCGTAACCTTTTGGGTTTTTTTTAAATTCACAAATGCCATGTAAAGATTGGCTACATCTATTATGTCATTTTCTTGTTGTTAATTGTCTTTGTGGTTGATGTACTTAAAATCGCTTTGCCTTCATTTGCTTATTTCACTGTTGATATCAGTACTTACATCTTGGTGGTGGTTCTTCTTGTCTGTTTGTTTGGTTTGTTGTTGTTTGTTTGTTTGGTTTGTTGTTGTTTGTTTGTATAATCATGTTTTGATGCAGACGTTGTGTCATTTAGTACAAGCTTCGTAGAATAGAAACAACGTGAAAATTGGCTGACCAACCCAATACTTTATCCGTTGTTAAATACGGAATCATTGTCATTGTCATTCCCTCCCTCCATCTTTCCCCCTCCCCCCCCCCTCCTCTCTCTCTCTCTCTCTCTCTCTCTCTCTCTCTCTCTCCTCTCTCTGTTTTACCTCTAGTTTTTACGTCTACCCACCTTCCCTGTCCGCAGTGTGTTCACTATCTATTCTGTGAACTCCAGGCAGATGGTAACAGGCAATACACAGACACCGCAGACAAAGAGCCTAGAGAGTAAACAGGGGCAGAGAACGAGGAAGAAAGAAAACACAGGCGGCTGGCCTCTGTCTGACTACACTTTGCCATTTGGTTATCTCCCGCAGTGAAGAGGACATTCGAAGGACGTCCTTGCCAGGGAAGATGGAAGTGTAAGCAAGCGATGTTTGGGAGTGGGAGAGAGAAGGGGTGAGAGGTCGAGGGACATTGGGAAGGACTGGGATATAGATGAAGCGTACGGTAGGTAGGAGGGCTGTACTGATAATGAAGGTCAGTAGAGGACTTCCGAATCATGTTCTGCTCTTCGAAAGGGTGCTGTTAAGTGCTGCTTTGTGTTTATTCCTGTACTGCCACTTTGCTGCATACTATCACACACTCTCCATGTGAACAAAGGTGAATGTCATTCTTCATTTTAAATGAACACTACGATTCAGTGAAGACTCCAAAATCATGTCCTGCTCTTCGAAAATGAGCTATCAAGTACTATGAGCTATCAAGTACTATGAGCTATCAAGTACTATGAGCTATCAAGTACTATGAGCTATCAAGTACTATTTTTGTTAAATTCCTGTTCTGTCACTTTGCCACATACCATCACAATCTCCATGAGATCAACGGTGACGGTGATTCTTCATTAAGAATGAACGCTGATATTTCACTATAATTCAGCAACCGTTAGACGAATCTTAGGCATGCTAAAGCTAACTGAGTCAATTTGGCGTGACAGGTCACCATGACACATTACACAGAACTGTGACCTTGAACCATGACCTCGCAATCCGTTACACTGATTTAATAATGTCAGCAACAGGCGTCACCAATGAGTGGATGTAGGTTTCCTTTAACCTCTGACATCAATACAGGGCGCAGTACCCACATGGAATTTGACAGCATTGAGATCTGGCCATTAGCACAGCTCAGAAGACCAGTCATCACAGACTGCGATTCATCTTTTTTGATTGCTTCATCCCAACATGACATGAAAATCAGACGGTGCAGAATTAAACATTGGTCACCAGTGCGTGCAACACTATCTACGCAATAGATTTAGCTGCTGTCATGATGTTGAGCAAAGCGGAGCGGAACAACTAAGTGACAATAAATTCGTTGATATCCATCCAGACTGAAAGGAATTTCTGTCATCTGTTTCCATGAAGACGGGACTGTATTGTGCAGGTGACGCCCTGGTCACACCTGTCGTTTGCATTCTTACTTCTACACGGTGAGGGGCTCCATGATGGATGGAACCATATTCTCCTTGAACAGCGCTGGAAAGTATGCGATTGCAGGCACAGGCATGTGGCTGCGGATTCCATGAAGACCTAGCTCAGAGCTGCTCCACCTGATGTATGTTCTTTTTGATCTGAATGTAGCGTGGCTGCCGCTGAACTTTGTTTCCAAGTCGGACTTGTAGTTTACACAGTGTCATTTGGTCTGTAGTTTACACAGTGTCATTTGGTCTGTAGTTTAGACAGTGTCATTTGGTCTGTAGTTTATACAGCGTCATTTGGTCTGTAGTTTATACAGCGTCATTTGGTCTGTAGTTTATACAGTGTAATTTGGTCAGGGCTGTTAGTTAGTCTTGTATTTTAACTCCGCACATGGTTCTGATTTCAACTTGTTTACAGCCCGGTGGTGCCTCTTTTCGGTACAAAGCGGCATTCCGGTGCAACGTGTGCCGGCAAAGTCACATCTACATGTCTGCCAACAGGTGTATAGCAGAGGCAAATGCGTCTCGGTCTCAAAGAAGTTAACAGATTGGGTCGAATCACGTAGCTCAACACATATATTAACATTGAAAAAAAATGTACATGTGACAGATCTGAAACAAAGGCAAAGTTTACACAATCTAGTTTCTGAATTCAGGTTCCTTCCGTTCAAAATCGGCTTCATCTTCAATACAAATACGCAGAATGTTGTCTTAAATGGTGAAAGGTCAAAAAGGAAATCTTGTTGACTAACGGTCACCCATCATTTTTGTCCCCACGCACCAACAGAGAAATACTACCTGATCGGTCAGCAGACTTTTGTTAAAATTGGTCAGCAAAACTTTGTTTTATTTTTTAAAAAAAATTGTTGCATTCATTTGCGTACGGTTTGGGGTCGGGTATGACTGGTCACATGTATTTAGTGACCTGGGTGTACGAAGTAGGAGTGCGGAAGATCATCATTCCATGAGGCCACTCCCGTGGAGGTTCCGTCATGTCACGACCAGTGGCCAACACACAATGGCATCTGTCGGGGAGCAGTTATGTCCCTTGACGTCGTAATGGAATGTCCTGGGCATGTCCACACCCTGCGTCAACGCGGCTCAGGCTTCCAAGGGTGATGCCGGGATTGCTGCCAGTTGGTTGGTTTGGCAGTTAGGGACACTACTTCTCTGGGTCACACTGGCACCCTTGGGTGTATCTTTTTCATTTTCCAGGAGGGAGAAAGAAAGATCAATATGCCTAAATGATAAAGTTCGGCAGATTTAGATTCAGCATCTTAAAACAAAACAAAACAAAAACAAAACAAAATGTCGAAATCGAGTAACTATATTTATGGCCTTAAGTTCTACGAAGTAATGACTGGTTCATCTAGGCATACCTCAAGGACCACTTGTCCCAAAAACAGCAAGGGCACAGGTCCACTGACATTGGCCTTATTATAAACGTCATACTGTTACATCGTCATCGTCGTTGTCGTCGTCGTCGTCATCGTCATAATCATCATCATCATCATCATCATCATCATCATCATCATCATCATCATCATCATCTTCTTCATCATCATAACCGTCGTCATTGTTGTTCTCATCGATGACGTCCTAGTCGTTCTTGTCCTAGTCCTGTTGGTCGTCAGTTTGAGGTCATCGGTGATGACAGAATACAAGCCCAGTCATGTATGGCAAAGACTAAACTTGCCTTCCTATACCATCGGTGCCATCACCGCCACCGTCAGAACACGTCACGACCATCGTCAAAACTAGCACCGTCATTGACAATAAGATGTAGGCATTGGTGATCACCAGAACCTCCGTGCTTCATCCCGTGTATTCACACACACCACACACACACACACACACACACACACACACACACACACACATCGATCAGAACCGCCCCCCGCCTCCCCCAAACATACATTCACTAACGGCGACTATTTGTTTTACAGTGGATATACCAAATACATGCTCAGCTATTGAAAAAAAAAGTCAACCAAGCACCGGTATGCCATTTTTCATCAATATGGCCGTACATAATATTTCCTAGGACAATAGTCTATACAAGGATGACATTTTATACCGCAACTGACGTCGGCACAGAATATCACTGGACATTTTGTACTGGGGGTGACTGTCAACCTCGGTGTAATGTCAGTGGAGGAAGGACTAGCGCACAGCCCAAACACACTCACAGCTTGCTTACAATCTCATTCATATATCATGCATTCGTCACATCAAACCACTAGTAAAGTCTATAACTTTACTATACATGATCATAGAAAGAACATCAATGCATATAGAATCAAACAAAATAAAACATTCTCTCTTTCCTTGAGCTTCACAAAATCATTTATCTAAAACATCATTAACTAACCGGGTATAAACAGATTTCTACTTTACCTGGCCAGGTGATCTTAACTATTCACGAATCACTGTCTTTTCTTTTCTTTTCTTTTTCTTTTCACTGTCACTTTCACAACACGACACAACTGCCGGCACTGGTGTTGGTCTGATGGCGCCTGGTCAGGTGAGACTGTTGGCGTTGGTCTGTGGTTCTGCTTGGCGAAGTGACGCTGCCAGGTATGAGGTCGAACCCCGGTTAGGGTAGAACAGTGACTATCAACATCGATCTGTTCTCCTTTCTTTCTTCCTGCATTAACGCATTGCACTCTCTCTCTCTCTCTTCTAGTCTGCTCTTATCAAATGGACATGGTTGCTTTTCTTTTCTTTTTTCTTTTCTTTCTTTTCTTCTTCATAAATTAGCAACTCTCTCTCTCTCTCCACATCTCTCCTCAGTCCTTCCTCTGCAGACTATCTCATGCTAATCTCTCAACTTGGTTCTCTTCTCTCCTCCCTTCATCTCCCCTCTCTCTTGCCCTTCTCTCCTGCAGAGCTCCACTCAGAACCTCTCTCTCCCTCTCTCTCTGTTCGTTCTTCCCCTCGTTCTGCCGTTCTCTCACTCACGCATTCCTTTATTCGTTCCGATCTGTCCAAAAACGGGCGAGTACCATTGGTCAGTATTTTTACCCCTGACACCCGAGGTTGTCTCCCTCTAATTCCATTGGATGTTCAAATCATGACAGTCCGTCTACACGCCTTACTCTCTGTGGTGGTCAATTGGTCATTTAATTGATTAGCTAGATTTCACCCCCACCACACACTACCTTCCCCCTTCCCTACTTCACTGGCGCGGTGTGGCTTAAGTGGTGGACACTGGTCAATCTAAATTGGCCAGCTGAGTCTGGGTAGGCACCACGACGTCCGAGGTAACAATGACGTTGGTTCCACAAAGTGGCTAGATGAGCTTGAGCTCGGCTCTGCGACTCGTCTCGCTAGACATCGAGGCGTCGGTCAAAGCTGCTTAGCCCGTATAGCCGGACAGACCGTCTTCCTGAAGCCTCTCCGCTAAGCTTAATTGGCCGGACCCGACCCATGGGCCGTCTTTCTGACGCCTAGAATGTTTGAGTTTGGACTTAGGTCCGAACAAATTGACTGGCGACTCCCCAAGTTAGGTTGTTCCCCCCAAGTTAGGTTGTTTCCCCCAAGTTAGGTTGTTTCATTTTTTTGTCCGTGACAATTTCCCCCTTGCAAAGACCATGCTCCGCATTGTCTCAAAACAACGGTACAAAAAGACAACAACCGAATTTGCTGACACACAGCTACACGCGCAAAGTTCGGAAAATACTTTACAACCAACGGTTTATAAATTATAAAATATACAATTAGTGAGTACCACTCCAATGAGTTATCATTGACGTGCGCTCTTGCGTTATTTCAACTCATTCTATAACGACCTCTGTGCGCACTTATGCAATTCCCCTACCTGCGGATTTGCCATCTCTCCTTTTCACAATTCTTATGAAAAGCACAATATAATATGATCGCGATCCATGACACTTCACTGAGGAATCTCCATCCTCGCTTATTGCAAATAATGCATCACTACACAAGCGACTGTATGCTCCAAGCATAACTACATCCACATGAACAAGTCTCACAAAGAAAATATGAACAAGTCTCACACAAAAAAAATTGAACCATAGCCAACTGGGAATGAACCCATATCCAATCAACATAACTGGAATCAACACATATTATCAACAAAGCACCCTGGATATGACTGACTTCCTCTGAGTTGCAGCTTGCTAGACTACACGACTTAAATAGTCAGCTCCGACATTCTGTCGACGGGAATGTACTGCACTCGGTACCTGTAGGGCTGCAGTGCCATTGCCCAACGCAGCACTCTGCTGTTTTTCAACTGCGCCTCCTGCAGGAATTTGAGTGGTTGATGATCCGTCTCGATCACGAACTCTTTCCATACAAGTATTTGTGGAACTTCTGCACGGCCCACACGACCGCTAAACACTCCTTCTCCACCGTTGCGTACCCTTCCTCACACTTTGTCAACTTCCTGCTAGCATATCTCACAGGAAACTCGACCCCTTCATGCTCCTGTAACAATACTGCACCTATCCACCACCTGATGCATCTGTCCGCAACAAAAATGGTTTGGACATATCCGGTAGCTTCAAGATGGGACGGGAACCTAGTCTTTCCAGCACCGTCTGCAGTGCTTGCTCTGCAGCGTCTGACCACTCGACACTGCCGGTTTCCCTGCCTTGACCAAATCACTGAGAGGACTCGTGATTGCAGCAAAGTTTGGGACAAACTCCCTATAGAACCCAATAAAACCTAGCAGACTCTGACTTCTGTTTTGGTCTTTGGTCTCTCTGAATTCATCATCTTCTCCACCTTTCCTCTTTCTGGCTGCTTTGTGTCGCTTCCGACAACAAAACCTAGGAACTCCAGGCTTGGAAAGCCAACCTGGCACTTTGTTGGTCTGGCTGTGAGATTGGCTTGTCTCAACCTCTCCAAGACTGCTCCTAGCTGCCTCATATGCTCCTCCCATGTCTCGGATGCTATCAGAATGTCATCCATGAAATTCACGACACCTTCCAATCCGTCAATAGCTTCCTCATCATTCGAGAAAAGACCGCAGGTGCGTTGACCATCCCAAAAGGGAGTACTCGCCACTGGTATAGCCCCATAGGAGTGGAAAATGCTGTGACTTCCTTTGAGTCATCACTCAAGGCTATTTGCCAGTAACCCTTGCTCAGATCGATCCTGGTGAAATACTGGCTCTTGCTTGTGGCGATCTGAGCGAACAGGTCTTCCATGTTGGGTATGACCTCTGCATCGACCTTGGTGACACTGTTCAGACGTCTATAGTCGACACAGAATCGATGCTCACCTGACTTTTTCCTCACTAAGACGACGGGTGCACTATATGATGATTTGGACGGTTCAATCACCCAAGGTCCAACATCTTTTCTACCTCCTCCTCGATCGCTTGCTTGGCGGCATATGGGATCGGGTAGGCTTTCACATGTACGGGTTTCTGTGATGTCAACTCCACCGTACATGTCTCTAGAGTTGTCCTGCCTGGTTTATCAGTCAGGGACGCCCTATACTGTTCTAGGAGCCCACTAACTTCCCCCTGTCTCCTACTGCCTAGCCCTTCATACAGTGACACATCCCTGTATGACTCTTCTCCTGGAAACTCAGGCAACAAAATCTCCCCTTCTTCTGCTGGGTCTCCTTCACCTCCATCAATGATTGCTGCTGCGCCTATGTGCTGAGTCTCACGCTGAATATATTTGCGGAGTAGGTTTGCATGGAAAAGTTTTGGTTTCCCATTCACATCGATTCGGTAGTCCTGATCTACCTTTTCAATGATGGTGAATGGCCCCTTCCAATGCATCAGCAGCTTGTTGTGATCCGTGGGAAGCAGTAACAGGACTTGATCTCCCACCTTGAGGAATTGCTTCCTCACCTTCCTGTCATACTGCTTCTTCTGGACGACCCTAGCCTCCTGCAAACTCTCCCTTGCGACCTTACATGTCTCCTCGAGCCTATTGCGTAAGTCTACCACATACTGATATGTGGTTTTGACTTCTTCGGACTCCTGTTCTCCGGACCACAGCTCTTTGAGAATGCACACCGGTCCCCGAACTGTCCGCCCATACAGCAGCTCAAATGGCGAAAAGCCTGTGCTTTCCTGAGGGGCTTCTCTGTAGGCAAACAGTGCCGCTGGAATGTAGCGGTCCCAATCTGCTGGCCTTTCCTCACAGAGCTTCTTTAAGATGCCCTTCAGCACACCGTTGAATCTTTCCACCAAGCCATTGCATTGTGGATGGTATGGGGTAGTGAGCAGCTGTGTGATCCCTAGCAGCCTGTTGACCTCCTTCATCACGCCTGAGGTGAACTGTGACCCCTGTCACTGAGAATTTGTGCTGGCACACCCACGCGAGAGAAGATGTCTACCAGCCCTTCAGCGACCTGTTGCGTATCTATGCCTTTCAATGCAACCGCTTCTGGGTATCTGGTCGCGTAGTCCACAAGTGTCAACACATACCTGTGCCCACCTTTGGAACAGGGCGCGATTGGGCCAATCAGGTCGACGGCCACTCTCCTGAACGGTGTGTCAATTAAAGGGGGATGTTTAAGAGGCGCCTTCCTCTTCACCCCTCTTGTGGCTGACCTTTGACACACATCACATGACATGCAGAACCGCTTTATGTCTGCCATTGCTCCTGGCCAATGAAAGTCATCAAAGACTCGGTTCGCTGTTTTGCTGGTGCCGAGATGACCGCCATGAGCGACTCGTGACCACTGACATGACAGTGTCACGATAACATGCTGGTACCTCTAACTGAGTGGTCACCTTACCTGTCTTCCCCTTGGTGAACACTCGGTACAACAGCCCGCCTTTCACAAGAAATTCTGTCTCACCTCCTCTAACCTCCTGTTTCTCTCCACCTCTTGCCAACTCCCAAGACTTCACGAGCGAAGGGTCTTGTTCCTGCGCTGCCCTAAACTCGTCAGGCGACACATCTATGCCCGACTTCCTTCCTGGAACAACTAACGGTTTAACAACCTTTTCCTCCTTCTTGCTCCGTGTCTGAACTGCTGCCCTGTGGCAGTCAACAACTCAGGATCCCCTGGATCCCTTGCACCTGGAATATTTCCAATGATCAAATCGTGAAGGGGTTTGTCCATTACCAACGCAGACAACTCGCCTGAGAAGTAAGGGGTACGTACTTCTATCTTAGCAACTGGAAACTCCCTCACAGTGCCATCGATTAGAGTACAGGTCTGGATTTGCCCTGTCAAATCCCTTTATCGACCAGCGTTGTTCGTACTACCCGCATGAACAACCAGTGTCTCGTAACACTTTCACCCTCTGCTGGCCAATCCACCCTTCTTCCACTGGTAACGAACCACTCAGCCTAGTGCCCTCTATCCCTGACACTGACTGCTGTCCAGTGCTAGCCATAGGCTGCACTTCACCCTCTTCAGACTGAATCCCTTTTGGTTCCACTGCAGGTCGTTTCCCTTGACGACCCTTATCCACCTCTTGCAAGGCTGCTGCCTTCTGGAACCTCATGCGACAATCCCTCGCCACATGTCCCTTCTTGTGACAAATGAAACACCTAATTTCCCTTTGCCCTTCCTTCTGCCCCACCACTGGGTTTGCAGACTTTGCAGAAAACTCCCCTGGTCTCCTTGCACTCTTCTCACCTGTGCCTAGCACCTGTTTCTCCTGCACCTTCGTGCCCAACGTGCCTCTCTATACACCTCTGCGAACTTCAACAACTCCCCTGCTGTCTCTGGCTGTCTCTCTTTCAAATGTATGGTTAGCTCAGGGCCGCAACCTGACAAAATCTGTTCTTTCATAACTAGCTCTTTCAACTCGGCGAACTCCTTCTTCGTACCACTCAACTCTAACCATTTCTCAAAATAGTGATCTAGACGTGCACCAAACTGAGTGTACGTTTCCCCTGCTTGCAATCTAGCTGAACGAAATTTCTTCCTGAACCCTTCCTCTGTGAGGTCAAATCCCTTCATTAAAGACTCCTTCACAGCACCAAAATCGGACTGTTGTTCTGCTGGTAACGCAGTGAAAATCTGCAATGCCTTACCCGTCAATAGCGCCGACAAAATGACTGCCCACTCTTCTGGAGGCCAACCCTGACTGGTTGCAAACGTTTCGAAACGACTGATGTATGCATCAATCGAATCGGTCCCTTCCGAGAATTTTGGCAACTTGGGTCGGGGGGCATAGCTGCGCACAGAGTCACTGGAAACTGAACTACCATCCTCGGTGGTCTCCCTTTGTATTCTCACTTTCTCTAATTCTAACTGAACCTTTAATCTTTCTGTCTCCTGCGCTTCCCTTATTCTTTCTGTCTCCTGCGCTTCCCTTATTCTTTCTGTCTCCTGCTTCATTCTTTCTGTCTCCTGCGCTTCCCTTATTCTTTCTGTCTCCTGCTTCATTCTTTCTGTTTCTTCCTTAGCCTGATTATCCTTAGCCTGAATCCTTAATCTTTCTGTTTCCTGCGCCTCTACTGCGATACGGCGTCTTTCCGCACGTTCATCTCTTTCCATCTTTTGCTGGTTTTCAACGAATGCACGCAACTCATCTCCTGAGTAACCTAGATCACGAGCGACGCTCACAAGTTGTTCAATAGGGGTGTTCTTTTCTTCCGCCATTATATCTCCTTTTTTTTTTTTTTTTTTTTTTTTTTTTTTTTTTGAACAAGATTTTATTACTACGACAGCCAAACTGGTGGTTACCGACACGAGTGACGTAATAGCACAATCCTATGAATGATAATATTAGCTTGGGACAACGTAGTTAGTTTTTATAAGACGCCCAGCGCCTGACCCAAACTATGAGAGCGAATTATAGGAAATCTGTGCGAAATGAGTACTCTGGGGCTGAAATGCCAAGCCTAGTATTAACTATCTTGGAAGCAATGCCAAGCCTAGTATTTAACTATCTTGGGAACATACAGTAAGACACCCCTTGTCTTAGGATTACAACACTTGAATCCCACCCAGCTTCCTCTCTGAGAAGTTGAACAATTATAATAAATGGGCCAGAATATCTGGCAGGCTCGCCAATAAATTGTCAACCTCGGTGTAATGTCAGTGGAGGAAGGACTAGCGCACAGCCCAAACACACTCACAGCTTGCTTACAATCTCATTCATATATCATGCATTCGTCACATCAAACCACTAGTAAAGTCTATAACTTTACTATACATGATCATAGAAAGAACATCAATGCATATAGAATCAAACAAAATAAAACATTCTCTCTTTCCTTGAGCTTCACAAAATCATTTATCTAAAACATCATTAACTAACCGGGTATAAACAGATTTCTACTTTACCTGGCCAGGTGATCTTAACTATTCACGAATCACTGTCTTTTCTTTCTTTTCTTTTTCTTTTCACTGTCACTTTCACAACACGACACAACTGCCGGCACTGGTGTTGGTCTGATGGCGCCTGGTCAGGTGAGACTGTTGGCGTTGGTCTGTGGTTCTGCTTGGCGAAGTGACGCTGCCAGGTATGAGGTCGAACCCCGGTTAGGGTAGAACAGTGACTATCAACATCGATCTGTTCTCCTTTCTTTCTTCCTGCATTAACGCATTGCACTCTCTCTCTCTCTCTTCTAGTCTGCTCTTATCAAATGGACATGGTTGCTTTTCTTTTCTTTTTTCTTTTCTTTCTTTTCTTCTTCATAAATTAGCAACTCTCTCTCTCTCTCCACATCTCTCCTCAGTCCTTCCTCTGCAGACTATCTCATGCTAATCTCTCAACTTGGTTCTCTTCTCTCCTCCTTCATCTCTCTCTCTCTCTGCCCTTCTCTCCTGCAGAGCTCCACTCAGAACCTCTCTCTCCCTCTCTCTCTGTTCGTTCTTCCCTCGTTCTGCCGTTCTCTCACTCACGCATTCCTTTATTCGTTCCGATCTGTCCAAAAACGGGCGAGTACCATTGGTCAGTATTTTTACCCTGACACCGAGGTTGTCTCCTCTAATTCCATTGGATGTTCAAATCATGACAGTCCCGTCTACACGCCTTACTCTCTGTGGTGGTCAATTGGTCATTTAATTGATTAGCTAGATTTCACCCCCACCACACACTACCTTCCCCCCTTCCCTACTTCACTGGCGCGGTGTGGCTTAAGTGGTGGACACTGGTCAATCTAAATTGGCCAGCTGAGTCTGGGTAGGCACCACGACGTCCGAGTAACAATGACGTTGGTTCCACAAAGTGGCTAGATGAGCTTGAGCTCGGCTCTGCGACTCGTCTCGCTAGACATCGAGGCGTCGGTCAAAGCTGCTTAGCCCGTATAGCCGGACAGACCGTCTTCCTGAAGCCTCTCCGCTAAGCTTAATTGGCCGGACCCGACCCATGGGCCCGTCTTTCTGACGCCTAGAATGTTTGAGTTTGGACTTAGGTCCGAACAAATTGACTGGCGACTCCCCAAGTTAGGTTGTTCCCCCAAGTTAGGTTGTTTCCCCCAAGTTAGGTGTTTCATTTTTTTGTCCGTGACAGTGACATTTTGTTCCGGACCGTCGGCACAGAATATCACTAGGTGACTTTTTTTTTTTTTACCTGGATGATGCATAATATTGCAACATCAGCAAAAAATTTCACTTGGTGACATTTTGTGCCGGGGTAACATTTTGTACCACACCGACGGCACAGAATATCACCGGTGACATTAGGTGCTGAAGCGACATTACACACCGCAGCCTCGGCACAGAAAGTCACCAGGTGACATTTTGTAACGGGGTGACATTTTATATTGCAGCGTCGGCACAGAAGTCACAGGTGACATTTTGTAACGGGGTGACATTTTATATTGCAGCGTCGGCACAGAAAGTCACCGGGTGACATTTTGTACTGAGGTGACATTTTATACCACAGCGTCGATGAAGTCACCGGGAGACATTTTGCACTGGGACGACATTTTCTACCGCAGCGTCGATAGAGAAAGTCATCAGGTGACATTTTGTAACTCGGTGACATTTTATACTGCAGCGTCGGTACAGAAAGTCACCACGTGACATTTTGTAACACGGTGACATTTTATACTGCAGCATCGGTAGAGAAAGTCACCACGTGACATTTTGTAACACGGTGACATTTTATACTGCAGCGTCAGTAGAGAAAATCACCAGGTGACATTTTGTAACACGGTGACATTTTATACTGAAGCGTCGGTAGAGAAAGTCACCACGTGACTTTTTGTAACACGGTGACATTTTAATACTGCAGCGTCGGTAGAGAAAGTTACCACGTGACATTTTGTAACATGGTGACATTTTAATACTGCAGCGTCGATAGAGAAAGTCACCAGGTGACATTTTGTAACACGGTGACATTTTTTATACTGCAGCGTCGGTAGAGAAAATCACCAGGTGACATTTTGTACTGGGGTGACATTTCACACCGCAGCGTCGGTACAGAAAATCAACAGGTGACATTTTGTACAGAGCTGTAATTTTGTACCACTACCAGCCTCCGTTGTCATCAGGGCTGTAACAAACAAGACGACTCAACCGCAATTGGTGATAGAAAGCAATTTGGCTACAGTGGGTCGAAGCCATTGACTGCGATACATTGCACACGTGTCACTTGAAGCGTTTCACTTCCCGGTGTAACAGCCCAGTTCATACCCCCATCTCTAAAGATCCCCCACCTCTCCAAAAGGACGTTTTGGTATCCTATGTTGTATCCAGGGTGACCGTTCGGTATCCCAGATTCTCCCCCTTGGAGATATGGAGATAACGCCGACAGGCTTTCCAGGAGGTACTCTGTGTTTGTTAAAACGTACTCCTTGCACGTCAATGTGCAGTGTCTCTGCCATGATCTCCACATGGGTGCATCCTACCTATCCTATCCCATCCACCTTCAGTGTGTATACTTACATATGCCTGAGTATGTCTGCATTCATTATCCGCGTATGCGCTCATCTGTACGTGCGTGTGTGCGTGCTCGAATACGTGCATGTGTGTGTGTGTGTGTGTGTGTGTGTGTGTGTGTGTGTGTGTGTGTGTGTGTGTGTGTGTGTGTGTATGTGTGTGTGTGTGTAACAATAATTTAATTCAGTCTTTTCAGGCCATCTGGCCCATCTGGACAGCAGAAGTGAAAGGCATACAGTTGTTCATAACATGGGGAACATAGGTACAGCACTACTTATTTTGTCTGATTTTGAAACTTCCACATACAGTATATACAAACCAACTCTGACGTCTAATTTTTCACTTAGGTTAGTGCATAACATTTGTACCGTACTTTGAAAGAGGATGGGAGCCGGTAGTAATACAGTGGTATATATTTCTTACGTAGTGACGTATATCGGGGAAAACAAACAGAAAGTGAACTACATTTTCAACGCAATTCATGTTACAATATTTACAAACTGGATCAACAAGGGCTTTTCCATATCGGGGAATTCCATCTAATTTTAATCGGCTCGATCTTAGCAGGCAAATAACTCGACGGTGTTCAAGATTTTCTAACTGACTTATGTAACCAGCCCTTAGAAGCTGGATGATACAAACAATAGTCGCCTTCCTTCAAAACAGAATCATGCCAACTCTGACGGAAATCATCTTGTAGTCTTTGCTTAAAAACTTTCAGAAAGTAGGCCAGATTGCCAACATTTTGCGTAGCCCAGACATAACCAAAGCCAAATTTACATAATATAGTTCTTACTTGTGTCGCCCAGTTACGTCTTCCGTTTTCATCATGAATCACTAGCATGTCACAGCATTTTTGGGGTATCTCTCGGTGGACAGAGAAAGGAGCCTGCCCCAGTACCTGATCACACACACACGTAAGTATCTATGTAAATAGGAAATCTACCACATTCTCCGATTGCAATGTTATTTTTAACGTCCCTGCCAACTCCTAAGATCATTTTGCATATTTCAAATTGTACTTTTTCAATGGCCTCAAAACGCTGAAAACCCCATACATCTGAACCATACAGCAGAAAGGGTTTAATTTTGACATCAAATATCTTAAATACAATATCCACTGGCAATGATTGCAACTTAAAAGAATAACCTTTTGATACCTACAACCGCTCGCACTGCTTTTCCTGATAAGTTATCAACACATTTTGACCAGTTTAGTGTGGCAGAAAATATTATACCCAAGTAATTGTAATGAGGTTCGACTTCGATCTGCCTGCCAGCAAAGAACCATTGTTCATAATGCCTCAGAAATCCATCATTTTTAAAAACCACAACTTTTGTCTTTTCCATATTGACTTTGAGACCCCATCTATGGCAGTATTTTTCCAGACATTCAATTTTCTTTTGAAGGTCAATCACAGAATCAGAAACCAGTGCAATGTCATCTGCATACATCAAAAGAAGAATGCCTATTTGATCTGAAAAAAAAACATCAATACCTCGTGTGTCGGAGTTAATCAAAGCAGTCTGCAATTCAGATATGAAAAGAGAAAATAACAAGGGGCTTAGAATGCAGCCCTGTCTGACTCCTGACATACACTCAAAGTAATCAATAATGTTATACCCAACTCTAACTGCCGCTTTTACTTGTTTGTACATACTGAAAGTGTTTGAAACATTTTCCCGTGAATCCCTTTCTGCAACAGAAGATATAATAAATTCGATCTTTCAATGCTGTCAAAAGCTTTAAAGAAGTCAACGAAAAGAGTATAGAAGCGCCCTCCTTTTTTAAAATATATTATCTGTCGTACTATACCCCTTTCTAAATCATGCTTGAGCTTCCGGTATGTTCCCTGTTGCTTCAGTAAAATCTCTTAATCTGTTATTCAAAATTGCACTGTATAGTTTGCTTATCGTATTTAACAGTGATATTCCTCCATAATTTTTGGTTTTTCTGTAGTCACCTTTTTTAAGAAGCGGAAAAATCAACCCTTTTGTCCAACTTTCCGGGTACTGGCCAGTTTCAAACACCTTGTTAAATAGCACACGCAAAAATGGTACCAAAAGATCACTGAGAACATGAAACACATCAGAAGGCACACCATCAGGCCCAGGAGCTCTGCCTTTCTTAGTATCCTTTATAGCTTTGCGAATTTCGTTTTCGGAGATTGCTTCTTCTAGATTTATATGTACGTTATGGCATGGCTGACAAACCTCAGGGTTATGGTTCTTTAAAACATCATCAAACTCTTTGCAGAATTCAGAATCAATAGCCGACTGCTCAGGATTGAGCAAGTCACGAAAGTATTT
Source organism: Conus ventricosus (assembly GCA_018398815.1). Taxonomy (NCBI): domain Eukaryota; kingdom Metazoa; phylum Mollusca; class Gastropoda; order Neogastropoda; family Conidae; genus Conus; species Conus ventricosus. The sequence continues at coordinate 42,842,140 of CM031601.1, forward strand.
ATACCATGAGCCTGCACTGATCGTAACAGAACTATTAGAAGTGATGCTTGTCAGAGATTTAACCTTTCGCCAGAACGATTTTGAATCCTTGTCATTACAAACATGACTCAGATCATTTAGAATTTGTATTTTCTGTTTTTCTTGTTTCACTTCACATGGAGATTTGAACTCTTTCTTTAGATTTAGGTATTCATTCAAATCCTTGCGATAATTTGAAAATCTCCATAATCCCAGTTGCCTATATTTACTGTTTTTCGCACGTTCACAATCATCGTCCCACCATGAGGGCTGAGTACGAGTTTTTTCTTTTGCCTTCCTACTGTTACACTGGACATCTGCTCTCTGCAGAAAATCAACAAGACAATCTGATCCAGCATCGACTCCTTGTTCAATAGCTGTCAAAAAGTTTTCAAACTCTGTTTCTTGATTTTGACGTAAGTAGTCATAGGAAGAGTCCTTCCACAAAAGCTTACATCGTTTTTCCATAGATATTTCATCATCATCAGTAATATTGTCAGTGCACATTGAAATGTCATCACAAAATGATGTTACTATTGGAAAATGGTCTGCTTCACTTCTATCAACAACTTTAAAATCCATAATTAAATCAAACAAAGGCTTCGAGGCAGCACAATAATCAACAACATTCATTCCACAATTAGCAATACACATTATTTCCTCCCAATCACCTTCCGTACGACCATTGACAATAAGCAGATTGTATTCTTTTAACAATTCAATAAATTTTAGGCCGAAATTGTTCCAGGCACGATCTTTGATCTACGCTTATTCTGAGGAATATCACCGATAAAATCATGAAGGTCTTCCACTGGAACAATATATCTGTCTTCATCGCAACAGCCAGTGTCAGATAAATCCGCTGTGCGTGCATTGAAATCACTACACAACAGAAAGGGTAAGCTGCATAAACTTGCATAATGTCATATGTATTACTTTCTAATGTTTCAATACCTTCATGCTCGTTGTTCTCATACAACACTGAATGGTCGGGAGCAATATACACAAAAACAGCAATTACATCAAAAGCACAATTAAAAACCGACTTCCCAATTTTTATAAATACACAGTCTTCGACGTCTTTCAGTAACTGTTCTACATATACAATGATTGATTTGTGTACACACACCACAACTCCACCTTTTTGCCTGTTTACCTGGGAGGAAAGAAAGACAGAGTAATCTGGAAAAGCATCTTCAATCGCAGTCTGTTTGCACGTCCAAACCTCTGAAAAAGAAAATATCTTAAATTGTTCGCAAAACATCTTAAACGAAACACTGTTTAACTTTTGAGACAGACCTTGAACGTTCCATGCCATGACCTGTAACACAGGCGCATGCCCTCTTGTATTTTCTGCATGTAATGAATCATCATGTGACTGTGGCAATGCAGATGTCTTTGTGTCAGCTGTATTAACAGAGTCATTAGAAAGCATTGACGGGTAAGAAACATTGCTGGAATTCACTTGTTCTGTTGATGTCCTGTCATCACCGCAAACGACGTCTTCCTCAGTACTGACGGTAGCCGTAGGGATACGGGTGGAACTCCTCCCTGCAGGTACACTGTCTTCACCGCAAACGACGTCTTCCACAGCATTGACGGTAGTCGCAGGGATACGGGAGGAAATTCTCCCTGCAGGTACACTGTCTTCACCGCAAACGACGTCTTCCACAGCACTGACGGTAGCCGCAGGGATACGGGAGGAAATTATCCCTGCAGGTACACTGTCAACACCGCAAACGACGTCTTCCTCAGCGCCGACGGTATTCGCAGGGGTACGGATGGAACTTCTCCTTGCAGGTACACTGTTGTCACGACCTGCCCCTAGAGGTCTGCCCTGACAGGATCGGTCTAAAAGGGAGTGGAGGCAGTGACTGATCTCACACGCTTCACAAGAGATCACACAGGAAAGATTACAATGCAACACACCATTTATTCACACCAACATACACATAGTCACAAATATGCATTTCAACACACACAACATACACATAATCTCAAATAAGCATTTCAACACACACATTCGTCTGTTCCTTCCCGTTGTCCCCAAACCCTTACCTCCCCCAAAGTTCACTGGGAGTATCATGTCCAATCGGGTGTCCAAAACGGGCCTGTTCTGAATAGTCTTTCAGTGCCGACACCCTTAGCACACACCCACACCACTTCCCCAATAGCGCGACATAGAGTTAACCACACTTGCTTAGCTGTCACATGGGCTGCATGAAGTCTGAAAACACAGTGTGGAACACATCCCGTCGGGCGAGGAGGTAGTCGTCAAAGGTCCCGGATAGGGGTAGGACCATCCGGTGAAGAACGTGTGCTCACACACTGCGGCCTCAAGGACGTCAGCCCCGGGTACAGCCAGCGGGAGGAGAAAAGGGAAAGGAAAGGAACAGGAAAGGAAAGGGGTACTAGAACCCCGCAGTCAGTATGGTGTGAAATATGCTGCTAAATCCTAACAGCCACCCGCATGAAGGGCGAGGAGAGGTGTTTGCTGAATACATTAGTAGAACCAGCTCAACACAACCTGAGCGTAAAACAGCGAACAAAACAAATGAGGAATGTCCGCTAAAGGTCCTCTCACACGAGGCAGGCAAGAAATTACATCGAATTAACAGGTTGAAGAAACGAACAGCAGTTTATATCTCCATCCTTCCTTCATTCACGTTCAACGACTACAACACATTTTCCTTTCTTAGGATTTGAACTTGAAGAGTACAGCAATCATTGCTTTACAATTGCTACCACATTTACAAATAATCATGATTTAATGGCACGATTACCCCCACATTTATAGTAACACTTCAAAATAATCACACAATTCTCAAACCACGCACCCAAACGTCTAATCGTGCATACGCACGCTCGCAAACACAAAACACTCGTTTCCCTTGCACACACAAGCAGACGGTGGGCGAAGAATATGAGACTGGCAATTGTGACTGGGGCGGACGAGTGAGACCAAGCAAGTCCCAACCCTAAATCACCAGGTTCTCCCCTATCCCCACCGACTACCGCATCAACAGATGAGTTGAAAGGAGAGAGAATTTTTTATGTTAATTTTGAATGGCCAGGTTAAAGATCGAATTAACCAGAGAAAAGTGGTCTCAAACAATATTTCTTTTATAATTTTGAAAACAAAAAGAAATTGCGCAAAAGAGAAGAATTAGCCGGCTTAACACACACACACACAAAAAAAACCCCACGAAACACAACTGATACTTACCAGCTACCCGTGGGTGACCCAAGAAAGTGGCGGGTCAAGCGACTCTCTGCCCTCTGTCTAGTCGAGAGAACCAGCCGAGCAGATGCGGAAACGCTGACATCCCTCCCCTACAGGCCGACTGCAGGAATGAAGGTACTGACTGTACCTTCGGCGATATGGTCGAGAACCAGAACTGGAGCGGGCGCTCCCAGGGACATCTTCCGCACAACTGAAGAGAAAACCTTTCTAACAGTTGGCAGCAAACATGCCACCATACGTCACAGAATGAGAATACCTCAAGCTAAGGGGAATGCTGCACGTGCGGCAGGTAAAAAAAGACAGGTGAGAGGCCGATTGAGACAGCCAGTTCAAGAGAAAGGCACCAGCCACACGTGAACCTGCAGGATGAATTGCACGGGCAATGAAATTAGAGAGAAAGAGAGAGAAAGTAAACGTAACCTGAGCTGAACGACATTAAGGTGCAAACACCCTACAAGCCACACTAAGGATTGATTGATACACGACAACAACAACAGCAAAAATAAATAAGTAAATAAAACTACAACCACGATGGACCAACATCACAGGCCTCGTGACAACTGTCATCACGCCAGCCAGCCCGTCAGATCCTTGACTTCTCACGCAGACCCTTGGAAGTGGGGTCATAGCGAAATGCTCGCCTTCAATGACCAGGGAATCAAAGCGGAGAAAGGCTTTCTTGTTTGCACGTTTCGCCTCTTTCATGAAAGGCAACAGCTGACGGCGTTTTTCTCTCACCCTCAGGGAAAAATCCTCGGACACAAAATGTCCCCTCCCTTCAGCATCTGCTTCGGATAGTACTTTTCTTTGCCTTTGACATTTTCAAAGTGAACGATGATCGGACGTGGCCCTCTTCCGCCTTGATTCGATGCGCTCGTTCAGTAGGTAGATCATCTTGTATGTTCATTTTCTCTTTGATCACCTTCTTCACACAATTTCACAATCAGCATAGGTCTAGCATGATCACGGTGAGTGGGATGCCATAAATATAAGTATTCCGTCTGCTTCTGTTTTCCAGGTCGTCAAGTTTTCCTTCCAAGCTCGAAACTTTCCCTTCAATTCTATGTTTCTCTCAGCACCTCATCGACATCATTTTGCATCTTGTTCACTTGAGTGTTAACATCATTCACTTTTTGTTCAATATTAATCATCTTCTCTTCAATGGTTGTCATCTTTTTGTCCACAGCTGTCAGTAGTCTCATCACGTCTGACAGAGCGATGTCGGC
>CM031601.1:42849127-42859127 GCA_018398815.1 Conus ventricosus
TAATAGGTACAGCATGGGCAGGGAATTGGGGAGGGGGGGGGGGTGTATGAGTCTTCATAAGCCGATGATACCTGCTTTTTGTTTTGTTTTGTTTTGTTTTGTTTTGTTTTTCTCACAGGAAAACGGCTATTATCCTTCAGGGAAACAGGGTGAAGCTTTTTGTCATTTAGGATCTCAAACCTTTATTCTAGGCTTAAGCGCTGTTGTTCCTGTTTTCCTTTGGAAGCAAAAGTAATTTTCCTATTTTCCCAAAGAAAAACAATTACTATTGGTGTTATCGCTACGGATCACTACCGGTTTTTTTCTTTCTATTTTCGTGGGGAAAACCATTCTTAGCCCTAGAAAAACAGTTGGAAAATAGTTTGTGATCCCTAGAAAAATGGTTGTGATCCTAGGAAAAATGGTTGTGATCCCCTGGAAAATCATTGTGATTTCCCGTATGAAAATCGTTGTGATCCCCAGGGAAACAGTTTTCAAATAGTTGTGATCCCTAAGAAGATAGTTGTGATCCTCCGGAAAATAGTTGCGATCCCCAAGGAAATTGTTGTGATCCCTAAAAAACTGTTGTGATCCCCAGGTAAATAGCTGTGATCCCTAAAAAAATAGTTTTGATCCCTACGAAGATAGTTGTGATTCCAGGAAAATAGCTGTGATCCCTAAGAAAATAGTTGTGATCCCTAAGAAAGTAGTTGTGATCCCAGGAAAATAGCTGTGATCCCTAAGAAAATAGTTGTGATCCCTAAGAAAATAGCTGTGATTCCCTAAGAAAATAGTTGTGATCCTAGAAAGTAGTTGTGATCCCCAGGAAAATAGCTGTGATCCCTAAGAAAATAGTTGTGATCCCTAAGAAAATAGCTGTGATCCTAAGAAATAGCTGTGATCCTAAGAAAATAGTTGTGATCCTAAGAAAATAGCTGTGATCCCTAAGAAAATAGTTGTGATCCCTAAGAAAGTAGTTGTGATCCCAGGAAAATAGCTGTGATCCCTAAGAAAATAGTTGTGATCCCTAAAAATAGCTGTGATCCATAAGAAAATAGCTGTGATCCCTAAGAAAATAGTTGTGATCCTAAGAAAATAGCTGTGATCCCCAAGAAAATAGTTGTGATCCCCAAGAAAGTAGTTGTGATCCCAGGAAAATAGCTGTGATCCCTAAGAAATAGTTGTGATCCTAAGAAAATAGTTGTGATCCTTAAGAAAATAGCTGTGATCCTAAGAAAATAGTTGTGATCTCTAAGAAAATAGCTGTGATCCCTAAGAAAATAGTTGTGATCCCTAAGAAAGTAGTTGTGATCCTAAGAAAATAGTTGTGATCCCTAAGAAAGTAGTTGTGATCCCCAGGAAAATAGCTGTGATCCTAAGAAAATAGTTGTGATCCCTAAGAAAATAGCTGTGATCCATACGAAAATAGCTGTGATCCCTAAGAAATAGTTGTGATCCTAAGAAAATAGCTGTGATCCCTAAGAAAATAGTTGTGATCCTAAGAAAGTAGTTGTGATCCCCAGGAAAATAGCTGTGATCCGTTAGAAACATATGTGATCCAAAAGAAATAGTTAAGTTGTGATCCCTAGGAAAACATGTGTGATCCCTAAAGAAATAGTTAAATTGTGATCGTTAGGAAAACAGTTGTGATCCCTAAAGAAATAGTTAAGTTGGATCCCTAGGAAAACAGTTGTGATCCCTAAAGAAATAGTTAAGTTGTGATCCCTAGGAAATAGTTGTGATCCCTAAAGAAATAGTTAAGTTGTGATCCCTAGGAAAACAGTTGTGATCCCTAAAGAAATAGTTAAGTTGTGATCCCTAGGAAAACAGTTGTGATCCCTAAAGAAATAGTTAAGTTGTGATCCCCAGGAAAATAGTTGTGATCTCTAAAGAAATAGTTTTAAATTGTGATCCCTAGGAAAATAGTTGTGATCCCTAAAGAAATAGTTAAGTTGTGATCCTAGGAAAACAGTTGTGATCCCTAAAGAAATCGTTTAGTTGTAATCCCTAGGAAAACAGTTGTGATCCCTAAAGAAATAGTTAAGTTGTGATCCCTAGGAAAATAGTTGTGATCTCTAAAGAAATAGTTAAGTTGTGATCCCTAGGAAAACAGTTGTGATCCCTAAAGAAATAGTTAAGTTGTGATCCCTAGGAAAACAGTTGTGATCCTAAAGAAATAGTTAAGTTGTGATCCCTAGGAAAACAGTTGTGATCCCTAAAGAAATAGTTAAGTTGTAATCCTAGGAAAACAGTTGTGATCCCTAAAGAAATAGTTAAGTTGTGATCCCTAGGAAAATAGTTGTGATCCCAAGAAATAGTTGTGACCCCCAAGAAAATAGCTGTGATCCCTAAGAAAGTAGTTGTGATCCCTAAGAAAGTAGTTGTGATCCCTAATAAAATAGCTGTGATCCCTAAGAAAATAGCTGCTAGCTGAAATGTCGAAAAGCGAGGCTTCGAGGTCGACAGCTGCTTTTTTCTTCTGTGTCACCGTTCAGCTCATATTTTGTGAATTTCTTCAATTCCGCTAGTTTGGGTGTGATATCCTTTCACTGAATAGAAGTTTGGTATCTTTTGTGTATTTTGGCTGGTCGGATTTTTGTTATTCTGTGTGGTTGTCATTTTCTTGTGTTTTTTTTTCCTTCTCTTTACATTAATCTGTTCGGTTCGTGTCTTCAAATGGCGGACTCACGTGTGGAACCAGTGTTTTTGCTGAAAAGAGACCTGCCTTATTCTTTTGGCTCTGATCAGAATCGTTCCTTTCAGGCCCTGGACATTTGTGTCGCAGCCGAAAGAATATGCGGCAGAGAAACTATGGTGGGCGCGCAGGAAATACGGGGATTATGGCGACTCTACCCAGCGACTCGAACAGCACGAAGTAAGTTGTTGATAGAAGGTTTGTCTCTTAGCGGTGTTGAACTGCGTTTGTACGACAAGAATCCTTTCATACTCACAGGACAGGGTGACTCTGAAAGACCAGCCACTAAAGTCTGGATATCGAATATCCCCTTGTCTTGCGATGGAGCGGATATCGAGTCAGCTCTTGTGAAACTTGGAGTTGTTCTTCGCTCCCCTTTGATAATGGAAAAAGTAAGGAACAGAGATGGAAAGCTGACCCGATTTTACTCTGGTAGACGTTTCATTTTCATCAACGTCCCAGAAAAACCATTGGAAAGGTTTGTAAAGGTAGGGGATTTTACTGCCACCCTTTATCACAAGGAACAACCGAAAAAAGAGGACAGGGTAACGAAGTGCAATCGTTGCTTAAAAGTGGGGCATTGGGCCAGGCAGTGTCCGGAGTCTGTTATCACGTGCAGAGCGTGTCTCCAACCCGGTCATCGGCAAGGGATCCTGTTTGCCAAATTCCGACTCACGATGATGAAATTGGGTCAGTATGGGATCCTCTTCCAGTTGTTTCAACGCAGAAACAATCTGTAAACCCTGACACACTCCTCATGATGACGACAGTGACATGGCCTCTGACGCCACTGACACTGAGAAAGAACCTAACGTGAGTGACACTGAGAGAGAACTTAGTCAGGAAAAGGGAGAAAAAAAAGGTGAGAGTGATAATGAAAGGGACTGTCATTCTAACTTGAGCTCTGCCCAATGCGTTGAAAAAGGAAAATACAAAAGAAGCAGCAGACCCAAAAGAGAGAAGAAATGAAAAGAAGGAAACTGATCTGTCGAAAGCAAAGGAAGGGCTTTTGACACGTCAGTCGAAACTGGATTTTAAAGCCCGATCGCGTTCTGAGACTCCAAAACGGCCGTGGTCAACAGAAGGGGATTCCCCCACTTTGACCGACCCACGTGACAGAAAAGCTGCCAAGATTTCCGCCCCTCATACAGCGACTGAAAAACAGTGACAGGGCCGGACACGACTGATGACACGGTTGTACGATTTTCTGAGCGTCTCAGGGTCATTTGTTCGTTGAACCCTGCAACATGGCTTTATCTTCTTTAAATGTTTTTTCTGTAAATGTCAGAGGGATAAGATCCAATAATAAAAGAAAACGCGTCTTTAGGTTTTTAAAAAACAACGAGTACGATGTGATCTGTCTGCAGGAAACTTATATTTTAATACAGCTGTAAGTGAACAGTGGCAAAAAGAATGGGGAGGTAAGCTCATGTTCACTGAGAAAAGTACACATAGCGGTGGATTAGTAATATTAATTAAGAAAAATTTGTCAGCTGAAACGGAAATAGTGTATGCATCTGAAAGATTGTAATCTTGAAAATCACTACAGGAGAGAAACAGATGATTGTGGTAAATATCTATGCCCTAATAGTTTACAGGAAAAGCATATTTTCTTCGATAAATTAGAAGATGTTATAAATAAAAAATTTAAATATCAGTAACCTTATTGTGTGTGGAGATTTCAACACTGTCTTGAGTAACGAGTATGATGTGATAAGTGGTGATTACACGACCAGCATACTGTACAGAGATTTAACAGATTGGTGAGTGATTGTGACCTGTATGACACATGGCGAATGTTTCACAACGAAGAGAAAGAATTTAGCTGGTCTAGAATTAATCCATTTATTGCAAGAAGACTGGATTATATACTGACCAGTTCACCTATTTTTTAAAATGTAGTGCAGAGTACTATGCAGCGTGTGATTTCTCAGATCACAGAGGTTGTTGTGTTTTGGTGAAGTTCGTTGATGTTGTACATGGTAAAGGGTATTGGAAATTTAATGGATCCCTTCTTTTGGATATAAACTATGTTAATTACATAAATCATATTTTAGACACTTTTGAAAAAGACCCCGAAGATGATAATCAGATAACTTGGGAGCTATTAAAAATCAAAATCAAAGAATGTACAATAAAATTTTCAAAAGAAAAAGCATTGTTAAAACAGAAATAAATTAGCACGACTGAATGCAGATTTGAATACACTCGATAGTGCCCTCAGCACTTATCCAGACTGCCAGGAAACTCTGCGTAAAAGAGAGCTCGTAAAACTAAAATTAGAATTAGAAGAAACTAGCAAAGCCGTGCAGCTCAGGTAAGGGCTCGAGTTCAGTGGATTGAACAGGGGGAAAAAAAACCTCTAAGTTCTTTCTTAGTTTAGAAAAAGCAAGAGCAAACTCTAAGAACATAGAAAATATTAAAAAAGCAAACGGGGTTGGTAGAAAGAAACTCATGGAGAGCGTGGCAGCAGAGAGTCCTCAGAAGAGAAGCCCCCTTCAAGCAAGTGTTTCGGCCTTATCTCCTGACACTCTAGGGGGGTTGGGCCACACCCGGTTCATGACTCCGGATGTCCCTCTGCTGCCCCTTTTTTTTCCCCCATCTTGGGACGAGCCATGGCTGGGATTCGAACCCATGACCCTCTGGACATGCTCATTTTCTACTTAATGACTCGCGCTTTAACCACTGAGCCACAGGGACACCTGATATTTGTAGGGAAATTAAGCCTTATGAAGTTCACTTTTGTTCCTTCTTGACCAGATCCAGCTTGAACACCTCTCTGCCGCTTCTGCCATTGCTTTCAGGGCTCTGGTTTTTTCCTTCCCTGCAACTGAGAGCTGTTTAATGAGGCTGTATGCAGACGTTCCTACAAATCCCCTAGCTCCAATTTCTGCAGTGAGGACTTTGACCTGATAGCCTTCTCTCCTCAGGCTGTTTGCCAGATCAGCATACTTTTCAATCTTGTAGATTTGAGCTGCCTCCATTCTGTTCTCATATGGCACCGTGAGCTCGATCATGATCAGCTGCTTGGTTGACTTAGAGTGGACTGCTATGTCTGGTCTCATGCCACTCTTGCTGATGATCTCTGGGTGACTCTTCCATTCTGGGAGGTCTGCAGTGCACTCCCAGTCATCTGCCCATCCAGCAGACTCTGCCTGCATGTTTCGAGTGGCACTGTTGTTCTTGGCCATGATTTGCTGCCTCCTGCCGTGAAGAATGTTGCGGGTGCTTTTGGAGTCCTGATTCTCCCTTTTGTGGTGTTGGTACTAGCCCAGACTACTTGTACAATTTCTTTGAGCACTTGGTTGTGCCTCCATGTGTACCTTCCTTGAGCCAGGCCTACTTTACATGAGCTTAGAACATGCTCCACTGTTTGTTTTTCATGGCAAAGGGGGCATGCAGGATCGTCTATTTTCCCCACTTCACCAGGTTTGCATTTGAGGGCAGAAGGTCATATGCAGATCTGAGAATGAAGCTGATCCTGAGAGGGGCCATGTGCCAAATGTCATTCCAAATTAGACTTCTTTGGAGTGCATTCTCCCACGTTGTCCATTGCCCTTGCTGGCTCTGCTGGACTGCTTTTTGGAGTCTTTTTGGTCTTCTTCTTTTCTCATCTCCTGAATCAGCATGTCTCTTTTGGCTTTTCCTTTGGCCTTTGACCACCATTCAGTTTTGGTCACCCCAGTCCTTGTCTGTTGGTCTGTGTGTGTCCTGTTATTTCTCTTATCTTGAGACTTTCTTTTGCAGAATCCATCGCCTCTTGAACTTTCCATTTTCTGCCTGTCTTCAGCTGGGGCTTGATTGCTTCTACCACCTTGTCTCCTGAGTCCTCCAGCATGCTTTGAAGTCTGATCTTCCCTGCTTTGTATTCCTCCAGGATGGATTTCAGTGGTAGTTTTGAGCTTTGCTTGGCGACAGTACAGCGCGATGTCAGTCAGACAGGGTGGGGACACCAAGCCATTTCCTTGTGAACTTGTTGATTTTGGCTTCCATTGCCTCCACTGTGCTGGTGCAGATGTCGTATATCATCAGAGGCCATAGGAGCTTTGGTATCAGCATGAACTGCAAACACCAGACCTTGTATTTGCCAGGGAGCCCACACTGGTCAATGGTCTCCAAGCCTTCTTCCACCAATCTGCTTGGTTTCTTTTGCTCTTTGTGTGTCTTTCAGCGTATCATCATACCATCTTCCAAGGCTCTTGACTGGCTCTTCTTTGACTGTTGGAATGCCTGGTTGGCAACACTGAAGACCACAGATTCGGCCACTTTTCCTTTCCTCAGTGAGAGACTCCGTGATTTCTTTGGCTTGAACTTCATTCTGGATGAGGCAACTATGTCGTCCAGCCTCTCCAGCACATGACGTGTCTCGTCTTCTCTGGATGAAATCACTGTAGTGTCATCCATGAAGGCCTTGAGAGGAGGCATCTTGTATCCATCGCCAAGGTCTGTTTGTCTCGCGTTGTTTGTTGCTGCTTTCAAGATGAGTTCCATTGCCAGCACGAACAGTATCGGGGAAATTGCACAGCCCATTGCAATTGAGATCAAGGGACAAAAAAAAACATTTTTAACCGCACAAAGAGACTATTTTAAGAATTAATACAAGAAAAAGATAAATAGTGATAATATGCTACAAAGAACACAGGCCTTCCTGCGTGTGTTAATTTACCTTCTCTATCTGCTAATGATAAAGCTTACTGCGATGGTAATCTTTCAGGCAAAAAAAATTTGGTGCATTGAAAGGAATGAAAATGGCTCTAGTCCTGGCATTGATGGATTAAACCGTTAAATTCTTAAAGTTTTTTGGAGTGGGATGGAAAAATTTACGTAAGGGAATTTTTTTGCCGCATTTACTTCGGGGGCATGTCTTAACCAACAAAAGGGCCGTAATAATTTTTAATGGGGGAAAAGGGGTTTAGCTGAAATGATCCAACATTTGGCGCCAATTGTTAACAAATGTTGTTATAACCCCTAGCAAAAAAAAGTCTGCGCGCTTTTGGGTTTTGGCATTATTTTTTAAATATGTATGACCAAGTAGGAAAAAAAAGGAAAGACGTGTTTCCACATTTTTACGTCAAATGATAGTCACCGAAAACTGGTCACGAAAAACAAACCAGGATTTTAAAAAAACTTTTGATTATTTCCTGCTTTCGATTCTATTTCAAAGAATTCATGTTTAAACGCGTTTAAATTATTCGGTTTTGGGAGGGTTTTGTTAACGGGGTTTTAAAATATTGATGACCGATTCAAAAGGGTTTTATAAACTATTGCGGATGGTTTTCCCGAATCGTTTGCGTGGAATCAGGATGGGGGCTGCCCCTTTTCTGTTAGCCTTTGTTTTACCCCTTAAAATTTGGCAATTAGATTGCGGAACGGTTGGAATTTAAAGGGTTGAAATTAATGAAAATGACAGTACTCGGGACATGTCCTTTTGTTATTGCTTTTTTGGGTGATTAAACACGTTTTTAGCAGCGAAAACAAATTTGCGATAGCGCTTGAATTTTTTGAAGTTTTTCGTTAATATCGGGTTTGAAAAACAGAAAAAAATCGGAAGCAATGTGGTTGGGTAGAAAAATAATTGTAAAAAAAAGGTTATGGATTTCACTAAAAAGTAAATTTAAAGATTTAGGTTATTTTTTTGAAAACAGCACGGTGCATCAAAATTTGGAAAGAGAACTGGGGGGGGTAGAATTGAAAATTGCAGCGGTTGATCTCTTTTGGGGAGAAAAAAAAATTTTTGGAGTATTTGGGCAAAGTAAGTATCGAAAAAAATTTTTAATCTCGCAGTGGGTTTTACATAATGCAAGCGATTGTTGTCCAGAGTATGTAATTAATGGACCCAATAGATTATTATATAGATTGTATGGAAAAAAAAAGACTGCAAAAGAAAGCGTTGAAAAAGTAAAAGAAAAGTGTTGGCCGAAACGGTATGGGGGGGGGGGGGGGGGTTAAAGTGATGTTTTAAAAAGGAATTTAAAAATTGCTTTTTTTGTTACAATGGGGAGTAAAGGGTTTAAGCTCAAAAGTGCACAGAAAAGGGGAAAATAATAGGGGTGGCGTTAGCAAGAAAAAATTTCTTAGAATTTGGTGAAAAGGTTTTTGCTTCTATGCCCCTTTTAAAAAGAAAGCAATTTAAAGGTTTGGAATTAAAATCCATTTTTGGAAATCGGTGCTATGCATTGGTTAGAAACAATAATATTTCAAGTACCAGGTTTCTGGGGAAAATTTGGAATAACGTACAAAAAAATAAAAGGGAAAATTTTTCTTTTTTTAACAAGGGATTAAAAAAATTTTAATTATGGTGGAAGTATGCTACCATCAACAACGAACTAAAGCTTTTGGAAATAGTTGGATTTGGGGAAAATTCCCAAAAGTCCCCTGCTGGAGTATAATGTTGTGTCCCGTTTGGGGGGGCGGTTTTGTTGTTTACCCTTTATCAACGACCCCCTCTTTACCGAGTTCCCCCAACTTTCCCCCATTTTGTGGTTTAAAAAAACCCGTTAGCATAAGGGATTTTCGGAAAAAAAATAATTGAAAATAATATCTCGCCCTGTGCGGTTTGGGTTCTGGAAAAGATTATTTAACATTGATGTCCTCAAAGATTGGATTTTTGCCATACAAACAAAAAGAAAAAAGACTCCGTTTTTACATGGAAAATTGTGCACAAAATTATCCCAAATAACATCATGGTTTTTAAGATGAAAGTTAGAGAAGAAAAAATGTTCTCTGTAAAGTTAGTCGACGTGATAGAACATTTTTTTTCGAAAAGTCCCCTTTCCGTTTGTTATTTTGGGGGGAAAGATTGAGAAAATTTATTTAAATAATCTTGCGTTTATTAAGATCGATGTTTAAAAGTAAAGTTTGGTGTCACGCAAGCCTAAGAAAAACTACGCATAAAAAATTTTTCACATAAACTTATTTGGGAAAAAGTGTTAAGTATTTTTTTAAAAAAGAGGCAAGACATCTTTTTTCAAATTTTAAGCCTATGCTACCCGTAAAAAATTTTGTTGAGATAAAATTTATTTCCAATGATCCAGTTTTCGGTAAATATTTATCCCTCTGTCTTCAGATTTTTTTACGCAGGTAAAGCGCGCGTCCCCTTTTCGCAAACGTTCATGCTTTTCATTTGGCTGGTTTCCTTTTGAGTTTATAAAAAAATGCTGTTTGGGAATTTTGGCATGCAAGTAGTTCTTTTATGGTATATTTTTTCTACTTTAGTTTACCCTTTTTTTTTAAAGAAGGGGAGTGCGAGATTAAAAACATTTTTTCGCTCTCCTTCCTTGTGCACCCTTACTCTTTCGATTTTTTTTTTGAAAGGGGCAACCCTTT
>CM031601.1:42864127-42884623 GCA_018398815.1 Conus ventricosus
AAAGAAGCCAAGAATAAGGGGGAAAAAAGAGCAATGGTGGTTTATGCCATCTAGTCAGAGAGAATAAAAAAAAATTTCTTCGATGACAACGGTCAACTGAAAGAGAGCAGGTTGGGAGGTTGGTAAGATTTGTTTTTCAGCAGGGGAACAGAAATAATCCAACAGCGGTCTCAACCGCGTCTCTCGCTGCTGTCAGTGTCACCAGTGAGCAATGTTCCGATGGCACTAGCGTTGCGTCGGAGCAGACGACCGACGCACGTGCGAGAACGTGCGAAGCGACCCTTGTATAAATGTAAATAAACCCTTTTCTTTTCTGCCTTGGACCATTAATGGCTTGCTTTCCAAATTTTTTTATCCTGACTTTTTTCATTCGTTTCTGGACTTGATTTCGTTTATTTGAAACCTTTACAGAAAACATGTCAACCAGAGCCATTTCCAAGATTTGAATTTTCTGTAAACCAGCTGTCAAGTTTCACAAAACAAGGAAGACGTTCTGGTGGATTGATCTGCTTGTAAGAAATGAATTGTGTTCCTTTGTAGAAGTGGTAGATGCTCATTATATCAATATTTTTGCTTTTTTGATTGACAAACAACTGTTTGGAACAGATACAGATGTCCTCTATGTGTGTTCATATGTGCCACCAGAACCTGCGCCGTTTTACGTCCATTTTAATCTTGACGATGGAATCAGTTTAACTGAAGATTGTTTAGTTGTTTGTTTATTATGTAGAGACGTGTATGTAGTAATAAATGGTGATTTGAATAGCAGGATATCAAATATGTCTCAGAATTTCCTCGCAGATTGTCATGTGACGTAGCCTCACATCAAGGCATGTGACGCTCCATCACATGTAGTTAGTGATATGAATCATTTCCCCATGCCACAACTAAAAAGGAAGAATATTTATGTGGCTTGACTAGTGTAGCGGGCGTCCCAAATAATTGTGAGTTCACGCATTAACAGAAACAAACGTGGTCATTGGGTGAAAGTGACCACTGAGAGATAGTTTAATAAGGGCTGGTAGGGTGCTGGTCATGTGTTTTGAACACTGAGTATGCACTCACTAGGAGGAGGGAGGAAAGAATCAGTTTTAGCCCAGCAGATGGCCTAGAGACTCGAACCTGTCAGGACGCTGGTCCCTCACTGCTGACCAGTCATTACCAGGTGAGCCATAGATAGTTGGGAAAGCTACAGGGGAAAACCTAAAGAAAAGAGAAAGAAATAATTCATGTTAAATTGGGAAGCAGGTTACTTACACGAACCTTATTCGTGTTTCAGCCCTTCACCTTTCACCCTTCACCTTCACTCCACCCCGTGAGGTGGTTAAAGATGGCCATGGTGTGGGGAAACGAACACACCGGTAGTTCAGCCCAGCAAATAAAGACTCCAGGGAGAGGAGTCGGAACTCATCATATCTCCAGTGACGGGAGAATTCAAGGGGGCGACACGATTTCTGAGAGCGACAGGGAATCTTGACAGTATGGGGCGAGTCATATATCTGATGCAGGCATGGCATCAATGATTGCAAGAATTATTTATTCTCCCGGTCTGGATCTTGGGCTAATGTGATGTGAAGGCGATGATTTTATAGAATCTTGAATGAATTAATTTATCTCTCAGTGAAGGAAAAGAGAGATACATGTATAAAATCTGTTTATGAATTGTTTGATGTGATTTAGTAAACTGTTTTCCCCGAAGGAGAGGCAGAGAAGAAAAAAACATTCGGTAGTGCGCCTTTTGGTTGATTGGAAAGATTGCGTGTGCGTATGGAGTAAATGCTGTCATGAATGCATGTGTGAAAAAGTGACAGTGTGACACAGATAATGACATTAATGGGCAATACAAAAGTTAGCCTCTCAGTTTTAAATCGTTGTTCTGAAGACTGTCATTTGAATGACTATGGCAAGTTGCTTTTGAATATGTGCACTGCTTTAGGCTTATGTATACTGAATGGTGTGTGTAAGGGCGACCAAAGTGGTTGCTTAACATACATATTTGGTTCCGGAAACAGTGTGTCAAGGGGGTGAGTTACACTTACTTGGAGTGACCGACAGGCACAAGAGAGAGAATGCAATTGTCATACAAATGAAACTTCCTTGACTCCTACTTTCTCTCGCGGTCTTACACGATCTCTCGCACTCAACCTTTGTTCTTACTAGGAGACATTTTCCTTTTGGAGTTCTTACATTTTAACCCTAAAAAAAAAATGCTATTTACAATAACGTTTTCAATAATTTCTTAAGTGATTGCGTTCACCAATTTCTCCTCTCTCACATCATTTCATGAAAAGCTTACTTAGCACACACTAATCAATAATATGCCCGCAGGCTTCAACCTTGGACAACAAGACGTTCAACTGACTTTATCAGCTAAGGCCAACAAGGCCACACAACAACATCTACATCTACACCAGGCCACACTATTTCCAAACAACCAACGTTGCCCTTCAAGGCCACAAGAAAGAAGTTATAGTCTTCCACTCTCAAATCATCCCAACCCCACTGAGACCTCAGTCAGCCACTATTTGTTTCATTCATTTTCTTCTATTTTCAGACTTCCACTGACAATAATTCATCTTTTTTTATATTCTTGTCACATAGGGGACTTAGGGGGACAAACTACTCTGAAGGAGAAAAATATTGAAAGAAAGATGTGAACATTGCAGCAGAATGAATTTCAATATGGAGATGGTTCTGTTTGGAAACGATGAACACATGAAAACTGAGGTGTTTGACTACATTATTCTATGGGCCACAAACATATATACAGGTGTAGAATAAACAAAATAAAACCTACTATCAAACATATTTTGAAAGAATTTAATAACATGTATAAGATAGAAAAATATGAGCATTGTTTAGAAATGAAGTAAATGGAATTTAACAGAAAATGGTGTCTCTGTGAACATTTTGGTGAGGTTTCTAAAGTAATGACATAAATGAGGGGAAAAACAAAGCGAACAGCAACTGGTCGACAGCAATAGCTACAGTTAAGAAATTTCAGAAAATCTTTTCATGTATGTGTAAACATTTTATCTAATGACTGTAACCTGCATGGTCAGGCATAGCGGACGTACGTGTTCCCCGATTGCCTTGTAGACGAAAAAAGTAGTATATTTGTGACTCGTTCCTTTTTCTTTTTTTTTTTCTTTTTCTTTTTAATTATTGAATTGAACTGTTAGAATGCTTTTTGTCTAGTCTGTCTTTATGTAAGTATGTCATTGTTTCTATACTCTCCTCCCCTTCCCCCCTTCTCTATTTTGCATATTCATTTACATGCGTTTTTGTTGATAATTGTTTGCTTTTACTATTAGAAAAAGTTTTTAAAAAAGAAAAGAAAAAAGGGGGAAGAAGAAATAAGTAACACAACTCCTGATCCCATGGTGAAACCGTGACATACATGCCCACGAAACCAAACTGCTGCTGCTCACAAACAATAGATAAGAAAGACGGTTTTTTGATCTACGATCAAAACCTCTACAACTACATACGTACGTTTAGAATATGGCGTACGTAACTGACTCGTTGAACGAATATAAAAAGGTAGTAGTAAACTTGTTTTGGTCTCTTTACTATACTTTCATGGATACGTTTGCACTGCCATATATCCTGGATCCATGACCCGCGTGTCTGAGAGTTGATGATCGTTCTCAGCCTCCCGTGGTATTGCCGAACGCTGATACTGATAATGGAGATGGCGTCAACATCACGTTGCGTGGACATCGTGTCTGAAATCAGCTGGGGGATTTCAGCTGGATTCCGTCACGACTCTCCGTCCCCCCCCCCCCCCCTTTCCCTCTGTCTGTCTGTCTGTCTGTCTGTCTCTCTCTCTCTCTCTCTCTCTCTCTCTCTCTCTCCTGATAATGGAGATGGTATCAAAATCACGCAACGTGGACAGTGTGTCTGTAATCGGCGGGATATCAAGCTGGTTTTCGAGCTTCCGTGACGACCCCCCCCCCCCCCTCTCTCTCTCTCTCTCCTCTCTCTCTCTCTCTCTCTCTCTCTCCCCTCTCTCTCTCTCTCTCTCTCTCTCTCTCTCGTACCGCTAAAGGTAGTGGCAATGGGATGAAAATTGTTATGCATGTGCATGTTTGTACTATTGGTTCTTTATACTAGCCAACGTTTTTGTCCTAATATATACATTAATGTATTTCATTTCACATGATAAGAATCGGCAGGATATGCAAAATTGTCGTTGTTGTAACAAAAAAAAGAAAAGAAAAGAAAAAATGTTGGCCACTATTTCCAAACAACCAATGCTGCCCTTCAAAGCCACAAGTAAGTCGTTATAGTCTTCCACTCTCAAGTCATCCCTGCCTAACTGAGACCTCAGTCAATCACTATTTCTTTCATCTATTTTCTTCCATTTTTAGACTTCCACTGTCTGACATCAATTCATTCTTTTTATTTCGTCACTTAGGGGACTTAGGGGAACAAAATATTTTGAATGAGAAAAATCCTTTTTTCCATTCCACGTTTAGGCCTACATTGGCAATCCAATGCCTTAATTTAGAAATAAACTTTTTTTCTACAGAGGCGAGGATAACTCCCACTTAGTACCTCTAAAAACAGCTCCTATAAAATACTAGCACAGTTGAGGCCAGTGTCTCTCTCTCT
This sequence comes from Conus ventricosus, assembly GCA_018398815.1. NCBI lineage: Eukaryota > Metazoa > Mollusca > Gastropoda > Neogastropoda > Conidae > Conus > Conus ventricosus. The sequence goes on from CM031601.1 coordinate 42,868,745, forward strand.
CTCTCTCTCTCTCTCTCTCTCTGGGAGGTGAGTTCATGTTCATGTTCGAGGCGGTCGCACTTTGCTGGGTGTCTGCAATTAACTGCTAATTATCGAGTTTTGTTATATTTCAAGTTTCAGAAATTTGCAAGATTGGTGCTTTTGGTACCATCCATCATGCCTGCAAGTTTCATGGAGTTATCGTTCTCGCTGTGGTGTGTTTTACTTGAATGTTTTGGCTCGGACATTGAAGAGACTCAACCACTGTGTGTCCAAGGTCACGGGATACGACTTCTTCCCCGTGGCTTTGACATGCACAGCAGAGGACAGCACAACATTCGCACGGACTGTGCATCGCTGTATTTCTCGTTCTGCTGGTTTTCTCGTGACGCACTACCCCGTGCGGAGGCAAGATTCGGATGTGTGACAGCTTCTTTGTGATTGTCTTTCTTGCCCGTTTCTTGCTGCAGTGCATGGACGTGGAAGCAAACCCAGGACCTACACATTCGGATATCCTCACACAAATGGAAGACATGTACTCGATTAAACGACGCCGTGAATGTCTTGACAAGAAATGTGCTTTCCTTGAAAGCAGATATGAACAAGTCGTAGACTGGATGGTTACTTCGATGGAGTACGTCAGAATGTGGACGATGACATTGATAAGCTCGAAGCATTTTCCAGACAAAACAATGTGAAATTTTTCAACGTCTACGAGGAAGAAAATGAAACTTATTCTGATTGCGCCAGGAAGGTTGTTCAGCTTCTGAACAGGTTTTTAACCCCTGCAAGACTTGGTCCCTGGAGGATGTTGAACGGGCCCATCGTGTGGGACGGAAAAGAGAACATCTGCCTACCCCCGTCCCCTCATTGCGAAATTACACAGGTGGAGTGATAAACTGTCAGTTCTAAGTGAAAAGGACAGCAGAAAGGACTTGACGGATACGCTGAACATTCGTGTGGGTGGCGATCTCACGAATAGACAGCAGAATGTCATCAGACGTGAGAAGGAAGAAGGACGACGTGCCTTCTTTCGCAACGGACGCCTGCATGTTGACGACAACAGAAGAGAGCAGCGCCATGGATACCGTGCTGGCAGACAACGTTCTCGGCAAAGCCATCACGCTGAAATTAAAAACCAGCCGCGGCAATCTGTCAGCCCACCTCCTCCCTCTGATATGGAATCCTTTCCTGCCCTCAGACGTCCACATGCCTCAGCTCAGCAGAACGACGGATCCTCTTGCCCTGCGCTTTGCCCGACATCCCGCTCCGCGCCCTGCCCTCCCTCTTCAGCCCCGACGCCGCGTCCTCAGAGAGCGCCGCGAACCAAGGCCAGTGTTTCGCCAGACAGCTTCACCAAGTCCTGCTCCTTCCGCTTCTGGTGACGGTGCTGCTGTTCCACAGGACCTGGACCTTGCCAGCCAGGAGACCCTCGCACCTGATCAGTGGACAGTGTGAGTGATAAACTCGCTGATAAACCTTCCGTCTACCAGAGAACTGTCACCTCATTCTCCCCGCACCACCACGGCTTCCAGTGTGATCAGCGCTCCTCCACCGCTCAGTGCATGTTCGCAAAACAGTGTATATACTCATGCTGGTCCACCTGCCAATACTGTGCCTGTGACAACGGACAAATTGAATGGTTTCTTGTCCAGTGGAATTGTTTCTGCCGACCATTCCTCCGTTCTAGACCCTGTGGATACCTGGAACTCCGACGATGTTGAAAGTCAGTCTTTTTCTCAGCCCTTGTTTCAGTCCCAGCAGTCTCCTTTAGTTAGTGACCAGTCCCCTGCCTGTTCTTACTTCATTCCTCAAGTTTCATTTGAAAACGAAACCCCAGTCAAATCACCATGCCACCCACCTCAAACCCGAAGCAGAGCCAAATGTCGCCAAACACACCTGACAGACACATTCACTACCACTCCTCGTACAGCCCCTGCCCCCTCTAGTAGCTAGGAATTCGGCCCTGCCTGTGTTTCAAATCACCCCACGGCTCAACAATCTGGCATTTTAAAAGATGCCAAAACATTACGGTTCTTAACTTACAATGTGGAAGGTATGTCAACAATATATGATCATGAGGTTCGCTCTTTTGTGTCTGTTTATGATTTCATTCTTTTCGTTGAAACTTTTTCAGTTTCCTTCCCAAGTCACTTGTTTCCTTGTCATGATGTATATATTTCTCCTGGTATTCAAGTTTCTGATTCCGTTACCGCTAGACTGTCCGGTGGAATTGCACTTCTTGTAAAGAAAAAGCTGACTAGATTTATTACACATGTCACAATTGAATATGACAACTGCTTGGTTCTCAAGATATCGAAACTACTAACGGGTTTTTATTCTGACTGTTTCTTGATTGGTTTGTATATCCCACCTTCAAATAGTGTTTATTATGCTGAAACTGAAATTGATAATGGTTTATGTTTTTTGGATAACTGTATCGCTGATTTATTTGAAGAATATGGTGAACTACCTCTCATTGTTTTTGGAGATTTGAATGCCAGAACAGGCAATGGTAATGTTTCTGAATTTCCATAGACGACTTTATTGGTGAAAATACAGAGGATTCAAAGCTGTGTACAAGATTTCGTAGGGAGTCAAAGGATGGTGTTACAAATGAATTTGGTAAATATTTACTTCAAATATGTGATCAATATAACCTGATTATCATGAACGGACTTGTTTTGGGTGATGAGGGGGGAAACTTCACTTACATTGCCTATAATGGATGTAGTGTTATTGATTACTTTATGTATCTGAATGTATGTTTCATGTGGGTTCATATTTAAACGTTTATTCCCAGAACTGACTCAAAACATATGCCTGTAGAGATGTTTCTTGAAGTACCTAAGGCCATTGAACTAAAACCCACCTCAACCCATTCTACGACAAGTAAAGTTATTAAGTTTGTGTGGAATAATGAAAAGAAAAATGATTATTGTGCAATGTTTAATGATAATGATGTTAAGAAACTAATTCAAGATGCTAGTAATTTAAAAGATCTTGATATTGATGCCTCATTAGCCTCATTCATTGGTGGTCTCAAGATGGCTGGAAAAAGTATGTTAAAGACATTTAGGGTAGATAGTTTCAGACAAAAGCCATGGTTTGACAGAGTATGTGCAGAAAAAAGACGTGAAGTACGTAAAGCTTTACGAAATTTTCGCAGAGTTTGCAACAGTATTGTAAAAAATGATGTTGACAATGATAGTAAAAAGCTACAAATGATATATATACAGATATATGTATGTGATTTCAAGGAGGCAGTATAAAAATCTGCTTAGCGTTAAGAGATCCGAACATAAACACTCAATTCTAGATACCCTTGTGAATAGTAGTGGCGATCCTAAACGTTTTTGGGGAACTGTTAAATCTGTTCTTATATCTAAAGAATTAAAGCATAATTCGATCACTTCTGGTGAATGGTTTGATCATTTCAAGATGGTTTTTAATAGTGATCTATCTAACGATACTGATTTACCAGATTTTGAAGAAACGTTTCAAACTAACTTGCCTGTAGACACAAACTTGGACTGTGCTCCACTAGACAGAGCGATAGAGCAATGGGAAAATTGAGGATGCTATAAAAGCTTTGAAATATGGAAAAGCATCTGGTCCCGATGGATTAAGTGGTGAATTTTATAAAAACTCATCTCAAGAAGTCATTCTATTTTTAATTCAATACTTCAATAAACTGTTTGATTCTGGTAGTTTTCCTAAAAGTTGGTCTCAGTCTATCATTCTGCCTGTGTATAAAAAGGGTAATCCTGATTGTCCTGACAATTACAGGGGTATTTCCTTGCTAGATATTGGAGGTAAGTTGTACAGTTATATCCTTAATAAAAGACTTGCTGAATGGGTCGAAGATAATGATTTAATTGATGCATCTCAAGCTGGTTTTTAGACGAAATCGTAGTACAATTGATCACATTTTTACCCTTCTGGCACTAATTCAAAAGCAGTTACTCAATCGGAGCAAGCTATACGTTGCCTTTATTGATTTCAAAAAGGCCTTTGACTTAGTTAACAGGCAGTACCTTTGGATGATATTAAAGAAGAAAGGAATCAGAGGTAAAATGTACAAAGCTGTCAAAGCCATGTATGAAACTGTCAAAGCTAGTGTAAAAGTGAACAACCAGTGCACTGAACCATTCTTATGTCCTCGTGGCCTGAGACAAGGAGACAACTGCAGTCCAGTTTTATTCTCGCTATTTATTAATGAACTTGCAATTGATGTAACCCGTAATGTAAACACGGTGTAAAGCTATCCCAGATTTAATGGAAAATTTTGATACTACTTTTTGCTGATGATGTTCTGTTACTATCTTTCTCGGTTATTGGTCTGCAACGACAGCTGAATATTTTGAGGGATGCCTCGCATAGAATGAATTTATCAGTTATTTAGATAAAACTGAAGTGGTCGTCTTTCGCAAAGGCGGTTACATTGCAGCGAGAGAAAAATGGTTCTTTGGTAGCAATAAGCTAGAAGTGGTCAATCAGTATAAATACCTTGGTATCATTTTTTCTCCTTCCCTCTCTTTCTCCTACGCTATGGAAGATAGAGCTGCGAAAGCAAAGAGAGGAGTTGTATGTATCTTAAAACTGTTGTGGTCCTCGGTGAAAAGGATCCAAAAGTGTTCTTTAAATATATTTGATTGTCAAATCCTACCAATGCTAACTTACGGCTCTGAAGTTTGGGGATTGATTGCAAATCAGAATTTGATTGAAAAAGTAAACCTCTTTGCGTTGAAAAGATTGTTAAATGTTAGCGTTAAGACACCTAATGTCCTGGTCTATGGTGAATGTGGAAGATATCCTCTTTATGTTCATACTTATACAAGATGTGTTAAATATTGGTTGAAACTTTTGAGAATGTTCTGATGAGCGTCTGCCTTTAAAATCTTATAAAATGCTGTTAGCTCTTCACAATAACAATCAGAACAATTGGGTTTCTGCCGTATGCTTTACTTTATACAAATATGGATTCGGACATGTATGGGAACACCAAGGTGTTCAAAATATTCATCTTTTTCTCAGAGAATTCAAGCAAAGACTAATCGATTGTTTCATTCAAGGATGGGAGGCTCAGTTGAGAGATAAAAGTCGGTAATACATTTTATGCTTCTTTCAAACTATCGTTTGGTACATCTCAATACTTATCGACCTAAAACAGTGTGTACTGAAAAGACCTTAATCAGATTTAGATTAGGTGTTTCAGCATTACGAACGCATCGGTACCGATACTCTAATAATGTCTCCCTAACTGTCCATTTTGTGAGAGTGTCCCAGAAAGTGAACTTCATTTTATATGCGTCTGTCCCAAATACTCAAATGTTAGAGAAAAATATATTCCCTGTAAGTATTACAATTACCCTTCTTCTTTCAGGTTATCGTTACTGATGTGTGACACTAAATGTATGTGCAGACTGGCTGCATATCTAACTGATGCATTTAAAATCCGTAATCTTGCTATTTCGTCTGCAGGTTAGGATGGATGTTAATCATATTCATTTGCAATGTAGTATCCTGACATGATTTCCCTTTGTACCCCCTCCCCTTGACATGGGCAGAAGGCCTGGCTCATTAAACTTTTTGTCATTGTCATTGTCTCTCTCTCTCTCTCTCTCTCTCTCTCTCTCTCCTCTCTCTCTCTCTCTCTCTCAAACCTCTGCTGACACTGACTGCTATCTTAACCAGCTAGTCTACAACAACCAAGTGAGCAATGTTATCCTATCACAAGCAAAAACCATGCTTTTCTTGTAGTCAAGCCAAAATCATGCCTTGCCTGCAGTCAAGCAAAAATCATGCTTTACTTGCACTACACTCCCAACTAGATACTGCTCAAACCTGCCAGGCAAGCTAACTTGTTGAGTGAATCACTGAGCTCCCAGGGAGTGTGAGTAGAAGCAGAAAGGATTTTTCCTACTAAAACTAGTTTTATGATACACTTACCTGTCCAAACAAATGCCTTTTTCTCCTGCAGCGTGGAACATCAGAAAACTACTCCCAAACAGAAAGGATCATATGGAGAGCGGGAGCTCGTGCTGCTCAACCTACGGGAATATATGAGTGCTCTCCCTTGAGCAAAACGAACTTGCTTTACTCCGAAACAAATCAGTTTTCTCCCTTTTTCCCAACTGCGGGGAGGAGGTAGGGAGTTCTAGCTGTTTGGACAGGTATATAACATAAAACTAGTTTAGTGGGAAAAATCCTTTTCTCATACTTGCCTGTCCAAACAAATGCCAGAATATCAAAGAGGATGGTAGGATCTCACTTCGGAGTCAGAAGTTTGGATTCAAACAAAGGGATGCCTGAAACGCATTCCAGAGTTCAGCACCAGAACCAAAATGGTTTTAAACAAAAGACTCCTGGAGGTTTAAAGATAGTCCCTGCTCTCCGTTATGCAATGAACAATCAAGCAAAAAAAAAAAGTCAGGTTCAGAAAAAGGAGAAGACCCCTGAAATTACCCTGGCACAGACAGGTTCCGAACCAATGTCTAGTAAGTTAGTAATTGTTCACACTGCGACACAGAACATAGCACAAAATAGTTGATCAATGTGCGTTCGCAATGACTTCAAGTCAATGTGGTAAGAAGGGCCAATTCAGCTGTCGCCAATAGTTAAGCAAGTGGGCTTGTAATATCTGGGCACAAAATAATTCAGAAGGAAACTGTTGCCACAGTCCCCAATAGTCACAGCCAAGCAATGTCCAAACATAAATGTACAAATCGAAAGTAACAAAATAAAGACACAGAGCCATTCCTTTAAGGAATCGATGTGTTAAAAAATCAAATTTATCCTAAAATTACTCTGTGCTTGGGCGAGAAAAAGCACAGAACACAGTGCCTTTCGACAAAAGTCATGTCCAAAACAAACTTATCACAAAACTATATTCAAGGATGTGATAACAGTCAGCCAAAGCACAGAAACAAAAGGCACAGTGACCTTCCAATTTGTACAGGTATAGAAGACACAAAGGCAATTCTCAGATTGCTGGGATAAGTTCATGTCCAAACAAGAGCCATTCCCTGATGGCTGTGCAACACAAAGGGTTAAAAAGGTAGCATAAAAGCAAAAACCCATGGCTGCTATTCTCTCTTTAAACCTCATGGAAGTGCCCTTTGTCATTTAATCCTAAGCCCCAACAGTTGGCGATAATAATTAAAGACTAACCAGCACTAGTAAGGCTGCACACTGAAGTTTCACTCTTAATGGCCTCCTTGCCGAGTGATGGGGTCCCGCTGGAGTAAGTCCCGAGTGAGCCCAAAATATGGCTTTTAACAGTAACTGTGAAACGTCTCTTCTATGCCACAGCCCTCAAGGCCTATGGTTACCATTGTCTCAGTGAACTTTGGCAGGTTCCAAAACGGAGGCTGTGCAAAAGAAAAAGAAACCTTCTTTAAATCGAAGTTTTTGTCTTTTATTTGATTACTTTTACTTTGACATTGTAAAACTCACAACTTACGCAGCCAGAGACGAGAACTTACTTGGGAAAAGTGGTCTAGCACGCCACAACTTTACCAACATAGACAGAGCCTCAATGTCTTTGGTCATATCTCTAAGACAGTGCCTGCCAAAGGTGGTCACGTCTTCCAGCCTGCTGAACGACACGACACAATGTCATCAGCAACCACAATATTTCGCCAGAGGGCGAGACAGGCGGATGGATCCTGGACTTCATGTACCCTGATATCCTCTTGGGGGACAGAGGTTTCTGGCCAAAGACGAAAGCCTGGCAGATAACCTGTTTAAGCCAGGCGCTTATCAGGGGAATCCGACTCTGTCCTCTGAATGAAGGCCTTCAGCGCTCTGACAGGACAGATAACCTGCTCCACCTTCAACGTCCAGGCCTGGTAGCAGACAATGAAGGGGCCAGCGGAGGAAGGTTCAACGTCAGAGGCCGCTCTTCGGGCTTGACGGCGGCTGAGAAGTTGGGCACGTGGACAGGGATATCGAGCCATCATTATGTTATTACAGGGACCGTGGGTCGCTGAAGAGCGCATGAATCTCACTGACCCTGCAGAACCCAAGGTAATCAAAAGGCAAGTTTTCATTGTGAGATTCGCGACAGAGCATTCGGTGATAGGCTGTGCAGCGTAAGAAATCAGTTCGGACAAAAAGGGATAGCGGCTGATGTCAGTGTCTCTGCCCATAAGTCGGAAGGTCTTTGCCATTGCAGATCTGAAATCCCCCTGAGTACTGGATCTCCCGCCAGACATCTGCAGATCCTAGATGGCGACCTCTGCCCGGAGAGACATTAGACTGCAAGTACATTCGGAAAAAAAGATTTCCGCTTATCATCATACACCTTCAAAGTGGATTGTCTTTGGCTAGCCATGATCTTCTCCATGCATGATGGCAGAAAACATCTCTGCTTGGAGAGATAATGCCGGATATAGGACTGGTGTGGAGAGATACAGACGTGGGATAGGCATGCCATCTCCACGGCAATGGCTGAAACAGTAGATCTTTCCAAGAGGGGAGAGACATTGGAACAGTCACCAAGAAATCAGCAGTTTATTCACTCTTTGACAGTTCAGAGTGGAAATCAGAGTCAACAGGCATTTCTCTTTCAATGTCTTCTTAGGACTGCTGGAATGAGGGGAATGGGGAAACGCTAGGGAAACATCATCTCCAAGAGGTTGCCAGAGCAGCCACAGCTAAGGCTAGTGGGTCAAGAAAAAGATACACCCGAAGGTGCGGGTAGGACCCAGATAAGTACTTCCTCAACGCCGGACAAGCAGCTGGGAGCAATCCTGCACCATCCTTGGAAGCCTGCACCGTGTTCACATAGGGTGCAGGCACGCACAGGGCATATGTACTGGTGACACCAAATTGGAAGTTGATCGTTCCACCTGGTTGTGAACAAATCCACATGTAGGGTTCCCAGACACTGAAATATTTACTGGAAAACCCTCTTGTTAAGCATCCAATCAGAAGGCAACACCTGACCTTTCCTGGATGTCCGCCACGACATTTTTTTAAATCCCTTCCCCGTCTTAGAACAGGTATCTTAAAATCCATTAGAAATAGGACTGACATTGCCAGATCGTTAGACATGTGGAGTGGGTTCCCACTTGATTCTTCAAGGATGCTACCAATGTGGTTCCCACTTGATTCTTCAAGGATGCTACCAATGTCAAGTTGTAAGAGCATACTGTGACCAACTTCACTTCAAGAGATGGGACCAATGGCGAGGAGCTAACAAGACCGCTCGCATCCCTAAGGATTTATGTGATCTCAAATCTGAGTTTCCAAAAGTCCACTGTCAACCGAGGAAGTCCGGGTAAAGGACGGCTCCCATCCGGCCTCACTCGCATCTGCACAGACCGTGAGTGTGAAGGGAAATCTGCAGACGACCGCCCAAGTCAGCCACTCCAGACTCAGCCATGTCTGTAGGGCCTTGAAGAACGACGGGCCAAGAGGAATAGAGATGTCCCAGTCTGCCGTAGTTTGGTTCCAGCCTCACTCAATACCCACTCCAAGGGGCAGAGATGAAGACGGTCCAAAGGAATCGGATCTAAGGTAGCCCAGGCCAGACTGATCTAGTCGTATCAACTTGAAATCCACCATAAAGTGCCTCTCCACCAGGAAGGAGTACAAGAAGGGATCTTGTCCGCCTTCTTCATTTAAAAAAAAAATCTGAGATTGGCCTCAATATGAAAAAAACAACAACAAAGAAGTCAGTGACTTCTCCTCACAAGACCAGAGTAAATGACGTCTATGGGAGAAACGGAACACATGTAAATCTCCCTAGCAGAAATTTGTATCATAGAAATACCACTACATGTGAGGTGGGAAGAGATGCCAGAATATCGAGCATGGGTGACGGCTAATTCTTTGGAATACTAAAGTCATCCTGAAGAGACCTAACACTGGGCCAACGCCAATTCCTTGGCACAAAAGAAAGGAAAACTACGAAAATGACGAACAACGAAGTGTGCTCTCCGTAAGTCACCTTCCTGGGGAAAGAAGTCATAACTGAGGAGATGCAGACATGGATGGGTTTCTGTGTCAGGAAATGGTCCAACTGTGACGACCATCAGTAGGGAAGCCAAAAGGAAATCCTTACTTTGATTTGCTTAAAAAAAAATTTTTCCTTACATAATTTACAAAAACTCCGAGAGATCACGGAAGGGGAATTCCGAACGGTGAAAGGGCACCAGATCGAAGACTAAAGAAAGGATAAATCTCCATGCTCTTTCCTCAATCTCAGAAATCATCATACATTTGTATTTATACAAACAGAATCGCGACCATGAAAAAAGAACGCCAAACGAGAAGAATATTTAGCAGAAGAAGAAAACTCGTATAAAATAACAAGGTTACGATCAGTCATTACTGCGGTAATTCCGAACGAGAAGCCATTGCAACATCAGCCATCCGCAGAATATAAATCGAGACGGTAGTTTGTCCCCTGAAATATAAATGTTCGCCGTAAACGAAAAACCATCCGATCTGGACATAAAAGATCTTATCCTTGTGAATTTCCGATGAATGTTTCAGTGGAACAGCGTAAAGACGACTGACAAATCCCGTCGAATCGCCAGGATCGAGCTCACAGCACAGATGGGTGAAAACAAATACAGTTTTTAATCCAACACCCATTTTGAGCCGAATATGAGAAGGCAAGTGACTGCTCGTTCTTCGAGTTCATTGTCCTAAATGTTGCTTGTTTTTGCCTGAAGAAGACCCAACAGGTCGAAATGCGTTGTGTTTTGTCCTGTAATCTGTTGTCTGTATCGTCTGGCGGAACTAATACCGTTTCTTTTCAAAATTTCCTTCATTTTCCGCCCCCAGTCACCTCGTTTTGAAAATATTGGAAACATGACCACGCAAGATGAAGTCGTAAACGGTAGATAACGGGAATCCAAATCAGCACGTTCCGTCTGAAAAGAAGATAAAAGTTTCTTACTAATCGGAATGTTTTCCGGACAAAAAACTTAAACAATGGCACAAATACTGCCCCACCTTTTAAAATAGTCGAGCAACGAAAACCTACTCTTCTGAGAGGCGGGTGGCTGGAGAAACGAAACTGGACTCAGCAAGAGTACTAGCGATCACTGACCAAGCGCTATCGGCTGCAGAACACACGAGAGTGAACTCAAAACAAAAATGTCTTCATCATCAAAATAACTAATATCGTCATCAGTATGATCAAATCCTCTCGCTGGTCTGACTCCCGTTCGCACACAACCATTTCACGCATTCCTAAAAATTGGTCTGAGTGCAATCTGTCCTCCTTGCTTACGTTACCCGGGGATTGCCCACTCGCACCAGTAACCCCCCCCCCCCCCCTTGACGACGACGTTCACGTTGTGCTCCAAGCCGGTGCCACTCGCATGGGTCCTCTTCCTGAGGCCGGCATGGAGGAAAACAAGACAGCCGCTCTCCCAAAACTGCTTGCCTGGGGATAGGGGAAGGAGACCGTGCTGGGGGAGGGGGGGGATGCTGGCCTGTCTCCAGCACACCCGGGACTGAAATATTGTGGCAAGGAGCGTCGGTCACCACCCTTGGCAAAACTGGCTGACTGTCGCACTGAAGAGAAAACACAGAGCGTCACGTTGAAGACAACTGTCGCACAGAAGAGAAAACGCCAAGTGTCATGTTGAAAACAGCCAACATTCACACGAACTGCAACGGGCGAATGGAAAACAGCCAGTGCAGAAAACGCGCCGGTTCCATGCCGATCTAGCGAGGAAACCACTCGTCGACAGGAATAACAAACCCTCGGGAGAAGAAACACCGGTCTTGTTGAGCTGCGCCAGGAACCCTTGCAGTGAAGGAGACTGGGGGAGAAGAAACACCGGTCTTGTTGAGCTGCGCCAGGGACCCTTGCAGTGAAGGAGACTGGGGGAGAAGAAACACCGGTCTTGTTGAGCTGCGCCAGGGACCCTTGCAGTGAAGGAGACTGGGGGAAGAAACACCGGTCTTGTTGAGCTGCGCCAGGGACCCTTGCAGTGAAGGAGACTGGGGGAGAAGAAACACCGGTCTTGTTGAGCTGCGCCAGGGACCCTTGCAGTGAAGGGACTGGAGGAAGAAACAAGGAGAGTAACTTCTCTCGAAAATTCCGACGGGAAGGCGTAGCTGGTCGAGAGAAATAAGGCCAACTCAGAAGGACGTTTCTGCAGATCCGAGTTCAAACGCTTGAACTGGAGAGAGATGCGTCCACGATGAGGAAAAGGAGAAGTGATTTGTTTCGGAGTAAAGTGAGTTCGTTTCGCTCACGGAAGAGCACTCATATATTCCCGTAGTTTGAGTAGCACGAGCTCCCTGCTCTCCATTTGATTCTTTCTTTTCTGGAGGAATTTCCTGATGTTCCACGTTGTAGGAGAAAAGGCATTTGTTTGGAAAGGTAAGTATAAAGAAACCACTGTTCATGAAATTTTATCTGAGTCTACATTTTGAACTTTTTAACATATGGGACACTTACTAGTGTTAACTCTAGGTTTACTGACCATCTCCTTGAGCTAGAGTCTAACGTAGCTTATAAAAAGGGAAACATTTATTAAACGTGTAAACGATTATTTCATATTTCACGACCTGCTTGTCCTTGTTTATGACATGTGTAAATGTTCTGTTCTAGAGCGTATAGAATCTGATCACCTTCCTATTAGTGTTTGTGTTTCCTTTTCATGTGAAAACAAATTTGATGTATATGAACATAATGTGATTTTGCAAACAAAAAATATGTGTGGAATGGAGAACATAAGCACCTATACAGACACTCTTTGCAATGATGAAATGCGTGCAAATATAAAATGACAATCGATTTGATTGACAGTAACGTTAATGATGCATTAGATATGTTTAATGATTGTATCAAAAAGTGCTGAATGTATGAAAGTGTGTACACTTCCCAACAAGCACCTGGTGACTGGTTCGATCGTGAGTGTCCAAAGACAAAAGAAAAATGGCAGACGATTATTGAGAACAAGTCGTCGTACAAAAATCCTGAAACTAATCAAGAATATGTCATTTCAAGACGGGAGTATAAAAAAATATTGAAAACGAGGCAGAAGCAGTCAATAAACAGCTATAGGATAAACTAGTATTGTCATTACAAAGTCAAAAGGAGTTTTGGGACACTGTTCGCTCGACTGGTAAGAAATAAAATATCTACTGACATATGGTTCGAACATTCCAACGTTTGCTACAAACAAATACAAATGATGTGCTAGGTGGGTTTTGAAGATGATGTTGATAACAGTATGAATCGTCCAATTTCTAAAGATAAAATGTTGCTAGCAATTAGAAAACTGAGGAATCAGAAGGCGGCATGCCCTGATGTTATTATCGGCAAACTGTTTTAAGTATTCGTGTGTGGAAGCAGTGACTTTTTTCTAAAGCATTTTTGATAAGTTACTTGTTAATGGCATATTCCCACGTAGTTGGACCGAGTCTGTCATTCTGCTCATCTTCTAAAAAAGTGACATCAATAAACCTAACAACCATAGAGGAATTTCTCTCTGTAATATCAGCAGTAAAATTATCTATTATGATTATAAACAATCGATTACAAGAATGGGTGGATGAAAATAACATTACAGGTTAACATCAGGCCGGTTTTAAGAAAGGATATTCAACTGTGGATCATATGTTTACCTTGTTAGCTCTTGTTCAGAACAGTTTGCAATACAATCGCATAGTATATACGATTTATTTACAGATTTTGAAAAAGCGTTTGATTCTATTAACGGACATCTTCTTGGGCCAGTTTTTTTTTTAATTGGTGTGAAAGGAAAATTGTGCCAATGCGTCAGAAGTATGTATGATGTACTTGAAGCAAGAGTTCGATGTGGTGCAAATTGGACAGATTGCATTGACAGTACAGCTGGGTTCAAACAGGACGATGCTGGCAGTCCTATATTATTCTCTTGTTCATTAACCAGCTGGCAGTTGAAATAATCAATAATGGAAGACATGGTGCTATGTTTCCTCGGCTTTTGAATTATTCATTCTTTTACAAGCTGATGACGTAGTCTTATTGTCTGAGACTGTAGTTGGACTACAAACACAATTAAATAATTTACAACGAGCCTCTGCTTCACTTCAATTAAAAGTCCACATGAATAAAAAATAATGTCATAGTGTGTCGAAAAGGGGTTATTTAAGTGTAAGAGAAAGATGGTTGTATGACAGTTGTTTGATGCCTGTCGTTAATGTTTATAAGTATTTGGAAGTTGTTTTTTTTTCCACCGACTAAGTTTTGCTGTTGCATGCAAAGATCTTGCAAGTCGGACAAAAAATGCGTTGGTCTGCATCATGTAAAAACAGTACATCTTCAATAACAACTCGTGAGTCTTATTCATGAAATTATTTGACTCGCAAATTCAGCCTATGGTCCAACATGGAGCAGTCATGGGATTAGATAAAGCAGCCATTCAGTGTGAAACAGTTCATTCTTGTGCTTTACGGAAATTCTTAGAGTAGATATTGGCACACTGAATAACTTTACATATGGCGAAACTAATAGATATCCAAAAATGTAAATTCTGTTGTCAAATTAATTCACTATTGGTTAAAGTTATTACAATGGAAAAGCAAAGAATACCGCGCAAAGCATGTAACTTGTTATATGATTTGATATGCCAAAGGTAAAGTAAACTGGGTGTCACAAGTGCGTAGCTGTCTGCTAGAATATGGTTTTGGATTTGTCTGGTATAATCAGGGCGTTGGAAGCATTAACAATTTTATTCGTATGTTTTCTCAGCGAATAATAGACTGTAATTGGCAAAAATGGACTGAACATATTCAGATCAGTTACAGATTTGACATGTATAGAACCTTTTGTGATGTACCTTCTCTGAAGCCTTATCTATTACTTGGATTTGATCCCACATTTAAAATATGTCACGAAACGATTCAGGACTAAGAATATCAAATATGACAGTACATAGCTTTAGATACAGAGCTGTTGACATAAATATTTTCATTTGTCCATTGTGCAAAGAAGCAGAAGAAAACGAGGTACTTTTGTTCTGTGTTGTCCAGCACTATGAGGTATTCGAGAATGTTTTATAAAACCTAAATATTACCGACAACCCACGTCATTCAAGCTGAGCTTACTAATGTCCTCACACAGGTCTAACAATGTAGGAAACTTCTCTCTGTACCTGTATAAAGCATTTAAGTTTAGAGAACTATCAACATCATAGAGATATGTACTCGATTGTTTTTGCTTTCTTTCTGCATATGGATATTAGCACTTGTTAAAACATTTCATTTAATGCACTCTTACTCTTTTTCATATTATTATATCATTATATACAATTGATTATATGATGTCCACAAACCCCTTCATTATGGCCATGTCCCATCATGAATAATTTTTTTCCGTATCCGAATTTCTCTCTCTCTCTCTCTCTCTCTCTCTCTCTCTCTCTCTCTATATATATATATATATATATATATATATATATATATATATATATCCCCCTCCCTCCTCCCCCTTCTCTCTACCTCTTGTAAAAAGTATTGTTGATAATGTAATTGTAGATTTTTGTTAGATCTGATTATTTTAGTTTATATGCACTCCTTCATGAGGGGTAATAATGTTACGTGAATAACCTCTTTCTCTCTCTCTCTCAAATAAAATTTCAAAAATGTGCTGTAAAGAACTCTCTCTCTCTCTCTCTCTCTTCTCTCTCTCTCTCTCTCTCTCTCTCTCTCAAATAAAATTTCAAAAAAATTTAATGTGCTGTACAGAAACACTCCCTTCATCCCTCCCTCCCTCCCTCCCTCTTCTCTCTCTCTCTCTCTCTCTCTCTCTCTCTCTCCCTCCCTCCCTCCCTCCCTCCCCCCTCTCTCTCTCTCTTGATGAGTACAGGGCTAGTCAATCGCGAGGGGTCTCTGTCTCTCTCTCTCTCCCACACACACAACTCACACACACACACACAC
>CM031601.1:42885623-42895623 GCA_018398815.1 Conus ventricosus
GTGACCCATCTTTGGCCAGCGGTAACACCCAATTTGGGGCCCAAAATTTCCTTGATTTTAATCTGCCTGCTTGGAACCAGCTGGCTTGTACCTTGATGGCTATATGAACGAAAATGAGGAAAATTCAACTTTCAGACACAATACAAATTCTCAAAAACAACTAATTGCGCCAGTCTTTTAAATACTCGACTCCTTTAAGCCGGGCCCTTGGCGCATTCACTTTTGTCTGCAGCAACAGAGGAAGAACAAGCCGGACAGTAACACGGAGGGGACATCCCTGGACATCCTGGACATCCCTGGACACCCCAGACCTTCGTGACGCAATGGACAGACCAAGATGGGGCGCTGTCAGTGTCACTGTCTCTGCTTGTTCCTTCGATGTCTTTTTTTTTTCTTTTTCTTTTTTTTTGTAAGTGGGAAGACAGTACTTTTCATTTGTGTAATTCGTGATGTGCACTTATATTGGGCAATTGGACAGATCCCCAATTTAATTTTTGTTTTTCATTGGGAAAGTATTTTCATTGAAAGTATTTCTTATAAAGAAAAACGTAAGGAAGATAAAGGGGAAATATAGTAGACATGAAAATAAACGACAAATTGTCCACAGTTACAACTCTTTTTTACGTTCGGGAGACAACAGATAAAAAGTACCTGACTGGTAGAGAAAAGAGAGGGGGGAGGGAGGAGAGAGAGAGAGAGAGGGGGAGAGAGGGAGAGAGAGAGAGAGAGAGAGAGGGGGAGAGGGGAAGAGAGAGAGAGAAGAGAGAGAGCCCCAGAAAACTCAAACTCAGTTTTATTTCAAATAAAGGCCATTGTCCCTTATGAAGGGGGGAATGGAGAAAGTAACAAAAATATATGAATTTTCACATAACACAAGAAAGACTGGATGGACTTCGCTTTCACGAAGTCATAACTGGTCAAAACTGAAATTGCCTTGAGAGAGAAGAGGAGAAGAGAGAGAGAGAGAGAGAGAGAGAGAGAGAGAGAGAGAAGAGAGAGAAGAAAAGACAGACAGAAAAGACAGACAGACAGACAGAGACAGAGAGAGACAGAGACAGAGAGAGAGAGAGGAGAGAGAGAGAGGAGAGAGAGAGAGAGAGAGAGAGATTCTTTCCTAAGTCAATGTGGGACCCTGGACTAAAATGGGCTACAACATGACGCCAAGTGCCCCAGTGTCGCTACTCACCACAGGTGTACTCTCCCAAACTCCGGTCAAACAAATGGTTTCCAAAAAAGATAGAGGATGGTCCACATGCAACAGTTCCCTTTGGGTTTTTTTTTGTCGTTTGTTTTGTTGTTGTTGTTGTTGTTGTTGTTGTTGTTGTTGTTGTTTTTCGTTGTAGTTGTTGTTGTGTTGCTTTAAGTCTCTGC
Source organism: Conus ventricosus (assembly GCA_018398815.1). NCBI lineage: Eukaryota > Metazoa > Mollusca > Gastropoda > Neogastropoda > Conidae > Conus > Conus ventricosus. The sequence goes on from CM031601.1 coordinate 42,886,995, forward strand.
CACACTTTGTTGTTTTGAATACGGCCTGAACCACAAAGATTCTCTTTTTCATTGCCAAAGCAGACACCGCTGCAAATATCGCCAAAGAACTCTCTCTCTCTCTCTCTCCTCTCTCTCTCTCTCTCTCTCTCTCTCTCTCTCTCTCTCTCTCCTCCTCTCTCCTCTCTCTCTCTCTCACTCCCCTCTTCCTCGTTACCTTGGAAATGAAAATTATCAACCAAAAAAAAAATCTCTCTCTCTGTCTCTCTGTCTCTGTCTCTGTCTCTGTCTCTCTCTCTTCTCTCTCTCTCTTCTCTCTCTCTCTCTCTCTCTCTCTCTCGCTCTCTCTCATTGTTTTTCTTTGCAGTGACCAATAATCTGACGAGTATTAATTCACTACACTTCCCTTCCGTCTGTCTCTTTTGGAGTTCGACCTTTTACCCAAATGTAAAAATATTATTTTAAAAAAATCCGACATTAAAAAAGATTACAAAACATGCCCATCTAGTACTTTTTTCGGGGGGGGGGGGAGGGGGGGGGGGGGGACGAGGGAAAGAAGGGCGGAGGGGAGGATTTCTCGTTTTTCGTGCCCTCTCAGTGGCAGATTAACAAGGAAGTTGACTTCTGGTAGATCAACGGATGAACCCCCACCCGCACCCTTTCCCCCTCCTCCTTCCCATTCTTTCCTCCCTCTCTCACCGGATGTCTGGAAAGATGGAGAAGGCTGTTTCAGCAGGTCAGTCAGTCTCACTGGGAGCATGACGACGTACCAGGTCGCAGGCCAGTCTGGCATAACTGGTCCCCCACCCCACCCTCCCATGTGACCTGCTCTCCTCTCTCTCTCTCTCTCCCCTCTCTCTCTCTCTCTCTGCGGGGGTCACGAGAATAATGGCGGCGATATGATGTACCTGTGAAGAGCTCCGTACAGTTTGTTTATTTTCGCCCGTCCCCGAGAACAGACGACAGAATAATTCTTGTTTGTGGTGAGGTAGACATCCGTGAACTATTCTGTGCAAGAAAAATGGTTGACATATCATTGTGGAGGGCCAGAATTGGCGCATCTGTGTTGAAATGCATGAAGCGTGAACTGTGTGAGCGACATTGTGAATTTTCGGAAGCGGAAAGAAACGAGTTGTATGAAACGGCTTCGGTATGGCGTATTGTGTCTACAGTGCTCTACCTGTGCGCAGCGTTGACAACTATTCGGACAGCTTGGTCTTCCGTAGAGACAGTGTTTTTCCAACAAAGTAAAAGAATAAATCTCTTCCAAGATTATACCAACAGGAACGATGGCAGGCGTGCTCGAACAGTTTGAAACTGAGTGACATTGTCATCCAGGCCATAGTGACTTACGTGTACCCGAACTGATTGTGATGTGCTGTGTCGCCAACGTTGTGCTCATGATGCGGAAACTGCTATAAGTGGAGACATCGAGCAGAATCCTGGCCCTGATCCCACAGAAAACGGGTGAAGAAAGGACAGACAAGAGCAAGACTGAACCATCTCTGACAAAAGATAGCGTAATAAATGCCGATTTTGCTGCGGAAATCATGTCAGCCCTCGCTCTACAAAGAGAAGAGTGGAAACGGACAGAGAAAATCAGACAGAACAGCAGAAAGAACAGAGAGAACAAAACACCTTCATACGCAACGAACTGACGGATATTAAAACAGAACTAGGAAGAGTGTCTGAGAAGTGCAAAGAAATCAATGACAGGTGCACTGCAGTCGAAACGGAACAGCACAAACTTACAGTCATTGTAGAAAACATGCGCACGACCTTGATCAACTATTCGACGCAACGGCGGAAGGGAAGAGAGAGACTGAGAATTTAACGGTAGCCGTGGACGATCTGGAACAACAGGTGGTGAAGATGTCTGAAGAAATAGATAGACTAGAGGGGTTTTCAAGGCGAAATATATCGCTTCTTTGGTATCCCTTCAAAAGATAAAGGAGATTACGACAGTTGTGCAAGAAGTGTAGTTGACAACCTTAAACAACGCTGACAGCTCTACTGTATAGAGGGAAGATGATATTCTACGAGCACACAGGGTGGGTCAAGCAAAGCGGGCGAGCCAAGGACAATGATAGTGTGTTTTCTACGCTGGCAAGACAAAATGAAGATAATTCGTGATCGCCAGCTTCGACACGAACTGGAAAGAAGAGGTGTCAGAACTGCCAACGATCTGACCAGAAGACAGGCAGCAACAGCAGCCAAAGCAAAACAAGATGGCATGGCGGCCTATTTTGTCCGGGGAAAACTGACTGTGGACCGAGAAGACCCGATTTACGGTCGTATGCCGAAGTAGCAGCAGTGGCGACACGGAACGTCACTACACCAAGAACGGCAGGTACAGATGGAAAGTCTTCCGACTTCCAAGTGGCAGGCGACAGTGGCACGGGAATTCCCCTCGCGTCACAACGACGACAGACGACACAACAGCCAATCAGGAGCGGCAGGAGGAGCGGCAGCAGTGGAAAGGGAGAAAGGAGGTCAAGCACGTGTTAAGGGGTGGTGATGGTGCAGACCGACCTGCTGGTCAGCGTGACGTCAAGGAAACTCTCAGCCAATCAGCCGGGACACCGGCACACAGGGAACGGGATCACCGAGTGTGCGAACGCCTACATCAACACATGTGTGGAGTGGCAGAGCACTACCTTGTGACGTGGTGCCTGACCAGAGCCGGGATTCTCCAACCAGTTCGCGTCATCATGTGGCGGGGGCCATATCCCAGTGGTGCGTGGTGTGACAGACGGAAAACCCCCACCAGTGGTGTCAAACAACAGTGGATCACGGTATGGACAGGGGGAAGGGGTGGCACGCACGGTGCAGGACGAGGGACTGGGTCGAGAAGACAAACTGGTATGAATTCGTATCTGGCTAAAAATGTTCATGAGAGATCTTTGAGATCAAAACGTGTTCAAGATAGGACAGGCTAGACTATCAGGAAGAAGAGCTGACATTTCTTAATTATAACATAGAAAATTTTATACACTAAACTTAATGATGTTTCGTTCATCAATTATATAAATGGTTTTGTATTTTGTGTGCCTCACTGAGACATTGTTAATGAAAATTTCGATTTTCTCTGGTGTGTTTATTGATTTTGTGAAATTTCATGCTCCAGCAAGAAATTCTCATATCAGGGTCGTCATTCTGGTGGTGTGTTTACTAATGGTGCAGAAAATATATAAAATGTTTGTTTACTCAGGTCAGTGTAAACTGTGATAACATGATAGTCTTAAATGTTAGCAAAACATTGTTAATACAACTAAAGATGTTCTACTAATTGCATGTTATGTTGTACCAGAGGGAGGGCCGATGTATAATGATTATGCAGTTAAAGATGGAATCGTGATTCTTGAAGATAACATGTTAGAAATCACAGAAAATAACGATGTAAATATTCTACTATGTGGTGATTGTCAATGCACGGACAGGACGTCAACAACCCAAACTGGAGACTATGTCAAATTTCACACCTGGAGATGATAGCGATGATGATGATGATTGTGATGTTGCTGGTGAGGGTGATTATAATATTGATGTCTATGATGGTGATGATTATATGATGAAGATTGTTGTACTGAAGATGATCATGAAAATGATGATGGAAATGATGTGTGTTAAAGCGCTGCTCTAAAGACTCGTGTGTAAATAAGTTTGGTAAATCTTTGTTAGATTTGTGTTTTATATTTGACTTAGAAATTTTGAATGGTACATACCATGATGATTTGAAGGAGAGTTTACATTTGTGTCCACTAATGGCAGTAGCTTAATTGATTATTTCATTGTCACTAAAATTTACTGAGAAACTGCAGAATGAAGGTTGGCGATTGTTTATTTTCCTGGCATTTACCTGTAGAATTAAAATGGAAAATAGGTAATATTAATGTAAAAGAAGAACATCCAGTATTTCATACAGAAGAGCGCTTTATTTGGTCTGAAGAACACGCCGAGACTTACAAGGGGGAATTAGATTCAGATGAGTTCAAACAGTGCTGTGACGAAGCAACAGAGTATCTTGATGTGGATATCAACACTGGTTTAGAATATTTTGTGAAAGCTTTGTATAGTGCAGCAGCGTGTATGGTAAGGACCAAGGGAAGAACAAGAAAGAAGAGAGCGATTGGTTTGATGTTGAGTGCGAGAATAGGAAAAAAGTTGTGAAAGGTGTCTGGAACGATATCAAAGAGTCAAATCTATAACACTGAAAAAAGAACATAAAGCAACTTATGTCAGGGAAAGGAGAGACTATAATTTACTGAAAAAAGAGAAAAAGAAAGAATTTGATGAAAAACGAATTAATAAATTGAAAGCATCTGTTAACGACCCTAAATTGTTCTGGTCTACCATTCGATCGATCAGTAGAAAACCAGTTATTTACAATGAAATAACCTCGCAGCAATGGTATGAACATTTCTACGTGTATTCAATGGATTTGATAACGATTGTGAAGATTTGAGTGTAGATATAGATAGTGACGAACAAAGTGCTGATGAATCACTGTTTAATGACCAGATAACAAGAAATGAGGTCTTGAACAGTATAAAACACATCAAATGTGGAAAAAGTGCTGGACCAGACAAAGTAGTAGAGAAATGTTTAAATGTGCTAACTCTGTTGTAGTTGATTTCTTGTTAGTCTTTCTAACTCTGTGTTTGATAAGGAATCTTCCAGAATCTTGGTCTAAATCCATATAGTTCCTCTTCACAAGAAAGGTGATAGTAACAATCCTGATAACTATCGGGTGTTGCACTGACGATGTTATTAGTAAAATATATACACATGTACTCACAAAAGATTAAAGGCATGGACAGAGAGGGAAGAGAAAATAATGGAAGAGCAGGCTGGATTCGATCTCAATATAGTACAATAGATCATATATTACACTGTATGCTTTAGTACAAAAATACTTATTAACAAAATCCAAATTGTATGTTGCATTTATTGATTTCCAGAAAGCTTTTGATTCAGTCAACAGAAATGTTCTGAGAAAAATGGTGTAAATGGGAAGTGTATGCAGCGTTCATGGAATGTATGAGTCTGTTCTGGCATGTGTTCGAGAGAAAGGTACTTACACCGATTATTTCAGCTGTCCACGGGGAGTGAAACAAGGGTGTCTGCTTAGCCCACTGCTGTTTACATTGTTTATAAATGAATTAGCGATAGAGATATCGGGGAGAGGGAAACATGGAATACAAATGTTACCTGGTGCTGCTGACTTATTTCTAATGCTTTTCGCTGATGATGTTATCCTCCTAGCAGATACCCTATTGGTTTGCAGAATCAATTAGACACATTGAAAAGGGAATCAGATAGGTTAAAATTAACAGTGAACTTAACAAAACTAATGTAATGGTTTTTAGAATGGTGGTTACTTATCAAAATATGAAAGATGGTTTTATGGTGGAGTAGAAATTAGAGTGACAAGTAGCTATAAATACCTTGGGATGTTCTTCACAACAAAATTAAGCTTGAGCAAGTGCTGGCTTGAGATGTCCAGAAAGGAAAGAAAGGCGTCATGGATATTCTGAGGACTATGAAAAAATTGAACTGCAATGATGTAAATTTATTTTGGAAATTATTCGATTCTCAGATACAGCCTATTTTGACATATGCATCAGAAAGTCTGGGGTATGTTGGATAATAGCAAATGGAAAAAGTTCATACCTACGCGATAAAGCGTATCATCCACGTACCCCTGCACGCATCAAATAAAATGGTTTATGGCGAAAGTGGGCGATACCCTCTGTTTATTATAACTTGGGTTAGATGTGTTAAATATTGGCTGAAATTAGTAAACCTACCAATAACCAACTCTGTGCTCAGGCGTATGGAATGCTCATGCTGCAACATGAACATGGAAAATTAACTGGGCCTCCTGTGTTAAGAAAATATTGACAGAGAATGGTTTTGGCATAGTTTGGTTGTCACAAGGAGTCGGTAACGAAGCAAGATTTATTCTGAATTCAGGGACCGCTTAATTTGTACGAATAAACAAAACTGGCATGCTGGCATGGATGGAAATGATAAATACGACTGGTTTCTCTCATTTAAAAGTAATCTCGAAGCAGAGAAGTATCTTACAATTGTAACGCATAAATGGCATAAATATAGCTTAGCAAAATTTCGAACCAGAACGCTCGGTCTAGTGCAAACCAAACATGGTTCGAGAAATCGAATAATAAATCTTGCCAAATGTGTAGACAAAGAGGCAGTGTTGAGAACGAAGTGCATTTTGTGTTTGATTGTCCCGCATATGCCAATATCCGCAGTGGTTGTAAAAATTTTTCAGTGAATCAGTTGCTCAAAGAAGAGATTTAGTAGCGATTTTATCAAGTGGAAACGAAAACATTATGATAGAATTTGCGAAGTATGTCGCTGAAGCTAGCACTTTTCGTAAAAAGAAAATAACGAATGAGAAAGATAACCGCTTGCCTAATGTTGCCTTGCTCAGTAGTAATCACTTAATGGTCCTGATAGTCTATGTGAATGGTATACTGTGTGTGCGTGCATGCACGTGCACGTGCGCGCACGCGCGCGCGCGCGTATGTGTGTTGGTGTGTGTGTGTGTGTGGTGTGTGTGTGTGTGTGTGTTGTGTGTGTGTGCAGGGAGGGGGGGGGAGTCGTATGGATGGATGGGTGCTTGTTTTGTTGATCCTTTTTTGTAAGTTATATGTATAGAAAGTTTGTAACATCATGAGGGAAGTCTTGCATTTGTTTCCGTTTTAGTGGCTGTGGCTAGATATGACATGATACCCCCTTGCCAACAGGGCCTTTCGCGTAATGCAATAACATTGTGTCTGTGTCAGTGTCAGTGTATCTCTGCTCTCTGCAATTTTTTCCCCTTAACTCGAGCTCTGACGCTGAGAGGAGGAAATGCTATAGAAAACCTTTACTCTCATCTCGACGAGAAATCACCAACAGCCACATACATTGACGGATCAGCTATGAAAGAAACGTGTCTTGTTATTGTGGAATTCTACCTGAGGCACAGAAATCGATTGTAAGGTCACTACTCAATGGCCTTTCCAATCGTGACTGTATCAACTCAGCACAAATTTTTTTTTTTTCCATTTGTGTCCTGACTGTTGGAAGTGACGTCTTCTTCAGAAAAAAAAACGAAAAAGAAAAGGTCACCTCAGCAGTATGTATCATTCTGAGTTCACATTCTCATCACCATAACATGAGATCATGGGCAGGTGTGATAGGGCTTGTCTCCGAGGTAGTGATTCATGCTGCGCACTGTGTAGTGTTTAGCCAATCACCTCAACACTTGGCAAGCGTTGAGGTCCTGGGCAGCGTGTTTCCAGTTGCGCCTCGTCAGCCCGATAACGGCCTTTCCGTGCCTTGATCGATCTTCTCCAGCGCTGCTTCCACCTCAATACTCCTCCTACCCCAGGAATTGCCCCATCCAAAGACGACGGCCGGTAAACATTGCGGTGTGTTCCCCACAGCCCCCCCTGCAGTGAGTGTGCGCCCTTCTCCTTACTCAACGGACCCTTTGACTTTATTTGAGCATACAACACTCCTGAGTGGGTATGAGTCGGCGACAGCTGAAAAATCCCGCATCATAATTATGTCGTGATTGGACTTACCCACGTCTTACTGCATCACGACAGATGGGTGTTGCATTTTTTTTCGATTTTCGTTTTTCCCGCCTTCTTTTTTTATCCTATAAAGGAGACTCGGTCTTGGCATGGTTTTTTGTAATAACATTGAAAGTGCTAGATTAAAGAGTATTTGCGTTGCACTGATGTTTCGAACTTTCATAATTTGTACCCTTCGTTCAGTTTCCCTTAAAATTGCGTTATTTAGAGGAGTCGTAATCTACTAGTTTTCTCGCTTTTTTTTTCTTGTTCCTTTCTTAACCGAAATTAAACACGCAAAAATAACGCAAAGGTAAGACAGCGTGCGTTGTGCTGCTTTTTTGTTGAGGGTGTGTTGTTGTTGCAAAAGGTTTTACTTCTTAAATGTATTTTCTTGTTCCGATGGGCAAAGGGAAAGTGGTTTGAGAAGTTATCAATCAGTAACTGAGACCATTCAGATCAGTTTATTATCATTATTATTATTTTTATTATTATTATTATATTTTCAAGAGAGCTCAGGTCTCACTGTTTTGCGTTCATGCTGGGAGTGGTTATGATATCAGACTGCAGGCTGGTCGCAATGTGTATACGTCTTATGGTTATTTCTGTAAGTCATCCATATTAATACACGTACGTTGATGTCAGTCATGGAAATCATAGTTATTTGTGTTGAATAATACTACACAAAACTGTTAATACAAACGAATGATGTTATTTGATTAGCTCCGTTGGAGGAGCCCTTCGTGTTCCGTGCCTAACAGGCTGCACGGAGCCTGTAGTGACCACGATCTGGTGTACTGGAGAACTCGTCGGAAGCGCTCCTCGTTGAGAAGTTTCATGATGGTCAGGAAACAAGCAGACGAACTCCGGCAGGAACGACACCTACACTCATAGAAGACGGGTCCCAACGGGACGTTGGTTCAATACTACGTCGTACAGAGGGTTAGAGACAGAGCGGTGCTAGGGCCTGTTTTTTTTCTTTTTGTTCCTTCTTTCCTTCTCTCTCCCCCCCCCCCCCCCCCATTTTTTTTTTTTTTTTCCGCGTACGCAGCTGATAC
>CM031601.1:42900623-42914253 GCA_018398815.1 Conus ventricosus
TCCTGAACTGTTTTTGAACAGTATTTTTGCAGTGTTTGGCGACTCGATCGGAGGAAAGACTCACAGACCGCAGGGAAAAGTCCTTTCACAGCGGAAAGACTGCAACCCGGGAATCCTCTTCAGAGCATGTAAGACCATGAGGCGAAAGCTTAGCTGTGTCGGGGGAGGACTGACGTTTCCACCTGTCGCGACACAGCAATGAAGGGGGCTGCAGGATGCGCGCAGCTCGTTCCCTTGGCGTTGGCGTCTTTTTCGCCGGCATGAATTCGAAGCGGACAAACTTTGGTTTGGCAGGCCGGAACGGCAAAAGTGCCACAAGAGAGAGAAAGAAAGAGGGAGACATATGGATGGAGAGGCGGAAAAACGATCGAGACAGTGAAGATAGTGGGAAAATGGAAGGTGGGAGTAGAGGGGTGAGGGAGGGGCTATCTACACCACGCCGATACACCAGAACGTCAACACGTTGATGCGGGCGCGCGACGAACTGACGAGGATTAATTTTGTTCTTTATCATTTTTTGTGCAATCCCCCCGTTCTTCTCTATTTTCTGGTTTTATCTTTCCCCCAGCATCGGGATTCTGGGCGGGGGAACGTGTGTGTTTGCAACACGGTCCTTGACCGCTGAGCCACAGGGCGCCGTAAACACGATGTTCCCTGTTGTTTACCTTAGCCGTTTTATCGCAGTCCCGTCCTAACTATAAGCGGGATCAAGCCATGAGCCATTCTTCGCTCATGAAGAATATAAGAATAAGGATATAGTTTTAGGTGACTCATTCCTCTCTCTCTCTCTCTCTGCGCTTTCTCTCTCCTCCCTCCTCTCTCTCATCTCTCCTCATGTTCCGTCTGTTTGCCTTTCTCTGTCTGGCTCTCTCTCTCTCTCTCTCCTTTTATCTCATCTATCTCTCTTCTCTCGCCTCTGTCCCCCCTCTCTCTCCCTGTGTTTCTCTCTCTATCTCTCCTCTCTCTCTCGCTCCTCTCTCTCTCCTCTCGTCTCCTCCTCTTCCCCACACTTTCTCCATTCTCTCTCTCTCATTCTGTCTTCTGTCGTCTGTCTTCTGTCTGTCTGTCACTTCTCTCTCTCTCTCCTCTTTCTCTCTCTCTCTCTCTCACTCTCTCTCTCTTTCTCTCTGCGCAAATATGCAGTACTTCCTTTTCAAACCAATTAGACAGACAAGGATATTAACAGTATAATCAGGGTTCTTTGGTAAGGCTCAAGTCGTCAGGTTAACGAGCTGGATGACGTGTATTCTGGGAGTCTCTATGATTATAGAACAAGCAAACGTGCACGCACACCCGATTGCACACAGCGCGCCGCGCGCAGCGCTCACATCACACACACACACACACACACACACACACCACACACACACACACACACTCAACACACTACGCACGCATGCACGCATACACACACAAACACACACACACACGCGCGCGCGCGCGCGCGACACGCACACAAACCGCAAGCAATGCGTGCACACTCACGCTGAAACGTGATGTACATCATAGGCACTTACGCAACCTCACACACTTACATACAGGCAGTGCGTAGCATGAGCGTACCAACGGCACTGCACAGACGCACAGACAGACAGACAGACAGACAACACACACAACACACCACACGCACACGCATCTCGCTCACACAACGCCGCGCGCGCCCGCGCCGCGCCCTCTCAATTATCGGACGTTTTGCAGATTCGATCATGTTTGACATTTTAAGACCTTCCTCTCCATACGCCCTTCCATAACTTACTTTTTGACCTTTTCAAACACTGACATCTCCCTGTTGCTTTGGGTTTTTTACTGCCAAGAAGAACGTGTACAGGGTTGTAGTATTTTACTTAACACATTATGGGGAAGAGTATAGATTGTAAATACAATGCAAATTGACTCGTCAAAAAATCTTTATGACACAACTTATCTTAGATACTTATGTTACATTTACTCCATTCTTGATCAGAGAATTAATTTGATCCCGTCTAGACTGATCCAAATTAAACAGAGTGACCTGTTGTCCCATTTTGTTTTTGTTTTCTTTGTCAAAGTAAATGATACATATGCATTTTACTATACTGTAAAGGGAACAGCTCTCGTTTTCGATTTTTTCACCCAATTCCTAAGACACCTTGGTTTTTCTGCATTTAGTCTAAGTCCCAGAAAGCTTTCAAATGTAGCAAATATGTCCTAATGTGTCATTATATGTCTGCTCTAGTTTCGGAACAGTGATGTGTCGTCTGCCATTTAGTTCATGTTTGTATGAACTGGTTTTGTGCAGTGAGGTGTGGATGCTTAATACCCTTCTTCCGGTAGTGCTGCTAATTTGTTAGCAAGCAGCTCAACAACCGAAAAAACGAAAGGGGTGAAAAGCCGGAATAAGCTCAGGGGGGCCCGGAATAGCTCATGGTAGCGCGCCGGACTCGTAATCCTTGTGATACCTGGGTGCGGGTTCGAACCCCCCGCCGCGGCGGCGTTTCGGATACAGGGGATTTTTCCCTCGGAGTTTAAACATTGGTTTCTGACTGCCATTTCCCATACAGTCCTTCGAAATGAGACTATAAACCGAGGTTCCGTGTGTGAACGCACGCATAACAATCTTGCACACAACGTAAAACCATCAACCAACTTTCGGAGAGAAAAAAGAAAAAAAAAAAAAAAAATAAAAAAAAAAAAAAAGAAGGCCACCAGTTGGCGTTGGTATGATGACACGTACACATAGCATGCACCTGCGTGAGAATGGAAAGAACGAAGAAGTAAGAGAAAATGAGTGATCGATAGTGAAACGATTATCGACTGAATGACACGGAAACGACCGAATGACCCATCCTGGCAGCTCTTTCAGTCGCACTACCCAGGTAGGCAGCCCGTTGTGTAAATGAGTATTGATGGGGATATCGGCATGGGAGTTGATTCAAGAATTGCGCTATATAAAATCTATATATGATTATTATTATTATTTATTATTATTTATTATATTATTTATTTAAAGCGCATCTGTTGCTGATACCGCACGAAACGTCAAAGGATTCAAAATCCAACCTCCATGATTATTACTATTAGATGTAACCATAGAATAGAACGTATATTCATCTTTTAAAATCGTACCAAAACCAAACATCTGCAAAAATTTCTAAATACTTAGAGTCGAAAGAGCTTAGAGTAATCCCACTGCAAGTAGATATCCAGGTCCATTACTTTGTTTAAAGTAATGTAATTAATCGTTTGTTGATCTGATGGGCGCAATAATTCTTCCCTGTAAGATAGCCGATCTTGATCGAGTTGTTAATTGACCTTATGAAACACTGTGCCAAGTCATTTTGCAAGACTTTTGCAGTACTTTATAATCTGAACTAGTCCAAAGTGTATGCCTTCCAGTTACCTGACTGATCTCCTTTTCTAAATCCTTTGCTTTGAGTAGTAATGTGATCATTCTTTGTCTGTTAAAGTATAAGAATAGTTTCACCTTTTCGAAAAAGATTCAACGAAAAGAACTTGTGACCACTGGCCCACTTTGTGACCCAAAAAATTTAAGAACTCTATCGTGATTCCATTGCAAACCGAGAGCCGAACCATTACTCAGTTTTCTCAACGCATTTGTTTTACTTCTACATGACAAGTCATTTTACACAAGGCTTTTAAATCTAACTTGCTCTGCATATACAAGGCTTGTGTCCTTTTACATATGTGATTTTTAGGCAAGCCTTTTTTCGGTTTCTGAAAATTATTTAAGTTTTGAATAAGAGAATGTTTTTCCTTCGCAAGAATTTTTGTTTCGATTCGCTACAAAAATTGTTTGTTTCAGTTTATATATTTCTCCCATTTTGAATACTGGATAAGATTCATCAGTGTCACCGTTAAGCTGTTTATTCCCAACAGGTTATGCCATTTTTGTAACAAATTCATGTTTTGAAAATTAATAACTGTTGATGAATTTCCAATAACTAGGTCCGCGTGTGAGTTCACTCTGATTCCAGTTCAACGTCAACAGGCTCATGGTCTGAGTTTTTGGAACGGTCAATGTTCGCTTGATACAAATATTTCAATATGTTTTCTGTTCTTAAACAATAGTCAAGCCGACAGGCTTACAATGGATTGCGCCTGTGCCATGTAAAACTCACGTTCATTTACATGAAATACTGTTCCAATCCTTCAATTCAAACTCGACTCTTTTGCCAGCTTTTATATTCCGCGTATGTCAATTCACGGTGAGGTTTTGCCTTACACTATGCAAGAGCGTGCTAAGGACAACTGTTTAAAGGTCTTCAAACAATTCAAGATTTTTGTCGCTATAAATCTTTGCATTTTCCTGATTTTTTTTTTAAGCCAACTGTCAGCACTATCATTGGAGCACTTGTGGTGTTATACTCAGTAAAAGTCGTATTCGGTCTTATGAGACTGAAACCATCAAGATGGCGGTCTTGTAGCATGTGCTAAGTTACTTTTCCAGTGAAAATGTTTTCTCCCCTGCTTCTATTGGTCCCCGTTATCGCTTTATCTATATTTGTTAAGAAATTCTTTCATTAAAAAGTTTAAGTATGGTCCATAGTAAATCGCAAAGAAATTTATCACTTGCCGTTATCCGTTGTTGTAGAAAGCACATCCTGATAGTGGGCGGCTGACGCCTGAACTCTTAATACTCAATCGTGTAATGATAAAAGGGGAACAGAAAAAACATAACAAATGTACAGTTTATGGATACAACAAACTAAACCATCGACATCTCCATGATGAAGGACCACACATTCAGAATGCACCAGCTTATTCTGCATAACCTTTATTTAATTTATTTTTCCTATAAAACTTTTTGTTTACCTCTGATTGCTTGTGTGTGTGGGTGTGTGTGTGTGTGTGTGGTGTGTGTGTGGTGTGGTGTGGTGTGAATTAGTAAAAAAAGAAGTCAACCGAAATATGTCAGTGCCACAGGAAATAACAGGACAGCCAGTGCGCAAATCGGACAGTGAGTGTACAATCCTCACGAAATAATGAGGAGGCTACAATCGTTAAATCTGGCCTGTTAGACATTGTATCAAACGAGTAAACGATTTTCCAGAATTTCTAATGAACCGTATAGGAACAGAACCATGGGATAATCCAGGACAGAAGAGGGCAGAATGGAAAGTCGCCACAGAAATAAGGAAAGCACCAACTTGAAATAAAATCAAGACAGCTGGAATACAGTTTCATTCTGAAATTGCCGAAGCAACGTTCTCCATCGTACACAACGATTTAGACGCCCATCGTAAATACCTGCTGCACTAAATATACCTTTGCTCCAGCTGAAAGTGGGATAAAACAACCAACAAACAACAGCTGTTCGTTCCGTGGGATAGTTTTGGTCTTCCTGTCTCATTTTCTGCGCCCACTTAGTGGCAGTTGCACCCCCGCCCACCCTTCCACCCTCCCCCACGTCACCCCCCCCACCCACCCCATGCCACAGCGACAGTGCATCCTTGGAATCCTCAGGAAGCGGCCAATCCGATGCCAAGCCGTGGGGGGGGGGGGGGGGGGGCAAGCCACCACAGGAAGACCGCTCTGCATGCTGACAAGTCTCTTTCGGTGGTGGTCGCGGGTCTGTTCACGTTCGGTGGTGTTTCTGCGGGGTCTTTTCACTTCGGTGGTTGTTCTGTGGGGTCGTTCACTTCGGTGGTGGTTCGGGGTCTGTTCACAATTCGTGGTGTTCTGCTGCGGGGTCTGTTCACTTCGGGTGTCTGTTCACTTCAGTGGTGTCCTGTTCACGTCGGTGGTGTTCTGGGTGTCTGTTCACTTCGGTGTGTTCCCCTTGTTCTGCGGGGTCTGTTCACTCGTGGTGTTCTGCGGGTTCTGTTCACTGCACTTCGGTGGTGTTCTGCGGGGTCTGTTCCCTTCGGTGTGTCTGTTCTCTCGGTGGTGTTTTCTGTGGTGGTCTGTTCACGTTGGGGTGGTGGATCTGTTGTCTGTTCACTTCGGTGGTGTTGCTGCGGGTCTGTTCACTTCGGTGGTGTTCTGCGGGTCTGTTCACTTCGTGGTGTCTGGCACTTCGTGGTGTGCTGTGGTGTCTGGTTCACTTCGTGGTGTCTCGGGGCTGTTCACTCGTGTGTTCTTGTGTGTCTGTTCACTTCGTGGTGGTCTGCGGGGGTCTGTTTCACTTCGGGGTGTTCTTGCGGGGTCTGTTTCACCTGGGGGGTGTTCTGCGGGGTCCGTTCACTTCGGGTGTTCTGTGAGGTGCTGTCTCTTCGGTGTGTTCTGTGGGTCTGTTCACTTCGTGGTGTTCTTGTGGGGTCTGTTCACCTTCGGTGTGTTTCTGCGGGGTCCTGTTCATTCGGTGGTGTTCTGTGGTGTCTGTTCACTTCGTGGGGGGCGGGGGGCGGTTCACTTCGTGGTGTCTGGCTGCGGGTCTGGTTCACTTCGTGGTGTCGTTTCACCTTCAGTGGTGTCCTGTGCACTCGGGGGGGGGAGGCGGTGTCTGTTCACTTCGGTGGGTTGCTGGCGGGTTCTGTTCACTTCGGGGGTGTTCTTGCGGGTCGGTTCACTTTTCGGTGGTGTTCGCGGGGTCGTTCACTTCGGGGGTCTGTTTCACTTCGGGGGTTTTTCCTGTGGGTGTCTGTTTCAACTTCGGTGGGTCTTGAGGTCTGTTCACTCGGAGGTGTTCTGTGGGGTCTGTCACTTTCGGGTGGTGTTCTGTGGTGTCTGGGCACTTCGGGGTGTTCTGCGGGGTCGTTTCACTCGTGGGTGGCTGCGGGGGCTGTTCACTTTCGGTGGTGTTCTGCGGGGTCCCTTGTTCACTTCGGTGTTGTTCTGTGTGTCTGTTCACTTCGTGGGTTCTGTGAGGTCTGTCACCTTCCGTTGTTCTGGCGGGGTCTGTTCACTTCGGTGGTGGTCTGTGGGGGTCTGTTCACTTCGTGGTGTTCTGTGGGTCCTGTTCACTTCGGAGGTGTTCGTGTGAGGTCTGTTCACTTCGGGGGTGCTCTGCGGGGTCTGTTCACTTCGGTGGTGTTCTGCGGGTCTGTTCACTTCCGGTGGTGTTCTCGGGGTCTGGTTCACTTCGGTGGTGTTCTGCGGGGTCTGTTAACTCGGTGGTGTTCTGTGAGGGTCTTGTTCACTTCGGTGGGGTTCTGTGGTAGTCTGTTCACTTCGTGGTGTTCTGCGGTGTCGTTCACTTAGTGGTGTGCTGTGAGGTCTTTCACTCGGTGGTGTTCGCGGGTCTTCACTTCGGGTGGTGTTCTGCGGGTCTTGTTCACTTCGGTGGTGTCTGTTCACTTCGGTGGTGTCTGTTCACTTACGGTGGTGTCTGCTGCGGGTCGTTCACCTTCGGTGGTGTTCTGCGGGGTCTGGGCACTTCGTGGTTGTTCCTGCGGGGTCTGTCGTTAGCCGGTTTACGCAGGCACCCCGAACTGGGCGTTTCCACGACTGACAACAGATTGCTTTGTAGAAGGGGGGGGGGGGGGAGGGAACTGTGCGGGGGGGGGGGGGGGGTGCGGGGGGGGGGGCTGGTGCGGGGGGGGGGGGGGGGGGGGGGGGTGGAGAGGTGCTGCCATGTCGGTCTAAACGACATCCCGAGAATTTGCCAATGCCGGTGAACCCCCGACCCGGTGGAATGTTGGTACGATTGTGAGAAAGCAAACATAAGGCACTACTCTCGCCTGCCAGCCTCAGTCCGGAAATGAAAACCTTAGACTCCGGCCTTCCCTCTTCCGAATCTTCATCCATCAACAAACAAAATCAAATCTCAGAGAGAGAGAGAAGAGAGAGAGGAGAGAGAGAGAGAGAGAGAGAGAGATAGTGTTTGTTCCACTAAGTAGATCATTTTTCCGCCGGTATCAGTTTCTTCCTCTTCTTCTCCTTCTTCTCTCCCCCCACCCCCCCCCCCCCTCCCCCCTTAGTTCTGAGTGGCACAGACCAGGCAAAAACAGCACCGTGCGAACCGATTTGACAGCATGTGGAAAGACGTGGTGGCCAAGACACAACAAACCCATCTCTTCGAGAAAAGTTTGATTTAAATAATATATATATATATATATAATAATATATATATAAATATAATATATATAAATAATAAATATAATATATATATTTGTACATACATGCCAATCGGAACAATACAAGAACATTCAATGTGTGCTGAGCCCTATCTCCAGCAAACATGATGGACAGAAAACAGCGCGGACAAAAAAAAAAAAAGCATCAGAAATGAGCAGACAACAGGTCTTAGAACAGGCAACCACTCATGACATTACGGAGGAAAGCAACGCAGTAAACACGCGAGTGAAAAAAAAAAAAATGTCAACCCCATTCCCCCACCTCACCCCATCCCAACCACCCACCATCTCCTCGGCCCCTATTTCCTCCCTCCCTCTCTTTGCATCTCCAAGTGTCTCTTTTACCCCCGTTCTGGTTCCGTCCTCCTCTTTCCGCTGATTTTCGCCGCCACTTCCTCGGGATGTGGAAGCATTTCATCTCTGTGTGGCGGGATTTTCCGACCTCGTGCTCTGCCCGCCCCGACGCCGTGGTAATTTCCACATTAACCTATGCTGAGCCCGTCTGCCTTTCCTCTTCTCATTTCATTTTCATGACCACAACCCACCTTTCCTGAGCCTCATCTCTCTCGCTCTCTCTCTCTCTCTCTGTTCTCATCTCTCGTCTCGCATCTCCTCTCTCTCTCTCTCTGCGCGCACGCGTGTGTGTGTGGCACGTAACATTCCACACAATATATAACAAAAAAGGCAAAAGAATACAAAAGTAGTAATAAATTTAACGCAAGTTTTCTGCTGTGTGTGTGTGGTGTGTGTTGTGTGTGTGTGTGTGTGTGTGTGGGTGTGTGTGTGTGTGTGAGGAGAGAGAGAAGAGAGAGAGAGAGAGAGAGAGAGAGAGAGAGAGGAGAGAGAGAGAACGGAGAGGCGAATCAAATAGTTTGAACTTGGCAGGGAGGGGGGGGGGGGGGGGTTGATGTTCTGCAACTGCAATAACATATAAGGATAAAATAAGTTCTGTATATTATAATTTTTTCATTGGGCTGTATAGAGATTAAATGGATGTAAATAGCTGAAAAAGGATAATGATAAAACAAAGATAAACATAACGAGTTAGACGCAAGTTGCATTTCCCACAACTGAATCTATGTCGGCAAATAGCGTTTTTTAAGGGAGCAATTGGAACGAAAATCTTCACACACAAAAAAGAATTGTTGCAAAACAATATCGTTTTTCGGCTTGTAGCTATATTTCAGCTTTTGCAGAAATAAGTTGCCAATCAGGATTTTTTTCTCGATCAAAAAAATGAATAGATTTTGAACAAATAATTGAATGGAAAAAAAATCAACACGCTCATTTTAACAATTCAATAACAGTTAGATGGTCGGGTTATTCCGCAAATTAAATACATACAGATTTTAATTTTTCATATCATTTGGATCCATCCGTGTTTTCCAGATTCCTTGAATGACCGACAAGGAAGTGCCAAAACACGTAATAGAAACTATCCTTAAAAAACGTTACAGAAAGTGCATCGGGTAACCAATTCTGTACACTTCATTTCTTTCGCTTCATTAGTTCCAAGACACACTGTGGCATTATCAACGACTGAAAACCCAGTTCATTTTACGTCAGAATTTGTAAAATACAAAAGACGGTTTTGACACTGTTCTCAATGCTCGGTTTTGTAGTCACTTTGTACAGCGTTTTGGGAGAGAAAAAAAATGACGTTTTTAGAAGGGTGTCATAATACAGTTTTGACGCTTAAAAAATGGGCAACAGCTTGTGTAAACATAAACCCTTATCCAACGTTTATCTTTATCAACTATGATTCCTTGTTTTGGTGTATTTCTGATTTTGGCTGCTTTCCAACCAATAAGATTACACGCACAGTATTTCAAAATTTCGTTCTCGTTTTTTCGGAATTGTTCATAAGAAATAAACTGGTCATTTTCAAGCAAGGGGACTAAAAACGCTATTCCATAAATTCTTTTGGTGACATCCACGTCACAATAACTTTCGCCCCAGTATCTATGATTGTAAAACACTTGTTCCGAAAGAAGTTTCCCAGAAATCTTAGAGGAAAATTCAAGTTGCATCCCTGCCCCCCCCCTCCCCCCCCCCCCCCCCCCGCCGCCAACTCCACCCCTATACCCGACCCGCGGTACCCGCGCACCCCACCGACCGCGCCCCCCACCCCTTCAAATTATAATCACTAAAAAAAAAAAAAAAAAAACAAACCCACCCTCTCCTCAAAATAAATTTGGATTAATGAAAAGGAGAAATTATTTCTGGTTCCGACGTTACGAAGTGGAAAGTAGATATTGTGATCGTCTTTTTTTTTTTTTTTTCGCTTTTTTTTTCCTTTTTTCTTTTTTTTTTTTTTTTTTTTTTTTTTGTAAAGTTGTCCAGTTTAATTTTTTTTTTTTTAAAACGAAAAACGAAAAAAAAAAAAAAAATAAATAAAAGCCTAATTCTAATTCAACCCATCACCCGGCAAACGTCCTTCGATCTGATAGTCCAAAAAGCACAAATGATACTTTTACATCCACTATTTTTCCTGTTTATTGTCTGTCCGGTTTCTTTTGTTAGGGCGGGGGGTTACATATGTGTAACAATAACTTTGGCAGATATACCTCAAAGACGGTGTCAGGTGCGTTAGGTAGTAAAGAGCCGCAAATGAATTAGTTTTGATAATAATGTATTTTTTTTTTAGAACTCCATCACTACCCTCAAGGAGTTAGTTAACTGTCCTTCTCACCGCAAACGTAGGGCAGAAGAAAATAATGTTTTCACATCTGCTAATGTTACTGTAATGATGATATTTGAAGATTTTCTTAAATGAGCACGAGCCATCAACTTTTGAGGGCGGATCAGTGAACGGGTGTTGGGACTAAAACGGAGCATCCTGGATTCATGGACTTCCATTTTCCAGTCAAACTGGCCGGAGGTCGACTTCTCCTCCCCAAGAATCCTTGATCCCAGTCGTTCATTTTTCGCAGAACTGTAGAAATAGTTTCTGGCCTGGATAGTTTTTCTTTTCTGGCCCATTGAACCTTCATCAACTTGTCTTTCTGCTGACAAAGCTTCTTTAATTTCTGTAAATTTTTTCTCTCTCATCTTCCCCGTAAGTTCTCCCCCCACTGTCCTGTCTTCTCTCTCCTCTCTGTCGGCGGGTCGGCCTGTCTCTCTGTCGGGGGAGTCGGTCGGGGCTTTGCCGGGAGGTGACCTCCCCTGCTCCGTTTCAAAAAAATTCAACATCAACACCTTTCAAGCAAAAGCGTTGGGCATGGAAGATTGTTTTCCGCTCTGTGATATATTGGCATAAAAGAACCCACTTTCCCCCCCCCTTTCCTCCCACTTTTTCTTCTCCACACCATGCCTTGGTCGATTGGCCAGCAAGCACTGAAGTCCAATTCAGGAAGATCCTCTGGATGCCCTGCTTCAGCACATCTATTCTCATCTCTGAAAATCACCGGAGAAGGAGACAGCACGGGTTGTCCATCCGAACTGGACAGCAGCCTCGGCACAGACAACATGGCGTGCCAACAGACCTGTCCCGTGTGGCCAGCAGTATTTTTGGAACAAGCCACCCTGGTAGAATGGACCGGACCGAACCCGAGCAAATGAAAGAAGAACAACTGCCAGAGAAGATACACTTAAGGCAAGTGATGTTTCTGATTTTGAAGAAACGTCACCCTTATTCTAAACTCCACAAACCCTCCAGCGTGTCACTCTGACACAGCTGCGCCACCCAACAACTCACCGCTACAGCAACGTGCACGGGAATCCCGTCCTTCTGACACAGCCGTCCCACAACAACAACACCGCTACAGCAACGTGCACGGGAATCCCGCCGAATGCCAATTGGTGATGACACGGTGTTGGACACAGGCACATGCATTGAACGGCAATGTCTTTCTCGGTTTGTTGATGCGTTCGCATCAGAATGTTCCTCAGAAGATGAAACCGACAGTTCACTGGTAAAAGTGTGTGAAGCTGGTTACAGTGTCCGTGTCATCAGAGATGATGTGGGTCAGCTGACTGACCGGTCACTGCGGAGGACCCTCAGAGACACATCCAGAAACCACCAGTGTCGTAATGTGTTTATTTCTGATGAAGATCCAAGTGCTATTACTTGTGAAAGTAATGATGTACTCTGAAAGATAAGAAGTTGAAGCCCACCACAACACCCATGAATTAATTGCAATATTCCGGTTTATCATAACTTTTTTTTTCAAGCAACACAAGCCAACTGACAAACAAAACAGCATAGTCAATGATGTAACCTGTAAGTTGAGCTGGACAGACACCGACGACAAACCAGCTGATTGTGACTGGTGCGTCAATGGAGACCCCAAGCATGATGACCAGCGAGGAACGCACGATGCACTTCAAGTGGCTGCTCAGCACCCGTGCAGAACGGGAGAAAATGCAGGGTCGTATTGATGCTAGACTCAGTGTTGAACATTCAGTCATGGATGTAGTTATATTGTATTTTGGTTGAGTGTGCATTGACCCTCCCCCCCCCCCCCCACCCCACCCCCCCCACCCCCTCGTCCTTGGCCCGTTCCTGCACCCCTACCGCCTTACTTCTCCCCTCCCCATTTTTCTATGTGCTTTTGGGGTCTCGAGGTTAGACGGTACATGTCGTGTTGCCGTGGTCCTTCTGTTCACCGTGTGGTGTTGGAAGGATGAAGTGGACATTGTGTGCAGAACGTGACATTGCTACCCAGTCACTGTATATCCAGTTTAGTGTGTCTGATGTCAGTTCCAGTAAAACTAATGGAAACACCCTGACCCCCGATTCCCCTTTGCAATAGGCCAAATGCCTAAGCAATAAATCTTTGTCATTGTCATTATCTCTCTCTCTTCTCTCTGTCTCTCTCTTGAGTGGCTTCCCTTTTCTGGCTCCGGGCAAGACGTGTTTTGAGAGACTGATAAATTTGAACCAGTATCACCTGTAATCCGTTCAGTATGCCCGTCGAAGGTCTTCCCCATGTTTTAGAAACTATGCTTAATGCTGCTCTGCTGGAAATGACGCCGTCCTCATTTAAAGTTGAGGGCAGAGGCAAACAAACAGTTGTCATTCTGCGGTTAACGACTACCGACCAGCCCCCTGCCATTCGAAACAAAGGCCACCGTGCTGTACACCGACGAAAATGTCCGTCGCAGGTGAACAGAGATAGTAACAGAGCGGATAGCTAGGATAGATGGGAAGAAAGGTGGCAGAGTGGTTAAGACGTTCGCCTGCCAATCCAACGTGTGAGAAGTGCGTGGGTTCGAGCCTGCCTTTCTCGCCCTTTCTTTCCCAGTTTGAATGACAAATCGAACTGAACGTCAAGTCCATCGGATGGGGACTAAAAGCGAGTCGGACCCGTGTGCCTTCCTGGCCCCTGCACACGTTAAAGAACCCACGGCAGTTGAAAATCGAAAAGAGCAGGGGGTTCCCCGCTGCCCTGGCAAAATTGATGAAATGTAAAGATAGCCGCTGGTATTTCTTACCAAGCCACAAAAATTGCACGTACTGTTATCGTGTGCCATCGTGTACGGTGGAAATTGAGGACACCTATAAAAAAAAGCATCGTATGCATCTATGTGAGAACGAGGATAAATAGATAAATGAAAATAGTGGCTGATATTGAATGGTCGGGAACACTGATGACGCTACTTTGGCGACTGTA
>CM031601.1:42915253-42922753 GCA_018398815.1 Conus ventricosus
TGAATAAAATATGATAGTGTAGAGAAAAAAATGGTTGTTACAGTTGTTTGATGCCTGTCGTTAATGTTTATAAGTATTTGGAAGTTGTTTTTTTTTCCACCGGACTAAGTTTTGCTGTTGCATGCAAAGATCTTGCAAGTCGGCAAAAAATGCGTTGGTCTGCATCATGTAAAAACAGTACATCTTCAATAACAACTCGTGAGTCTTATTCATGAAATTATTTGACTCTCAAATTCAGCCTATGGTCCAACATGGAGCAGTCATGGGATTAGATAAAGCAGCCATTCAGTGTGAAACAGTTCATTCTTGTGCTTTACGGAAATTCTTAGGAGTAGATATTGGCACACTGAACAAACTTTATATATGGCGAAACTAATAGATATCCTAATATGTAAATTCTGTTGTCAAATTCATTCACTATTGGTTAAAGTCATTACAATGGAAAAGCAAAGAATACCGCGCAAAGCATGTAACTTGTTATATGATTTAGATGTGCCAAAGGTAAAGTAAACTGGGTGTCACAAGTGCGTAGCTGTCTGCTTGAATATGGTTTTGGATTTGTCTAGTATAATCAGGGCGTTGGAAGCATTAACAATTTTATTCGTATGTTTTCTCAGCGACTGTAATTGGCAAAAAATGGACTGAACATATTCAGACCAGTTACAGATTTGACATGTATAGAACCTTTTGTGATGTACCTTCTCTGAATCCTTTTACTTGGATTTGATCCCACATTTAAAATATGTCACGAAGCGATTCAGACTAAGAATATCAAATATGACAGTACATAGCTTTAGATACAGAGCTGTTGACATAATATTTTCATTTGTCCATTGAGCAAAGAAGCAGAAGAAAACGAGGTACTTTTGTTCTGTGTTGTCCAGCACTATGAGGTATTCGAGAATGTTTTATAAAACCTAAATATTACGACAACCCACGTCATTCAAGCTGAGCTTACTAATGTCCTCACACAGGTCTAACAATGTAGGAAACTTCTCTCTGTACCTGTATAAAGCATTTAAGTTTAGAGAACTATCAACATCATAGAGATATTACACTCGATTGTTCTTGCTTTCTTTCTGCATATGGATATTAGCACTTGTTAAAACATTTCATTTAATGCACTCTTACTCTTTTTCATAATTATTATATCATTATATACAATTGATTATATGATGTCCACAAACCCCTTCATTATGGCCATGTCCCATCATGAATAATTTTTTCCGTATCCGAATTCTCTCTCTCTCTCTCTCTCTCTCTCTCTCTCTCTCTCTCTCTCTATATAATATATATATATATATATATATATATATATATATATATATATATCCCCCTCCCTCCCTCCCCCTTCTCTCTACCTCTTGTAAAAAGTATTGTTGATAATGTAATTGTAGATTTTTGTTAGATCTGATTATTTTAGTTTATATGCACTCCTTCATGAGGGGTAATAATGTTACGTGAATAAACTCTTTCTCTCTCTCTCTAAATAAAATTTCAAAAATGTGCTGTAAAGAACCTCTCTCTCTCTCTCTCTCTCTCTCTCTCAAATAAAATTTCAAAAAAATTTAATGTGCTGTACAGAACACTCCCTTCCTCCCTCCCTCCTCCTCTCTCCCTCCCTCCCTCCCCCCCCCCCCTCCTCCCTCTCTCTCTCTCTTGATGAGTACAGGGCTAGGTCAATTCGCGAGGGGGTTCTCTCTCTCTCTCCCCTCTCTCCTCTCCTCCCTCCACTCCACTCTCACTCTCCCCTCTCTCTCTCCCCCACACACACCACGCACGCACGCACGCACGCCACGCACGCACGCACGCACGCACACACACACACACACACACACACACACACACACACACACACACACACACACAACACACAACACATCCTCCTTCTCTGTACAAGGAGGCTGGTTGATTCCTCGATAAACCGGCTAACTGCAGCTGCCAACAAGATACTGTGACAGATACAGAGGTCCTTTAAACCAGTGAGACCAAAGCAACAAGGCAGGGAGAGAGTTAAGAGGTGGGGTGGACACAGAGGAGAAGGTAGAAAGGAGAATGGGCATGGGACATTGGATAGAAAAGTGTGGGTCACGATAAGAAGAAGAAGAAGAAGAAGAAGAAGAGAAGAAGAAGAAGAAGAAGAAGCAGACAAGACGAAAAGAAGACGAAGACGAAGAAGAAGAAGAAGAAGAAGAAGAAGAGGGGAGAGAGAGAGAGAGAGAGAGAGAGAGAGAGAGAGAGGAGAGAGAGAGAGAGAGAGAGAGAGAGAGAAAGAACTCAGAAATCAGATGGTTTACTTCATATAAAGGCCATTGCCCCTTATGAAGGGGGGTATGGAGAAAGTAACAACAATGTATGAACATTACATAACACATCAAAGACTGGATGAAATTCTCATTCACGAAGTCATAACTGATCGAAATTGAAATGCCTTGAACAAGTAAATTGAGAAATTTCTGACTACACTTTCATTTTGAGATGCCATAAGCAGACTTAACCGAAATTGACAAGGATCCCTGAAAAACTTAACTAGTATATATTGCGCTCTTAGACTAGATAACTTGCAGCAGCATAAAACAAAATGCAATTTGTCTTCTTTTCCATCATTGCAAAGTGGACAAGTCAGATCCATTCCAGTATGTTTACAGTAGCGATACCTGTGTTGTGCAATATCTGAAATTCCAAGTCAAAATTTGGTCATAATTAACTTCAAGTGTTTGCCTAAATCCATTTGCAGATAAAGTTTGACATCGTGAACTGTACAAAATGTCCGATACATGGTAAATTTATCGCTATTTTTGACGTGAGCGTCCCATTCTTGCCACCTGCACGCAGTCCAATCTTTCTTTAAATTCACAAAGAAATAATCTATCATTCTGCACACCTTGGTTCATCCAAACATAACCAAATCCAAATTTGTATAACTGACCACGTAATCAAGTAATCATTCACACTACTGCCTGAATCTGAGATGTATGTGTAGCAACCATAGTGGTCGCCATTACATGCACCATTCAGAATACGTAAATCAAATGTAGTACATAAATTCGACATACGCTTACCATATTTATTCAGCACTTTGTCTTGAGAATTCCTTTTGTTGATCGAACTGCTTGTTTTTAATGAGTAAATAAAATTTTCACTGCAAAAATCATCAACGTTTATATCAGCAGTTCGACTGTTGAAATCCCCCGACAATACAATGTATACATCATGAAATGCAACTGAACAATCTGACAAGCATTCTTCCAGAAGACCAATGCCATTGTTTACATCAAAAAAAGAATAAAATGGTGACCCGTCAGGCGGAACATATGCACACATGTACAATATATCCCTCATGGTACCTAATAGAGCTTTGTCTATAAGAAAAACAATAATATTAGAGTAATCTACGTCAATAGATCGAACAAATGGAGCATACATTCTCTTAATAAGGCACACAACTCCACCAGCAAAACGACCATGTTTAGAAAATTTAACAGCAGATTTACAAAAGATCATATAATCAACAAATAAATCTGACTGAAATGTCTCTGTAAAGGTTTCAACAAAACAAATGATGTCAAAGGAACGAACATAAGAAATGAAATCTTTGTTTTAATTTAGGGAGCAGTCCATTGACGTTCCATTGCAAGACTTTAAAACGCTTAAATAGATCTCGGTTCTGGGAAGCATCCGATGGTGTGTCTCGTGCACTATCACTAGGAGAACGTGAGGACTGAGATCCAAGTTGCGTTTGTTTGATGGAAGTACGGGGTCCTGGATTCAGTTCAACGTCGCCGCATCGTAACAGCAGCAAACTCCCCCAGAAGAAATAGGTGAGGAGGAAACCACACACGACACCGGTTGTCCTATTTTTAAATGTCAGTCCCAGTCGCGGTAGATTTGAATTTGCACGTTTCTTCATAAACGACACAAAAACAAAGACAAAGAGACCACATCGCTGTCTAAAATCCAACGTTTCTGAAGGCACGGCACCTCACAGCAGTCTCTGCCAGAAATGAGTCCACAACAATGCCTATAACACTTATAATTTGCTATTTTTTCAGACGCGATCCTACATGGTGTTCACTGGCTGACATCCAATCCAGCTCCCCGAGAGAGAGAGAGAGAGAGAGAGATTAAAAAAATGTATGATTGCGTGCGTGTTCAGGGGCGGAAGGAATTTCAGTTTAGTGTTTATCATTATAGGTCTGCCGATCCCATAAGACCACTTCAGAAGTGTCAAAGGTCACATCCTGGAGAAAAAAAAAAATCCTGACATAGTAAGTTAAACTACTGACAATCTACATACAGGTGGATACGATTAGGACGTGCTGAGAGCGGCAGTTAGTCCGCTTGATTTCACACTCTCAGTTTAAAAAAAAAAGCGTAAAAAATAATGAAAGAAATCCGCGTCACAAAATGCCGATTAAAAATGCCAATTGAGTAAACAGACGGCGCGGAATGCACAGCTGGTGTGCGCTCTGAACAACGCGTACAATTTTCACGCGCTGATCGCCATATTGCAGCGAAAAAGCTGTCATGTCATATTTGGTGACAAGAGATATGCGTAAAAGGGTTTCCCAGAACAAAGACCGACAAGCAGTAGGGGACACTTAAGAAAGACAAACATGATAAGAGGGGAAAACAGGCAGAAATGAAGACAACGCCAGAAAAGAGGAAATTACAGCTTAGATATAGGGCTTCCAGAACGTCCAGAAGCTGTTTGTTATGGAAGAGACATCAGCATCCCATGGGGGAGGTAAGGGCGGATAGGGAAGAAAAAACAACAAACAACAAAAGTTTGTATTTTGCAAAATGACGAAAGTGACAGATAGATGACTTAATTTCAACAAATTTAATTCCCCGTGATCACTTAAAGATTACAGATATGTAATTGGTGAAGATCACATACACCAGATTAATCACCAATAGTCAGATATGCTGTTGTATGATTATTACATGTATTTGATCAAACACACAATCCTCATCAACACTCATTACTTTCTCGTAAACTATCAGCTGCACTCTCACACTTATTGTCTTGTTGACACACTTACCAGTCCATTACCATCCACTGATAAAATGAAACGCATGAAACTATGGCAAGAAATCATGTATGATTATTATAGTGAACACATATGAGTAATAAATAGATAAATGAATGAATACATGAATAGGTAAATAACCAACATCACACCGAATGACCAAGTTACACATCCAGAAAAAACAACAACAACAACAAGTCAACAACAACAAAACGTTAATTGAAACATTTTAATGCTTTACAAATTATTACATCACCGAACAAAGACAAATGCTTTACGAATTAATACAGCACCAAACAAAGACGCATGCCTTACGAATCAATACAGCACCAAATAAAGACAAATGCTCTACGAATCAATACAGCACAAATAAAGATTAGACATATGCTTTACGAATCAATACAGCACCAAATAAAGACATTTGCTTTACGAATCAATACAGCACAAATAAAGATTAGACATATGCTTTACGAATCAATACAGCACCAAATAAAGACATTTGCTTTACGAATCATAACAGCACAAATAAAGATTAGACATATGCTTTACGAATCAATACAGCACCAAATAAAGACATTTGCTTTACGAATCAATACAGCACAAATAAAGATTAGACATATGCTTTACGAATCAATACAGCACCAAACAAAGACAAATGCTTTACGAATCAATACAGCACCAAACAAAGACAAATGCTTTACGAATCAATACAGTACCAAATAAAGACAAATGCTTTACGAATCAATACAGCACCAAACAAAGACAAATGCTTTACGAATCAATACAGTACCAAATAAAGACAAATGCTTTACGAATCAATACAGCACCAAACAAAGACAAATGCTTTACGAATCAATACAGTACCAAATAAAGACAAATGCTTTACGAATCAATACAGCACCAAACAAAGACAAATGCTTTACGAATCAATACAGCACCAAACAAAGACAAATGCTTTACGAATCAATACAGCACCAAACAAAGACAAATGCTTTACGAATCAATACAGCACCAAATAAAGACAAATGCTTTTCGAATTAATACAGCACCAAACAAAGACAAATGCTTAACGACTCAATACAGCACCAAACAAAGACAAATGCTTTATGAATCAATACAGCACCAAACAAAGACAAAGTTAAAGATTTCGGGCGAATGATCGTGTTAAGTACCGAATTCAATTTCATTGAAAAACCGGTCATTATATTATGCTGAGTAACATCTGAACAACAAAATACTATTAAGTATAGGGAAAACAAGTGCAAGCCTACATCCTCCCTTCATCATAATAATGACTTGGCTTAGAGTAGTAAAAAGCGGAAAAGGCTTGGGACGGGCGGGTGAGAAAAAAAATCTGTTTTGACAATATAAGCGGGGGCCGGAATAGCTCAGTTGGTAGAGCGCCGGACTCTGGTGATCCTGGGGTTGCGGGTTCGCATCTCCGCCGGTCCGTTTCGGTACAGTTTTTTTTTTTTTCTTTTCCCTCGGAGTTAAACATTGGTTCGGACTCCATTCCCCATACAGTCCTTCGAATGAGACTCTTAACCGAGGTTCGTGTGTGAACGCACGCACAACATCTTGCACACACGTAATATCCCATCATCAACTTTCGGAAGAGAAGGCCAGTTTGGCCGTTGGTATGGATGACACGTTACACATAACATGCACCTTCCCCGAAGATAGAGGATGGCTGCCTTAATGGCGGGATAAAAAAACGGTCATAAACACAAAACTCCACTGCCTGTCTATACAGGGAGCGTCCGCAGGAGTATCAGCCTGCGTACGCAGAAAAAAAAAGACAATGTAAGCATTTAGACCGTCTGTCAAGAGGAGACTTTCGCGTCCTTTGAATGTTGTTCATTTGTGTAAACGGCAGTTACACTCACACCTCTCTTGGCATCAAATGGAGACATACCACTTACAGTTCCATAGTATTCTCACAACCAAGACTTTAACATACACATACACGCGCGCGCACAACACACACACACACACACACACACACAACACACACACACACACACACACACACACACACACACACACACCCCACCACCACCACCACCACCACCACCACCACCATCACCTTCAAAGCCCCCAGTGAAGGGTAGGAAATTGTTACGAGGAGAAAGTACTGTGAGGCCAATCTCTCTCTTTCCATGAAATTGACAAAGGACCAATCTCTCTCTTTCCATGAAATTGACAAAGGGCCAATCTCTCTCTTTCCATGAAATTGACAAAGGGCCAATCTTTCTCTTTCCATGAAATTGACAAAGGGGGAAAACCGTTATGGGCTGTTATAGCCGTTAGTCACGGCTATAACAGTTAAAATAACACATCGGACATCATCCGTGGCCCATAATGAACATGCCTACAAATTTTCAGACAGATCGGCCAAGTACTTTCTGAGATATTCCATAAAGAAGGAAAACCGTTATGGGTCGTTATGGCCGTTAGTAACGGCCAT
>CM031601.1:42932753-42950253 GCA_018398815.1 Conus ventricosus
GCGTGCGTGCGTGCGTGCGTGCGTGCGTGCGTGCGCGCGCGCGCGCGTGCGTGTGTATGTACGTGTTGAGTGAGTGAGTGAGTGAGTGCGTGCGAGTGTGTGTGTATGTGTGTATGCGCGCGAGCCTGTCTATCGGTCTATGTCCGAATATTCAGAACAGATCAAACAAAAAAAACAGGTGGAACACGTTGAGTAGGGGACGGAGAACAGGACAGCCGTTGTAGGACGGAGAACAGGGATAGCCGTTGTAGGAGGGAGGACAGGGGTGCACGTGGAAGCGAAAGAAAAGAAGACTACGGTGACTGTTAGCCTAGCCTACTTCACGCCAGACACAGACTGCTTCAAACGTAACACGCTTACCTCGTGGTGACCCATCCTTGACGAGCAGCAGCAGCAGCAGCAGCAGCAGCAGCACACAACCTTACGACCGATGCCTGACCCTTCCTCCCGCACCCCCACGCACTCCCTGGAATCCCAGAACGGAGCCAGAACGGGACGAATCACGGCGGGACCCACCGGACACCCTCTGGAGTGAATAACGAACACCGAGAGCTGACCACGTCAGGAGAACACCACCAGCAGAACGCGCATCGTTTTGTCTCCCTCGCACAGGAAGAAAGAAGACTTCTCCAGCGTGTTTGTCTCGGGTTTGTTGTTGTTGTTGTTGTTGTTTTTTGGCAGGACACTGTGGTTTGGTTCCAGATGATTTCGTGCCTTTCGGTTCCAGTGGTTGTGCCAGGAATGTGGCTACTTGACAAAGTTTCTCAATTCTGTTCGTACACGGGAGAGCGTTTGTTTACAGCTTACGACAATACTGAAAGAGACGACGGTGAAGGAAATCAGCATGGACCTACACTGTTCACAAACTCCCAACACTCGCTGCATCACTCCATCGCTCTCGCTCTCTCTCTCTCTGTCTGTCGAGCTCTCTCACTCTTCGCAACGAGTGACTGACTCGTATTATCTGGACAGACAGACAGACAGCGCACCTTCACACGCTCTCCTCTTTTTTCTTTTCTTTTTCTTTTTTTTTTCTCCCCTCGCCTGCTCACGCCGGCGAGTCGAGTGTGCACTTCCCGAGCGCAGGTCCGCTTGGCCTACAAGCTGATGTGTGTGTGGGTCTCTCTACATCAGAATCCCAAGTTCGCGAGAGCAGCGGCAGTACATGAGGACTGCTGAGCTAATAATTATACACGTGAAGCGACCGTTCGCTCTCTACCAGTCTTGCGTTGCTGCTGCTGCCGCTGTAGCCAAAAGTATGGCCGTCTGGCTGCTGCTAAAGCCTATCGCTTGCTGCCTCGATATATAATAGGCTACTAAGCTCTGCCGCAGCTCAGCTCAGCGCGTAGTTTGAGCGATCCTTTTATAAAAGGTCTGTATATGTCACGTGCTTCTCTCGTTGGAACGACTGCTGCTCTCAGCATTCTAGGTCTACTTTTGTGGATCGCCGGATTGCTCTCGCCGTTCGTTTGAGAGAGAGAAAGAGAGCGAGAAGTCCAGAGAAAGTGCCTTCCCATTTCCCTGGGCTGCAGCCGAAGACAGAGAACTAGGAAAGGGTAGGGGGGGGGGGGGGGGGGGTAGGTGGAGGGGGCTGGTGGTGGGGGGGGGGGTAGGGTGGGGGTGGGGAGGGTGGAGGGGGGGGGGCTTTGCTTTAGAAGTGACTTGACATACGATGATAGCTTGTGTTCGCTTGAGTTGGGTTTTATCAGTCTGGCATTAAGCCAGTTTCTTCGATTCCGTGCATTTACTATCACTTTTTACTGTTTTCTTTTTATTTCATTTCATTCTATTTTCAACTCGGGTTAGTCCGGTCTCGTATGTAATAATGTCGCCATGGGATCGTGTCGCAGCGATAGTATTTCGCGTGAAATACTGTCGCAGCAACATTATATTTTCTGACAAAATTAGTCTCACGACACCTGTTCACGAAAGCTGTCCTATCAAAAATGATTGCTGTCCATAAAGTTCTGTCGCAACTTATTTTGCGACAGAACAATGTAAAATGTTGTAGTCATTGAACGCTGTCGCTTGCGACAATTTTTCACATAAAAGTTGTAGTTGCGACTTTCTATTCACGTGAAATGTTGCTGGTCGAGTTATTTTCTGTGGAATAAGATCGTAGCGATAATAGTTCATAGCGACACTTTTTTGCTGCAAAATGGGAAAACGTCGCCGTATTTGAGTGTCAAAATGTCACACACACACACACACACACACACACACACACACACACACACACACACACACACACAAAATGACATGTATGTTTGCATTTCTGACAGAAAAGTAAAGTTAATTCGCAGGAAGGGGATGAGTGTTGTGTGTGTGGGGGGGGGGGGGGAGGGGGTGCATGCACGCAGGAGGGGAGGCGGGAAGGGGGTGCATGCGCGCACATGCGCGCAGTGTGTGTAAAAGTGGGGTGCACGGTTAATATGTGTTGCGTTCGGTCAGTGGTGCTTCTTCTCTCTTTCTCTCTTCTCTTCTTTCTCTCTCTCTCTCTCTCTCTTTTCTCTCTCTCTCTCTGTGTTGTGTTGTGTGTGTGTGTGTGGGTGTTGTGTGTGTGTTTTTGGGATTATTAAAAGCTGATCGTCTGTGCTGCGGGAAATTGGTGGCAAACTGTGAGCTAATTTGTCTACTTCAATTTCTGGATCTAAAAAATACACATGGCTTTTTGGCTTATAAGGTATAATTCGACGAAAAGGGTTTCCCATTTGAAGCCTTTAACTCAAATTGTCTTGTTAAAAATCAATAGCGTGACTATTTACTGGAATCTGTGCAGTTTTTTGCCAATCAAAATATTTTATAAGTGTTTTACTCGTTGAAGCTAGCTTTTAAAAAGAAAAAATGCAATTTTTTTTTCCCCTTATAAATCCCCCCCCCCCCCCCCACCCCCCCCCCCCATTCCCCCCCCAAAAACACACCCCAAACAAAAATTAGTTTTTTCTTTATAAGTTGGTTTTCAAAAATGCATAGCCAGTTTTACCCTTTTAAAAATTCACTTTCATTGTAAACAAAATAATGTTTACATGTTTTTAAATCCCCACACACACACACACACACCAAACCCCAACACCACAAAACACTACAAAACCCCAATTTATTGTCGATTAACTAAGGGTTGTACTGACGCGCGCGCACACACAAAAACACACACCCACACACCCACACACACACACACACACCCATTTCCTGCACTTTTAAAAAAAAAAAAACCGCTGGATTTTTTTGTTCCTTTTTTTTTTTCCTCTTAAAATGAGTCAGTGAAATTGCTATGCAAATGGGGACAAAGTCCCAAATTTCAATGAATGATGCATCCCGGCACACTCGCGCGTATGTCACTCCAAAATGCCTCCGACGGAGTTTCCACAATTTATGAAAAAATTTCTTTTAAAATTTGTGGGTTTACTAAATCCGAAAATACGTTAAAAAGCGTATTTTTTCTGCCCAGCTCAGTTTTCACAGGAAATACTGTCGTCGCGACACGATTTTATGGACAACGATACCATTTAAAGGACTTTTTCATGACACCCGGTCGGCTTCACTATTTCGCGGAAAATTACCGCCCCCTTTGAAATTTTTTCTGACCAGCGGCAGTATTTTAAGGAAAATGTTTTTCTTTCGAAAAAATGTGTGCGCACGTTTTTTAGGTGACGTGATTTCCGACACCAGCCCTTTCCCTTACCCCCCCTCATCGCAACCACCCCACCCCCTTTCCTTCATCTGTGCTTTCGGTGAAAAGGGGCAATCCGTTCCGAAGAGAACACAATACACTCATGCACGCTTGCGCACTCACACAGACGCAGACAGAAGAAGACAGACGACAACACAACACACACAAACACAACCACCCACACACACAACACACAAAAAACAAACTAAAAAACAAAGAAAAAAAACAAAGCCCCCCCCCCCCCAAAAAAAAAAAAAAAAAAAAAGAAAACTTATATTTATTGTGTGTGTGTGTGTGTGTGTGTGGTGTGTGTGTTGGGAGAGGAGAGAAGAGAGGGGGGGAGAGAGAGGAGAAAAGAGAGAGAGAGAGAGAGAGAGAGGAGAGGAGAGAACATGCTTTTAAATGATGGGGTAAAAAAAAAAAAAAAAAAAAACCGAGTGAGATTCTGGACTTTAACCCGTCCCTTTTTTTGGTGAAAGGGAAAATTCCCCCTGCGCAGATGACACACCACCCCAACCACCCAAACCCGACACCACACGTAGCCGCACACGCGCGCGCACGTCCACCAAACGCAACACAGAAGGCGAGAGGCTAAGGCAGGCAGACAACAGAAAGGGAATTAGCGAGAGAGAGAGAGAGCGAGGGGAGGAGGGAGAGGAGAGGGATGGACGAGAGAGAGAGAGAGGAGAAAAGAATGATAAATGAATAAAGAATGAATAATTTATTGAGATGTTTAAAAAACCCCTTTTCTCAGGGGGAGGGGGGCACGGTGGGGACTGAGGTGTTCGTAAAAATTAACATCAAAAGAATAACATCCAAACACATGGCAAAAAAATAATATCGCGATGAGGAAACCACATTCGGAAAGAGTTTGCCCACAAAACCCTAAATGTCCCCATAAACCGATCCCCAAAAAGTTTATCCACAGCTAAGTTTTGCGGTTGCGCTGTGCTTTTGGGAAAGTCAGTTTCACGTTTTTCCCCTATCGTAAGGAGAGACTGCCCCTGTTTCTTCTCGTGTTTCTGAAAATATGCCTTTTTGTCGTTTTTGTACGTTATCTGAAGGTTATTTGGGATCAGTTGGAACTATCCCGGATCATTTTTCCTTGTAATTAGATTAGTTACACTTACTTCTTTCGGTCCTGCACCGTGTATTGGCCTTTTCAGTCAGGGGGGGGGTTTTCTGTCTTCAGGAAAAATTTCACTCGATTGTCCCCAAGCCTTGAGTGACGACATTTGGTTTGGCTGACACAAACCGCATAGAGGCTTCATCAAAAAGCGACTGTCCAGATTTTTTGTCACACCCCCCTAGAAATTTTTCCTGTGAATGTCATTGGCTGTGTATCTCGTGCGGGCTGGATAGCGAGACACGGGGTGGTTATCACCGCAACAGACAAAAAAGCTGTTTGGGGCTGGGCGCGCTGTCGTTATGAAAAGGCTTGGTGGGGGCGGCAAACATAAATTGAGGGGAAAAGATGAAGTGCACTTGCCTGTACCCGTGTCTTTTTCTATGGCTACCGCTCTGTTTCTGTTCTGTTCACCCGGGGCATTTTCTGGGTTGAACAGCAGGGGGCCTTTTGTTTCGAATGGCAGGGGGCTGGTCGGTAGTCGTTAACCGGAGAATGACAACTGTTTGTTTGCCTCTCCCCCAACTTTAAAGAGGAGGCGTTTTTTCAGCAGGCAGCTTAAGGTATTTCTAAAACATGGGGAAGCCCTTGAGGGCATAGAAGGGTTAAGGTGATAGGGGATATGAACGGGTTACGGGTGATAGGGATATGAAGGGTTACAGGTGATCTGGCATACTGA
Source organism: Conus ventricosus (assembly GCA_018398815.1). Taxonomy (NCBI): domain Eukaryota; kingdom Metazoa; phylum Mollusca; class Gastropoda; order Neogastropoda; family Conidae; genus Conus; species Conus ventricosus. Next base: position 42,938,229 of record CM031601.1, read on the forward strand.
AGGGTTACAGGTGATAGGGTTAAAATTTCAGTCTCTCAAAAACACGTCTTCCCCGGAGCCAGAAAGGGAACCCACTAAAGAGGGAGAGGAAGAGGAAAAATTTGAAAATGACAAAAATTTATTGCTTAGGCATTTCCCTTTTGAAAGGGGAATCGGGGGTCAGGGGTTTCCTTTAGTTTTTACTGGAATGACTTAGACACACAAAAACGGAAATACGTGACTGGGTGCAATTTTACTTTTTTAACCAATGCCCACTTCACCCTTCCAACCCAAGGTAAACAGGGGACCCAGCACAGACATGTACTTTAAACCTCGGACCCAAAAGCCATAGAAAAATGGGGGGGGGAAAAGAAGGCGGTAGGGGTGCGGGGAAAAAGGGCCCAAGGACGAGGGGGTGGGGGGGGGGGGGGTGGGGGCGGGGGGTGGCGGGTCTGCAACTCAAAAAAAATACAATATAATACACCCATGCCCGAATGTTCAACAATGAGTTTTGCATCAATACGCCCCTGCTTTTTCTCCCGTTTGACGGGTCCAGAGCGCCACTTGAAGTGCATCGGCTTTCCCTCGCGGTCATAGTTGGGGGTCTCCATTGAGCCCCGTCACAATCAGCTGGTTTGTGTCGGCGTCTGTCCGCTCAATTTACAGGTTACATCATTGACTTGCTTTTTTGTTTGTCAGTTGGCCTGTGTTGTTTGAAAAAAAGTTATGAAAAACCGAAATTTTACAATTAATTCACGGGGTTAACTTTTTATTTTCCAGATTACATCATTACTTTCCAAGTAATAGTACTTGGATTTTCATCAAAAATAAACCTTTACAAATGGGGGTTTTTTGGTGGTCTTGAGGGTCCTCCGCGTGCCGGTCAGTCAGCGCCCCACTCACCCTCTGATAAACCGGACACTGTAACAGTTTCCACACTTTTCCGTGAACTGTCGGTTCTTCTTCTGGGAACATTCTGATGCGAACGCATCAACAACCGAGAAAGACATTGCCGTTCAATGCATGCCCCTTTTGTCCAACCCCGTGTCTCACCAATTGGCATTCGGGGGGTTTCCCGTGCACAACTGAGCGGTGCAACTGTGCGGTGTGTTTTTGGGGGAGGCTGTTTTGGGGGGAGGGATTCCCGTGCACGTTCCCGTGCGGTGTTTTGTTTGGGGGGCAGCTGTGTCAGAGTGACACGGGAGGTGTGTTTAGGAAATAAGGGGGGATGTTTCAAAAATCAGAACTTCACTTGCCAAAAGTGTATTTCTTGGCATTTGTTTTTTTTCATTTGCTGGGTTCGGTCCCGGTCCTTTTCCAGGGTGGCTTGTTCCAAAAATACTGTGGCCAACACGAAGGTCTTTGGGACCATGTTTTTGTCCCGAGGCTGCTGTCAGTCGGATGAAAACGTTGTCCCCTTCCCCGGTGATTTTCCAAAAAGGGGAGTAGTGTGCTGAAGCGGGCCCCCGAGTGACTTCCTGAATGACTTCCAGTTTTGGGCAACGAAACAGGCTGGTGGGAAAAAAGTGGTCTTTATTCCCAAAAATATCACAGAGCGAAAATCTTCCTGCCACGTTAAAGGGAGGTCCCCCTCCGAGCCCGACAGAGGACAGGAAATTTGAGAGAAACGGGAAAATTTAAGAATTAAAGAGCTGTCCAAAGGAAAAAGTTGAGTCAGGGGCCCAAAAACTTTTTCTCAGTTCTGCGAAATGAACGCTGGGATCAGGATTCTTGGGGAGAACGTCGACCCCCGGCGTTTGAGAAACTGGAATCATGAATCCGGATGCTCCGTTTAGCCCAAACCCCGCTTCATGATCCGCCCCAAGTGATGGGCTGTGCTTTTAAGAAATTTTAAAATATAATCTCAGTACATTAGCAGATGTGAAAAATTTTTTTCTTTTTTGTACGTTTGGGTGAGAAGACAGTTAACTAATCCTTGAGGGGTGTGGAGTTTAAAAAAAAATTACATTATTATAAAAAAATTTCTTTTGCGGCTCTTTACTCCCAAAAGCCCCTTGACACCTTCTTTGAGACTTTGCAAAGTTATTGTTCAAATATGTATCGATAAAAAACCGGACAGAAAAAAAAAACGAAAAACTGTGGAGTAAAAGTATCATTTGATTTTGGACTTCAGATCAAAAGATTTTCCGGGGGTGTTAAAATTAAGTTTTTTTTATTTTTTTTTCGTTTTTAAAAAAAAAAATTAAAGAAACAACAAAAAAAAAAAAAAAAAAAAAGCTTCAAAATATCTATTTTTCCCACTTCGTAACGATATAAACCAGAAATAAATTTTCCCCTTTTTCATTAATCAATTTTATTTTGGGAGGGGTGGGTTTTTTTTTTTAGTGCTTAAAATTTTAAAAGGGGGTGGGGGGCGGTGGGGTGGTTGGGGGCGGGGGGGGGGGGGGGGGGGGGGCAGGAATGAAATTTGAATTTCCTCTAAGAGTTTGGGAACTTCTTTGGAAAACAAGTTTTTTACAATCTAGTAATGGGGCGAAAGTTATTGGACGTGGTCAACCAAAAATTATGGAATAGCGTTTTTGTTGCTTGAAAAGACCAGTTTATTATTTTGAAACAATTCCCAAAAAAAAAGGAAATTTTTTAAAAAAAGTGGTGTAATCTTATTGTTTTGGAAAACAGCCAAAAATTTAGAAAAACACAAAACAAGGTATGTTGAAAAGTAAACGTTTGGATGGGTTTTGTTTAAAAAAACTGTTGTCCATTTTTTTAAAACGTCAAACTTTTAGAAACCCTTTTAAAACCGTCATTTTTTTTCTCTCCAAAAACGCTGTACAAAGTGGACTACAAAACGGCATTGAGAACAAGTGTCCAAAACCCTCTTTTTTTTTTACAAATTTGACGTAAAAATGAACTGGTTTCAGTCGTTTTTTAAGCACGTTGTCTTGGAAATAATGAAACGAAAGAAATGAGTGTACGAATTGGTTTCCGATGCACTTTTTGTAACGTTTTAAGGGTAGTATTTTCGTGTTTTGGACTTGTCGGTCTTCAAGGTTCTGGAAAACACGGATGGATCCCAAAGAATGAAAAATAAAAACTGTATGTTTTAAATTTTTGGATAAACCAAAAATGTTATTGAATTTGTTAAAAAGGCGTGTTTATTTTTTTTCCATTAATTTTTGTCAAAATCTTTTGCATTTGTCGAGAAAAAAATCCTGTTGGAAAAAAATTTTGCAAAAAGCTGAAATTAGCAAAAGACCGAAAAGAATATTGTTTGCCAAAAATTTTTTTTTGTGTGTGAAGATTTTCTTTCCCAAAAGGCTCCTTTAAAAACCGCTATTTGCCGAATAGATTGGTTGTGAATGCAATTTTATCGTATGTTTTTTTGTTTTTTTTACCTTTTTCGTATTTTCATCATTTAATTCTATACAGCCCCCAAAGAAAAAATTATACGAAACTTTTTAAACCTTATATGTTTTTCGTGAGGCCAACCCCCCCCCCCCCCTCCCTGCCAAGTTTAAAAATATTCTGTTCGCCCCTCTTTTTCTCCTCTCTCTCTTCTCTCTCCTTTTCTCTCTCTCTCTCTCTCTCTTCTCACAACACACCACAAACACACAACACCACACACACACAACCACACAACCAACAGCGAAACTTGCGTTAATTTATTAACTTTATTCTTTTGCTTTTTTGTTATTATTGTGTGGAATGTAGTGCGCCACACACACGCGTGCGCGCAGGAGAGAGGAGAGGGAGAGAGAGGGAAAAGAGAGGAGAGAGGAGGGAAAAGGGGAGAGAGATTTAGGCTAGGAAAAGGGGGTTGTGGGGCATGAAAAAAAGAAAAAGAGAAGAGGAAAGGCTGACGGGTCGAATTGGTTAATGTGGGAAAATTTCACGGGGCGACGGGGGCAGAGGGACGAGGGGCGGAAAACCACACGGATGAAATGTTCCACATCAAGAGGGGAAGTGGGGGCGAAAACAGCGGAAAGAGGAGGGGCGGAAAAAGAACGGGGGGGTAAAAGGAACTTGGGAGATGAAAGGAGGGAGGGAGGAAATAGGGGAGAGGGATGGTGGGTGGGTTGGGGGGGGTGAGGGGGGGTATGTGGGTTGAAATTTTTTTTTTTTTTCCCCGGTGTTTTACTGCGTTGCTTTTCCCCCCGTAAAGTCTGGTGGTTTCCCGTCCAAGACCCGGTTCTGTCATTTCTGTGCTTTTTTTTTTTGTCCCCGCTGTTTTCCCCATCCCAAATTTCTGGTAGGCTCGCATCTTTTTAAGTTGTATTTTTCCGATTGCTGTATTGTAATATATATATATATATTTTATTATATATTATTTATATTATATAATTTATATATATAATATTAAAAATTTTAAAACAAATTTTTCGAAGAGATGGGTTTTTTGTGTCTTGGCCACCACGTTTTCCACCATTTCTGTTTTAAATCGGTTTGCCGGTGCTGTTTTTTCCCGGTCTTGTGCACTCAGATTTAAGGGGGGGGGGGGGGGGGGGGGGGGGGAAGAAGAAAAAAGAGGGAAGAATGATACCGGCGGAAAAAAATCTACTTAGGGAACAAAAAAATCTCTTCTCTCTCTTCTCTCTCTCTCTCTCTCTTCTTCTCTCTCTGAAATTTTATTTGTTGTTGATGGTGAAGATGAGGAAAAGGAAGACGGTTTTTCAAAGGGTTTTCCATTCCCGGGCTGAGGCTGCAGGCGAGAGCTGTGTTTTGTTTGCTTTACAATCGTACCAACATCCCCGGGGCGGGGGTCACCCGGGATTTGGGAAATTTCGGGGCTTTCGTTTGGGGGCCCCGCATCCCCCCCCCCCCCCCCCCCCCCCCCCCCCCCCCCCCCCCCCCCCCCCCCCCCCCCCCCCACCCCCCCCCCCCCCCCCCCCCACCCCCCCCCCCCCCCCCCCCCCCCCACCCCCCCCCCCCCCCCCCCCCCCCCCCCCCCCCCCCCCCCCCCCCCCCCCCCCCACCCCCAAAAACCCCCCACCCCCCCCGCCCCCCCCCCCAAAAAACAACCCCCCCCCGAAGGAACAGCCCCCGCCCACCTCCCCCCCCCAGAAACCACCCGGGAACGCCCCCGGGGCAAACCCATAAAAGGAAAACCAAATCACCCCCCAGAAACACCAACCCCGAAAAAGGGAAAAAAAAAAAAACCAGTCAACCCCAGAAACCACGAAGTGAACGACCCCAGAAAACCCCCGAAATGAAACAGACCCCCAAAACACCCCAAGTGAACAGACCCCGGAACACCCCGAAGTGAACAGACCCCAAACACCCCCGAAGTAACAGACCCCAGACACCCCCGAAGTGAACGACCCCCAAACACCACGAAATGAACAGACCCACCACGGAACACCCCCCCGAAGTGAACAGCCCCCCGAAAACCACGAAAATGCAGACCCCCCCGGAAAACCCCCGAAGTGAAAACCTCACAGAACCCACCAAGTGAAAAAGAACCACAGAAACCACCCAAGTGAACAGCCCAGAACACCCCCGAAATGAACAGACCCCCCAGAACACCCGAAGTGAACAGACCCCAGAACCCCCGAAGTGAACAGACACCCCAGAACACCACCCAAGGAACGACCCCAGAACACCCCCGAAGTGAAAAAGACCCCCAGAACACCACCCAAGTGAACAGCCCCCAAAAAACACCACCGAAGGAACAGACCCCCACGAAGTGAACAGACCCCCAGAAAACCACGAAATGAAAAAGACCCCAGAAAACACCGAATGAACAGACCCAGAAAACCCCGAAGGGGAAACAGAAAACCCAAACCCCCCGAAGTGAACAGACACCCCGAAGTGAAAACAGACACCACCGAAGTGAACAGACCCCCCGAACACCACCGAAATGAAAAGAACCAAGGGAAAACCACCCAAAGTGAACAGACCCCAGAACACCCCCGAAGTGAACAGACCCCACAGAACACCCCGAAAGTAACAGACCCCACAGGGAAAAACCCCCGAAGTGAACGACCCAAGAACACCACCGAAGTGAACAGACCCTACAGAAACCCACCGAAGTGAACAGGGGCCCCCCGAACACCCCCCAAAGTGAAAAAGACCGCAAACACCCCCGAAGTGGGAAAGACCCCCCAGAACCACCAGTGAACAGCACCAAGAACACCCGAAAGTGAACGACCCCGCAGAACACCCCCGAGTGAACAGCACACAGAACACCCCGAAGTGAACAGACACCCCGAAGTGAAAAGACCCCCAGAACACCACCCAAAGTGAACGACCCGCAGAACACCCCCGAAGTGAAAAGACACCCCAGAAACACCCAAAGTGAACAGACCCCGAACACCCCCGAAGGAAAAAGACACCCCCGAAGTGAACAGACCCGCAGAACACCACGAATGAACGACCCCCCAGACACCCGAAGTGAACAGCCGCAGAACACCCCGAAGTGAACAGACCAACAGAACACCCCGAAGTGAAAAGACACCCCTGAAGTGAAAAGCACCACCGAAGTGAACAGACCCGAAACACCACCCAAGTGAAAGGGCCCCACAGAAACCCCCACCCAAATGAAAGCCCCACAGAACACACGAAGGAACAGACCCCGGAAAAACCACCCAAATGAACGGGGCCCCGCAGAAACAACCCCCAAGTGATTTCAGCAGCAGCGTTTCCCGGGTGGCTTGCCCCCCCCCCCCCCCAACGGCTTGGCATCGGTTTTGGCCCCTTTGTGGATTCCAGTGATGAACTGTAGTGTGGATGGGGGTGGGTGGGGGTGCGTGGGGGAGGGTGGAAGGGTGGGAGGGGGGGCAATGCCACTAAGTGGCGCAGAAAATGAGACAGAAAAAAAAAAAATCCCCCGGAAAAGAACAGTGTTTTTGTTTGGGTTTTTTTTTTTATACCCCTTTTTAGTGGGGCAAAGGTTTTTTGGAGCAGGTATTTCCCCGGGGGGGTCTAAATGTTTTTTGTACGTATTGGTGAAACGTTTCTGGCAATTTTAGAAAGAACTGTATTCCAGCTGTCTTGATTTTATTTAAGTTGGTGCTTTCCCTTTTTTCTGTGGCGATTTCCATTCTGCCCTCTTTCTGTCCTGGTATTATCCCTGTTTTGTTCCTTTCGGTTCATTAGAATTCTGGAAAATCGTTTTACTCGTTTGTAAAATGTACACAGGCCGATTAAAGATTGTAGCCTCCTCTTATTTCGTTGGTTGTACACACTGTCCGATTTGGCACTGGTGTCCCGTTTTTCCCGTGGATGACATATTTCGGTTGACTTATTTTTATAAATTTTCCCCACACCACCACACACACACACACACCACACACCCACACCACACAAGCAAAACAGGGTAACAAAAAGGTTTTATGAAAAATAAATAAATAAAGGTTATGCGAATAGCTGGTGCATTCTGAAAAGTGTGGCCTTCTCCCATGGATGTCGTGGTTAGTTGTTGTTCATAAATGTTCTTTGTTTGTTTTTTTGTTCCCCTTTTTCATTACACGATTTGGTTTTTTAAATGTTCCCGGCGTCAGCCCCCCCACTATCAGATGTGTTTCAACGGATACCAAGTGTTTTTTATTTCTTGGCCCCGGGGGTTTCCTTGGGGGGCCCAAAAAAAAACTTTACTGGGTTTTTTTTAAAAAAAAAAAGGAAAAAGGGGAAGTTTTTCCCTTTAAAAAAATTTTAAAAAAAAAAAAAAATGGGTTTTTAAAACCCCTTTTTTTTTTTTTTTTAAAAAGGAATGGGAAACCCCAAAAAAAAGGAAAAAAGGGGGGAAAAAGGGTGGGGAAAAAGAAAAACATTTTTTCCCCAAAACCCCTTTTTTGGGGAAAAAAAAGTTTTTAAAACCCCTTAGGGGGTGTGAGGGTGGGGGTATGTGGGTTGAATTTTTTTTTTTTTCACTCGCGTGTTTACTGCGTTGCTTTCCCTCCGTAATGTCATGAGTGGTTGCCTGTCTAAGACTGTTGTCTGTCATTTCTGATGCTTTTTTTTTTTGTCCGCGCTGTTTTCCTGTCCATCCAAGTTTGCTGAGATAGGCTCAGCACTCATTGGAATGTCTGTATTGTTCCGAATTGCATGTATTGTACATATATATATATATATATATATATATATATATATATATATATATATATATATATATATATATATATATATTTTAAATCAAACTTTTCTCGAAGAGATGGGTTTGTTGTGTCTTGGCCACCACGTCTTTCCACCAATGCTGTTCAAATCGGTTCGCACGGTGCTGTTTTTGCCTGGTCTTGTGCACTCAGAATTAAGGGGGGGGGGGGGGGGGGGGGGGGGGGGGAGAAGAAGAAGAAAGAGGAAGAAACTGATACCGGCGGAAAATGATCTACTTAGTGGAACAAACACTATCTCTCTCTCTCTCTCTCTCTCTCTCTCTCTCTCTCTCTCTCTCTCTCTGAATTTGATTTTGTTTGTTGATGGATGAAGATGAGGAAGAGGAAGACGGTGTCTAAGGTTTTCCATTCCGGACTGAGGCTGCAGGCGAGAGCTGTGCTTATGTTTGCTTTCACAATCGTACCAACATCCACCGGGTCGGGGTCACCGGCATTGGCAAATTCTCGGACCTCGGACACCAGCACCCCCCCCCCACCCCTCCCCCCCCCCCCCCCCCCCCCCCCCCCCCCCCGCACCCCCCCCCCCACAGTTCCCTCCCCCCCCCCCCCCCTTCTACAAAGCAAATACTGTTGTCAGTCGTGGAAACGCCCAGTCGTGGTGCCTGCGTACACCGGATAACGACAGACCCGCAGAACACCACCGAAGTGAACAGACCCCGCAGAACACCACCGAAGTGAACAGACCCGCAGAACACCACCGAAGTGAACAGACACCACGAAGTGAACAGACACCACCGAAGTGAACAGACCCGCAGAACACCACCGAAGTGAACAGACCCCGCAGAACACCACCGAAGTGAACAGACCTCACAGAACACCACTAAAGTGAACAGACACCGCAGACACACCACCGAAGTGAACAGACACCACAGAACACCACCGAAGTGAACAGACCTCACAGAACACCACCGAAGTAAAACAGACCCCGCAGAACACCACCGAAGTGAACAGACCCCGCAGAACACCACCGAAGTGAACAGACCCCGCAGAACACCACCGAAGTGAACAGACCCGCAGAGCACCACCGAAGTGAACAGACCTCACAGAACACCACCGAAGTGAACAGACACCACAGAACACCACCGAAGTGAACAGACACCACAGAACACCACCGAAGTGACAGACCCCGCAGAACACCACGAAGTGAACAGACCTCACAGAACACCACCGAAGTGAACAGACACCACAGAAAACCACCGAAGTGAACAGACCCCGCAGAACACCACCGAAGTGAACAGACCCCGCAGAACACCACCGAAGTGAACAGCCCCCGCAGAACACCACCGAAGTGAACAGACACCACAGAACACCACCGAAGTGAACAGACCCCACAGAACACCACCGAAGTGAACAGACCTCACAGAACACCACCGAAGTGAACAGACACCACAGAACACCACCGAAGTGAACAGACACCCCGAAGTGAACAGACCCCGCAGAACACCACCGAAGTGAACAGACCCCGCAGAACACCACCGAAGTGAACAGACCCCGCAGAACACCACCGAAGTGAACAGACACCACAGAACACCACCGAAGTGAACAGACACCACTGAAGTGAACAGACACCACCGAAGTGAACAGACCCCGCAGAACACCACCGAAGTGAACAGACACCACAGAACACCACCGAAGTGAACAGACACCACAGAACACCACCGAAGTGAACAGACCCCGCAGAACACCACCGAAGTGAACAGACCCCACAGAACACCACCGAAGTGAACAGACCCACAGAACACCACCGAAGTGAACAGACCTCACAGAACACCACCGAAGTGAACAGACCCCGCAGAACACCACCAAAGTGAACAGACCCCGCAGAACACCACCGAAGTGAACAGACCCCGCAGAACACCACCGAAGTGAACAGACACCACAGAACACCACCGAAGTGAACAGACCCCGCAGAACACCACGATAGTGAACAGACACCACAGAACACCACCGAAGTGAACAGACACCACCGAAGTGAACAGACCCCGCAGAACACCACCGAAGTGAACAGACCCGCAGAACACCACCGAAGTGAACAGACACCACAGAACACCACCAAAGTGAACAGACACCACAGAACACCACCGAAGTGAACAGACACCACCGAAGTGAACAGACCCCGCAGAACACCACCGAAGTGAACAGACCCCGCAGAACACCACCGAAGTGAACAGACCCGCAGAACACCACCGAAGTGAACAGACACCACAGAACACCACCGAAGTGAACAGACACCACTGAAGTGAACAGACACCACCGAAGTGAACAGACCCCGCAGAACACCACCGAAGTGAACAGACCCCAGAACACCACCGAAGTGAACAGACCCCACAGAACACACACCGAAGTGAACAGACCCCGCAGAACACCACCGAAGTGAACAGACCCCGCAGAACACCACCGAAGTGACTTGTCAGCATGCAGCGTCTCCTGTGGTGGCTTGCCCCCCCCCCCCCCCCCCCAACGGCTTGGCATCGGATTGGCCGCTTCCTGTGGATTCCAGTGATGAACTGTAGCTGTGGATGGGGGTGGGTGGGGGTGACGTGGGGGAGGGTGGAAGGGTGGGAGGGGGTGCAATGCCACTAAGTGGCGCAGAAAATGAGACAGAAGAAAAAAAAAACTATCCCACGGAACAGAACAGATGTTGTTTGTTGGTTTGTTTTCATACCACTTTCAGCTGGAGCAAAGGTTTAGTTTAGCTGCAGCAGGTATTTACCGAGGGGCGTCTAAATCGTTTGTGTACGTATTGGTGAACGTTGCTGGCAATTTCAGAATGAACTGTATTCCAGCTGTCTTGATTTTATTTCAAGTTGGTGCTTTCCTTATTTCTGTGGCGACTTTCCATTCTGCCTCTTTCTGTCCTGGTATTATCCCATGTTCTGTTCCTTTACGGTTCATTAGAATTCTGGAAAATCGTTTACTCGTTTGATACAATGTATCACAGGCCAGATTAACGATTGTAGCCTCCTCATTATTTCGTTGAGATTGTACACACTGTCCAGATTTGGCACTGGCTGTCCTGTTATTTCCTGTGGCACTGACATATTTCGGTTGACTTATTTTTACTAAATTCACACACACACACACACACACACACACACACACACACACACACACACACACACACCAAGCAATCAGGGTAACAAAAAGTTTTATAGAAAAATAAATAAATAAAGGTTATGCAGAATAGCTGGTGCATTCTGAATAGTGTGGTCCTTCATCCCATGGATGTCGATGGTTTAGTTGTTGTATCATAAACTGTACATTTGTTATGTTTTTCTGTTCCCCTTTTTCATTACACGATTGAGTTTAAGTGTTCAAGGCGTCAGCCGCCCACTATCAGATGTGCTTCTCAACGGATAACGGCAAGTGATAATTTCTTTGCGATTTCACTATGGACCATACTTAAACTGTTTTAATGAAAGAATTCTTAAACAAATATATGATAAAGCTATAACGGAGGGACCAATAGATGCAGGGGAGAAACATTTCACTGGAAAAGTAAACTTAGAAATGATACAAGACAGAATCTTGATGGTTTCAGTCTCATATGACGAATACGACTTTTACTGAGTAAACACACATGCTCCAAATGATAGTGCTGACAAGTTGGCTTAAAAAAAAAATCAGGAAAAATGCAAAGATTATAGCGACAAAAATCTTGATTTGTTTGAAGACTTTAACAGTGTCCTTAGCAACGCTCTTGATATAGTGTAAGGCAAACCTCACCGTGAAATTGAAATACGAGAATTTAAAAAGCTGGCAAAAGAGTTAGAGTTGAATGAAGATTGGACAGTATTTCATGTAAATGAACGTGAGTTTTACATGGCACAGGCGCAATCCATTTGTAGCCTGTCGGCTTGACTATTGTTTAAGAACAGAAAACATATTGAATATTTGTATCATGCGAACATTTGACCGTTCAAAACTCAGACCATGAGGCTGTGACAGTTGAACTGAATCAGAGTGAACTCACA
>CM031601.1:42955253-42964203 GCA_018398815.1 Conus ventricosus
GACTGCAACTCCTTCTTGGAGCCATCCTATTGCTCTTCCTCGATCCAGCTCGTTCAGTCTTCGACGTGGAGGCTTGCTGTTGCATACTTATGACCTACTGTCTGATTTAGCGCGTGTTTCACATGATTTTGATTCAGCACATGCTCCTCGGATCCCAAACACATCAGAAATTCACCCCAATTTGTTCCAAAAATGACAAGTCGCGACACGTGTTTTTCAAGGGCGTGAGAAATGTGTGCCACAAAATTGCAGTTGCCGCATTCACTATCAATTTGTGCGTGTGGTTCAATTTGTTTGGACCACAAAGGCGGTACAATTGAATTTTTGTGAATTTTTAAAAGTTTTTGTGCATTCTCAATGTTGGTCCTTAACTTTTTTTTTTAACAGTATAATCTAGCCTAAACAGAAAAACAAACAAACGACATGTTTTGATGGACACAGCGCGCGTGTCACTGATACCAAAATAATGCGTGGTAATATTTGCACCATGGACTGCTCTGTGGTTCGCATGCATGCAGAATGATACTTCTAAACAGGTCCTCTCAGTTTAGGACAGGTCACCCACTTAAGGACCATGACCTGAAAGTGTGATATTTTTTACCAGCTGTACTGACTTCGCCTTTGCTTTCAGAGTGATGGGAAAACCTTTTACCAGTTCGCGGTACGTGACATCTGGGTCAATGTACTCTAAATGTTTACCCCCAAATAGCTGAAGTACGGGATGGGGAGGGGGGGGGGGGGGGGGAGGGGGAGGGGGGGGGGGAGGAGGTTAAAAAAGGTGGGGGAGGTAAAGGGGAGAACATGATAAGGGTGGGGGTTATCTCTGTCCCCTAGAGAGCGGAGAGAGCTGGGATGAGGGAAGAGAGAAATGTTTCAGAAAGCTGGTAATGATTATTGACACCGTTTTCCCGAAGCAGATGGAGAAGTAATAAACCCGAGAAAAGTTTTTTTTTGTTTGTTTGTTTTTGAGAATATCTCTCTCTCTCTCTCTCTCTCTCTCTCTCTCTCTCTCTCTCTCTCTCTCTCTCTCTCTCTGTGTCCCCCCCCTTCTCTCTGTTTTCCATCCCCCCCTCTCTTCTCTCTCTCTCTCTCTCTCTCTCTCTCTGTCTCTCGGTCTCCTTCTCCCCCCCCCCCCTCTTCTCTCTCTCTCTCTGTGTCTCTCAGTCCCACCTCTCTCTGTTTTCAATCCCCTTCTCTCTCTCTCTGTTTCTCTCTCTGTCTCTCTGTCTGTCTGTCTGTCTGTCTGTCTCTCTCTCTCTCTCTCCTCTCTCTCTCTCTTCTCCCCTCTCTCTCTCTCTCTCTCTCTCTCCTTCCCCTTCTCTCCTCTGTCTCCTTCTCCCTCCCCCCTCTTCTCTCTCTGTGTGTCTCTCTGTTCCCCCTCTCTGTTTTCCATCCCCTTCTCTCTCTCTCTCTCCCTCTCTCTCTCCCCTCTCTCTCTCTCTCTCTCTCTCTCTCTCTCTCTCTCTCTCTCCCCTCTCCCTCCCTCCTCTGTCTCTCTCATCAGTCTGTCTGTCGTCTGTCTCCCTCTCCCCTCTTCTCTCTCACTTTGTTTGCCTCTTCAGCGCCTCTTTCTCTCCCACTCTTTCTGGCCCCGCCCCCCCCCCCCCCCCCTGCCCCGTTTCTGCCCCCACTACCAACCCTTCCTCAGAGTGTGGAACTCTCTTTACTGTTTGTTTCATCCCTCGCCCTGTCCCCATCCTCCCCCCTCCCCCTATACATCAAAGCACACACTCTCTCTCTCTCTCTCTCTCTCTCTCTCTCTCTCTCTCTCTCTCTCTCTCTCACACACACACACACACACACACACACACACGCACACACACACACACACACACACACACACAACACGTGCGCGCCCACTCACTCACTCACTCACTCTCTCTCTCTCTCTCTCTCTCTCTCTCTCTCTCTCTCTCTCTCTCTCTCTCTCTCACACACACACACACACACACACACACACACAACACACACACACACACACACACACACACACACACACACACACACTTGGCCTCCACGAGAAAGCAATAATCTACAGGAGTGTTGAGCTCAGACAGTTCATTTTGTGTAGAAAACTTACAGAAACTATGTAGAGCAATAAAAAAAAAAAGCTACCTTTGGAGTTCCGTGTGTGTGGGTGTGGGTGTGGGTGTGGTGTGCGTGCGTGCGTGCGCGCGCGCGCGCGTGCGTGTGTGTGTGTGTGTGTGTGTGTGTGTGTGTGTGTGTGTGTGTGTGTGTGTGTGTGGTGTACCGTTTGTATGTGTGGGTAATATTCCTTGCTCTTTCTTAATCGTTTGCACCTCTCTGAAATGTGTTTTTCACCTGGAAATATTGCCGTATGACATAGGCCAGAGACATACACTACAACACATACAAAATATCTTAAATCTCTATCTTTCTTGTAAAAGATAATGTCATGCTCAGTCTGATTTACTATCACATTAAAAATCAATGTTTGAGTTGCTTAAAATGGTGTTTCAAAACGTCTCTAATAACAAAACATTGAGCAAGTCATAAATAGCCTACTGGACAATGTACATTATCACAATGAAAAGAAAAATAGCATTGTAAACAAATTGCTGATAAAGCTATAGAAAGGTATAAAATTTGGCAGAAAGAATAAACTTGGGCATTGCAGTATTTTGACACTGAAAGTGTACAGTAAAGAATATCTGCATTGAACGGATTCTCAAATTTTCTGCATTAAATGAATGAATTGATTGATCTTCTCTTTAATGTGTTTTCACCACAAGATTTTTTTTTCTCTAGATGAACGAACTTGAGTTCTTCGTCCGTTTTCCTTAAATTTAAAACATACATCTATAAACATTTGTACAGGTGCCTATGCTTACTTTTTACAAGTCACAGTCTCCTTGGAATATTTGTTGGGCGGATAAGCTTAACATAACCTATCCACGCTAGAAACCTACTCGGTCGCTTCACAAGACCAAATCATCTTTCATTCGTGCAAACTCCACACATGCAGCGGGCATAAACATAACATGGACACAGTCCTAACACTTCATGCGTGCTCAATCAACACATAAGCATGCAGGCATTATATATACTACTTATTGTGGAAGTGATCTGAATACTACTTACTATGGAAGTGACCTGTGATAACATACACGAACCTTACCTTACCATACATGTTCAGTTAACATGTTATCATACAAGCATTGTACATACCACTTATTATGGTAGCGGTGTGATTTTAAGTCGTCTTTTTTTATAGTGAAAACGTGAGTTGAGTTGTGAGTGTGTTGTGTGTGTGTGTGTGTGTGTGTGTGTGTGTGTGTGTGTGTGAGAGAGAGAGAGAGAGAGAGAGGGGGGGGAGGGGTAACTACCGCTTTGTAACTCGGGACAGGAAAGCCAAAGGAAAGACCCTGCACCATCGGTCATTGTTTTCAGCAGGGGCAATTACTGGAGACGAATAACGAGTGGAGCTGACGAGATAAAAGTAGTTGCGCATAATTCTGACAGTGACGGTGGCCTAACCCAGAAGTGGCAGCTATGGAGAGGTTGCACATTGCGGAGTCAACTCTGAACATCACCAACAGCAGGCTTGTAAAGTGTTTATCCAACAGTTTGGAGTGGTCATTAGCATACTGAAGCACTCGCACATTCATGCACATGCACTCTTCCTTACCGAGTCAGTCCAGACACTGGCTTGGTGGTCTTGACCGTCCTGTCTATTCCTTTGTAACCGTCTACGGCTGTCCAGATCTCTCTCAGTGCCAAGACGAAACTGTCTCCTAAGAATTAAAGGCCCCAGGTTTCCCGAAGCTGGAGTATGGCTGCCTTAATGTTGGGATAAAAAAACGGTCATACACACACAAAAAAACCTCCACTCCCTTTGTTAGGTAGATGGGATTAATCCTTGCCTGCCTATACAGAGAGTATGCGCAGGAGTATCAGCCTGCGTACGCGGAAAAAAAAAAGGGGGGGGGGGGGGAGAAAAAGAGAAAGAAAGAAAGAGAAAAAAAGAAAAGAAAAAAAAGGCCCTAGCACCGATCTGTCTCTAACCCTCTGTACGACGTAGCATCTGAACCAACAGTCAGTTGGTGACCCGTCTTCTATGAGTGTAGGTGTCGTACTGCCGGAGTTCGTCTGCTTGTTTACCTGACCATCACTGAACACTTCTCAAGCGAGGCGCGCTTCCGACGAGTTCGCCAGTACACACAGCATCCGTGCGTCACTACAGGCTCGTGCAGACTGTTAGGCACGGAACACGAAGGGCTCTCCAACGACTAATCAAATAACACTCATTCGTTTGCATGTAACAGTTTTAGTTGTAGTGTTATTCAAACAAAATAACTATGATTTCATGCTGACATCAAACGTACGTGTATTCATATGGATGACTTACTGAAAATAACCCTAAGCACGTATACACATGCGACGCCTGCAGTCTGTTATCATAACCATTCCCAGCATGAACGCATAACAGTGAGACATGAGCCTCCTTGAAACAGTAATAATGATGATGATGATGATGATGATGATGATAATAATAATAAATAACAACAATAATGATGATGATAATAATGATAATAATAATAATAACAACGATAATAATAATAATATATAATGATGATAATGATAATAATAACTGATAATAATAATAATAATAATAATAATAATAATAATAATAATAATAATAATAATAATGACGATAATAATAATAATGATAATAACTGATCTGAATGGTCTCAGTTACTGATTCGATACTTCTCAAACCACTTTACATTGCCCATCGGAAACAAGAAATACATTTTGAAGTAAAACTTTGCAACAACAACAACAAAAAAAGAACAAAAAAAGCCCAGCATAATCAGGACACAGACTCGTCTTACTTTGCGTATTTTTGCGTGCTTTACATTTCGGTTAGAAAAGGGGGGGGGGGGGAAAGAAAGAGAGAAAACTAGTAGATTACGAATCCCATAAATGTACGCAATTTTAAGGGAAAATGAACGAAGGGTTCAAATCATAGAAAGTTCAAAAATCAGTGCAACGCAAGTACTCTTTAATCTGCACTTTCAATGTTATTACAAAACACTGCCAAGTCCGAGTCTCCCTTATAGGATTAAAAAAAGAAGGGGGAAAAAAGAAAATCGAAAAAAATGCAACACCATCTGTCGTGATGCAGTAAGCTCGTGGGTAAGTCCAATCACATACATAATTATGATTGCGGGATTTTACAGCCGTCGCCGACTCATACCCACTCAGGAGTGTTGTATGCTCAAATAAAGTCAAAGGGTACGTATGACGTAAGGAGAAGGGAGCACACTCACCTGCAGGGGCGGGCTGCTGGGGAACACACGCAACGTTTACCAGCCGTCGACTTTGGATGGGAATCCATGGGGTAGGAGGAGACTTATGAGGTGGAAGCAGAACTGGAGAAGATCGATCAAGCGCAAGGCAAAGGCCGTATCGGGCTGACGAGGCGCAACTGAAACACGCTGCCCAGGACCTCAACGCTTGCCAAGTTGAGGTGATTGATAACACTACACCGGCGCAGCACGTATCACCCACGTAGAGACAAGCCAGTTTCAATCTGCAACATGATCTCATGGTACTGGTGTGTGAACTCTGAATGATTACATACTGCTGAGGGTGACCTTTTCTTCTTTTTTTTTTTCTGAATAAGAGTCACTTCACATCAGTCAGGACACAAACTGGAAAAATTTATGCTGAGTTGATACAGTCAGTTTGGAAGCAATGGAGTAGTGACACTACAATCGATTTCTGTGCCTCCAGGTTGAATGCACAAATAAAAAGACACGTTTCTTTCATAGCTGATCCGTCAGTGTATGTGCTGTTGGTGATTTCTCCGTGTGATGAGAGTAAGGTTTTCTATGCATTTTCTCCTCTCAGCGTTAGAGCTCGAGTTAAGGGGAAAACATTGCAGAGAGAGAGAGAGAGAGAGAGAGAGAGAGAGAGAGAGAGAGAGAGAGAGAGAGAGAGAGAGAGAGAGAGAGAGAGAGAGACTTTGACACTTTGATATTTTATTGTCATTACCAAAGAGATCTTTTGACAAGGGGGGAGAGGTAACAGAACAACAACATTTCCCTCTTCCTTTCCTGCAAACAAATAGTACACATTCATTCCTAGTGTGCACCAAATCAAAGGTTAAAAACAAATAAATTCATAACATTTCCTTATGTCCTCACGCACAGGAGTAATGCAATTAGAAAAAAAAAAAAAAAAAACAGACTGACTCGACCATCCACTCGATCACATTATGACAATGTATCTTACTGATCTTTTCCACTTGCGATGAATGATAATATTCATTCAGATATCTCTTAAAATGCATTATCTTCCATCTGTCTAATTTTCAATGCTTCTGCGATGAATTTCGCAACTGATTTAATTACAAGTTCATCATCTGATGATAACACGACAGCAACATTTTGTCTTTTCGCTATATCTAACTGGAAAAGTGAACAATTTGTCCGCACTTCATTATAAGCAGTACAGTGGAACAGAAAGTGTTCTTCGTCATCAATAATGCGTCTACATGCAGGACAAGGAGATTCTGTGGATGTTTCACATTCAAACCATCTTTTGTTCGCATTAAAACCTAAAGTTCTCACTAAAGAGAGAGAGAGAGAGAGCGAGAGAGAGAGAGAGCAGGTCACAGGGGAGGGGTGGGGGTGGAGGACCAGTTATGCCAGACTGGCCCATGCAGACCTGGTACGTCGTCATGCTCCCAGTGAGACTGACCGACCTGCTGAAACATCCTTCTCCATCTTTCCAGACATCCGGTGAGAGAGGGAGGAAAGAATGGGGAAGGAGGAGGGGGAAAGGGGTGCGGGTGGGGGTTCATCCGTTGATCTACAGAAATCGACATCCTCTGTTAGTCTGCCACTGAGAGGGCACGAAAGACGAGAAATCCCCCCCCCCCCTCCCCTCCGCCTTCTTTACCTCGCATATAATATGCTGTTGGGACTAGAATCGCGTGGTAAAAAGTCGTGGGTTACAGATGTTCGGGATTTTCTGTTTTTTTAATGGATTTGGGTGTGTCTGGATGTGTCAAGGGGTTGGAAATGTAAATGCTCTTTTGAAACAACTCCGGCAAAGATTAATTGATAACCGTTGGCAAAACTGGCGTGAAAATATCCGGAACAGTGAGCGATATTCGTTTTATAGAACTTTTAAGACATTCGCTGGTTGTGAAAAATATCTCTCACTTATTACTGAGAGGCATATTAGGAGTTACCTAACAAGATTTAGATTAGGAATTACAGACATCAAAGCGCATCAGTATCGATATGCAAATACTAAAAACGTTGACATGCCATGTCCTTTATGCAAAAGCGCGAATGAAGTGCATTTTCTGCTTTGTTGTCCTGTCCTGCAAGATTTAAGGTGTGAATACATACCTCGGAAATTCTTTGAAAACCCCTATTTGTTCCGAGCTGCTCTCCTCATGGCAAATCAAAAGGAAGACGTACTGAAGAGCATGGGCATTTATTTATATAAGGCCCTTAAAAGGCGCCCTATTATGGTCAGTTAAAGGAATCCAACTCTAGTATTTATTGTGTACATTTTATATGCTTTTCTGTCTGGTTGTTGTTGTCAACTATGACATGCTACCGTGATGTGTGAAGTATCATTATTGGTAATGTTGTATTGTACCCCCATCAGAAGGGGCCATGGCCTATACTGATTAAATTTTTCGTTCGTTCGTTCGTTCTCTCTTTCTCTACCAGTCTGGTACTTTTTATCTGTTGTCTCCTGAACGTAAATAAGAGTTGTAACTGTGAACAATTTGTCGTTTTTTTTGTTTTCATGTCTGCTGTATTTCCCCTTTATCTCTCCTTACGTTTTTCTTATAAGAAATACTTTCAATGAAAATACTTTCCCAATGAAAAACAAAAATTAATTGTAATCCTGTCCAATATGCCCAGTATAGTGCACATCACGAATTACACAAATGAAAAGTACTGTCTTCCACTTTAAAAAAAAAAAGAAAGAAAAAGAAGGAAAAAAAAGACCTCAAAGGAACAAGCAGAGACAGTGACACTGACAGCTGCCTCCATCTTGGTCTGTCCATTGCGTCACGAAGGTCTGGGATGTCCAGGGATGTCCAGGGATGTCCACTCCGTGTTACTGTCCGGCTTGTTCTTCCTCTGTTGCTGCAGAGCAAAAGTGAATGCGCCAAGGCCTTGCTTAAAGGAGTGGAGTATTTACAGACTGGCGCAATTAGTTTGTTTTGAGAATTTGTATTGTGTCTGAAAGTTGATTCTCCTCATTTTCGTTCATATAGCCATCAAGGTACAAGCCAGCTGGTTCCAAGCAGGTAGAACAAAATCAAAGGAATGGGCCTATTTGGGCGCTTCCAGCTGGCGCAAAGATAGGGTCATGGGTGAGTGCAAAGGCCTGAAATATGACGTCAAGTAAGGGGAAGGTCACGTATTTGCAGATTGTTTGTGATTTCATCGGTGAATATCCCTCAACACAAGGACAATGATTTGTGGGGAGTTGTTCTTTTGATCAATTACCAGTTTAACATTAAATGCTGGCTGTAATTTATGGCAGGCCTCAAAACGCTTACATGGATTATACAGTGGTTTAGTGCAAAATCCTCATTGTGGCGTGTGGCCTGTCCTCTTCTTTTTCTTCCACCTTCCACAGTTCCGAGCATAATGGTTTTGTTAGAGGAGTATCGGCGTAGAACATGGCCAAACCGCTCCCTTCTCCTCCTCTCCTCCACTGACGGTGGCGAGGAGCGGCTTCTGACGACCATCAGGAAGGGCACCTGCTTGCCTGCGTGAAGTCGTCCGCCAGTTGCAGAGTTTATTCCTTCGCCAGTGTGACTGATGCTGATTGCTCGTTCTTATCTGGCGCTATACTGGCAGTGCAAGGACTGAGAGCAGAACGGGTTAACTGAGCCGTGGCGCTGCATCACCTGTCTCAAGTCATGTGCCGATCTGTGATCATG
>CM031601.1:42966803-42987213 GCA_018398815.1 Conus ventricosus
TTCATTTCCGATGTTTTTTGTTGTTGTTTTTTTTAGCGAAGTTTGCAAGTTTCAAGTAACACACACACACACACACACACACACACACACACACACACACACACACTCATGTACGCACGTGTGCACACACTCACATATACGGTAACTAAACGAGGGGAGACAACTAGTTTGACCTGTGGTGAGCGAATCAAACTAGAGTATTTTTTCCCTTCTCTTAAACCACGATCGATCGGTTTTGAGAAATCTCGAAATCAAACTTCGATTATTAATTTCCCCGTTTCCTGATAAGCTTTCACAAGAAGTTAGACATCTCATGGCTGTCACCCGTAGAGTCCATTTCTTTAATTCTTAAGGACTTCTCCAAAATATGGGGTCAAAACATTCAATGTCAATTTCATTTTGAATCCGAGACGAGCGTCCGATATGCCTCTGGTTGTTACCAGATGATTAGTTTTATAGTTTTTATCATTATCGCCTTGCTAGCTAGGCTTTTTCAGGGCTGCCCAAACTCGCGCAAAAAGGTTCTCATCCTGAAAAGGTCATATCCTACTCCACGGAAAAAAAAGAAGTCTCAACCTCTCACTTAGCCTACCTCGTGCTCTCTCTGCCACCTTTATATATATATTTTCATTTTTCATTTTCTTCCCCGCACCCTCCCTGAACAGTCACACACACACACACACACACACCCACACACACACACACACACACACACACACACACACACACACGCGCGCGCGCTAGGCTAATATCATCTGGCGATGAAAAGACATTAAATAAACCACTGAACAGACACGCGCAGCGCGCAAGCTTTGCACCCTTAAGGCTTGTAGGGCAATGCCCAGTGTTTTCAACGGTGGGTTTTTGTTGTTGTTGTTGTTGTTTTTGTTTATACGATGTTTTTAATGCTTTTTTTTTTTAATTTCATTTTTTTTTTTTTAATTTCATTTTCCCAGTTTCTCCATCTTCAAACTCCCTCTCCCCTCCCCTCAAGTCCAAATCTTTGCCAGACAGTTCAGTTGTTGGCCTGCGCTTGTTTTTCCCCACTATTTAGATTGTTCGTCTATGTATTTGTCTGACTTTATTCAAGTTTAAAAGGCTGTGCCAGTCTTGAATAAAAGTTACTCTGTGTTAGGTTTCCTTATGGGAGCAAAAACATACCCCACTTGTTTACTGTTTATCGTTTACTGTTCCCTACCTCATTTCATTTCCGATTTTTTTTTTTTTTTTTAGCGAAGTTTGCAAGTTTCAAGTAACACACACACACACACACCACACACACACACACACACACACACACACCACACACACACACACATCATGTACGCACGTGTGCACACACTCACATATACGGTAACTAACGAGGGGAGACAACTAGTTTGACCTGTGGTGAGCGAATCAAACTAGAGTATTTTTTCACTTCTCTTAAACCCACGATCGATCGGTTTTGAGAAATCTCGAAATCAAACTTCGATTATTAATTTCCCCGTTTCTGATAAGCTTTCACAAGAAGTTAGACATCTCATGGCTGTCACCCGTAGAGTCCATTTCTTTAATTCTTAAGGACTTCTCCAAAATATGGGGTCAAAACATGCAATGTCAATTTCATTTTGAATCCGAGACGAGCGTCCGATATGCCTCTGGTTGTTACCAGATGATTAGTTTTATAGTTTTTATCATTATCGCCTTGCTAGCTAGGCTTTTTCAGGGCTGCCCAAACTCGCGCAAAAAGGTTCTCATCCTGAAAAGGTCATATCCTACTCCACGGAAAAAAAAAAGAAGTCTCAACCTCTCACTTAGCCTACCTCGTGCTCTCTCTGCCACCTTTATATATATTTTTTAATTTTCATTTTCTTCCCGCACCCTCCCTGAACAGTCACACACACACACACACACACACACACACACACACACAACACACACACACACACACACACATACACACACGCGCAGCGCGCAAGCTTTGCACCCTTAAGGCTTGTAGGGCAATGCCAGTGTTTTCAACGGTGGGTTTTTGTTGTTGTTGTTGTTGTTTTTGTTTATACGATGTTTTTCATGCTTGTTGGTTGTAAACACGGAAGTTTCCCAACCCACCCCACCCTCCAGCCATATGCCGCGCGTTCCTCGCCCTTCGTCCCCTCTCTGCCCTCCACCATTAGCCGTGTGTTTCAGTTCAAACCTTTAACATTTTCAGTCTCAACGTGAGGGTGACCGCAGGCGGAAACGGAAACAGATTTTAAAAGGAATTTAAAGTAACTCCACCAGTTAACACGGACAAACAAATCACAAGACAAAACACGACGCGTTTTAACCTCTTTAGTCTTCTTCCGGCAAGATACACAACACTAAAGGCAATGAAGAGATAAGTGATGGACTCCTAAAGCAAGGCCTTGGCGCTCTCTTTTATTTTATTTTATCATTTTATTTTATTTATTTATTTTATTTTATTTTATTTTTTTTTTTTTTTTTTTGGGGGGGGGGGGGGGGGGGGGGGGGGGGGGCAGCCTCAGCATTCGAAGCAACATGGTTTTCACTTGATCTGTAATATTGCAAATGCAAGTCTGTAGTCAATACTATAAGCCACAATGACCGAAATGTTTTGGCGGTTGCCTCTCGCTTCCATTCTCTGGCATGCTTTGTCATGGTGACAGTCCCTGCTGATGAAATTTTCATGAGGAAAATTAGTTCCAAGCTGGTCATGTGGAAAGTGACCTTGGACACTGTCACACTGCCCGGTTGGTCTGACTGGAGATCCGAAAAACGAGCGACAATGAGAATGCCGAGATCCCCCTCTACCAATTAGAGGCTGTTACTATTTTTGGAGCGGTGGTAGAAAATTGATGGCTGAACACAATAAACCTGTTCCTGAAAAAAAAAAGTCAAGGGAAGGTAAGCGTCTGTCTTGCCATTGCAAACAGAGTTAACTTTTCTTAGTGTATGGCGTCAAGCAAATAGATCTAGACGGTCAAGTATGTCATTTGATGCGCCACACCAGGATAGCAATCGGGATAATCAACTGTAGAGAACAGGAAAACCTTCTATTCTAAGCCACTTCACCCTCCACCGAGTTTTTGGCGAAAGTGGCTAAAGCCCCTTTTCTTGTGGCGGAAGAGAGAGAGAGAGAATCACCGGCAGACTGACAGAGAAGAGGAGACAGAGAGAGAGACTGACAGACAGACAGAGCGGCGGGCCGACAACACACAGCATTTTATGGCACGGCTCTCGCCCGGGACAAGCGACCCTCGCACACAGTGCACGGCTCGCACAAACTGCGACCAAAAATCCACTAAAGCACACCTGACGGGACCCGTTAACTGCTGCCACGTTAAAGCCGTCTCGTCAGTTCTAGTCATGTTTACTTCGCATAGCCTCCTAATCCACTCAAGTGCGAGCTTAAATCAGTGACACTTTGTGTTGTTGCCCACCATACACAGCCGCGACCATTTTAAATTCGACGAGCGGGCTGTAAAGTACGTTCAGAGAGAAACATGTGTGCGTTAAAACAGGGCGAGTCCGGGAAGTGATGTTTCAATGTTTCTGCCAGTGCTGGAGTGACACTATATTATCAAGACATGGATGAAGTGTTGTTATCTTTCGCAAGAACAAACTTTCGATCAACAGACCGATCTTGGAAAATACATTACATTGCTTTATATGAGGCCATGGAAAAGTTTTTTGGGACAAAGAAATTGAGTGGCGCGCCTTGTTCTCTCTTCAAAGCCAAAAGGAAGCATTTCGTTTTTGTTTCTCAACATTTATTTACTTAGAGTAACTTTGGAAGCTTTTAACTTTTGAAGAAATGATTCTATTCAAAAAGCTCCACATGTTCAGTGACCGGTGTACTACCTAGTAGTTAAGAAAACTTCCTCCACCTTGTGGTGGTTGTGAAACAACGGCCACACGCAGGAGAGCGGAAACACGACTCGGGCTGGTCCGACAGGGCCGGTGTTGTTACTGGCTAATTATAGTGGGTGTAGCACTGTTCGGCACACCTCCCTCCGGACAACTGCTCTGCAAGGCTTCTCAGTGAACGCACAAACACATGACGTGGGCTTAAAAATAGTAACGGTTGTGCCACAAACTAGGCCAATCTCGGCAGACTCTGACGATTGACCTACAAAGCCCTCTCTAACATGCGATGTAAGACCACAGCAGGCTAACGGCTGACGTGTGTGGCGCAGTGTGTCTAGTGGCTTTGGGTGTTTGATTGTTTGTTTGTGTTTGTTTGTTTTGTTGATTGTTTGTGATTGTTGTTTGTTTGTGTGATGTGTGTGTTTTGTTCTACCCCACGCATGCACACCCCCCACCCCCCTCCACCCGCACCCCACCCACGATGCACACACTGACGTGGCTCTCAAATATAGTAACGATCATGCATGTACGGTTTGCATGCCATCTGGGGACATTTGCGCCTGCTGCTTCGGCTGTTTGATTGTTAACAAAAACGCAGTGTGCCTGGATAACGATTATTGACTGTTCTGGCAAACAAACTAGATAGGGTCTAGGCCTTGTGTGTTTGTTTGTTTGTTGTTTGTGTTTGTTGTTTGTTTGTGTGTGTTTTGACTAACCCACGCACGTCCCCGCACCCCACCCACCCACGCACGTCCTCCACCCCACCCACCCCCCCCTGTGTACACCCACACCTACCCCTCCCCCCCAGTCACCCCAAGTTTGTACTTAAGTTACTTCATAGTTCTTAATAAGTTCTTTGGATTAAGTTTTAATTATTTCTTGATCAAAGTTCTTAATAGTTCTTGATTAAGTCATCCTTTCAGTACAACAAGTTCTTATGAAGTTATCTTATAAATTATCAAAAAAAATACAAGCTATGTTTTTATCTTAAATAGTAGATGTCTAGATAGTACACACACGCCTCAAAAACGTGTCATCGTTGGGATGTCTTGCCGCAGCGTTCTCTGCTAGTTCTTAGGAAGGTCTTACATCCGAAGCAACGATTGATTACAATTTGGGTTATGGAGAAGGTCTTTTATAGACTCCAGGTCGTTATTTATTTGACTTTATCATTTTATAATACGCCATGATCTATTTTTATAAAAACATTAAAATTAAGTTCGTAAAATTATTATTTCCATTATAAAGGATTCACAATGATGCTTTGTTATTGGCGTTTTGGCCGTGCAGTTGTGTTAGGCTATCTGTACTTTCGCGGTGGAGATTGTTGGGCTTTGTTTTAAGCCCCCCGCCGTTGTTTATATATTTTTATAACAGTAATAACAGCCCCCAGCAGCAATGCAAGGGCGCCAAAAATGGCAACAGTTTAAGTTCAATATTCCATGAAGGGACCTTTGGGCCTTGTTTCACATGGAGTTTTTATTTCTGCATTGAATCAACTTGTTCTGGCGTTGGCGGCGTTATGTTTTCATGATGAGACTCATATCTGTAACTGTGTCATTTTTTTGTCTGTTCCCCTCTGCTAATTTATTTCTGCTTCAACACGCCCAGGATTTTTAATTGGTCTCACCTGATTCAGCGTTTTCTGCTGATTTCTGGTCTTGGTTACTTTCTCCAACAGATTCCAGTGTTTTCTGATTCTGCTGATTTCCAGCTCGTTCATTTTGAAGGAACAAAAATCTATATGATTAAAAGTAATTAATCCCATGCTTAACTGGCGATCACAAATGTTCCAAATTTGTAGTATAGTCACACCCTCGAGCATAAGACTTGTTAAAATGGATCTTGCGTTAATCATACGCAAGACTTGTTCAGAATCAATGGAGCAAATCTACTGACTAGTTTAGGTACAAACTAAGAACCGTTTGCCAACGCTTTTCACCATTCTAGACCCCAGCTGCGCTTCATACCTGTTATGATACTTTAAAAATTGTCTTGTGGAGAATCTGTTGAATCTGTTCAATGTGGAATTCAGTTCCGAGAACTGTTTGTTTTCCCACAGCTGCCAAAGAATTACTGCCTTTCTTTTTGGGCATCATAGCTTGGTCATCAACTTGGGTCATTCATAAGTTCGGGAAGGTTTAGGACGCCTTTAGCAGTAGGAGATAATCACTGTTCATTGTTTTTTAATATTATAATTATTTTATTTTATAAAATCGCTGCACGATAAAAAAACTGTTGTAACCTTGTATACCATTTGCTGTTATTGGACGGCATAAGTGTAGGATACTCAATGCATGGTAAAACTTGTTATAGAATTTGACCGGGCTGCTCTTGGCAAACTAGACTTGAGGATTCAGCAAAGCTAATGCTATCATTGCAGCATCGTTTGCCACGAAAAGATTTCTAGTAAGCAAGGAATAATTCCGGAACAATATAAACTATGTAAGAAAAAAAATACATTTATAAAATGCTTCATCGTAATGTGATCGGCGCGCTGTGGTTAATGCGCTCGCTTTAGTGGAAGTAATTACGATTTAGTAAACTGCGAGATGAAGGCGAGAGAAAAAGAATAACGAAAGTGAGGAGCAACTAGCTGCAGCACAAGTCGCTATGAAACGCAGCGAATGAGCAGTTAGATTTATTAAAACACACTGAAAAAAAAGGGACTGCAGCTTACACTTTAAAGCTGTTGATCAAGCAATAAAAGAATATTATCTTGTAACAGGCACCCATCGAGACTTACCCCCACAAAATTCAGGACTTTTATCAGCCATCAGAAGAAAAACAAAAGATGCAAGAAATCGGGTTTATTGTCGTTGGTAGGACCGGTGTGTATTTGTTGCACATATATTGGCTGAATAAAAAATGAACAAAATCTCTTATTCGCCAAAGGATATTGGAAGGGCATCACAGGCAATTAAAAAGCTAAAGCCAAGCGGCAGGAGTCCGTGCACAAAACGCAAGGAATGGTTTCATAAACAGCAATTTGGCAAATTTATTTAACCTGCCCCTAGACGAATACAGCGCCCCCACACGTAGTTAATAAACTCCAAACGACACCCATCAAATGGATTCTATATTTACCTCTGATAGGATTAGCGAAAGATTTAAGTACGCACTCACAGTCATTGACATGGCTTCCAAGATCCAAAAGATGCAGAACGATTAACACAAAGAGTGCTTTGCTGTTGCTGTGCCCTACAGCTGATATACACGAGGCCCTTCACTTTCCTGCATGATTCAAGTTGATGATGAAAAGAATTTAAAGGCCAAGTGAATTCAATTATTTTAAAAAACATAGAGATACCCTTAAAAGAGGCATTCCAGGAGATCACAGATTTCTCAGGCTTTAGTTGAACTGACTTAAACCACCAGTTACGCGAAAGGACATTTCTCCTACCAGTATCCACAGAGAGCTTATTGACAATTCTGCACACACAGAATGGGTTAGAGCTGCCTCAGTTTTTGCGCGCGCAATGGAATAATGAAGATTTAAAGGCA
Organism: Conus ventricosus; assembly: GCA_018398815.1. Taxonomy (NCBI): domain Eukaryota; kingdom Metazoa; phylum Mollusca; class Gastropoda; order Neogastropoda; family Conidae; genus Conus; species Conus ventricosus. Next base: position 42,974,160 of record CM031601.1, read on the forward strand.
AAGCCAGTACAAGCAATCAAAATGAAAAACAATAAATGTTGCTGAAGGGGGTATTCATCCGGCAAATATTACACTTTGGAAGAAAGTAAGGTACTTTATTTACCGGGGGAACGCAGAGGGGCCACTCGCATCAGGGCAACTGATCAGTTGGAGTGTTGATCAACTTGACATACAAAGAATAGTAAAAATGAATCCGCCCGTGTATTATTTACGAGAACTGACACAACAAACCAACCCGCACCTCACGATCTTTTGTTTGAAGGATGAACTGCAGATAATCCGCCGGGCCACAGTTCCGCTTTAATTAATTTACGTTCCTCCAGTGCCCGATTGCATATGAAACTCTGGATTAACAAACCCGCGTTTTGTGTTTGTTCTATCTAACGACTTCTTTGTTACACCAGTAGTGTTGATCTCATGTAGATTAGATCGCAGTTTTACGTTGTCATGATAAAAAGGCTTATGCCACACAATGCTTCCTTTGTCGTTGTCATGTGATATGTTTGACTGCCCCCCCCCCCCCTCTGCCGAGATATTCCCTTTGCTTTCTTAATGTTTTCTCTGGCTCGAAATATGTACCTTTACGCTCTACACCCCACATACTCCTTGATCCCTTTCCAGATAATTCATCCTTCATCTTTTCCTAAACCTTCATGTAGTCATGAATGCAAAAGGCGAGTCTTTAAGATAATCTGATGAATTCATACCACCGCATGCCTTTAGCCACATCGGTTTCCAGGTCTTTATCGATGTCTTCAGTAGGGATATCTATAACAACACAGTCTGTATCTGTGTAAAGTACTCTGCTCCGGATACGAGGGCTTTAACTTAGTCTAAAGAACTCTAACATCTAAAAGCTTTGATAATTCTAAACGGTAAAAACCAATATATACAGGCTTGTCATTTACTTTCTTATTTTTCATCATTATGCCAAAAAAGATGAACATGCAATCTTCTAAGTCCTGATAATTAGGTTTTGAATCAGCTTACATTGCTTCGTTCTCTTTGGTGACTAAATAGGACATCTTTGCGCATGTGCGGATTCTCCCTAGTCTTCCAAAACAGCTGTTAGATCATCAGCTGAAAAGTCTTTTTCTGAAGCCATCTGTGAAGAGTGTTTTGTTCTGAGATTCAGTGTTCTTCATGAAGTGTGGCGTTTCATGCATCTGTTCTTGTATTGCAGAGAAAATGCTCCTCTTCTTGCGCACAAGTGCATCCCTGACAGTTTCTGAGCGTACTGTATGCTATACCCCCACCACCCCCACCGCTCCCATCAACTCACTTCATTGCCTCGTCTCGCCAGTGCTCCATCGGCTCCCCATCGACCACATTTTTCTTGCGTGCACCCCGTCCTGTCTCTCTCGGCCCACTACGTGCGCCCTAGGTGCGCGTCTCTCTTCGGATCCATCTTTAGACACACTCTTCTCGCTGCTAAATGGATAGTATTATGCAGGTCATCGGAGTTCACCGGAGGATACTTCTAAGATCCCCTTTAGAATGAAACCCACGTGTGATCAGCGTTAATGCTCACCACTTTAAGCCCTTTTGAATTTTTTCGGATCACGCCTGTGTACATTCTTGAAGTTTACGTAATGGAAGTGATTGCGCCCATAGCCCATCCATCCAGATTGTTTGCATCTAAATTACATAGAAAGTTTGACCTTTTACTTGATCATAGTTCGTCCAAGTATTGGTTGTTTGGCCTTTACAGTACTGATGCGGACGACCATACTCATTCTCCACGCCAATCCGTTTTCAATCATCTGAATCATTGGTAAAACTGACAATAAAATCAATCTTGTACTCAGACACTATCGCCCGGTCCCCGTCATCGGGGCAGAAATATAATGGCCCAGGGCCTCCCCCCAGAACTGTTTATGCACGGACTTTTATAATTTTCAAAAAATTATCGCCTACCACATGTATCGGCCTTCAAGTATTGAGTCATGATAGTCTCCATCGTTTTACAATCTACCTTATGCAGCAACTTGCGCATGCTGGTAATAGAGTCGCTGAAGATATTAACCGCATCGCACAAGAACGCGGCTTTAGGGGTGGAAGAGTGTCTTCATCAAACCTTTCCCAACTGATCATGTACTCATCAGGATAAACGCCTTTTCTCCCAGAGATGGGTCAAAATGGTCTTCCGTTATTGGCAGGACTTTAAGGACATAGCCATAGCCTCTAATGAAGCCCATCATGTGTAGCATAGAGTACGAAGCCAAGCATGTTATTTAACAGTGAAACACATTATTTTTATATTTTCTGATGCCTGTGCATGACTGACACCGAAGTATGCATCGTCCACTGCTTTCATTATAAGATGAGAGTCGTAACTCGCAGTTATGAAAGAATACAGGCCGCTTCCTGTCTTTGGTTCAAAACTTTAGTTGAAGAGTGCATTTGTTATGCGCCGTCTCTGAAACTTTCGCTAATGTGGTCATGGTCTCTTACCTGTTGGATTTCTGCGTCTGATGGAGAGACCAAAAACCGCAAATCCAACAATTTTTGGCAGAGTCATACTGTGTTGGTCTTCAGGCGCAATTATGATTTAGATCAAAATTTAGATTATTTAGAACAGTTATTACGCACTTACTGCTGCGCTGTGTAAAAATCTTCTAGCCGCAATTGTGCCTCTGTTAATTTGTGCTGACTGGGCCATCTGACCTGACAACAATGAAGCAAATGAACAAAAATGATGATACTCATTAAGACAGTTTTTTGAAGTTTTTGTGGTGCTGGCCTTCCTAAGGAACAATAGCGGACTCGAAGTCTGCGTATAACTACGTATGGACTAGTTGCAGCCGTTTCCAGTTCATAAATAACTTTAGCTCTGGCGGGGGCGTAGTTAGTTCTGTCTTACAGTCTACCGACCTTATACAATGTTTCGTATGTTCGCTGCGGCGAAACAGATGGATTCTTGTAAACATTTCTACAGACTTTTGTTTGCCATGATATTTGAAGTGTGCCTGATTCGTCTCATATTGTTCGTATTAATGTGTAAAGGGGCAGCCTGCTGGGAACATTAGGGTCAAGTCCCCATGACTTTGGCTGGTTCGCCTATTGTTGGATGTTCTATGGTCCAATTTTTAATGGCGCCAAATTGTTTCCTCATCCCAATGTGTATACATTAACAGTTATTGGGTTGTTTTGTTCTTCATAAAACTGATCAATTGGTCTACTCTAACAGAGGATATGCCTTGAAGTTAGATCTTTGGCGTATTGCGATAGTTAGTCACTCTTCTGCGTGTTCGAGACTTGATGCAGCCTTGCAAGAACAACCACCATGAAAACATTTGTTGTCTGATTTTTTTACTGATGACAATCTGTCTCCTTTAAATGCAAACTCTCTGCGGTAGCGGAATGACAAGCCTGCCTACAATCGGTGCTTACTTAGCCTGTTATACACTAATCTCTACCGCCTTGCGCCCTCTGGCACACAGAGCCTCTCATTTAGCTTCTTCAGCGGCAGCGTCAAACTGTGCAAGCAGTTCGTCTGCCCAACCGGGTGTTAAGTCATTATGAGACGAATAGTCTGTGTTTAGTTGCGACCGACATCTAGCTTTTCTTAATAATTGTACATAGTAGATTAAAAACAGTAACATTTACTTACCTGGGGTCTCTTTGGTTAGATGATAGCTGAACTAGAGAATTGCATGAACAACTTGCCTGTAACGTTTGTTGGGTCATGACTTCTAAATCAATAGTTCATTCAAGTGCTCTTGATAAACGATCTCTCTCGAGCATTCCTTCAACCAATTCGTCTTGTCCTTCATATACTTAGCCCTGCATGTCTTTCTTTTCTAAGCAACATTATTTATTTAAATTAAAAAAATTACACGGCACGTCGATAACATCCACCAAACATGTTAAACACCCTCCCCCAAGACCAAACAGAATTATGCCACAAGGCAATCAAAGTACACACGAAATTAGAGATACACTCAAAAGAGATGAAAGAAGAATAAAGAAGTAGCAGATAGAGATTAAAGTAGAAACAGAAGTTCCACATGTCATCTCGAGTTATCTTTATTCTACATCGATCTCGCACTCACGAGCTCATAACTGTTCTTGCGCGATCCCCCATCGCCCACTCCGCCGCCCGGTGTCCTGGCTTCCCGTTCCCTCGCTTGCGCACCCGGCTCGCGCGAGCGCCGAAACAAATCACCACGCGCCCCGCCCCCCTCCCGCCACTGTTCTTTGCCAAGCTCTCAACACTTTTGTCCCCCCCCCGCATATTCCCTGCTCCTAGTCCATCCCAACTACGGCCCTCGTTAACACCGCCCTAACCTCCTCCACACCATTCTTCATCACCGTGATGTTTCCTCCTGCAGTCAACTAGCGCCTCTTTCTCCCATATTGTCAGTTTTTTAACCGAGCTCAACGTTCTAAGTTTAGCTGTTATTAGTAGAACCATAGCTGTGTGCTTCTTTGGAGTTAGTTTTTTATTTTTTGCCAGCGCCACTCAGCCGCCACACTTACAGCTAATGAACACGGTGTACGAGAGCTAACAGACAAACCTCTAGAGGTAAGCTGCGCGTGCGCCTATGCCCGTTGCTAAGAGACTCAACACTCGTTCTGCTCTGATAGAGCACTTATAGTCGCTGCTCAGTTTATTAACAATGTAAACAGCCTTAAAGGCAGCAGAATACTTTCGTTTTGGTTTTGCTGTATTTGAAAGGTCTTGCCTCAGTACTGGCTGCATATGTGTAATGGTTGGTTAATCTGAAGGTTTTTATGTTAGGGGTTTTACTATCTTCTTTTGGCGGGCGCTGTAGGCCACATTTGGCTAAACCTGAACGGGACATGCTTTTTATAAATGCAAAAAATAATTTAGTATAATACAGTTTCGAATCTGTAGCTTCAATATTCAGGTGCGCATCATATATTAAAAACAATGTACATTAAGCAAGGATTTATCGGGCTCTTCTTCTTCTTTATCAATTAGAATGTTTATTCCGTCTCTCACAGTTCTACCGTCTTCTTGCAACTGATTATCCTTCTGTTGACCTCTAAGGTCAATCCAATAAACCGTATTATTTTAGTTGTTAAATAATCTCAAGCCTAACATTGTGAAGATGTAAATCTTTAGACACAAGGGCAACTGTTGGCATATTCTACTCCTCCCGCCTCCAAAGGTAGTTATCTTATTTATCAAAATGCTGATAATGGGTTTTTTTTAAGCCCGCTAGCATAGATTTGGTTGGACTGCCCTTCATCGAAACATTGTACTTTCGTTATTTTTGAGATTAAAAAACTTTTCACTTCCTCTTTTGAAATGGTTCATCATCTTTTCACCAGCAATAAAATACCTTTAAGCGATCTTGGCTGAGACACGCTTAAAACTAAAATTCCATATAGTGTCATCTGCCCTGGCTTCTAGGATTTGTTGTTATGGAGAATCCCTCTTTCGTAATATATTACTAATTTCGACTCTATTGGTGCCAATCAGCCTTGCTAAATTCGAGTTGCTAACAACGTCAAACTTAACGGAGATGTCAGAAATGCTGCTGTGTACTTTGCTTCGGCGTCTGTGGATTTGAGAACAACGTTTGTATTCACTAAAAGTTATATCGTATGACAATATGTATTTTAATGCCCCTGTAAGTATGGGCATGCGCTTTTAACAACTCAAAATCTGGGGAATGGAAACAAAAAAAAAGCTGATGATTACCATACGCATACTTACAGCTAAAGCCTATTTGCTGCTTTTAGCACTGCCTGAGGCGAGTTCAGCGCCCTAATATTCTAAGTTTTTAGTGTTCTTCATAGCCGATTCCTTGAAACGCAGATCTTCCCTTTCATTACCGGTTTAGCCATCAGGATCAGAATAGTTGTTAAAAATATGTCTGCATTGTGTAAAGAAAAATATTTCTTGCCCTCAAGTTTTATGCAATTTTTCTTTAACGATTGCCGCCAGCTTTCTGTACAACTGTCCTGTTTGGGTCTGAGTTGAATCGAGTACTATTTTGAACGGTAGGACGCGCAGAGCTCCCTTGGAACAATCCCGTCATCCGCTCCTCGGTCTGGCAATTTGACAGTAAGAATTTGATCTGCATCAATAGTAGATGGATTTATTTGGAAACACAGTAATAGGTCCGCTTATTTCCCTTCACGCACAGGGGCTCTTTCAGTTTTTATGGGGTTAAGACATCGAGCCCATATGTATGCAGCGCCATTTATAAGAAGCAAAATAAAAAGTTATTATTTTAAACACATGGCAGGAATTGAAAGGCGAAGAAGATTAAGATGTTTTTGTCGTGGGCGCCATGAGTGATTCCCCTTCGGGAGCGGCATCGTCGGGGCTCTCATGCATGATGAATTAGCAGAAATGGGACGTACATTACCAACAAGTCGGTTATAACATTAAAGAAAGTAAGGTCAGATTCATTATACAAAGTTTTAGGACAAGAACCTCCCGATTTTATAGACCCTACTGCAGTTTGAAGTAAAAGATGACCATTTGTTGTGAGGAGCGACCAAGGCCAACTTGTTCAGCTTACAACTTAAAGACCCATCAAATATTTTTTAGCCCGTGGGTTCAATTAGAAATAGACTCAGTGTGAAAGATCAACATCGCCTTGGCCTAGTTAGGCCAAAATTAAGGGCGGGAGGCAGTTTCTAACACTTCAAAACACCTGCAAGTACTCCAACAGATAAACCAAATGCAAAACATGAACTTAAACAGAATTAATCATTCAGCAGGTGAATTAATAAATGGTATAGAAAGCAGAATCCAGTTTTTTCAGACGAAACAGCGTTAAATGCCTATACACGACTACCGCTCCCCATGCGAGAATTATTAGCCCTTGTCGTACTTTAAAAACCATCAAAGGCGCAAATTAACACCAATTTAGCAAAACTTAGGCGAATAGATGAGCATATAAAAAGAGAAAAAGATACACTCGTTGAGGCGGCGACGCATGTAGGGCCTGATATTCAAGAAGAATAACCCAAGGACTAAAAGATCTAGAACAGAAGTATCAGGCAAGACATAGACGTGCTAACTACTACCGGGGGACCAATTACGAACTCAAGTGATAGAATAAGAGAAACTATCCGAAAGAATTATATATGAAAGACACAACGCTAGCAGAGAACGAAATCCGAACGCCTGTTTAGAGAGCAGGGTCACCTTAGAAGCGTTATACGGCTTAGGATTTGCAATAGTCACTCGGTAATGGCTATTACAGGCGGCGGTGGTGCTGGGTCAGTTGCCCTCACCGCCATCGCCTCCACCTATAAATCATGGGTAAAAAAACAGCTTGATCATCTGCGAATTTATTACAACATTAAGCTGGTAAAGCTATAGACTCTTTTACCAGGTATTATCTAGGGAGGATTGTTAGCTGGCTTTTGTCTACTGCAAGCAAAGTAGGTTGGCTTTATGCCGAGCACTTGATGGGCATTTAGTTCTCTTAATAGTAGGCGTTACTATTTAGTAAGATAACGACCAAGTAATCCTAGGGCAGGTAAGCCAAGAACAAGCGCTGTCTTTTCATATTCATGGTCATCTCGAACCGAGTCCGCGGCTTTGCTGAGTCTTCAATGACTTTGGGGGTTTGGACTTCGGGAATTAGATGACTTAATCTTGGGTCGTTCTTTTATTGTTTGTAATATTACTGGCTCAGAACTTTAAGTCGTTTTTCCCAACCTTCTGTTCATTGGCCCGCCATATAAGAATTTCATTATATAGTTTATTATTGTACCTATCAGGAGCCTGAAGGTCAGGAAGGCGCAAGTATAAACGCAGGCCAACAGCCAAGTTACTTTCGATCTTGCGTATGTAAAACATGTTGGTACCTTGAATGCTTGAAGGTAAAATCAACTGTAGAATTAATGGCGTCTCTAAATTGCTAAGTATTGTTTTTGTGCGTCAAAGCCAGTAGAAAGGATCTGTTATGTTCGATCTTGGTCTTGTGCTTGTGAACCTACGCAACACCAAACGTAAGTGCGAACAGAGTCGTTTATTCGTTCTATTCCCGCTTAGTTAGCCCTTGAAGTGTATAAGATAAATGTTTTGTCATGGCTGTTTTATGCTCTTGCTCTATGGACCCGAGGGGAACAGTTAGTGCTGAGAGAAAGATGTGTAAGGGAGGATTCAGTCTAACTTATACTTTCTGTGCCGCCCAAAAATAGGGGTGCCTAGGCATGATTAAGTCCAACTTTTGTCTAAGTCTGTCTGATGTTATATTGGAATTCGATACAGTCCTGTCAAAAGCCTTCATGTCATTAGGTTGCTGAATGGATTAATACGGTTTGTCATCTTGGTAAAGGTTGCTTGCCGTTCAGTCCAAATTACGTCTGAGGTGTAATAGAAATGAAATTATACACTGACCTAACCAAAGGCTTAGGATGATTTAAGTGATCAGCATAACGACACTCCACACCCAGTTGATGCACAAAACACAGCAAAGTTTAAACTGGGTCTGATAAAACTGCCATCGGATGTACTAAACCCACCACTTTCGCCAATGTAGTCTTTTTTAATAGGGGAGTTAAGATATCTGTTAATGGAGTACTTATTTTTATGAAGTGTCAGTCTGGGTCACTCGGAAAAGTCGAAGGGCTGTCAGTTGTTATATTTTTAAGATTGTTAGTGGCGGCCCAACAGAATATTTTGCTCCAGTATATTTGAAGCATCATTTTTAAATTGTTTTAAAAAAGATGTTTGTAACATTACAACTCAAGACGCCTTGTTTTAGACTGGCTATTGATAACAATTGCCGGAAGCAGAATGTCTGCGCTCATGAATATTCTACAAAGGTCGAATGGTTTATATAACTGAATCCAAGACGAATAATAAGATTAAAAAATTTATAATAGAGGCCAATTAAGTTTAGCCAGTTAACCATACCTGATGGTTATTACGGGTTTTTGCTCACTAAAGAAAGCAATGAGTTAAACTTCAACATTACTTCAAACACTTAACAATGCAAATTTGACAACAATGTTAACATTCAAACCTGAGAAGCAAGCTTACCTTTTTAATATAGCGACTAGCATAAAATGTTAGGCTTTGCTTCCAGCTAACAATAATAGTTTTGGAGGTACACCAGACAAAAATACTTATGAGGGGGAAAAGCCCGCTTCAATCTTGCATTATATTCATTACTCTATGTTCTTTAGATTGAGTAAGCACTGGAGGAAAAACTTATATGAAGGAGGGCCCTCAAACAGTTTTCAGAGCCTCTTCCATCAGGGAAAGCTGCATATTGCGATTATGAAATTATACATCCTAATTTACAGTTTAAAAGATTAGTTTGTGGGAGGGTTCGATCATTTATATAAAAACCAAAGACAAAACAGAGGAAAGTCGTAAAAAAAATGTGATAACCCTGCACATTGTTTTGGAAATAAAATAATAAGTTGTACTACAAACATGTCCGCGTGGGCCAGAAGAATCGGAGTTAACCTTAGCGCCTGTAAGGTGTGTTAACATTAGAATTAAAGACCTTGCAGGAACGTTGTGGACCTTTGAACAAACGGTGAGATAGGGCGCTTTGTATGGTTTTGAGTCACTAAAGTATGGTGATTTTTAAACGCAAAGAGATAGCGACAGCAAAAAGTTGTCCCTACACTAGGCCAACTGCGCCAAATCTAGAAGCAAATAATGTTGGCCAGTATGAATATAAAATAGTTCGAAAACCTGACCTCAAATGGGGCACTTAGACCATATTTAGGAATGGAAATAAAATTTGAATTCATAAGCCCATTTACATATTTTAGCCGTCAAAAAAGATTTCAGAAAAAAAAACAAAAGGCATCAACTCTGGCCCTTTACATGTAAGTCTATGCGGACGACAATAGTCGGAAAGAAATTGAAATAACGCGTAAGGGGCCAAAAACATACCACCTCCACAGAAGAGAACGGATTTAAAGCCAGCTTCTACAAAATTACAGTTCTTTCAAGCAGAAAATTAGGAGATTTACGTTCACAATGATATTTGCCAATTCTGTCTTTAAAGATGTCGGAAAGGCTGGGGTTGTGGGCGTTAGTGACGTCCTTTATAAAAGGAATTAATATTAGCTGGCCAACAACTTAGACGTTAAACGTCTTAAAGTTACCGTCGTCGTTCTTCACACTGGCGAGGATATTAAGATCATAACAACAAGCAACATAATCAATGATTGACTTAATAGAACAATCTTAAGAACTAAATTGATAATCTTACACATTTAGGACTGCGTAGGGTTTTATTATACTGAACAAGTTTACAAGAGTATGATAAAAATAATAAACTGGAGTAGATTAATTCTGCATATAAAACTATGGAGGCAGTTAAAACTTTATGACAAAAACCCCTCAATTGTTCATTAATTTGTGGGCTTGACTGGTTGTGGAAAAAACAATACTTATCCTCGACTGTTACTAACAGTTTATCGTTATAATTTTAATCCTATTGTGGTTTTCTGTCCAACCTTAAATGGAACAAAGCATTATCATGAAGAAGGTTTCATATGGACAGATGATGCATATATTTAGTTAATCCTAGCAATAAACTGGAGTGAGTGTTTAGCACAGTTTTACGACTGTTTGAAGGAACGCAAACCCCCCCCCCCCCCCCCCCCCCCCCCCCCCCATATTTATTATAGATGACTGTTCGGCAGAACGAGCCCTAGTTAAAAGAGATAACACTTGTCGAAACTAGCTTTCAGCGGGGAAGACTGCTGGGATAGTGTGTGGATTTTATGCCAGAAATAAACTCGGTTTTTAAAAGACTTTAGAGAACCGGTTTAAAGACTGTTAGTTTTTATTTTCACATGAAAGACAAAGACTCATTTGAAGAATGTTTGCGCGCAAAATGATGTTATGAACATGACCAGGAAGAAAAACCACAGGATTAAGCAAAAATTAAAAATCTGGGAAAAGTTTAGTATTAGTATTGAAAAGGATATCCCTACACAGTATGCTTTGTTTGTAGATAATCGTTTATTTTTTGGTTTATGACGTCTTACTTGTCAGAGACCAGGAAACCTTTTATTGGGCCACTTTCGCCGAAAACTGGTTTTGGGGCGGAAGTGGGCCCAGATTGAAGGTTTTCCTGTTCTCTACTGTCAGTATTGCAGGCGCTCCGTTTCTCACCATGTTTTCTATTTTGTTTCTCTGCAAGACCTGTTTGAAATGATTGATGGGGCAATTACTTTGGGCCGTGAAGACCAGTATTATCTGTCCCATGAAACGCTGGATCACTCTCGATGACATGCAAACTGTAACACTGGCACCTCCCTTGCAGACTGCCGACCATTGTTGTTCCCCCCGGCCCGCTTTCGAGCTTTGACCCCAAACTCTGGTCACATTGAAGTGTGACTGCATTTTGCGCCCGTGAGAAGAAGCGGAATTAGATTGGTTGTGGAGACCTTCGCGTTTGTTATATCGTGTGTCTTTCTTTCATGCAAATAAATAGATATGTTGGGTTATGTTTATTGTCACTTCTTATTAGCTTTCTTCCGATTGGACGAGAGGGGGGGGGGGGGGGGGGGGGGGGGGGGAGAAGGGGACCTCGACTTTCACCTGTACAGTATTGGGTTCGTGTGGTTTGATTTCTTCCCTTATTTTATCACGAAAAAAACTTTCAAAAACACCTGTTTTTTTTTTCGAACCGAATCTAGGATGTTTATACGTCATTCAACGCCTATTGAATTCAAAATCTAAACGCACGTATAACAACAAATTCTTATTGACAAAGAATACGCTTCGACCTGTAAAAACACCGAGTTGAATAAGATTTCTCATTTTGAAAAAAAAAATAGTAGATGTACACCTACAAGTATTTTATATAAATAATTAGTATAATCAGTGACGACGGGTTTGTGTTACCCCAATCGTGAAAGTGAAATGATAAAATTTTGATTGTTTGTCAGTTTCTTGAGCGCTGTTCTACAGACTTTTAAAATTAAGACACTTAAAAGCCATGTCAATTTTTCTCGGTCCTTCCCTGTAATCAAGAAGCTCTCTCCCTTAATTTGAACTGCAGTGCATGTCGCTAATTCGTAGACTTCCGACCAGTAGACCCCAAATAGTCAGAGTTGGAAACCAAAAGAGTTATCTCTTTGGCTGTTCACACTGTTCACAATGATTTTCGTTCTGATAAAATCACCGGCTGCAATCATTAACTTCTCTGGTGACACTTGTACGGTAGGCCGCACTGAAACAGCCCACACGGAAGAAGTTGGGAAAAATGGTTGGTTGAAGTTCCACAAATAATCTTGGACTCCATGTCTTATAAACCGAAGAAATGATAATTGATTTCCGGAAGAAAAACAAATGATCTCAATAGGCCTACTGTCTACCAAAAGGACAAGAAATCGAACTTGCCAAATCATTCAAGTTTCCAGGTGAGCATATTTTTAACACACGCAACTGAACCATCAGCATCACATCCATTTGCAAGAAAGTTGTGGCTTTTTTTTTAAATGTTTATTTTTTTAACATAAGCTGAAGACGTTTGGTATTAGTGCTGCAGTCTTGTCACATTTCTACTGGTCTATTGAAGGTGTGCTCGCTTTCTCGATTGTTGTCTGGTATGGATCAGCCTCAGCCACAGACGGGTAAAAAATAGACTGGGGGGTGGGGTGGGGGTGGTGTGTGTGTGTGTGTGTGTGTGTGTGTGTGTGGGGGGGGTGGATAAAGAACGTGTCAAAAATAGTAGGCAAAAACCACTACTTCGGGTATCCTCCTCCTCCTCCTCATCATCATCGTCGTCGTCGTCGTCGCCGTCATCATCACCATTATGTCGTCGTCGTCTTTGTCGTTGCTGTTATTTTTTTTTTAGAGCATTCTATAGCCCTACCCTCGGTTAGAGACTAGGCTCTGAGCGCTATAAAAGCCACGCGGTCGCGTACACAACGGGTGCTACCGGAGTAGAGTCGACAACAGAGCTGCTAAATGGCCCTACTCATTCGTTTCCCGTGTCACGCAGCGGAATACCATCACTCACTTTTTGTTCACTCACTGCCTCGACTGTTCACAGAATATGAACGGAATAATTATGTATACGTGTTATCCATGCCTGTTATTAAACTGGCCATCTCTTGCGAAAGTTGGAGATGA
>CM031601.1:42987313-42998372 GCA_018398815.1 Conus ventricosus
AAACATTTCTGAAAGACTTTCTCTCCACCCACAGAACAAAATACATTCCCAACACAGAATGGTTAGAAGACTGCCCTCAGTTTTTGCGCGCAATGAATAATGAAGAATTTAAAGGGTTAAAACCAGTACAAGCAATCAAAAAACAAATAATAAATGTTGCTGAAGACCCCAGTACAACCAGCAAACTATTACCGTTTGGTTTAAAAGTAAGGTACCTTTATTTACCGGGGAAGCAGAAGGGACACTACGCATCAGGGCAACCGATCCAGTTTGGAGTGTCGATCCATATGAAATAAAAAGAATTGTAAAAATGAATCCGCCCGTGTATTATTTACGAGAAACTGACACAACGAAACAACCGACTCCTCAAAGATCTTTTGTGAAGGAAGAACTGCAGATAATCCCACCAGACACAGTTCCGCTTTAATTACGTTCTCCAATGTCCAATTGCATATGAAAACTCTGGATTAACAAACACGTTTGTGTGTTGTTCTATCTAATGACTTCTTTGTTACAACCGTTGTGTTGATCTCATGTAGATTAGATCGCAGTTTTTACGTTTCATGATGAAAAGTCTTATTGTCAAACAATGCTTCTTTATAGTTGTCATGCGATATGTTGACTGCACAACACTGCGAGAATTCCTTTTGCTTTCTTAATGTTTTCTCCTGGCTCGAAATACTGTACATTTTCGACCTTAAACCAATAAACCCTTAATCACCTTTCCAGATAATTCATCTTTCATCTTTCTAAAACCTTCTTATTAGTAATTGAATGCAAAGGCGAATCTTAGGGTAATCGGATGTGTCCGTACCATCCCGCATGCCCTTTTAGCTACTTCTAATTCCATGTCTTTATAGATGTCTTCAGTAGGGATACTATAACAAAACTATCTGTATCTGTGTAAAGTACTCTGGACTCTGGATACAAGTGTTTAACGTAGTCATAAAGAAATTCTAAACATCAAAAACATTGATAATTCTAAAACAGTAAACCCGATAAATACAGGTTTGTCCATTTGACTTTCTTTTTTTTCATCATTATGCCAAAAAGCTGATCATGAATCTTCTGAAGTCCTGATAATTAGGTTTAGAAGTCAGCTTAATTGCTTCGTTCTCTCTGGTGACCAATCTGACATCTTTGCGCTTGTGTGGATTTTTCCATAGTCTTTCCAAAACAGCTGTTGTTCATCAACTTGAAAAAGTCTTTTTCTGAAGCATCTGTGGATTTAGTTCTGAGATCAGTGTTCTTCATGATGTATGGTTTCATGAACTGTTCTGATCAAAGCAATTACACGATGAACAGCTGTCAACTTCAAACCATGTCTTAAATAAAATTGTAGAAGTCTGTAATGACAGACATATTTTTTTTTGCCTCGAAGATTAGGCAAAATTTTTGGCGTTCTTTTTTTGCCATTTTTAACTTTCTGCTGCAACGGTATCAAATGCATCGGGATTCCGAGATATTCTAAGTCAACTCTAGAAGGATCCACGCGGTGCCCGGCGCAAACTGCTAAAAACCAAAAATGTTTTTTTGAAATTATTTGTCCCCCCACCGTTACTTTTTAAAGTTACGTAAGGGAAATGAGCGCCATAGCCCAACCAACAGATTGTTTGAAACTAAAAAATGAAAAAAGTTAGCCCCTTTACTGGGATCAAATCATCTAGGTATTTTTTGTTGCTTTACAGTAATGGTGCGACGCCAACAAATTCCTCCACGCAATCCTTTTTAAAATCATCAAATCATTGGTAAATCAACAAAAATCAATTGACCCTAAATTTTTAAAGAAACGTCCCACTCATCCCGGGCGCAGAAAGTAATGCGCGGACCAGGCTATAAGTTTCATGCAGGTTTTCCCTATAATTTAAAAAGACGTCCGCCAACAAACAACTCGCCATTAAATATGCATCAGATAGTCCCCCATTGTTTTACACCTAACTTCTGCCATGCTTTTGAGCATGCTGGAATGGGAATCACGTTTTCCCTTTTTCCTCTGAGACTAAAAAGAAGGGCCCTTTTAGGAGAAGGGGTGTCTTCGTCAAATTTTTTCCCAACTGTTCATTCTCAAAAGGGGTAAACACCCTTTCAAACAATGTTGGTAAAAATATTCTTCCGTTTTGGGCAGATTTTTAAGGACAAGCCAGCGACTCAATGAACCCATCATGTCTGCATAGAGCCCATAAAAAACATGTTATTTAAAGTGAAACACATGTACTTTTTCTGATGACTGTGCAATACATGCCCCCAAAGGCTTGTCTACTGTTTTCTTTTAAAGGTAGAGTCTAACCTCGCAAGTTTTAAAGAATCAGCAGCTTCCTGTTTTTGGTTTCAAATTTTAAAGTTAAATTGCTTTTACTGGTGCTGCTCCTCTAAATTTTCCACTAATTGTCTGGTCTCTTACTGGGGATTTTGCTTCTTCACTGATTAAACCACAAATCCAACAATGGTGGCTAGAAAACTGTTCTTGTCTTCAGGCGTCATCAGATTCAGAAATTCAGATTTTAGAACAATCATTACGCACTTGCTGCATGCGCTGTAAAAATCTTCTAGCCGCATTTGGTCCTCTGAAAAATTCTGGCTTTTAATGAGCGCCATCCGACCTGACAACAATGAAAGAAAATGAAAAAATCTGATGATTACTCACAAAGGCTGTTTTTGGAAGCCCTCGGGGGGGGTTAGCCCTTCATAAGGAAAAATGTGCTTCAAATCTGCTAAACAACATAGGGACTAGTTTTGCATCCGTTTCCAGTTCTTAAAACTAACTTTCTCCCTTCGGGGGCAATTAGTTCCGTATTACACAAAAATGGGCTACTAAAAAATTTTCTTATTTCAACGGGGCGGGAAGGGATGAAATTCTTATTAAACTTTTTTCTGCAGAATTCTTGTTTTGGTAATGCTTTGAAGTACCCGCAATAACTCTCTTTTTCGTAAAATGGTAATGCGGTAGCCCCGCTGGTGAAAACATCAGTAGTAAGGCCACATGATTTTGCTGGCTCGCCAATCTTTGCCTGTTTTTGGACACTCTGAGGGCTGTAATTTGTTTCCTCACCCATGTTAGATTTTGACAGTTTTTTGGTTTGTTTTGTTCTTAAACTGATCTTTTTTGTCCACCAACAGGAAAGGATTTTCCTCTAAGTTAAGATCATCGATGTAAGGGTGAAGTTAGACACTCCCCTCTGCGTTTTTTGGGGGCGTAATGCAGCCTTGCGAAACACACCCCATAAAACATTTGGTTTTTTTTGTTTTTAAGAACGCCTTTTCGCTACCAATGCTGGGGCAGCGGAAGTAACCCCTTGCCAAAAATGGTGCAACTTCCTTTTTTAATCTGATCCTAAGACTTCGCCTCTGACCAGCCAACCCTCCTTTTTGGCTTTTTTCAGGGGCCACATAAAACTGTAAGCAGTTCGTCTGCCCAACCGGGTGTTAAGTCATTAGAAAAGATATCTTTTTTGTTTAGCGAGACCCAGACTTCAGATTTTCTTCATTTATTGTTACTATCGATTAAAACAGCTAACATTACTTAACTGGCGGGTCTATTGTTATTTTAACCCCGGAACTTGAAAAATAGCATGACCAACCTTGCCTGACTTTGCGGGATAAATAACAACTAGACTAATAACATTTAAAGCTTTGAAAATCTTTTGCATTGCTTTTAAACAATTCGTCTGGACCTTCAAATATCTTATCCAGCTGAGTTTCTTTTCTAACCAAAATTTTATTTAAATAAAAAAATAATTAATCAATATCGATGGCCTTTTTGTGTTTAGACTCAAAAACTAAAGTATAAACACCCTTTTGGGTTTTTAAGTGAGCTTTTAGAAAAAGAGTTTAATGTTTCGTTACTTTTTTTAAACATTCCTTTTTATCCTCGTTGTCTGGCGTTGAGAAAAACTTGTCCTTTTCCTTTCTTTTAAGTCAAACTTTGTCTTTTGAGTCACAAAATCGGCCTGAAACGACTAAAAAACTTTATCTGTGATGTTTGGCAACACGCTTTATTTATTTTCATTTTAAGGAACAATTTAGCTGTTATAGTTGAACCATACTGTTGCTTTTGGATTTGGTTTTTAATTTTTTGCTAGCACGCCACACTAAAGAACACAGGCCAAAAACCCAAAGCAAACCGCCTAGAGGTAAAACTGCGGTGCGCCTATGCCCGTTGCTAAGAAACCTACACCGTTCCGCTATAGAGCTCTTATAGTCGATGCCCAGTATTAACATAGGTAACAGCATTAAAGGCAGCAGAATACTTCTTTTTTTTGCTGTATTTTTAAAGGGCTTGCTCTAGTTTTTGTTGCATTTTTCGTAATGTTTTTTTAATCTAAAGGTTTTTATGTCGGGGTTTTTTACTATCCCTTCTTTTTGGCGACTTGGCGCGTAGGCACATTTTGGGAAAAACCCGAACAACATAAAATTTTTTTAAAATGAAAAAATATTTTTGTATACTATATCTTTAACGTTTTTTTTCAAAATTCGCGCCACATATAAAAAAAACAAATACACTTAAGGGTTTTTTCGGCCCTTTTTTTTTTATCAATTGAATTTTATTTTCCTGACAGCTCCCCCTTTTCCCTGTAACTCATTATCCTCCGTTACCTTTGGGCAATCCATAAACCCTAGGTTAAATAAAAGATCAACAAAACGCTGTGAAGATGTAGATCTTTAGACACAAGGCAACTGTTGGTTTCACACCTCCCCCTCCAACAGTTTTTCTATTTCATCCAAATGAGAAAGGTTTAAGCCCCCCCCTAGCGAGATTTGGGGAACTGCCCCCAATTGTACATTTCACTTTCGTTTTTTTGGGTAACAAAATTTCGTTTGTCCTTTTGAAAGGTTCTTCATCTTCGCACAGCAATAAAATACCTTTAAGTGAATTTGCTGTGGTGCTAAAACTAAAATTCCATAGTGCTGCCCTGCTTTTTGGATATGTTGAATGATATGCACTCTTTTTTTGTAATAATTGCCCAATTTTGACTGATATTTTTTGCTTAAAACACCTGCAAATTAGAGTGGGTAACAACGTCAAACTCTAACGAGATTCCCGAAATGCTGTACTTTCTTCGGTGTCTCAGAATAAAACATTTTTGTTCATTAAAAAATTATTCAATGACAATCTTTTTTTAACCGCTCCTTGAAAGAAGGGGCAGCGCTTTTAAAACTCAAAATCTAAGGGGAAAGGAAAAGCGATTACCATAAAACCCTAACTTACACTGCATCCTTTTGCCGGGCTTCACATCTGCGGCGCCTATTTTATTTTTAGTGCATCTTTATTTTCGATTCCCTTTAAACGCAAGATCGGCCCTTTCGCTCCCGGTTTTGCCCTAGATCAGAATAGGTTTTAAAAAATGTCGCATGTGTAAAGAAAAAAACTTTTTGCCCCTCAAGTTTTTTAGAAATTTTTTTTTAAAAATTTCCCCTCCCAAATTCCCGGACAACTGTTTCTGTTTGGGTCTTGGAAAAAATTCTATTTTGAAAGTAAGTCGGCAGAGCCGGGACAATCACTTCTCCGCTCCTAGGGCTGGAAATCTGACAGTAAAAGTTGATCCGCATCAATAGTAATGGGTTTTTTGGAACAGTAAAATTCCGTTTTTAATTCCCTTCCGGCTGGGGGGGGTTTTTTTCAGCTTTCTATGGGGGGTTAAGAACGACCATATGCTTTTGACATTTTTAAAAAACAAAATAAAAAATTAATTATTTAAAAACATGGCGGGAAATTAACTTTGAAGATTTAGCTGTTTTGGATGCTGGAGACGACATGAGTGAAACGGCTCCTTTGATACAGCATCGCTCAAACGGCCTCATGTGGCATGAATTAACAGAACCTAAGGTCATATCATTTTATAGAAGTTTAGGTCAAGAACCCCCCAAAATTTTTATAGCCCCTGATGATTTTGTAAAAGATGAGGGCCATTTGTATTTTAAAGACGAACGAGGAAAACGTTTTCAGCTTACACATGAACGAAACCCATCAAAGTTTGTAGGTTTGAGTACAATTAACCAAAGACTTAAGGCAAAGATCGAGATCGCCTTGGCATTCCTAAACCACCAAAAAATAGGGAGGCAGTTTCTAAACTTCAAAACATACAAGAACTCCCACAGACCCCCAAATACAAAACATGGAACTTCAAGATTAATTCCAACAGCAGGCAAAATAACAAATGTAATAGAAGCAGAAACCAGTCTTTCAGAAGAAACAGCATTAAAAACAATTAATGATTCCCCAATACCCCCCCAAGAATTAGAGGCCATTGATCGTACTGTAAGAAAAATTAGAGGCGAATTAACAGACAATTTAGCAAGACTGGGGGAAATAGATAAGGAGATAAAAAGAGAAAAAGAAAAACTCGTTGAGGCTGATGACGCCAACTTAGGACCTGGTGTTAAAGAAAGAATAACCCAAAGACTAAAAGATCTTGAAAAAGAAAGATCGGCAAGACTAAAAGCGCGTCAACTAACCGAGACCAATTACGAACTCAAGTGATCAGAATAAGAGAAACTATCCAAAGAATTTTATATGAAGACACAACGCTAGCAGAAAGAATAAAAACACTGTTTAGAGAGCAAGGAGTCACATTAGCAAGCGTTATAACGGCCTTAGATTTGCAATAAGTACACTGGTGATGGCTATTACGGGCGGTAGTGGAGGTCAAAGCCTAGTGCCTCCATCGCCATCCCCTCCACCTGATAAATCATGGTAAAAAAACAGCTTGATCATCTTGCGAGTTTATTAAAAAATTAGCTGTAAAGCTATAGACTCTTTGCCAGGTATATTAGAGTGTCGTTAGCTGGCTTTTGTCTACTGCAAGCAAAGTAGTTGGCTTTATGGCTGAGCACTTATGGCATTAGTTGTCTTAATAGTCGGGTTACTATTTAGTAAAATAAAGACCGAGTAATCCTAGGCCAGTTAATCCAACAACAAGTGCTGTCTTTTCATATTCATGGTCATTATTTTTGACTTCAACAGTCTTTGGGCTTTGGACCTCAGGGATTGGATGACTTAATCTTGGGGGTCATCGTGTTTTTTTATTGTTTGTAATATTACTGGCTCAGAATTTATGTCTGTTTTTTCCAACCTCTGTTCATTGCCTGCCACAAGGATTTCATTATTGTAGTTTATTATTGTACCTATCTGGAGTCTGAGGTCAGAAGGCAGCATGTATAAACCAGTGCCAACAGCAAAGTCTACTTTTGATCTTGCGTATTGTAAAACATTTTGGTACCTTTTTATACTTGAAGGTAAATCAACTGTAGAATTAATGGCGTCCTCTAAATTTGCTAAGTATTTTTTTGCGCGTCAAAGCCAGTAGAAGGATCAGTTATGCTCGATCTCGTTTGTGCTTGCGACCCTAGCAAACACCAAACGTAAGTACGAATAGAGTCGTTTATTTCGTTCTATTCCTGCTCTAGCTAGGCCCTTAGAAGTGTCTAAAATAAATGTTGTCCATGCTGTTTATGCTCTTGCTCTATGGACCCGAGGTGAACAGTTGTGCCTGAAGAGAAAGATGTGTAAGAGGATGCCAGTCATAGTTATACTTTATGTGCACGCCCCAAAAATAAGGGGTGCCTAGACCATGATTGCGGTCCAACTTTTGTCTAAAGTCTGTCTTAACATTAATATTGAATTCGTTACAAATCCTTTCAAAAGCCTTCATGTCTATTCTGTTGCTGAATGGATTAAACGTTTTGTCATTTGGCAATGGTGCTTGCAGTTCAGTCAATATACGTCTGAAGGTGTAATAAAAATGAAATCTGTACACTGACCCCACCAAAGGATCAGGATGATTTAAATGATCAGCATACGATACTTCACACCCATTGATGCACAAAACACAGCAAAGTTTAACTGGTTCTGATAAAACTGCATCGGATGACTAAACCCCACTTTCGGATGTAGTCTTTTTTAATAGGGGGGTTAAGATATCTGTTTAATGGAGTACTCACCTTTACTTGAAAGGCATCAGACTGAGTCACAGAAATGTCGAGGTGTCGGTTGCTATATTTTTAAGATTATAGTGCGGCCCAACAGAATATTTTGCATCAGTATATTTGAACGCACTCATTTTTATTTCGTTTAAAAAATTTTGTAACAATAACAACTCAAGACCGTCCGTTTTTAGAACATGCTATTGATAACAATTGCGGAACCAGAAGGTTGCGCTTCATGAAATTTTTTACAAAGTTGTATGGTTTAATATAAGTGAATCCAAGAATAATAATAAGATTAAAAAAGTTGATAATAGAGGAACATTAGTTAGCCAGTTAACCATACCTGATGGTTATTACGGTTTTGCTCACTAAAAGAAGCAATGAGTAACTTTGACATTACTCTCAAACTTAACAATGCGAATCTGAAAACAATGTGACCTTCAAACCTGAAAAAGAAGAAGTAGGTTACTATTTTGATGAAGAGCTAGCGAAAATGTTAGGCTTTACAACTGCCAATCGAGCCGTTCATAGTTTTAGAGTTACGTCAAACAAAACTACTTATGAGGGGGAAAATCCGCTCGATCTTGCATTACATTCATTACTCTATGTTCAATTTAGATGAGCTGAGCACTGATGAAAACTTATATGATGGAAGACCCTCAACTGTTTTAAGAGCTCTTCCATCTGGGAAAGCTGCATATTGCGATTATGAAATTATACAATTCCCTAATTTACAGTTTAAAAGATTAGTTTGTGGGAGGGTTGGATCATTTAATGTAAAAATCACAGACAAAACAGGGAAAGTCGTAAATGTGATAACCTGCACATTGTTTGGAAATAAAATAATAAACTGTACTAAAAAATGTCGCGGGGGCCAGAAGAACCGGGAGTTACATTGACGCCTGTAAGGTGTATAACCTTAGAATTAAAAGACCTTGCAGACGTTGCAGACTTTGAACAGAACGGTGAGATAGGCGCTTTGTATGGTTTTGAGTACACTAAAGATGGTGATTATAAACGCAAAGAGGTTGGCGACAGCAAAAAGTTTCCTAAACTAGAACAGCTGCGCAATCTAGAAGCAAATAATGTTGGCCAGTATGAATATAAAATAGTTCGAAAACCTGACCTCAAATGGCACTTGGAACCATATTTAGAATGGGACATAAAATTTGAATTCATAAGCCCATTTACATTTTTTAGCCGTCAAAAAAGTTTCAGAAAAGCATTCAACTCTGGCCCTTTACATGTAAGTCTTATGCCAGACGACAATAGTCGGAAAGAGATTGAAATAAAGCCGTATGGGAATAAACAGTACATCCTCCACAGAAGAGAAACGGTTTTAAAGGAATGCTTCTACAAAATTAGTTCATTCCGCAAATGAAATTAGGAGATGCGTTCACAATAATATTTGAAATTTCTGTCTTAAAAGATAAGGGGAGGATGGGTTGTGGGCGTTAGTGACGTCCTTCTAAAAGGAATTCTAATTAGCTGGCAAAACTTAGACGTTGAAAAACTTAGTTACCGTCGTCATTCTTCACAATGGCGAGGATATTAAGGTCATAACAACAAGCAACAAAATCAATATTAGTCTAAATAGAAACAATCTTACAGAACTGAATTGGATTAATCTTACGCATTTAGATCTTATAGGATTTTATTATACTGAACAAGTTTTGACAGAGAGCATGATAAAAACAATAACTGGATTAGATTAAATTCTGTTATAAAACTATGGAGCAGTTAAACTTTATGACAAAAACCCCTCATTGTTCATTAATTTGTGGACAAACGTTGTGGAAAAGAATATTTGTCCTCGACCTATTACAAACAGTTTATCGCTATAATTTTAATTATATTGTAATTTTCTGCCCAACACTTAAAAGGAACAAAGCATATCATGATAGGTTTATATGGACAGACGATGACGTATATTTAGTTGATCCTAGCACTAAACTGAGTGAGTGTTTAGAATACTTTTATAAAGTGTTTGAAGGAACGCAGACACTCTTTATTATAGATGACTGTTCGGCAGAAAAAGATATAGTTAAAAAAAGAAACACTTTGTCAAAACTAGCTTTCAGCGGAAGACATGATGGGATAAGTGTGTGGATTTTATGTCAAAAATATAACTCCGTTTAAAAGACTTTAGAGAACAGTTAAAGACTGTAGTTTTATTTCACATGAAAGGCAGAGACGCATTTGATGACTGTATGCGTGAAAATGATGTTATTGAAAATGATCAGAAAAACACAGGATTAAGCAAAAACTGAAATCTGAAAAGTTTAGTAAATTAGTATTAAAAACGGATAATCCTACACAGTATGTTTGCTTGTAGATAATCGTTATTTTTTGGTTATTGAAGTCTTACTTGTCAGAGAACTAATAAATGCCGCTTCTAGTCACTTTCGCCCGAAAACTGGGTTGAGGGCGAAAGTGAGTTAGAAGCGGCATTTATTAGTTCTCTCCCCTTCTCCTCTTCACCCCGCCCGTCTGCACACCTCCCCCCCCTCCCCCCCCCCCCCTTCCTCCCATGCCCTCATTCTCTCCCTGACTACCTTACTTAGACTAAAACAGCTGGGCAGTTGAACTGCGACCTTTCTTGACAGGCTGTTCATTTTCAGGCACTCGCTGTTCAGAAATCGACAGCAAAACTGAAGGGAAAGGATGGTTCTAAGGTGAACCATACTTGGGCACATCTGTGAGTGTGTATATCGCGGTCTTGCGTGCGTGCAAGCGCGTTGAGCGTGTTCTTCACATATTCATGAACCATACATTTACACGATCCAGCAAACGACAGGCGATCAAAAGAAAGAAGGAAGAACAGAGAGAGGAGGAGGAGAAGAGGAAGAGAAGAGGCGATTAGTAATATTACAAAGACGGGCATTCCTCGGCGTGTCTAGAAGAAAGCTTAAAGAAAAGAAATGAAAGTTAAAACAGAGAACCCCGTAAATAAGAAACTCGCTGAATTAAACTAGAAACAATACAGAAAAAAGCCAAACGGTTGAACTTATATTGTCCAGGCCCATGCATGTGATACAGCCATGAATCAGATCAACTGTGAAAAGCAATTCTTTGCAAACTGAACCCGGATTGATCAACTTGTGAACAAGACCAATTTCCCTTGTTTTGCAACTGG
>CM031601.1:42998472-43005972 GCA_018398815.1 Conus ventricosus
CCTTGGGCCGTGAGAACCAAGCTTTAAATTTTCTCAAGGCCGTACGGGCGTTGAGTTATATCGATTACGTGTGTTGAAGCTCAGACGACAAAACTGCAAATAATATGAGTCAAGCTACTGCAAATGCTACGTGAATCCACACAACAACGGTTAGATGGAAAATGGATCACACGCTGAAGACTTAGCCAAATAATGATAGTAACAATAATGAAATCAATGATGATGAAGATGATGAATGATGATATGATATGATGATGATAAATGATGATGATGATGATATGATGAATGATGATATATGAAATGGGAATGATAATGGAAATGAATTTTTTTTAAATAAATGTGTGGGGTGGGGGGGGGACGTGCTAGAATGTTGATAGAGACGCTTTTATGTGCGCAGAAACGCTTGAAGCGCGCGGTACACGTCCTTGTCGTCGACGCTTTTCTTTCGGCTGTGGTTTTCCGTGTTCTGGTGGGGCTACTCGTCCGTGAATATCTCAGGCAGTGCCTTCCCGCCGCCGTTCTGACGACGTCTGGCATGATTGCGCATGCCTGGAACACGTAATGGAGCCGAACAAAGATGAAGGGCAAAGGGGGTAGTGGTGTTAGGGTGACAGAAACAGCGTGACCTTTGTCTTTGTCTTACATCTTCGTGGCCAGAGTGTCCAGACGACACAATACGAAAGCAAACAAACCCCTCGGTCTGTCTGTCTTCTGTTCTGTCTGCCTGCCTGCCGGTCTGTCGTCTGTCGGGCTGTCTGTCTAGTCTGTCTCGCTCGTCTCTCTCTCCTCTCTCTCTCCACTCTCTCTCGCTCCTCTCTCTCTCCTCACGTACACAGCACGTGTACGTACAACCGCTCGCGCACACACTCACACACACACACACACACCAACATCACACACACGCACACACGCACGCACGCACGCACGCACACGCAACGCACGCACACACACACACACACACACACACACACACACACAAAGAGAAAAAAGAAAACGGAGAGAGAGAGAGAGAGAGAGGAGAGAGAGAGAGAGAAGAGAGAGAGAGAGAGAGAGAACAAGACAAGACAAGACAAAATTCATTATTTACGAGGATAAATAGATAAGCACTAACGTGCTTTTTACATCCAGTCCTCGCCCTGAGTAGGGACTACAACATGCAGTGAAATCAATTAATTAGACATCAGAAGAAGCAAGCAAGCGGTCATGTAATCATAGAGGAACATCAAATGAAAACAGAAGAGTAATTAATAAACAAAGACAAAAAATAAGAAAAATAACAAACAAAACAACAAGAAAAATAATAATAACCAAAATAAAAATCAAAATAAAAAAATAAAAAAAAAAAAAGAAATAACAATAATGAAGGGGGAGGAGAGAGTGGGGTAGGAAGTGAGGTGGGCTGGGAAACATATGTAAGTGTACTACAACGACAAGATGGCATTTAGAAAACAACAGTGAAGTGAATATGACAAAGCCGTACATATTTTTGAACACAACAAATACACTCACGTTCGCACGCATAGAGAGATAGAAGAGAGAGAGAGAGAGAGAGAGAAAGAAGAGAGAGAGAGAGAGAAGAGAGAGAGAAAGAGAAAGAGAGAGAGAGCAAGGCACCAACATGTTTTTCATTTGTCGCAAGGCATGAAAATACGTAGAAGTATTAAGCATAGGAGATGAAATTGGGGGGGGGGGGGGGGTTGGGTGGGGGGGGGGGGGGGGGGGGGGGGGGGGGGGGGGGGGGGGGGGGGGGGGGTGGGGGGGGGAGAGAAAATAATAAGCGAGAGAGTGAAGAGGGAAGGGAGAGGGTAACAGCATGAAGATGTAATGTTTTGAAATGAAATGTACGAAAACGTACAATAATTACCTGTATAAAATCAGACAGTTTAATGAACCATGACAAAATATGTACGAATTCCGGAACAACACACGCACGCATGCACAGACAGAGAGAGAAATAAGAGAGAGTGAGAGAGAGAGAGAGAGAGAGAGAGAGAGAGAGAGAGAAAGAGAGACAGAGAGAGAGAGAGAGAGGATAGAGAGAGATGAGAGAGATAGAGAGAGAATGAGAGAGGCAAGAGAGAGAGAGAGAGAGAGAGAGAGAGAGAGAGAAGAGAGAGAGAGAGAAGAGAGTGAGAGAGTGAAAAAGGGAACCACAACATATAATCAATTTTTCGTAAGATTATATCCATATGCACACATATATAGACCCAACACACACATATGATGCATACACACCACACACGCACAACACACACACACACACACACACACACACACAACACACACATATATATATATATATATATAATAGATATATATACACAACACACATAACACACATAGACACATATATATATATATTAATATATAGCATACACACACACACACAAAAATATACCTATATATATATAAACGTATATATATATTTATAAATATACATACATACACACACATACCCATCCCTATAAATGTATATATATTTAATTTATAATATTAATATATATATAATATTAGTATCCACATATATATAAACATATTAACATTACACGACACACACATACACATACACATGCGCACACGTACATATATATAATACACACAAACATACATACAAACACACATACTACATCCATACACACACACTGGTGATATATATAATATATATACATATATCTATATATAAATATATACACACACATATATATAAATATATCTTATATAAATATATATAATATATATATATATATATATATATATATATATATATATATATATATATATGTATATATATATATCTCCTCTCTCAAAATACTTTGATACATAAAAAAAAAAAGAAGAAATTTTTTTTTTTTAAAGAAAAGTCAATTGTTTTATACATGAAAATGGATGATTTAATGCTTTTGAGATTACTTGGTATTACTAGTTTTTTTATTTTTTATTTTTTTTTAAATTTATATTTTTACCGCAGAAGAGGGTACGGTAAGTATCTTTGAAAGTTTGGTACAATGGATTTATGTTTGAGTATTCTGGAAGGAGTTCCACAAAGAGGTTCCCCGAGTACGTTAGACTTGATTTAAATAGGTCATTCTGGGGATTGGAGATGGAGTTTGTGGGAGTTTCTCGACGAGACTTTGAAATCGTCTCATAAAAAGTTGTTGAAGCATTCCCGGTTCAGAATCATGTGCATCATTAGCCCTTGTTTGTTTTTGATCTCTGGCTGAATGGAAGAATGTGAAGATGTTAATTAATCAGAGCTTTCGAGCTAGTTTTCTTCAGAAGGATTGTTTGAGCCTCGTTTTATGTAGGCTGAACAATGTTTTACTGTGTTTTGCACTTGCAGATCCCATAATATCATGCATAATCAACATGACTAGTGAGACTGAATATGAGCATGGAAAAAAAGTTTTCGTGAATGAAGTCGAAGAAAGTGTTTGATTTGGTGAGCTGATAGACGTTCTGGGAAGCTTTTTGCATAGTAACGTTATGGGAGATGCCAGCTGAGACTATTGTCAATTATTAGTCCTTAATACTTTATGATGAGTGACTTGTTCCACAAGTACATTATTGAGGTGTATAGGAGGAAATCATTGGAGCTTGGTCTTTTTTGCCTATTGTAATGTACAAGAGTTTTGTTTTTGAGGTGAAGTGACATAGGATTTAGTTCGGTCCATTTTTCACAAGGCGTTGGTTCTCTCATGCAAATGTTTTGAAAGACTGGAAGGATGCATTATGGCTGGTGGAATTGTGTTCATCTGCAAAGAGGTCGCATGTAGATCTCACTTGTAGGGTAGGTCCATAATGTAAGAATGAGAAGAGTAGCGGGCCTAAAATGGAGCCGTGTGGAACGCGCATGACTTTAAGAGTTGTTATAGAAGAGAACAGCCGACCCGCCGATAAGACGCATTGTTTGTCCGTTTTGTGATGTATGATTTTAAGAAGGATAAGCGGAGCTTTGAAAGACCGTATATCTCCAGTTTCCGATAAGAGATTGTGCAAGGACAGCGACGCGGTGGGTATAATTAGAATTCAACGAATAAGAACACCACAATAGCTGTTTGTTAGTAATAATTAACCACACATCTACCAGATTGATTAATGCAGTTGCAGAATGTGTCTGTCTGAAACCAGAGCTGTCCGGATGAGCAAATCGTACTTGTTGAAGTGATGAAGATGTGTTTATTTAAATGCTTTTCTAGAGGTTTGGAAACATAGTAAGATTGATATTGGTCTGAAGTTGAAGGATCAGTATATCACCAGATAGTTTATGAATGGGTAAACTTGGCTTTTTGACGCATTAGAAAATAACTTTATCTATGCCCCCAGATTTAAGGATATACGTAACGTGTCAGTTATAACTGAGCCGAGAGTTCAATTTGCCATCTAATGCATCTAGTCCAAGTGTTCCTGACTGTTTGAGATGAATTAGGTTACGGAAACACCGCGTGCCACAGTTATAGTGGAAAATGTGTAGGTCAACGTGATTTTTTTTCGTGACAAAATTATGGTGTTCTTTAAGTTCATTAGAGCTTGAAGTGATCAGTAGTAACAACTGTATCTGGAATGGTCGAGAAGGATGTTAAGTTTTTCTGCAGAATACCTTGATAACAGTTGATTTTGAAGAAGAACTGTTATTGTTAATGCTGGTTATTGTCTTCCAAACCTGGGGGGTGTTTGTTTGGAAGTAATAACTCGCAGAGTATTTAGTTTTTTCCTGCGCTTCTGAGAGTTTATAGCATTTCTTAGTGACGGAGCTTAGTCAGAGCCAAGTTCTTTCAAAAGGCGAGAGAGAGAAGAGAGAGAAGAGAGACCCTGACAGAAAAACAAATATGGGTGTGGTCGTTTTTGAGGTGTTGCACTATCCAAGTGTGGAACGGAATTTCGCATGTAAAAAACATCTGGATACTGTGACAAACACAAGCAGCATCGATTTTTATTGAACACGACGTGATTATATTGTTAGATATAATATTGTTGTATGATATGATATTGTAGTATGTATATAATATGATATGATGTGATAGATATGATGTATGATATGATACATATGATTAAATCAATATTACAATTTATATCAGTTATATATATTATATTAGTATATTACATTATATATATTATTTTTATTATACTATAGATATTATATTGTGTGAGTTTGGTTAGGTTATGTGATGTTTTGTGAGGTTAGTTATATTCTCAGCAGTTCATTCCATTTCTTCTTTCTTATTATATTCTCATCATCTCTTCATTCCAGTTTGTTCATGCTTTCGTCTAAGTTAATAATAATACAATGCTGTAATGTATTCTTACTATAAAATTGCTAGAATTGCGAGCTCATTGTTTAATGTATAGCCACAAATGTTACAACTGTATGTATTACAAGTAGTGCTGGATTGTGAATTCCTACCGACAGAGATAGGGATGTAGACCCCGTCGCTTAGACCCAAACGAACGCACCACAAAAATATATTCACTTTTTTGGTATAAATAGACATAGCTTTAACAATATTGGTATTTACTGGTACTTTTGGGGTGAAGCACTAAGTACGAGGAAAGGTATATCTTATGTATGAGTAAGAGAGAGAGAGAGAGAGAGAGAAGAAGAGAGAGAGAGAGAGAGAGAGAGAGAGAGAGGAGAGAGAGAGACGAACCTACAATCATTCAGAGAGAAAAGAGATGGAGGGCGAGAAAGAGAGGGGGGAGTGGAGAAAAAGATAGAGAGAGAGAGAGAGAAGAAGTGATAGATGGAGAGAGAGAGAGAGAGAGAGGGAGTGATGAAAGAGAGAGAAAAAGAGAGAGAGAGAAGAGAAAGAGAGATAGAAGAGAATTGGATGGATGGAGAGAGGAAGAGAGAGGAAGTGGGGAATATATATATATATATATATAGTGATATATATATAAATATATATATATATATATATATAATATGTATATATTTATTATATATAATATATATATATGTATGTATGTAGGTATATGTATTGTATATTATATATAGATAACCCTACAGTGGAGGGCACCCCAAAGAAATGTTTATTTCGGTGTCGCTGACTGAAGGAAAAAAAAAAAAAAAAACCAAAATGTACTAATTATTTATTTCAGTGATCATCTCAGGTCCGAACCATTTAATTTAAAATTCTTCATGCAGTCAGAACTGACTTGGAATCTACATCATAGAACAACTTTAGATAAATTTTGAGGGTAATCCACAACAAACTTTAAAGCCATAATTATAGCAAATAACTCGGCCGTGAATATAGATTTGTTTTTTTCCGAGATAATAATACTTTTCTTTGTTAAGGCCTGGGATAATGTATGCTGCACCTGCATGTTCATCGATTAATGATCCATCAGTGTATATCTTCAATGGTTGGAATAGTGATCATGCAAATGCATTTTGATATTGGATAACAATAAATTAGTATTTTCAGCCTTTGTTAAATCTGTATGCTCAATATCAAAATATATATATAAATATATATATATATATATATATATATATATATATAGTGTGTGTGTGTGTGTGTGTGTGGTGTGTGTGTGTGTGTGTGTGTGTGTGTGTGAATGAAGATAAGACGCTGCACCCGTTGTCCCGTTATAAAATGGTTATGTCGAAATCCAGATTTTCGCCTCAAAGGGGTTGCTTCAACCAGGCATGAATTCCATCGAAAATGGCATCAGCATGTACAAACATAGAAGACCACACAACACAGCACAACACACAGGAACACACACACACACCACACACACACACACACACACACACACACACACACACACACACACACAACACCACACACCACACACACACACACACACACACCCACACACACACCACACACACACACACACGCACGCACGCACGCACGAACGCACGCACGCACGCACGCACACACACGCATACACGCACACACATACACAAAACACACACACACACACGCGCGCGCGCACACGCACAACACACACACACACACACACACACACACACCACACACACCACACACACACACACACTCTCTCTCTCTCTCTCTCTCTCTGTCTGTCTGTCTGTCCGTCTCTTCTCTCTCTCTCTCCTTCTCTCTTCCCCTCTCTCTCTTTACACACACCACACCACACACACCCCCTTCGCCCCCCCCCCCCCCCCCCCCCCCCCCCCCCCCCCCCCCCCCGTCCCACCCCACCCCCTCCCCCCCCGTCACTTGTTTGCTGATTGGTAGCGACTGGGAGGCACTCGACGTGAAGGTGCCGTTTTTGTTTTTTTGGCCTGTGAAGCTTTCTATCGAGTGACATAAGGCATTCCCGGGCCCCGGGTAGTACGTGCGAGATGGAATCCTGTACGCCTGCGCTGCCATCCTCAGGAGACCCGAGACAGCTGCTGCCGTTCTGTCGTGGGAGGTGCGGGGCAGGGTGGTGGGGTGGGGGGGGGTGGGGTGGGGGGGGGGAGGTGAAGAGAGTACTGTCTCTGGCTGTCCATTGCCGACATCTTTCAGGTAGTTAGTAGTAGTA
>CM031601.1:43010972-43045972 GCA_018398815.1 Conus ventricosus
AAACCCACGAAGATATGTAGCTAGAGTAAAAAAAAACAAGAAGATACAGATCTAGAGAAATAAAGAAACAAGACGTGAAGCTAGAGAGATAAAGAAACAAGATTGGAGCTAGAGAGGTAAAGAAACAAGACGTGGACCACGTGTTTGGAAGATGTGTGCACGTAATTTTCCAGTCTAACAACGGAAGCAAAGGAAGTGAAACACGCACTTCGCTGGCTTACATCATCAGACAAGCTATGTAAGAAATTTAAAAAAAATCAGCGAGCCATGATATTGACTGAATTAATTCTCCTATTTCAGGAAACGGAAGGTGGAAGAGGAAGTCCTTATTGACGTGATGCAGTGTGCAACCTTTAGTTTAGAAAAAAAAACTCTGATAGATATTCCTCAAAGTCTGATAAGGACTGAGTATGTGTGCAAGGCTGTGTGGGCACGGGCCCATGTATGTGTGTGTGCCTATGTATGCGGTGTGTGTGTCCATGTGTATGTGTGTGTGTGTGTGTGTGTGTGATGTGGTGTTGTGTGTAGTGTGTGTGTGTGTGTGTGTGTGTGTGTGTGTGTGTGTTGTGTGTGTGTGTGTGTGTGTGTGTGTGTGAGTGAGCGTATGCGTGTGTGCGTGCGCCTTCGATTATTTGTGGGAACTGAATTTTATCCGATGACATAGTAACAAGAACACTGTGAAAAAGTCTGGCACATGTCACACGGAGTCATCAGGTCCAAACTGCATCCTCTTGTGGCATAACTGTGCACACTGATTCTTCAGTCTGTCTTTCAATTTATATGTTTTTGTTATCCAAGTGTATTCAAGCGTCTGTTTTCTTAGAAATGAAAATTTGTGTTCAAAGATAATACACACCTAAGTACACGGTGATTCTCGACAAAGTAAGCAAAAACAATAATTGATCGATCACGGTTTTCATAGAATCATACTCAACAGTGGAAAGATGGTAAGAAAAACATGACACGAGAGCGATGGAGGAGAAGGAGGAGGAGGAGGAGGAGGAAGGAGAGAGAGGGGGGGAGGGGTAGAGAGACAGACAAACAGAGACAGAGAGAGACAGCGACAGACACACAGACAGAGTGTACCAGTATTTGAACGTTTACACTGGATGATTTCCAAAGTACATTCTGTTTCATGTAGGTGTTGCACAGTTTCTGTTGGGCTCGTGCCTAACTTTGTGATGTCAGACATAAAGACGGTTCTGCTCATAATAATTCACACTTCTTTTTGTAAAGATGCCAAAACAAAATAATCCTTAGCGAATTCTGAGGGATACTCTGTTGCGGGCATCACATGTCGAGAGACTTGAAATTTAAGGACGGACTGGCTGTCAACGCAACTGCAACAAGCGGATTCGCAACTAACCTGATCAGGCGTCCATAAATAACTACTAAATATATGAATAGATAAGTAAGAAAGTAAATAAATGCACATATCGAAAAATAAGATCGGGGCCACCATACACCAAACCCGTAGAAACAAATATCAAGAGAACGAGTTCCACGTGTAATGGCGGAAAAAAAATAAAAAGGACAAGAGACCTCACCAATAAACAACTATTGGCATCACTTCAAGACCAACACTGACTTCTCACGTCAACGCCCTTCAACAGAAGACGGAAATGTCAAAGACACAGCCGACAGGAGGCCAAGAACTCGGGAGACGTTATCTGAAAAGATTGTAAAAGTCCTGTATTTTAAACTTGATATTTTCTTAAAGAGTTTTTTTTTAATTCCTCGCGCACGCACACACGCACGCACGCACGCACGCACACATACACACACACACACACACACACACACACACACACACACACACACACACACACGCACGCACGCACGCACGCACGCACGCACGCACGCACGCACGCACGCACGCACGCACGCACGCACGCACGCACGCACGCACGACACACACACCCACACACACCACACACACTCGCTCGTGCGCACGTAGACACGCACGCACACTCACGTACGCACGCACACACACACACTCACACATACACCACACCACGCACACACACACGCACACACACACACTCACGCACGCACACACGCACGCACACACACACACACACACACACACACACACACAACACACACACACACACACACACACACACACACTCAAAACACACACACGCACACGCACGCACACAACACACATACACACAAACGCACACCACAACACGCACACGCACGCACAACAACACACACACAAACGCACACACACACGCGCGCGCGCGCGCATGCACGCATGCACACGCACACACCCACACACACATACACTCACACCACACACACACACACACACACACACACACACACACACACACACACACACACACACACACCACACACACACATTGAAAATAGTTCCTGAAAGCTGCTGGCATCATGCCAAAGTGTCGGTGCTGGTCATGAAGATGAATGTCCGGTAAAAACAGACTCTTTCTAATAACAGATGAACATGAACAGCGCACTTGCCGTCCACTCACGAACTGTTTATTTTGTGAATAAAATGTTCGCCTCATCGGAGCTTCTTAGGGTCATCAAGAAGGGGGTGGGATGGGGAGGAGGACAAAACAAATCCCAGCGAAACAAACACAAGAAACTTTCACTTGTTAAAACGAAGCAGTTTGAAGTGCACTACTGTGTAATATGAACAGTGTTTCACAGGTTTTTGTTCGTTTGTTTGGGGGAGGGTGAGTTGGTGGTGAATGGTGTGTGTGTGTGTGTGTGTGTGTGTGTGTGCGTGCGTGCGTGCGTGCGTGCGTGCGTGCGTGCGTGCGTGTGTGTGTGTGTGTGTGTGTCATGCAGTCAAAGGTACTAGTTAAACATGGCACGTTCAAATGAGAGAACAAATAAGCCTACTTAGGCCCCTGTCACATTACAGCGTGTTTTACCAACGTATGAAAAGTGGTCAACACGTCGAGACACGTCCCTGAAAATGCATACACGCTCATTTCTTGGACGTGTTGGGGTCGTGTGCGTAACTTACTCATAACTTATTCATAGCGTGTTAGTCAGCGTGTTGCAACTTGTACCCCAAAAGTTGAACTTATGTGAGCGTATTGGAACGTGTGCATAGCGAGTATGGAACGTGTGCAAAATATCTCGGCCTTACTGCACAACTTGCCAGCGTGGTGGGGAACTCTAGTGTAAGCGTGTGCAAGCGTGTTGAGCGTTCTTGAGCGTTCTTGTAGCGTGTTCAGAACGAGTGATACGGTGTGCATCCGTTAGTACGTGCACGGACTTGGTGTATAAAGAGCGTGCAGCAGAACGTAGCAAACACAGCACCGTTCAGCAATCGGAAGATCAACAAATCTCTCCACGACCATCCGTTCACATGCCAAAACATAGACACTGGGTTAAGAGGCCTGCAAATGGAAGCGTGGCCTTCCAGGAAAACGCCGCCACCTGAAGAGACCCCTGAGACCCCCCGAAGTGGGTGAAGCAGCCTGAAGCCAGCCAGAAGCCAGCCCTTGAAGACTTCCACTCCCGGTCATCCACCAGTCCTCACGGGCATCCTCTGCAGCATCTGGTTCCTCCATACCCCACAAACCACCCAGCCACCACCAAGTCAACAGCAGAAGAAGAAAAGAGGGCCAAGGCGAACCGAGTTACCCTGGAACGCTGAGCAGAGAAGGCATGTGTAGGTTCCTACAGAGAACCCATCTATGTGGGGACAACAAGTTGACCAACATACCCGCACGACCTGAAGTCCAAGCTGTGGGAAGACCACCCCCAAGCTGAGAAGACTGTGGAACACCTAAAGCTTGTTCAAGTCGCTGCTGAATGCACACACTTCGCCTGACAAGAAGAAGTCAGGCAGCTTGCCTCAGCTACCAGAACGTGACCATGGATTGAGAAGTCCGTTCGGAGTTTCTGAAGGGTGTTTGCCGGCATCGTCCGAGCACTGTGAGGGCCTCTGAGGGTGGCCGCCTTCCTGTTGAAGATGACCTTGCTTCGAATCACCCCTCCATGAAGACGAGTCGCCTTCCATCTCCTCACTCCTCAGGCAGCAGGAAGAAGAGAGGCAAACCCGAAGATGATGTGCTGCTTGTTTGTCTCCAGAACATAAGAGTCTGGGCAATCCTCAGGCTTGCACAGCCCAAGAAAATATGCCACTGTTCTTTTGCATTATTCAGACATTTGATCTCTATGCAAGGACCATTCAAGAAAGCAAGAGATCCCAATCAAACAAGGTGCTCATGACCTCTTGAGGAAGACAGTTGATGAAGACTTGCCTACAGTGGTCCTGCATTACAATCCTTCTCTCGCTGCACCTCCGCTCCTCTCCACCACCGGCAACTACTCCTCACTAGTAGCAAGAGTGAACTTTACCACCCCCTCCCCACATTAGGCGAATCTCTCTAACAACTTCTTCTGGCATCACATCCATCTGACTATGTTCAGCATACTTGAAACCCCTCCTACCGGCGTTCCACAAACAGTCCATGCAGCAGCACAGCCCCATGCAGCAGCCACAAGAGTCCACCAACAGTCCATGCAGCGCTTAGACTTCACACCTATCAACCGACGTCCCCCCTTCAGCAGCAGCTGGGTCCAAGAACAGTTACAGCCAACACTCAACCTGGGTACCTCTGTTACAGCACGGCCACCAGATCTCGACCAGGCAAGCACCACCAGTCCAGCAGCATTCGCTACAAGCCGATGCCTGGTCAGGGACTTTTGAAACTGTCAACTCAGTACTTCAACTTTCCGGAATTTCAACGTGCATGTCGATATATTCCCTTTACTCTTCTCCACTTGCGACAACTGCCAGCACACCAGCAGCAACCCAAGCATTGGACACACCGCACCAGGACCCGGAGTGAAGAAATAAATTATAGACTCTAATACAGCACAGTGAAATTTTGTTATTGAGTGCCTAGAAAAATAAAGATTTTGTAAATACAACTAAAAAAATATAAAAAAATAAAGGAAATAATAAAAAAAATGAAAAAACAAGATATATAAGAATAATAATTGTGGAAACGAACCCAAAAAATAACGTGGCATTGTTAAAGTAGGGATCAGTATTTTATTCACCTACTTATACAATACACGAATTTTTTCTTTCATGTTCACCCTAAACTGACTATATTATATTTCTTTGTATTTAAAATGTAATTATTATTTCGTTTATTAATATATGAAAAGAAAGAAATATAATAATAAAAATAAAGTGTTGAAACGAAAAATAATACGTGTATTGTTATAAAAGCACAATATATTATGTTTTTTTCGTTCCACACGATATTTTAATTATTTTTCTTTTTTATAATGGAAAAAAATAAACAAACCCCCTCACAAAATCACATACATTTACAAAAATACACTTTATTACAACGTGTACCTTTTATTACATTATATTTTATTTTTCATTAATGGAAAAAAAATAAAACAAGCCTTCTCACAATATACATATTGATTTTAAAAACACATTATTACAATGTGTACATTTATTACTTTTTTGCCACAATTGGCATCTTTTAATATTTTGTTTCTTTCATCATTTATTTTTTTAGTTACATTGCAGTTTTTTATACACTTTCTTCAAATGTACATTTAAATAAGATCTGCTCTTGAGGACACTAAATCCTCTTGTTCATCTCATGAACTTCAAATTCTTAAAGGAAAATCAGGTTCTCCATCTGTATCAGGATATCTTCAACCTGCACACCTAAGCTCATCGCAGCTGAATTCCATGTGTGGGTACTCTTTATAATGCAGAGCCGAGCATAAGGCTCAAACGTTTATGCCTAATTCCCTGTAGAGTTCTTAAGTTCTGGGTCCCGCCAGATACACGTTGCACACGTTCCAAGCACATTGTACACGTTTCCAATCGCGTTAGTACACATTGGCAACCTTCATATAATTTTTAAGACGTCCCAAAACGTTCTGTAAGACGTTTATATACGTTCCACATAATTGAAACACGTTAGAGAAAAGTTCCGCATAAGCTGATTAAGTTCGACCCAAGTTCCGTCGGCGTCTGAACTCGCCAGGCACAAGTTAGCACACGCTCTAGGAGCGTTCATGCAGCCTGGAACGTGTTGAACGTGCTTGAACTTATGCCTAACTGGGCCTAGCTGTGTGGAAACTTCCTTCACCTTATTTCTAGCGCATAGCGGCGTGGTTTAGCAACACTCGACACACGCCGAGAAATTTTGAGCATGCACAAACTATTCTGGACACCTTGGCGTGTGGCCCAAGTACGTCGAGGAAATACAGCGTTTTTCATCCAGCGTTTCTGGAACTTAGGCCCAGCGCTGCCTGGAATTATTCACGTGTCTCAACGTGTCCCCAAAATTCCCAACACGTCGGGAGACACGCCTATGTGACAGGTCTTTAGTCAAACACACTGAACCTATCAGGACCTGCATGCTATGTTGTGCAAGCATTGAACTCGGTGTGTATGACCAACGAGTTAAAAGCGTGACTATGATATTAAACGTTTTACTGAACGTAAGGAGAGAAAGCACGAATGACGCTAGGCAGCACATGTAGTAGAGAAACTCGAGGAGCTGACACAAGAAGGTTCAAGGAAAAACCCCCCTCGGCCCTAACTCCTTACACTCTAAGGCCCGGCTTGCATCCCAGTCATGACTCGCAGATGCCCTTCTTAACGCCCGAACGTTTTTTTTTTCATGGTGCCGGATTCCACCCCGCATCTTAGGATGGGTGCGCATGCCTTTTTTAAGCAACGGAAGTCTTACCTCACCGCGTGCTAACGGTACACCTGTTCACAGCTGGAAACTGAACCCTTATAAGTCACTTTTGTTTCCTCCTCTAACAGATCCAGCTGTAACTTTTTCAGCTTGCCTCTGCCATTTTTGCTTTCATCCTGATCCCTTCTTACCTGAAATAAAGAGCTTTTTGATAGTCATAGACTGATGGCCTACAGAGCCCCTCTATCCAACTTCGTCTTACACCAACTGAGGAGAGGAGATACATGAATGAATGCTGTGGCAGGAAGGTGAATGCTTATACCACGAAGAGGAGTGTAGAAGACGTTTACGTTTACATCCACTGGCGCTGCTCATTAGCCCTACTTAAAACCACTCTCCGCCTCAAACGCTAAACGGATGGGGGTGGGGGGGGGGGGGGGGGGGGGGGGGGGGGGAGGGGGTTGCTGTAAGAGGATGGTGGCAGGTAGATGGTGAATTTTGCCAACCACTGTGTTCTAATTCAGCAGATTATATGGCCACGAACCTCCTCCTCTCTCTCTCAACTCTCTCTCCTCTCTCTGCGTTTGTGTGCAGTAAGCATGTGATTGTTGTAGGCTTCTGCTTATATGCTGGTGTACACGGCATCGTTGGTTGTTTTTGTTGGGTTTTTTTTGTGCGCCACGCGTGCGCCCACGAGCGCGCGCGCACCGCAGCGCATGTGTGTGTGTGTGTGCGTGCGTGCGTGCGGTGTGTGTTGTGTGGTTGTGTGTGTGTGTTTGTGTGTGTGTGTTGTGTTGGGTGTGTGTTGTGCGTGTGTGTTGTGTGGCGCGGCGCGTGTGTGTGGGTTGCGCGCGCGCGCGTGTGATTGTGTGTGTGTGTGGTGTGTGTGTGTGTGGATTGTGTGTGTGTGTGTGTGCCGCGCGCCGCGCGCGCGCACGAATCCCACTTGTGACTTAATAGAGAGTCCCCCAAATTTCGTCGTCCGAACAAGGACGTTTAAATTGCCATCAATCCTCATCATTATTTTGTATTATTGCTAAGGGGAAAAAAGTGGAAAGAAGGAGAAGAAAAAAAAAAGTGGGTTTTGTTGTGTAATTGAGATGCGTTTGTGCAGGTATTCCCCATATTACCTCTTTTCCTCCACAACTTGACTTCGCGCCGGTGTCATCTCAGAAGGTACTCGATGGTCATAACTATCACATCGATTGTCGGTAAGTTTCAGTTCTGTTCACCAGGAGGTGTCCACTGCGTGCGGACTAGTCCCATATACGCTAACACCACATCCTTTAATTCTCGAGGCCACACTGCACATGATTTAAAGCTAATGGACAAATGAACTAATGATTAAGACGGCATAATGTCTCGTTGGCTAACGACTTAGCAGATGCCTGACCTACGCATTAGACCCAATGCGCTGGTCAAACCATGGGTACCTACCTAACACTATGTGCCATTAGTTGCTTATATCATGTTGAGGTGAGTGTAAACTTGTGAATTGTATAAGTAGTACTCGCATGAGTGTATGGCACGGCCCATGGTGTAATGAGTGTGTGTGTGTGTGAGTGAGTGTGGATTGTGTTGTGTGTTTGTGTGTGTTGTGTGTGCCAGTGTAAACATGCCGAGAATGTTGTGTGTGTGTGTGTTGGTGTTTGTGGTGTGTGTGTGAGTGTGTGTGTGTGTGTGTGTGTGTGTGTGTGTGTGCACGCAGCAAACGTGCCGCTTGTGTGTGCCGCGCGCATACGAATCCCACCTTGTTACTTAATAGAGAATTCCCCAAATTCGTTGTCCCAACGAGAACGTTAATTGCATCCATCCTCTGTCGTCTTTTTAGTATTGTTAAAAAAAAACTGAAAGAAGAAGAAACAAACAAACAAAAACAAAACAAACTAACAAACAACAAACAAGCAAAGAAGCCAAAAAAAAAAAAGGAAAGTAAAAAATAGGATCTGTTCTCTCTGTCACACATGTGCAGTCGTGAATGTGATATCGATTATGCTTTCAACATGAACTGAAGATCTTGGTCTGTCCCCAACTGCACCGCATTATTGATACAGATGTACAACAAAGACGTAATGGAAAGAAGGTTTCAACAACTTCAGCTTCTGTCTGCATGAAACCCACTTCAATGCAAACCAGTCAAATTTGGGATTTTTTTGTGAGGGGTTTTATTTTTTGTTTTTGTTTTTTGAGGTTTTGGGTTTTTTCTTTGTATTTCTGTTTTGTTGTGGGTTTTTTTCTTCTGCGTGTTGTTTTAATGTTTGGTTTTTTGGTGATGTTTTTCTTTTTTTGCCTTTTTTTTTTTTACTGTATTTTATCCTTCCGGACAACTTTAAAAATATAAACCCGACCATGCCGTGTGACTGACAAATGCTGAAAAAAAAACCATCCGTTATACTACTACGGCCGAACTTTTTTTTTTAAGGCCAAACATAAAACACAGACACAGAATAAAAACTTAATTCTCTGCACATACAATATTCTGAAGAGACGAAAAAAACACAGAATCCGCCTTCAACTGACCACGCAGGAAAAGGATCAGCGTCGCTCCGTGCCTTCCCTCTCAACCGCAGTTAAAGTCAGTACTGTGTCTGCGGTATGTCAATCCCAATAAGAGAGACGCACAGATATTGACAGTCGAAGGTGACAATCAAGATCAACCATGGAGAGCGCTGTCTGGCTGGCGGCGTGGTCAGCCGGTCCCTGTGCGGAGCGTCAGCACGTGACTGTGGAGGACCCACTGACATCTATTTCCCGAATATAAGACAGTGGGAGGACCTAATGAAGCGGAGGAGGAAAAAGTGTTTCCAGGCTCCGTGCCAGACGGATTTCTCGTTCCACACTACGCTGTGCTGTTGTCCATTCCTCGCGCTGATTGATTCTGGCTCTCTCCTCTCATCTCTCTCTCTCTCTCTCTCTCTCATCTTCACTCTCTTCTCACTATCTCTCTCTCTCTCCTGTTTTGCTTACTCTCTCTGTCTGCTTCTGTGTCTGTCCTCTCTGTCTCTCTCCTGTCAGTCAGTCTGACTGTCTGTCTGTCTGTCTGTCTTGTCTGTCTGTCCTGTCTGTCTGACCGTCTCTCTCTCTCTCTGTCTTGCTCTGTCTCTCTCTCTTTCCTTCTCCTACATCAGAAAGGTGTTTCTTAATGGGAGAGGAAATGAAAGATTGTCACTGTTATAAGTAATCTTGGTAATATATTTCTCCACGAGACTTATTTTGATATTGCTTGTGAAGACCTTGCAACCCGAACAAAGAACGCTTGCTGTGTATTATGCAAAAGTTGTACACGCTTTAAGAAAAATTCATTTGCAGTATTTTTGAAATTTTTGATTTCAGGTTCTAACTATTCCAGGTATGGTGCTAAATATGGGGATTAGATAAACATTGCTCGTAATGAAAAGTTCACTATTATGCATATAAAAAAAATTTTTAGGGTTGCAGCTTTAAAACGCCGAATGATTATGTACGAGAAACAGGAACCGCTACCCTATATATGTAAATACGTCTGATCGTGTATTAGATATAGGCATAAGTTATTACGTAAAGGATGAAATAGACTACCGGTGAAGGCTTACGAGATTGTTTGAATCGTGCTAGACTCACGCGGTAAATATACATTGGTTTTCAAATTCGAGAAACATATTTCAGAAGGTTTTGATAGTATGCTAAATCAAGGTTGAAAATGTCAGTGCATTTCTGGATGAATTTCGCCAGAGGCTTATTGATTGCCGATGGCAAAACTGAGTGAACAATCCAAACAGCGCGCGTTTTCTTTATATAGAACTTTCACAAATCATCTATGACTGCGGAAAGTATCTTTTAATTGAATCGACAGACATATTAATGTGTCCTTTGAACAAAATTTAGATTCGGGGTAACAGACATAGCAATACATCGACAGGATAATAAGGTATCAACTAATTCTGTAGCAAAGCCCATTGTGTAATGACGCCAAAAGAAGATGAAGTATCATGTTTTGTTAGTAGCCCTAGTCTCTGAGAGCTTC
Organism: Conus ventricosus; assembly: GCA_018398815.1. NCBI lineage: Eukaryota > Metazoa > Mollusca > Gastropoda > Neogastropoda > Conidae > Conus > Conus ventricosus. The sequence continues at coordinate 43,021,656 of CM031601.1, forward strand.
GGCAACAATAAATTTCCAGGAAATTTTAAGCAAATCCAAGTTTATTCTGCGTACCTTATTGTGGCTAAACAGTAACGAAATATACGAAGAATGTATGCAAGTATTTTAAATAATGCAATTAAAGGCGTTGCGCTGTAGTTGAAAAGAAGTGAAATATTAATATTGAAGCAAGTATCTGTGTTACTCTATTGTCAAAAGATTTGGAATTCTGTCAGTATTATGTTGAAGTATCCTTACTTTTTCTTGTAGTTAAATGCCATTGTAAATAGTTTTCCCCCCATCAGTAGGGCAGTGCCTAACATGAATGAAACCATTTTCCATGGCCATGCCATTTCTTCTCTACTTCTCCCTCTCTTTCTTTCTCTCTCACCTTCTCTCGCTCTCTCCTCATCTCTCTCTCACTCTCCTCTCCATCTCACTCTCTCTCTATCTCTCTGTCTCTCGCTCTCTCTCTTTTCTTTTCTTTCTGTGTGTTATATGTGTCTCTCTGTCCTGTCTGTCTGTCTAATCTGTCTGTTTCTCTCTCTACTCTTCATTGTCGCTCTCTCTCCCTCTCATCTCCTCCCTCTCTCTCTCTCTCTCATCACTCCCCCCCCCCCCTCGTCTCTCTCTGAATCTCTCTCTCATCTCCTCTCCTCTCACACTCTCACTCTCTGCGCCCTGTCTGTCCCTGTCTCTCGGTTTTTACTCTCACCTTTTCTCCCCGCTGTCTGTCTGCTGTCTGGCTGCGGTCTGTCTGTCTCTCTCTCTCTCTCGCTCTCTCACTCTCTCTCTCTCTCTCCCTCTCTCTTCTCCTCTTCTTTCTTCCGTTTTCTTTCTGTGGTAGTCGCTCTCTCGCTCTCTCACTCTCTCTCTCTCTCTCTCTCCATCTCTCATCATCTCTCTCTCTCTCTCTCTGCGCAACTCTGTCTATCTGTATCTGTCTCGCTATTTTACTCTCTCTAATGGAATGATCATCTTGCGCCCAAAAGGACTTCTTTCAATCTACTGTATCCCAAACTCTGTCTAATGGAAAATTGCCGTATTCAACATCTGTCATCTGCACGGAATTTTAGGGCTACCCTGACTCAGCGCTTTCCTTCCAACAACAATGTTTCCACAGTCTGCCGTGTCTGTTACTTGACTTCGCCGCATTGGTTCTGTGCGACATCTTCCTCTGTTGATGCCAACGAAACCCCCAGTTTACTGTCTTCCATTCTATCTACACTTGAATACGTAATTCTCTAGCTGCTGTCCCAGAATTCTTCTTAGTCTTCCCAGAAAGTACAAAACAATGCTGCTACGTTTGATTCTCAACAACCATCTTATCATGTCACTGCCCGTCTTCTTCTCTCACTGGCTGCCGTCGAAAAACGAATATACTACAAAACTATCCTTACTCCTGCTTGAAATCCTTGAATGACTTAGCTCCTTCCTACTTTCTGATCTCTTTTCACCTCTATATTTCTACTAGGCATTTGCGTTCTTCTACCGACAAAACTCGCTCAAACTCCCTCGATTCGAACTAACACTATGCGTTCGATCTTTCTTTTCACGGTCCGGTTTCTTGAAATAAACTCCCAATTATCTTGCGTAGTTCAAACGACTATCCTTCCTTCAAGGGGATGGGAGGGGGGGGGGGGGGGCGCGCGCGCGCGTCGCGCAGCGTCTGTGTGTGTTGTGTGTGCGTGTGCTGTGTGTGTGTGTGTGTGAGTGTGTGGTGCGGTGTGTGTGTGTTGTGTGTGCGTGCGCGGTGCGTGCGCGCCATGCAGGGTTTGTGTCCATTGTTCGACATTTGGTGGGATCATGTGTTCTGTGTGTTGTTGTGTGTGTGTGTGTGTTGTGTGTGTGTGTTGTGGTGCACCCTTGTTTGTAGTGCAAGTTTAATCTTAGTGCAATAACATCTTCTTATTGTTCTTTATGTTTTCTTTAACCTTTTTTGTATTTTGGTAAGCCCTTAGGGTTATGATTAAGATTAAGCGCCATAAATAATCATTATTACAATTATATAATCTTTTTCTCTCTCTGTCATCCTGTCCTCTCTGTCTCTCTGTCTCTCTCCTCTCTCTCTCTCTCATCCTCTCTCTCTCTCTCTCTCTCTGTATGTGTTCTCTCTGTTTGTCTGTCTGTCTCTATCTCTCTCTCTCTCTCTCTTTTTAATCTCTCTCTCTCTCTCTCTCGTCTCTCTCTCTCTCTCTCTCTCTCTATCTCTGTGTGTGTGTGCCGCGCGCGCGCAGCGCTGCGCGCGCGCGTGCTGTGTGTGTGTGTGTGTGTGTATTCACTCTTTCTTTCTTTCTCTGTCTCTCTGACCCCCCTCCCCCCCCCCCGCTCTTTCTCTCACTATCTCTCTCTCCACTTACTGTCTTCTCTTTCTCATGTTTCTCTGTCTCTGTCTGTCTGTTCCCCCCCCACCCCTTGCTGTCTGTCTGTATTGTCTGTCTGACTATCTGTCTCGCTCACACTGTTCTCTCTCACTCTCATCATCTCTCTCTCTCTCTCTCTCTCTCCCCCCCTCCCCCCCCCCCCCCCCCCTCCCAGTAGACTAAACATCAGAACAGAGAGCGCATTCTTGTCCCTTAATATCTGAAGGACCGAGCAGCCCTCGGTGTTCGTGCGTGAATCAGAGGTTCTATGAGAGAGAGAGAGAGAGAGAGAGAGAGAGAGAGAGAGAGAGAGAAGAGAGAGAGAGAGAGAGAGAGAGAAAGGAGTGGATAGGGAAGGAAAGGGAGAGTGGGTCAATGCTGTAGACACGAGAAAGAAATGGAGGAAGAGGGGGGGGTGGGAGGCAGTACTATAAAGACGAGAGATAGAGAGGGGACGGGAGGGAGAGAGAGATGGTGGGGGTGGGAGGGAAGAAGAAGGATGGAGGAATGTTTTTTTTCTTTCTTTTTTTTTTTTTTTTTTTTTTGGGTGGGGGGGGGGGGGGGGTTATTCATCTATACTTCACATTGCCGTCTATACAGCACATTGGCAGTGTGTTTCCTGGTTTGTTTACTTGTCGTTTCTAAGGCCCAAAGTGTGGAATGAAAAGAGAGGGACGAGAGGGAGAGAAAGGGGAGGGGAAGACCGAGGGAGGGGCTGAAAATTGAATTCATGTTCATTTTGTCGGTATTTTTATGAGACTCCTTCCGTGACACTAGAGCATGGTTTTTGTTTTTGTTTTGTTCTACCCCCCCCCCCCCCCCCTCTCTATCTCTCTCTCTCTCTCTCTCTCTCTCTCTCTCTCTCTCTCTCACTCTCTCTTCTCTCCCCCCCCTCTCTCTCTCTATCTCTCTCTCTCTCTCTTCCTCTCTCTCTCTCTCTCTCTCTCTCTCTCTCCCTCCTCCCTCTTTCTTTTTTCTCTCCTCTCCCTCTCTCTTTCACACAAACATACACACGCCCGCGCGCGCGCGCGCGCGCACCGAAAGAGAGAGGAGAGAAGGAAGAGAGAGAGATGAGAGCACATCATCATTGTCGTAAAACACCAACCATTTTTACCTCCACCAAGAAGATTTGTTTATCCCTCCGTCTGTTGGCTTGTTTGTTGGTTTGTCTGTCTGTCCGCAAGATTATATTGACCGCTACTGGACTGGTTTTACCAACACACGGTGACAAAACGGAACCTGGCCCTCAGGATGAACTCATCCAATATTGATCTAGTTGCAAAGCGAGACGACTGCAGGCGGAAATCTAAACAAATCTTAAATAAATGTTAGCGAACCGCCCAGAGAGCGTGGACAAACGAGTTACAAGACAAAACACGACGCGTTTCGACCTCTTAGGTCTTCGTCTGGTGATAATTAAACGAATAAAACAACGAAAATTCACTTAGCTTTGCTGAAGCGACCAAAGCTAAGTGAATTTTCGTTGTTTTATTCGTTTAATTATCACCAGACGAAGACCTAGAGTCGAAACGCGTCGTGTTTTGTCTTGTAACTCGTTTGTCCACGTTCTCTGGCGTTCGCTAACATTTATTTAAGATTCATCCAATATTGGTTCATATCTGGAACAGAGGGAAATCCCCTACAGGGCAGCAAAGACAACCTCAGCGCTGTCCACAATGAAGAATGACAAAGGTACACCCTAAGGCGCCAGTGGGACCCAGAGAAGTACTGTCCTCAACTGCCGAGCCAGCCAGCCGGGAACAATCCTGCAGCACCTTCGGAACCCTGCGCTCTGGTCACATCGGGTGCAAGCACGCACAGGGCATTCCATTTAGACGTCAAGGGGCATGCCAGCTCCAGGCAGACTCACTGTGTGACCACCAGACGCGACACAACAGAACCTCCATGAAAACGCCCCCCGTGGGTGTACCAGCCCTTACTTCACGACTACAGAGCCCACCGGCGAAAGACTTCACCACCAAGCGAAGTGCTGTTCGCATCGTGCAGCCCTGCTCGTTTCTATGTCGCTGACGGGTGTAAGGGTGGATAACTAACGTCTTCGTGATACACAGGATCAGGCTGTGGCGTGCTGTGGTATATGCATCCCGCTGTTTCCGTTGGGAGGCATGTGCCCTCACAGCGGATCTGGAAAAGAATTGGATCCAATGACATGAAATCATCAAACGGCTCACTGGCACCACAATGAAGATCCACTGACATCGGTAAGAAGAAAACTGGGCTGATGCGGCCACCGTCACGTGATCAAGTGGCTTTGGTGAAATAATGCACCAGATAACTGTTGAAGATGAGCAGGTGGAAAGGAAGAAAGGAAAAAAAACAAACTCGGTGGATTGACAACATCGTGGAATACCCCCCCCCCCCCCCACCTGGATATCACTGGCAGGAGATCCAGCTCCTGGCACACAATCGACAGTGCTTGAGGAACTTGGTGACCAGCTCCCTTACGACTCTTCTTGGAGAAAATTTTACGGGGGGGGGGGGGGGGGGGGGGGGGGGGGGGGGGGGGGGGGGGGGGGGGGGGGGGGGGGGGGGGGGGGGGGGGGGGGGAGGGGGAGGGGAAGAGAACATAGGAAGTTACGCTTTGTATCCTACTTGTTTCTCTTGTGTTACTATAAACACACTTTTTTGACGGGCATAGAAAGTGTGACTATTTAAAATCCCATGTTTCGGTTGTCCGTTGTGTGTGTGGTTTTGGGTTTGTGTGGATTTTTTTTTAATTAACTTTGCGAAGTTTTACGTTTCATGGAAAAAATTTGTTAGCCTGCCTTGTTTTCCCCCCCATTATTTTTGCATTATTATGTGTATAATTATAAAATTAGACACCGCATTCGTACTTTTTGTTGTTGTTGTTGTTGTCTTGTTGTAATCGGTTTATTAAACAAAAAAACCAAAACCCCTGATTTTTACGCCTTTACGCTTTCTCTTCTTTTAAACCTTTTAAACGCTTTTTAATTTTATTTTAAAAATTTTTTTTTGTTTCTTTCTTTCTTTCTCTTTTTTTTTTTTCTTTCTTTCTTTTTTTTTTTTTCTTAATTCAGTTATTTTAAATATTGTTCCTTCTTTCTTAAATGTGTACGCTAATTTTCGATAATTTGACAATGAACTAGGGTCCTCAATTACAAGGGGAAAATTGTCCTTTTCGTTTCAGCGAGACGGATGGGCACTGGTCTGTACCCATAAATTGGATTCCAGTTTTCCATTTTTAAACTCAAGTTTTTATTTTATTTTTTCTTTCTTTCTTTCTTTTTTCTTTTCTTTTCTTTTTTTTTTCTTTATTTTCTTCTTCCTCTTTTTTATTCCATTATTTTTTGTTATTGTTTGTTTCTTTCTTCGTTTGGGTTTTTCTTCGGGATTGATGCACTCTGTATTGTGGCACAGCGGGGTTCATTGCTCACTTCCCACGCGGGCACTGTTTAACCCAGGTTTTATCATTAATTTTACATTTAACCAGCGGTGCGCGTTTTGGGGAGGATGTGAAAGAAAAAAAAAAATAAAAAGAAAAAAAAAAAAAGTGGGGGGGAAATGAAGGTGGGAACACTTTTTAAAAAAAGGAAAAAAAAAAAACAAACACCCGCCCCACGCACGCACGCACGCAGACGCACCCCGCACGCACACACACACACACACACACACCCCCACACACACACCACCACACACACACACCACACTGAGGTTGGGGGGGGGGGGAGAAGGCGGGGAATGAGCCAAAAGCATAGAACAGGTGGTTTAGCAGTCTACTTTTTAGCGGTTGTTTTAAAAGGGGGGGAAAAAGGGCCCGCGTTTTCGGAAGAAGAGAGAGGGGGGGTGGGGGGGGGAGTAGGGGGTTTTACCACCAGGCTCTCTGGGGGGAACACGAGGCAAAAACATGAAAACAAAGCAAAATATTTAAAAAAAAAAAAACCCAACAGGAATGGTAAGGGGAAAACATATTGCCCTCGAAACTTTTCCTAATACAAGAAGCAGAGGAGAGAGAAAAGAGGAGAGAGAGGAGAGGAGAGAGGAGAGAGAGGAGAGAAGAGAGAGAAGAAGAGAGAGATTTTTTGTGAATGGCTCCTCTCTCTCTTTCTGTCTTGTGTGTTGTGTGTGTGTGTGTGTGTGTGTGTGTGTGTGTTTTGTGTGGGTGGAGGAGAGAGAGAGATTTTCTTATGTGGCTCTTCTCTCTCTTTCTGTTTGTGTGTGTGTGTGGTAGGGTGTTGTGTGTTGTGTGTTTTGTGGTGTGTGGTGTGTTTGTGTGTGTGTGTGTGGTGGTGTGTGCGTGTGTGTGTGTGTGGTTTTTGTGTGTTGTGTTGTTGTGTGTGTTTTTTTTGTGTGTGTGTGTGTTGTGTGTTCTCTCTCTCTCTCTCTCTCTCTTGCTTTTCTCACTCTTCTTTTCCTCTTCTCTTCTCTTCTCTCTCTCTCTCCTCTCCCTCTCTCTGTCTCTCTCGCTTTTCTCTCTCTCGCTTTTTTTCTCTCTCTCTCCTCTCTCTCTTCTCTCTCTCTCTCTCCTTCTCTCCTCTCTCTTTCTCCTTTTCTCTCTCTCTTGTCATTGTGTCCTCATTTTTTATGGGAGAAACTTACCTCTTTTCTCCCGCTTTTTCTTTTTTCCCGCAGCAGCCCTTTTCTCTTTTTCATTTTTTAAATTTCTCTTTTTAATGACTTTCGGGAACCATACCCACCCCCTTTTGATCCCCCACCTCCTACCTTCCCCGACCACCCCCGGCCATCCCACTGGGGTTCCCCGCCCCCCTCTCTCTCTCTATCAGCCTCTCTCTTCTCGCTCTGTCTGTTGTTGTCTGTCGGGGTTTTCTCTTCTCTCTCTCTCTCCTCTCTCTTCCCTCTCTCTCGTCTCTCTTCTCTCTCTCTCTTCTCTTCCCCTTCTTTTCCTCTCTCTCTTCTCTCTCTCTGTGTATTGTCATAGCAGGGGGTTTCCACGGTTCTCTTTTAGTTGTTTCCGAAGGTGTTTTCGCGGACCGGGGAGAAATTCCCACGGGGGGGGTTCAGGGGTCTTTTTTGGGTTGGAGCCCAAAATTTAGGTTAAGACAGGCCCTATTGTTGTTTGTCGGGGTTCCCCCGCCCACCCCCCCCCGCCCCCCCCTCCTGTGGGGGTTTTGGCCCCCCCCCCTCCTTTGGCTTCCCCACCCGCCTCCCCGTGCCTCCCCGTTTTTTTCCCCTCCCCTCCTCTCCCCCCCTCTTTGGGCCCTCCTCCCCCCCTCTTCTTCCTCCCCTCCTTCTTTTCCTCCTCCTCCTCCTCCCCTCTCCCCCTCCCCCTTCTTCTTCTTCCTCCTCCTCCTCTTCTTTTCCTCCTCCCCTCCTTCTCCCCCTTCTTCCTCCCCTCCTCTCCTCCCTCCTCCTCCCTCTTCTTTCCCCTCCTCCCCCCTCCACCCTTCTTCTCCTCCCTCCTCTCCCCCTCCTCCTCCCCCCCCCCCCCCCCCCCCCCCCCCCCCCCCCCCCCCCCCCCCCCCTCCCCCCCCGTCTTCCCGGTTCTTTGATAGAAAAAAAAATTCACCCTCGGTGTATTTTTTGGGTGACCGATTTTGATCCACCGTTTGGGTAACCCTTTTTTGTGGGTGTGTGTGTGTGTGTGTGGTGTGTGTGTGTGTGTGTGTGTGTGTGTGTGTGTGTTTTTGCGCCCCGGCCCGGGGGCATTATGTTGTGTGTGTGTGGTTGTGTGTGTGTGTGTGTGTTGGGTGTGTGTTTTTGTGTGTTATGTGTGTGTAGTTGTAGTTGTGTGGTGTGTGTGGTGTGTGTGTGTGTGTGTGTGTGTGTTGTCAAATTCCCCGCTCATGATGGTTATTCTTTATAAAATGTTTAAGTGCTTTAGTGTGCAATTTTGTATATCTGCATGACTTTGCTGAAGGGATCTCAGTTTAAAATGTTATGATAAAGGGAACGTGGGTAAGAGAGCATACAGGTAGAATCGATACAGATGTGGACTCCGAGGAAATTCCTGTAACTCAGCTTTCTTAATAGGGGACAATAAACAGTTATGATAATTTAAAAAGAAAAAGAAAAAAGACGAAAGTAAAATATGAAAAACAACAGACGCACACGCACACGTATTCGCGCACACGTACATACATGCACAGACGCGCGCGCGCGCGCACACACACACATACATTCTCTCGCTCTTTCCCTCTCTCTCTCTCTTTCTCTGTGTGTGTCTCTCTCTCTCTCTCTCTCTCTCTTCTCTCTCTCTCTCTCTCTCTCTCTCTCTCTGTGCTTTATCCATTAGACAAGCCATCCTCAACACCACCGCCCCCGCCTTCCTTTCCGTATTAATCACGCTATGTTCTCTCCTTTGAGGCCAGGAGGATGGATAAGAACATGGTACCCGCGGTATTCCAGCGAGGGAAGGTGAAGGGAACACACTCTCCGTAATCTTCCTCCTGCTGTAAACATACCACGCGGTTGTATCCCCTGAGTGTATACAATTCCAAAGACAGGGGCATGCTATTTTTAGACTGCATGCGCGAAGGAAGATTTTTGATAGCGCACGCCAGTGTGTGCGTGTGTGTGTGTGTGTGTGTGTGCGTGCGTGCGTGCGTGCGTGCGTGCGTGCGTGCGTGTGTGTGTGTGTGGATGGGTGGGTTGGAAAGCAGGTATACCAATGAATATATTTTGAATAAAATCGAATCCTTTGGTTTTGATCAGGTGTTTGTTGTATTCTTTCATTTTATCGTGATAGATATGTCGGAACGTATACTGTATGTTTCTATCTATTTAGCTAGCTGGCTAAATAGATAGATATAGTAGACCTACGCATGTACATCTATCTATATGTGTGTATATATATGTATGCATATATATATATATTATATTATATATAGATATAGATATGATAGATAGATAGATAGATAGATAGATAGATATATATATATATATATATTTAAGAAACTAATAAATTCCAAGAATAAGTACCGAGCACGTTCCAGCAACTTACAGAGCATCTTGGTGTTGCAATGACTGCAAAAAATATTGAATTATAACAAAGCTTGCTCTTATGTCTTAGATTGAAGAAATAGGGGGAGATACGCATTCATATCTGCAGTGGTAGATGATTCTGCCTAACTAACAGTATGTGCTTGAGTGGGTGAATGGGGAAAAATAAAATAAAGGATTCTCAAAATGAGCCTTCAGCAAGCTTATATTCTCAAGGGGGAGACATCCTCCAATAGGGAGGGAAACTCACTAACATTATAATCCTGGTCATATACGATATTTCGAAACTTGGTTGTTTCTCCTCAGTGACCGCGGAAAGTGGTAATTTGACTCCTCTGCCTTTTCAGTTTTAAGAAGAATGCAATCCCAGAAAAGGCTGGTGTGCAATACCGTAGTATGTTTGTTGAGTTTTCAACTACGGTATTGCACACCAGCCTTTTCTGGGATTGCATTCTTCTTAAAACTGAAAAGGCAGAGGAGTCAAATTACCACTTTCCGCGGTCACTGAGGAGAAATAACCAAGTTTCGAAATATCGGTATATGACCAGGAGTTATTTTGTTAGTGAGTTTCCCTCCCTATTGGAGGATGTCTCCCCCTTGGAGAATATAAGCTTGCTGAAGGCTCATTTTGAGAAGCATTTATTTTATTTTTCCCCATTCACCCACTCAAGCACATACTTTTTAGTTAGGCAGATCATCTACCACTGCAGATATGAATGCGTATCTCCCCCTATTTCTTCAATCTAAGACATAAGAGCAAGCTTTGTTTATAATTCAATATATATATATATATATTGTTAGTGATTTTCCCCTCCCTATAAGAGCAAGCTTTGTTTATAATTCAATATTTCTTGCAGTCATTGCAACACCAAGTGCTCTGTAAGTTGCTGGAACGGTGCGCGGTACTTATCCTTGGAATTTATTAGTTTGTTGTATTTTAGTCCCTTGTGGATTCTTTCCCAAGAACTGACCCTCAGCACTTGTGTCTTAAGAGGATATCTTTTTATATTTTCTACTTTTCACAAGAAAATGTAGCTTGTTTTGCTCTTTCATGATTTTCTTTTGCTTCTTAGGTGGCTCCTTTGGTTGGTTTTTTGAAAACTCAACAAACATACTACGGTATATTGCACACCAGCCTTTTCTGGGATTGCATTCTTCTTCAAACTGAAAAGGCAGAGGAGTCAAATTACCACTTTCCGCGGTCACTGAGGAGAAACCACCAAGTTTCGAAATATTGGTATACGACCAGGAGTTATATGTTAGTGAGTTTTCCCTCCCTATTGGAGGGTGTCTCCCCCTTGGAGACTATAAGCTTGCTGAAGGTTCATTGTGAGAAGCATTTATTTTATTTTTTCCCCATTCACCCACTCAAGCACATACTGTTAGTTAGGCAGAATCATCTACCACTGCAGATATGAATGCTTATCTCCCCCTATTTCCTCAATCTAAGACATAAGAGCAAGCTTTGTTTATAATTCAATATTTTTTGCAGTCATTGCAACACCAAGCTGCTCTGTAAGTTGCTGGAACGGTGCGCGGTAACTTATCCTTGGAATTTATTAGTTTGTTGTATATATATATATATATATATATATATATATATGTGTGTGTGTGTGTGTGTGTGTGTGTGCCCATCTTGCGCCGAATAGTGACAAAGATACGTGATAGCTCATTCTTCATTTTTGTTGTCCTGAGTGTTGTTTATCTTGCCTGAAGAAGACCTAAGAGGTCGAAACGCGTCTTGTGATTAGTTTGTCCCGTTGTTCGGCGGAGCTATTACAATACTTTAATATATATATATATATATATATATATTATATATATATAATATTATGAACAAAATAAAAGTGTTCTTTAAAAATCTGAAGGTGCTCAACCCCTTGGGGAGCAACATCTGTTAAGAATATTTTAAAAATGAAGTATAAAATCAACAAGCTTGTTTCGAACCTCTCGCTCTCCTCAGGATATTCTTTTGGGGCACGCTATCTGTCTTTTATAGCGTGCGGGACCTGATTCCATTTCTGCACGTGCGAGTCGCTTCACGTGTGGTCTGTGGTTCTTGTTGGGGTCTGTTCAGGTGGCGTGCGCTAACAAAGATTTCCATTTGTGCCTGCAATTGTTTACTATTTCTACTTTTGTATTCAAGGTTGCTAGGTGTGGTTTACATAATATTAACCATTTTTCTGTGGAGCATAGATTGCATCTTTTTGAAATATTGTTGTATGATGTTGCTCTTTTTATGATTTTCCATGATATGTTGTAGTCTATTTTTTTTATCTTTGAGTCTCCAAATGTATTTACTCAGCTCTGTTTGATTTTTGTATTTTTCATTTTTGAATGACTCGTATTGGTTTTGAAAGTGTTTTCTGTGATCCCTATATATGTTTCTTTTTCATTTTCTGAAGTTACCGTAGCTTGGTATACAATGTTGCTGTGAAGGCATTTGTTGCTTAGGGGGCACTGTTCTTTTTTAGTGCAGTTGCAAGATGTCCTTTCAGCACCCTTCGCTTTTATGTTGCTTTTCATTTTGTTAGATGAATCAATTATGTTTTTAAGGTTAGGCACACATGAGTATGATAGTTTGATGGTGTTTTTGTTGAACATTTTTGACAGTTTGTGTTCTTTGGAAATGATGTTGCCAAGATTTTCTTCTTCCTAAACCCAAATGCAAAGAATGAAGACAAAAACACATATGGATTCAAATCATGGCGATCACCTCCGACAATAGATGAAATGAAGCCTTTCGAAGACAAAATGAAGGGACTGATAGCCAATATTAAATTAAAAAAATCAAATAACAACTTTCAAACATCACTAGCAAATGATATAAAACAAATCCAAAATGATAAAAGATATTCGTAAAGGCTGACAAAACTAGCAATTTTTACAAAATGGAACCAAATGAATACTCTCAACTCTTAAACAAAAACATCCAGAAAAACTACAAGAAAGCTGACAAAACTACACACAGCAACATCCGCAAAAAAGAAAAAGAGCTGGCACACCGCATGGAGTTAAGCGACAGGGTAGAGGGCAACAGCAACAAAGAAACCTTCATAACACTCAAAGACCACAAGCCTAACTTCCAAAACAACCCAACATGTAGACTAATAAACCCATCTAAATCCGAACTGGGCAAAATAAGCAAGAGAATTTTGGAAAAGGCTATAGAAGATGTTAAATCAAACACTGAATACATCCTTTGGAAAAACAGCTATGAGGTCATACAATGGTTTAAGAAACTCAATAAACAGAGAAATACGATGTTCATTACATTTGACATATATTATTATTATATAGGGTATTTATATAGCGCCTATCCTCAGTCACAACCAAGCTCTAAGCGCTTTACAATAACACACTACCTCACTTATACATAGTTAGACTTCTATCCATCCATAGATGAGAACTACTCAATAAAGCTTTGAAATTTGCCAACAAATACACAAATATAACAGAGTCAGAAATGGAGATTATTTTCCACACCAAGAAAACCTTACTCCATAGCAGAAATGAAACTTGGAATAAAAAAAACGAGCAAAAACTCCACATTTGATGTAACCATGGGATCGTATGATGGCGCCGAAACATGTGAACTAGTCGGACTATTCATGCTATCCAACATCCAAAAACAACTTGGGAAAACAGGTCGGTTTATACAGAGATGACGGCCTCGCTGCATTAAACAATAATCCAAGAACCATTGAAAACAAGAAAAAAGAATTATGTAAAATCTTTAAAAACCACAACTTAAAAATCACAATAGAAGCAAACAAAAAAGTAGTGAATTACCTAGACATAACATTAGACCTCAATGACCACGTGTACAAACCATACAAAAAACCCAATGACATACCAATCTACGTAAATATCAAAAGCAACCACCCACCATCCATACTAAAAACAATACCCAACAGTATAAACAAGAGACTATCCAACCTGTCATGCAATGAAAACGCATTCAATGATGTAGCAACAGAATATCAAGAAGCATTACAAAATAGTGGTTACATTACAAGCTACAATACAGTCCAGACAATAACACGAACAGAAATAAGAAAAATATGAAAAGAAAGATCATATGATACAACCCACCATACGATGGACAAGTAAAAACAAATGTAGGAAAAGAATTCTTTAAAATCTTGGCAACATCATTTCCAAAAGAACACAAACTTTCCAAAATATTCAACAAAAACACCATCAAACTATCATACTCATGTATGCCTAACCTTAAAAACATAATTGATTCATCTAACAAAATGAAAAGCAACATAAAAGAGAGGGTGCTGAAAGGACATCTTGCAACTGCACTAAAAAAGAACAGTGCCCCCTAAGCAACAAATGCCTTCACAGCAACACTGTATACCAAGCTACGGTAACTTCAGAAAATGAAAAAGAAACATATATAGGGATCACAGAAAACACTTTCAAAACCAGATACGCAAACCACAAACAGTCATTCAAAAATGAAAAATACAAAAATCAAACAGAGCTGAGTAAATACATTTGGAGACTCAAAGATAAAAAAATAGACTACAACATATCATGGAAAATCATAAAAAGAGCAACATCATACAACAATATTTCAAAAGATGCAATCTATGCTCCACAGAAAAATGGTTAATATTATGTAAACCACACCTAGCAACCTTGAATACAAAAGTAGAAATAGTAAACAATTGCAGGCACAAATGGAAATCTTTGTTAGCGCACGCCACCTGAACAGACCCCAACAAGAACCACAGACCACACGTGAAGCGACTTGCACGTGCAGAAATGGAATCAGGTCCCGCACGCTATAAAAGACAGATAGCGTGCCCCAAAAGAATATCCTGAGGAGAGCGAGAGGTTCGAAACAAGCTTGTTGATTTTATACTTCATTTTTAAAATATTCTTAACAAAAATAATATATATATTATATATATATATAAACAAAGTTTGCTCTTATGTCTTAGATTGAAGAAATAGGGGGAGATAAGCATTCACATCTGCAGTGGTAGATAATTCTTCCTAACTAACAGTATGTGCTTGATTGGGGGGGGGGGGGGGGAGTGCTTCTCAAAATGAGCCTTCAGCAAGCTTATAGTCTCCAAGGGGGAGACAAAATCCAATGGGGAGGAAACTCACAAATGTATAACTCCTGGTCAGATACCGATATTTCGAAACCTGATTGTTTCTCCTCAGTGACCGCGAAAGTGGTAATTTGACTCCTCTGCCTTTTCGGTTTTAAGAAGAATGCTATCCCAGAAAAGGCTTGTGTGCAATACCGTAGTATGTTTTTTGAGTTTTCAACAACAAAAAAACAAACCAAAGGTGCCACCTAAGAAGCAAAAGAAAATCATGAAAGAGCAAAAACAAGCTACATTTTCTTGTGAAAAGTAGAAAATATAAAAAGATAACCTCGTAAGACACAAGTGCTGAGGGCCAGTTCTTGGAATGAGTCCACAAGGGACTAAATTACAATAAACTAATAAATTCCAAGGATAAGTACCAAGCACCATTCCAGCAACTTACAGAGCAGCTTGGTAATGACTGTAAGAACTATTGAATTATAAACAAAGCTTGCTCTTATGTCTTAGATTGAAGAATAGGGGGGAGATAAGCATTCATATCTGCAGTGGTAGATAATTTTCCTATCTAACAGTATGTGCTTGAGTGGGTGAATGGGGGGGAAAAAAAGGCAGAGGAGTCAAATTACCACTTTACGCGGTCACTGAGGAGGAACAAAAGGTTTCGAAATATCGGTATCTGACAGGAGTTATACATATATATATATGGGGGGGGGGGGGGGGGGGGGGGGGGAGAGTGAGAGAGAGAGAGAATGTGTGTGTGTGTGTGTGTGTGTTGTGTGTGTGTGTGTGTGTGTGTGTGGACAGAGAGAGAGGTGTGTGTGTGTCTGTGTCTGTGTCTGTCTGTGTGTAAGACAGGCCATATGCCTGTTTGGACGCATGTGTGCTGAAAGGACTGGGTATGAGGAAGAGGAATCGTGGGCAGGGGAGGTGGATGGGATGGAATAACATGACAGTGGCCGCGTAGAAGAAACAAACAAAAAATGTTAATTGTTGCTGGCAAATGTTTCAGTTTATCACATCAGCAGTAAAAATCAACAAGCTCTTAATTGTACTGTAGATTCACTGTAGACGATTGTCTTAAAATGCATCCTTGTTGTTGTTGCTGTTGTTGTTGTTGTTGTTGATGATGTTGTTTTGTTGCTGTGCTGCTGCTATTGCTGTTGTTGTTGTCGTTGTTGATGATGATGATGATGATGATGATGATGATGATGATGATGATGATGATGATGATGATGGTTACTGTTGCTGCTGCTACTGCTGCTGTTGACGACAGTCCTGTCTCTGTCTGTTGCCAGGCGACGGGTCGCCGTCTACTTCTTCGACAACCGGAAACTGGCCGCTGATGCCGGGCAACGAGGGGTGCCAGGAGCCCGGGTCACGGTGGCCAGTCACATCCACCACTCTTCCCGGAGCCAGGATCATCTTCGTCCTCCGCAACCCTGTGGACAGGTCCGTTGCTCCTGACAGCACCTGACAGCTATGACAGCATACATAGCCAGCCCTGCCAACCGCTTGGTGTGGGTTTTTTTTTGTTTTTTTTTTTTCAGGGCTGGCGAACTCTGTGTGGGAAAAGTGGGGTCACATTCCGAAAAAGGTGATATTCTGAAAGAAAAAAAAAAGAAAAGAAAAGGGGGGGGGGGGGGGGGGCGAGGAGGCGTGAAGAAGAAGGTCACCGAAAGAGTCGCTTCCTGAAAAGGTCACATCCTGGAAAAAGTCACTTCCTGAAAAAGGTCACATCTTGGAAAAAGTCACTTCCTCAAAAAGGTCATATGGGAAAAAAAGTCACATCTAAAAAAAAGGTTGCATCCTGAAAGAGATCACTTCCTGAAAAGGTCACATCTTGGAGGGGGGGAAAAAGTCACATCCTGGAAAAGGTCACATCCTGGAAAAAGTCACATCCTGAAAAAGGTCACATCCTGGAAAAAGTCACATCCTGAAAAGGTCATATCCTGAAAAAGGTCACATCTTGGAGGGGGGGAAGAGTCACATCCTGGAAAAAGTCAATTCTGGAAAAGGTCACTTTCTGGAAAAAGGTCACTTTCTGAAAAAGGTCAAATCTTGGAGGGGGAAAAAAGTCACATCCTGGAAAAAGTCACATCCTGAAAAAGGTCACTTCCTGAAAAAGGTCACATCTTGGAGGGGGGGAAAAGGTTACATCCTGAAAAAGGTCACTTTCTGAAAAAAGTCACATGCTAAAAAAAGGTCACTTCCTAGAAAGGTCATATCCTGAAAAAGGTAAGATCCTGAAAAAAAGTTACATCCTGAAAAGGTCACATCCTGGAAAAGGTCACATCCTGGAAAAGGTCACATACTGGAGAGGAAAAAAAACAGCAAACAACAAAAACAACTTACAATTATGACAAAGTAAGCTATCAATATCCTTAATTAAGGCGGATGAGACTATGCTATGCTAATAAAGCATCAGCCATTACGCTTAATTTATCTGTCCCGGATTCTTTAAAAAAAAAACGGGGAAAAAAAATCAAATTGTGTGTTGTGTGTGCGCGCGTGCATGCGGTTTGTTTGTGTATGACTGTACGTGCGTGCATGTGTGAACGTACGTGGAGTATGATGTGACTGTATGTGTGTGTGTGTGTGTGTGTGTGTGTGTGTGTGTGTGTGTGTGTGTGTTGTGTGTCTGTGTGTGTGTGTGTGTGTGTGTGTGTGTGTATGTATGTGTCAGTATCTGTGTGTGTGTGTGTGTGTGTGTGCGTGTGTGCGTGCGTGCGTGCGTGCGTGCGTGCGTGCGTGGTGTGTGTGTGTGTGTGTGTGTGTGTGTTTGTGTGTGTGTGTGTGTGTTGTGTGTGTTTGTGTGTGTGTGTGTGTGTGATGTGTGTGTGTGTGTGTGTGTGTGTGTGTGTGTGTGTGTGTGTGTGTGTGTGTGTGTGTGTGTGTGTGTGTGTGTGTGTGTTTTACTCCAGCTACCTGTACAACACTGTGAGCTTGTGTTGGTCATGTTTGTCCAGGTTGTACTCCAGCTACCTGTACAACCATGCCAGGTACGAGGCGGTCAGCACTCGGACCTTTGACATGTACGTGCGGGAGGCCATCAAGTTGTACAAGACCTGCTTCGAGCGCTACTCCCTGCGCGCGTGCGCCAACAACGCCACCGTCTTTCAACAAGCCAAGGTGAAAGGGCATCGGGCAGCGTGCACCCCTGTCTGTCTGTCCGTCTGTCTGTCTGTCTGTCTCTCTGTGTGGGGAGAAGTCATGGGATTTGGGGGTTGTGGGGGTTGTTATTGATAGAGAGAGAGAGAGGAGAGAGAGAGAGAGAGAGAGAGAGGAGAGGTGTGTGTGTGTGTGTGTGTGTGTGTGTGTGTGTGTGTGTGTGTGTGTGTGTGTGTGTGCGCGTGTGGATGATCCTGTATGTGTGTGTGAGACAGAGGGGAGAGAGAGAGATTATGTGTGTGTGTGTGTACGTGTGTGTGTGTATGTGCGTGGTGTGTGTGTGTGGTGTGTGTGTGTGTGTGTGTGTGTGTGTGTGTGTGTGTGTGTGTGTCTAAGTGAGGGTGTGTGTGTGTGTGTGTGTGTGTGTGTGTGTGTGTGTGTGTGTGTGTGTGTGTGTGTGTGTGTGTGTGTGTGCACGCGCGCGGTCGCGCGCAGGTCCTGATACAGATCACTGTGTTATACCTCTCAAAATAACCTTTATTATTCTGATCATTACTATTCTCGTCATCATTATGACTTAGTGATTGGTGATGACAGTGATATTATTGTTGTGATTGGTGGTGACAGTGATATTATTGTTGATCTTTATTTCATCAATGAATGATTGGTGATGATAGTCATATTACTGTTGATCTTCATTCATCAATGATACTTCCATCCCTAGGTGACCTTATTTGTGGTTAACAACAGCATTATTTTTGTTCATTCATATCTTTATTATTCTTATCATTGCTATCCGGAATTTCCGTTTTTAAAAAACATATAGAGGTGGTTTACACAATGTCTTTTGATCTCCGTTTCATTGACATCTGTTAGCACATCCATCGAGGGACATTTATTTGTTCCTGCCCTTGGCGTCTGCCCAAAGTGGTCGTCACATAAACAGTGTCGCTCACAGCGGCGGGTAATCCTTTCCTTGTGCAAGGAGAAGTAGTCGAGATCTTACCACATCAAAGAATAGAGCTTAGCATAGTGCGCCCAACATACACAACGCGCTCACGCGCGCGCCGCGCACGTACTTACAACACACACACATACATGCGTGCGAGCCGCACATACACACACGCGCGCGCGCACACACGCAAGCACGCACACACACACACACACACACACACACACGCACCGCACGGCACGCACCGCACGCCACGCACACACACACACAACACACACAACACACACACACACACGGATGCATGTAAGCACAGAGAGAGAGAGAGTAACAGGGGAGCAGACGAGAAAGGAAATAAGAGATTAAGGGACACAGAGAGGCAGAAAGAAAGAGGGTCCGGAAGGGAGAGAGAGAGAGAGAGATGAGAGAGAGAGGAGAGAGAGAGAGAGAAGAGAGAGTTTTAAGGAATGCTGAGTACCTTAGCTGAAGAGTTCAAACTGTCCTACTGTTTGTTACCGTTGATGAGGCAGAGACTTTGGGTATGTACTGTACTAATTGAAGCTTCAGGAGATGGAGATAATGCTGATTTGTAAGTCTGAATTTAACTGGTTTGAAGTTTCAAACTTCCCCTCTTTCTGTAACAGGTAATGGTGATTGTAGATCCGTGCTGTACAAGCTGAAAGCTTCAAACACTCTCCTTTGCACCACAGGTGATGCAGATTGTACATCTCTACTCTGCTAGTTTAGGGTTTCGACCTTTCCCGTTGTTAGTCATAGGTAATGCTGATTTAAGTCTGTACTCTACTAGCTGAAGCCTATAAACTTTCCCTTTGTTTATCACAGGTGATGCCGATTTAAGTACTTTACAAGCTGAAGCCTTTAAACTTTCCCTTTGTTCATCACAGGTGATGCTGATTTAAATACTCTATTAGCTGAAGCCTTTAAACTTTCCCTTTGTTTATCACAGGTGATACTGATTCTAAGACTGTACTCTACTAGATAAAGGCTTCAAACTTTCCCTTTAATTTTCACAGGTGATGCTGATTGTCAGTCTGTACTCCAATGGCTGAAGGCTTCACACCTTCCCGCTCGCTGTTTGTCACAGGTGATGCTGATTGTCAGTCTGTACTCGGTGTTCGTACAAGACTGGGAATCTTCCCGCTGTTTGTCACAGGTGATGCTGATTGTCAGTCTGTACTCGGTGTTCGTACAAGACTGGGAATCTTCCCGCTGTTTGTCACAGGTGATGTTGATTGTCTGTCTGTACTCGGTGTTCGTACAAGACTGGGAATCTTCCCGCTGTTTGTCACAGGTGATGTTGATTGTCTGTCTGTACTCGGTGTTCGTACAAGACTGGGAATCTTCCCGCTGTTTGTCACAGGTGATGTGATTGTCGTCTGTACTCGGTGTTCGTACAAGACTGGGAATCTTCCCGCTGTTTGTCACAGGTGATGTTGATTGTCTGTCTGTACTCGGTGTTCGTACAAGACTGGGAATCTTCCCGCTGTTTGTCACAGGTGATGCTGATTGTCAGTCTGTACTCGGTGTTCGTACAAGACTGGGAATCTTCCCACTGTTTGTCACAGGTGATGCTGATTGTCAGTCTGTACTCGGTGTTCGTACAAGACTGGGAATCTTCCCGCTGTTTGTCACAGGTGATGCTGATTGTCAGTCTGTACTCGGTGTTCGTACAAGACTGGATGGAGCTATTCCCACGCCACCAGCTCCTCTTCATCACCACCGAGCAGTACAATCGGTACATGGACACCCGCCTGGCCAAAATTTACCAGTTTCTGGGATTACGTAAGTCAGACAGAAAGAAGATAGATCGAGGAGAAGAGGGGTGGGGAGGAGGGAGAAAGAAGAAGAAGAAGAAGAGAGAGAGAGAGAAGAGGAGAGAGAGAGAGAGAGAGAGAGAGAGAGAGAGAGAGAGAGAGAGAGAGAGAGAGAGAGAGAGAGGAGAGAGAGAGAGGGGGGGGGAGGAATCACGAAGGTTTTTTCACGGTTTGGTTTGGTTTGGTTTGGTTTGGTTTGGTTTGGTTTGGTTTTCCCAACTTGAACACTTGTTGCTTTTCGACTTTATTTTTGTATGGCGCGTCGTGTTATGTTGTGTTGTGTTGTGTTGTGTTGTGTTGTGTTGTGCCGTGCCGTGCCGTGCCGTGCCGTGCCGTGCCGTGCCGTGCCGTGCCGTGCCGTGCCGTGCCGTGCCGTGTCGTCTCGTGCTGTGCTGTGCTGTGCTTTGTTGTTCTGTGCTTTGTTGTGCTGTGCTTTGTTGTGCTGTGCTGTGCTGTGCTGTGTTGTGCTCTACTGTGCTGTGTTGTGTTGTGTCGTGTTGTGTTCCTTTATCATCATCCTAACAGATTTTACCAAGATTTGTTTGGGTCAGCATCTGCAAGGATGATGGAACCAGCCGCCATAGCACATCCTCATTCCCTTTCTTTTTGCGTACAGATTTGTGGATTTCTCAGACTCGCTTGCGCAATGTCGACACACAACCAGACACACAGACAGAAGAGATTCACTCTTTTAATTTCAGTTTCTGAAATTGTCACGATTTACATGAAATATACTTCTGCAACTATCATCAGTCAGCCAATAGAGAGTTACACTGCAACTATCATCAGTCAGTCAATAGAGAGATACATTACAACTAGCATCAGTCAGTCAATAGAGAGATGCATTGCAACTATCACCAGTCAGTCAATAGAGAGATACATTACAACTATCACCAGTAAGTCAATAGAGAGATACATTGCAACTATCATCAGTCAGTCAATAGAGATACATTGCTACTATCATCAGTCAGTCAATAGAGAGATACATTGCAACTATCATCAGTCAGTCAACAGAGAGATAAACTGCAACTATCATCAGTCAGTCAACAGAGAGATACATTGCAACTATCTTCAGGCAGTCAATAGAGGGATAAACTGCAACTATTATCAGGCAATCAATAGAGGGATTAACTGCAACTATTATCAGGCAATCAATAGAGGCATTAACTGCAACTATTATCAGGCAGTCAATAGAGAGATAAACTGCAACTATTATCAGACAGCCAATGGAGGGATGAAAGAAAAATGATACACGTGCAGGTGCGGGTGGGACCCCCAAAAAGTACAACTGCCGAACAAACCAGCTGGGAGGAATCCTGCACCACCCTTGGAATCCAGCACTATATTGACATAGGGTGCAGCCACGCACGGAGCATCCCATTAAGACGTCAAGGGACTGAATGGCTCCCTGGCAGATGCCATTGTGTAATGGCTATTCTGGACGAGACACGACAGAGCATCCATTGGAGCGTTCCCATGGGTGTACCAGCCCATATTTCATGACTGTAGAGCCCACAGGCGAAAAACGCCAGCGTCAAGCAACTGCCGTGTACATCCCGCATCCTCTCTCGATGCAGTGCAACTATTATTAGGCTCTCAACAGAGGGATAAACTACAAGTATCATCAGGCAGTCTATAGAGGGATAAACTACAAGTATCATCAAGCAGTCGATAGAGGGATAAACTACAAGTATCATCAAGCAGTCGATAGAGGGATAAACTACAAGTATCATCAGGCAGTCGATAGTCGATAGTCGATAGAAGGATAAACTACAAGTATCATCAAGCAGTCGATAGAGAGATAACTACAAGTATCATCAAGCAGTCGATAGAGGGATAAACTACAAGTATCATCAGGCAGTTGATAGAGGGATAAACTACAAGTATCATCAAGCAGTCGATAGAGAGATAACTACAAGTATCATCAAGCAGTCGATAGAGGGATAAACTACAAGCATCATCAAGCAGTCGATAGAGGGATAAACTACAAGTATCATCAGGCAGTTGATAGAGGGATAAACTACAAGTATCATCAAGCAGTTGATAGAAGGATAACTACAAGTATCATCAAGCAGTTGATAGAGGGATAAACTACAAGTGTCAACAGGTAATCGATAGAGGGATAACTACAAGTATCATCAAGCAGTCAATAGAGGGATAAACTACAAGTGTTAACAGGTAGTCGATAGAGAAACTACAAGTGTTAACAGGTAGTCGATAGAGGGATAAATACAAGTATCATCAAGCAGTCAATAGAGGGATAAACTACAAGTGTCAACAGGTAGTCGATAGAGGGATAAATACAAGTATCATCAAGCAGTCAATAGAGGGATAAACTACAAGTGTCAACAGGCAGTCGATAGAGGGATAAACTACAAGTATCATCAAGCAGTCAATAGAGGGATAAACTACAAGTGTCAACAGGTCGTCGATAGAGGGATAAATACAAGTATCATCAAGCAGTCGATAGTCGATAGAGGGATAGACTACAATTATCATCAGGCAGTCGATAGAGGATAAACTACAAGTGACAACAGGCAGTCGATAGAGGGATAAACTACAAGTGACAACAGGCAGTCGATAGAGGGATCAACTACAAGTGACAACAGGCAGTCGATAGAGGGATAAACTACAAGTACAATCAGGTCAAGTCGATAGAGGGAATAAACTACAAGTATCATAAGCAGTCGATAGAGGGATAAACTACAAGTATCATCAAGCAGTCGAAGTCATAGAGGGATAAACTACAAGTATCATCAAGCAGTCGATAGTCGATAAATACAGTATCTCAAGCAGTCAGAGGGTAAACTACAAGTTATCATGCATCGAAGTCGATAGCGAGAGGGTAACAACAAGTATCATCAGCAGTCGATAGAGGGATAACTAACAATATCATCAGGCAGTCGATAGAGGGGTAAACTACAATTATCATCAGGCGGTCGATAGAGGGATAAACTACAATTATCATCAGGCGGTCGATAGAGGGATAAACTACAATTATCATCAGGCAGTCGATAGAGAGATAAACCGCAGCTATTCTCAGGTACTTAATGAAGGGACAGTAAAGGAATAAACTGCAGCTTTATCCAGGTAATCAGTTTGTGAGTCGTAGCGTGAGAAGGGCAAGAATGAAAGAGGAGCGTATGGGAAGGGTTGTGTGAGAGAGAGAGAGAGAGAGAGAGAGAGAGAGAGAGAGACAACAGTCGTTCAAGGGGCTTATATCCGTGATAAATGATACACACACACACACCACCACGATGCTGTCGAGGTAGAAGTTCGTAGTTTTAATCCCATAGATTGTCTGTTACTCCACCGACCGCCAACCTACCCCTACCTCCACCCCCACCACCACCACACCACCACCCCCCAATAGAACACAGAAAGGTTAAATTCCCCCAAGCCTTATGGCCTTAGGAGCGATGAGCTAATGCAGACTCACCGTGTCCGGGCCACGGCAATATGGAAGGCAGAGTCCGTCTCTCTAGTTCCGCCGCCCTCACTTTCCCTGATGTGAATCAGGTACCCAAAGACTGCTGGGTACTGATGGTGGGGGTGAGGGCGTGGGGGGGGGGGGGGGGAAGGTGCAGGGGTTCCGGACCCCCTCCTCTGTCTGTCTGTCTGTCTGTCTGTCTCTCTCTCTCTCTCTCTCTCTCTCTCTCTCTCTCTCTCTCTCTCACTCTCTCTCTCTCTCTCTCTCTCTCTCTCTCTCTCTCTCTCTCTCTCTCTCTCTCTCTCTAACAAAACAAAAAAGAAAGAAAAAAAGAAAGAAAAGAAAAAAAGGGGTGAGGTGTGTTTACAAAAGCATAGTTGATAGATACTTATCTGCACAAAGAGGAAGCCTTTAATCCACCTTATTGACCACGGTGGCACCCCCCCCCCCCCCCCCCCACTCACCTTCCCCCCCCTCCCCTAACCCCGGTTCATAGTTTATGCAAAATGTGCACCACCACCTCCGCGCCCGCCGCCTCTGAGTGACAGCACTCCGTACCTCAGTCGGGAACACCAGTTCTACAGTTCTTGATCCGCCCCTGGTCCAACCCTTACAGACAACATGGACCTTGGCTGTAGT
>CM031601.1:43053472-43085972 GCA_018398815.1 Conus ventricosus
AAGTCGCATTACCTGCTTAATTTAACTCGTTCACTGCCTAAAAATAGTACAAACAAAGGCTTTCCCAGTGCCAGGAAAATCTAATGATTTGGGGGTAATAATTAACAAAAAATTCTAGCTCAGAAACTCAAAAGATATAAAAATGAAATCTATATAATTTTTGAAGGAAATTGAATGAAGATTTTGAATCTGGGCTTCTTTTGTTTTAATTTTGATAATAAAAAAGTATTTAGGCATTTAGATTTGGATGGATTTTTTTGCACGATCAAAAATATATGTATTTACCACTACATCTTCACATCCAAACAAGAACACAAAGCAAAAAAGTTGAAAATAAAGTTTGTATTGTCACACTACACCTGTAAATGAAATAAGACAGTTTAGAAGTCTATCAAGACGCTCACACTCTATGCAGACTGACCAGTCCCACGACCACGCCCCCCCCCCCTCTCCCCACCACGCCCCCTTGCTGGACTTCAACCCTCTCTTTCACCCCTCATCTTCCCCTACATTTCCCCCTGCCCCGTGTCAAGCTGCGAGCAGGCCACGCTCCCCTTTCGCGCTGACTTTCACATCACTGGCGACTGGCACACAGTGCAGAGTACACACTAGGCTAGCTCGTTCGACGCAGTCAGCTGAACACACACTGAGGTCACACAGCCCTACTCAATAACTGACGAATATGGTCGGCAATTCCACCACTATCATCGTCTCACCTTCATGCTCGAGTGAGTCGTTGAATAAAAGATTATTGTCTTTGTCAAAAATCATCAGCAGAGCCTGCTCAGCTGTGTAAATACATTGATTTGGTCGCTGGGCTTGTCGAAGGTGCGCCGCCATCTTTGCAAGCGAACGAAGTGCTGGCTGGTCATCCAGTCAGTGATGAGAATAAATGGGCTTTCCCCTCACGTGTGGTCATTTACATATTATTTTAAGACTACAGACATATAAGGCTTTGTACGTACACTCTATTTGAGTCCGTTGATGGAAATAGTAACGAATGAAAATTCAAGAAAAATGCATGACGTCAGTGGACGGCCCATAGGCACTGGGAAAGCATTTTTACTTCGGCGTCAGCTGACTGCTTAAAGGCACTCTTCGGGTAATTTAGCAAAATATATTCTGTTCATGAAAGGAAACGTAATTTTTTTGTTTTTCGTTTGAATATAGTTTATATTTCTGGAATGGAACGCATGACCTATTACGGACGTTACATTTCTGGCTCAAATTCCAAATCAGACAACTCAATTTCGTTTCTTTCCCGAGACAACTCAATATTCGTTTTCTTCCCGTACATTATGTTTTGTAGTCTTAACTTTCACTTTTTTCAGATTTTTAGACTCTGCCTTTGCATGTGTATGTTTCATATCCTTGTACATCGAAGGTGTATGTTTACACTGTCATAGGTTAAAAGTGTATATTGTGCACCATCTTAGTTCATAGGTGTATATCTTTACAATGGTTTAGTGAAAAAGACGATGTCGTAGTTTAAAAGCGTACGTTTTCACATCTTTCAGTTTAGATATGTACGTTTTTGCGCCTTTCTAATTCGTGGATGGGTTGGGTTTTTTACATCGTCAAAGTTTAAAAGTATAGGCTTTTACTCCATCGTAGTTTTATAAAGTGTTTGTATTTTCTCCGTTGCAGTATACAGATGTATGTTTCACATCATCATAGTTTACATGTGTATGTTTTACTCCGTCGTAGCAGTTAAAAGATCATGTGTTTGCCCCAGTCGTCGTTTGAAAATGTATGGTTTTGTATTGTGGTAGTTTTTGCATAGGCGTTCTTTAAAGATGTAAGTGTTTAATACCATTGAAATGGGTCTGTTTTGCTCGCTGCATACTCAATCGTTAATCAGCAGCAGTACACCGTGAGTATTAATTACTTTGCAGATGACATTACGTGTCAGGCTTTGTTTGCCTGACAGTACATTGAGTGTGATATAAGGTAAAGTGTTATGTACATTTTTGTTTACTTTCTTGTTGCCTCAGGATTGTCACCGATTGATGGTGCGATATAACGTACAGTGTTGTGTACATTTTTTGTTATTACTTTCTTGTTGTCTCCAGGATCGTCCAACGCAGTGATAAAAGATTAATCTGTGACGGAGATTAATTGTTTATCATCAATTCGGTTATGAACAACCCTCACTCTCCAGAGTGTCTGGTCTGATCACATTGTGAAGGATAGAGAAAGAAGCTGAATTTCCCTGGTACATACATCGTTTTCCCATTTCTCCCTCCTGAGCTTTTTTAACTTCACATCTGGACTGTCGCTGCATGGCCTCACCTGGATGGCCAGACTCTAGGATGACATGAGAAGGAGCGCAAGAGCGAGATGCACAAATAGGAGGCTTCCTAACATTTGTGATGAAGGAAGTGCTCTTCTTTCTACAAAGTGTACTACACAATTCTCACATCTCAGCCAGCTGTATGGAGACAGTGAAGTCGAAAGTTAGAACCAGTTGAATCTGAATTTTCAGAAAGGAAATGCTGTATCTTAATACTTTTTTGTAAGTCTGCAAAGGCGTTCTGCTTCGTTTTAGGATTAAATGGCCTTTGTTGTGGTGCAGCCACAAACTGTCTCTACGTTGTGGAGGATCTTTAACTGATACAGAGTACCTTTGAAAATGTTTTATCCAAACCTTTCCTCTCTTACTGTTCAGAATCTGAACTGATACAGAGTTCAAGAGTGCTTTGAAAATGTTTTTATCCAAACCTTTCGTCTTCTACTGTGTTTTCTTTTCTGCTTCATCTCATGAACTGGCTTTTAAGATTTCGAGGCGGGGCTGATTTACCTGGTGAGTATCATAAATCAGACTCTGCAGAATATGACTTTCGTTTCAAGAGCGGGATTGTTTCCTTATGTTTGTTTCCAAAGAACTGAGTGACCCAATAAAATGATGTAGGAACACATGGAACGAGGACTAATAGAAAATAAAAGGTTGGGTGAGGTGAGGGACGAGGTGGGCGGGAATGGGTGGGAGGGCTGTTTGAAGGCAGGAGCAAAGCACTATGCATAGAAGAGAGAGGGAAGAGTAGATTTTGTTGTAGTATTGAGCTGTTTCAAATCAGCAATTGCTTTTTGCCTTGGAAGGTGACGCACAAAAGCTACCGCTCTGTTTTTTTAACGAAACGGATGTAAAGATCTATGTAGCCAAGGACGAAGCCATTAAATAGTGGTGCCGATCCAACGGAAAGGACGGGTGTAGGAGCCGTTCGACTGTGGCGGAGGTATGTGTTCTCCCGTGTTCTGCTCCTGTTAGTCTGTGGGAACTGTAGCTGCTCCTGTTAGTCTGTGGGAACTGTAGCTGCTCCTGTTAGTCTGTGGGAACTGTAGCTGCTCCTGTTGGTCTGTGGGAACTGTAGCTGCTCCTGTTAGTCTGTGGGAACTGTAGCTGCTCCTGTTGGTCTGTGGGAACTGTAGCTGCTCCTGTTAGTCTGTGGGAACTGTAGCTGCTCCTGTTGGTCTGTGGAACTGTAGCTGCTCCTGTTGGTCTGTGGGAACTGTAGCTGCTCCTGTTAGTCTGTGGGAACTGTAGCTGCTCCTGTTAGTCTGTGGGAACTGTAGCTGCAAAGGGCACCAACAACGTAGACAGGTTTGAAATGATAGTAACATATAACTCTTGGTCAATATTTTAAGCCATGGTGGCCTCCCTCTCGCGTCAAAAGTCAAAAACAGAAAATGCATTGTTTTAGAAAGCTGGTCGTGAGCTTATGCTGCTTAGGGTTGTTTTTTTTCCCCTTATGCTTGAGGCTGCTTTTTTCTATGTACACATTCTATGATTTCAATGGTTTATGCGAGCGTTTGGATGCTGATCGTAGAAGCCGGTTTCCTGTTATTACTCAGCGCTGATATGGGCAGATGTCATCACAGTTCATGTACATCTGTAGATAATCAGAATCGTGAACTGGCTGGGACTGTGTGCTGTATAAAACGCCCGTTCTCTTGAACAATGCAAATTTCGGGGGGAGGGGGGGGGATGGACATTTACACCGTGCAAAGTTCTGCTTTATGTGGAAGGTATGGCTTTGTGTCTGCAGCGGAAACACACTGCCCGGGGTTTAAGTGTGCTGTGAGTAGAATTTAGTGGCACAGTGAGAATGCAGTGACAGAATGAGAATCAGAATGAGAATATGAGACGGTGTGATCATTTAGCGACCATTTCGGGTGCAAGTGGCTGATTATTCTGTTTCTCTTTCTTTCTGTCTTTCCTCCACCCCACCCCCACCCCCCACCCCCACCCATTTTTTCTTTCTTCTTGTGGTGATGGTGATGGTAGTGGTGCCGGAGGCGGGAGGAGGATGGGGGCCTGGGGGCTTTCTTTCTCAGCGGGAGAATTTGGTGGATTTTGTTGGTATTTCGTTTCGTTACTGCGATGTATACTTTGTACAGCCATTAGTGAATGATTCGAATGATGATGATGATGATTATGATGATGATGATGATATCCTATTGATTTGATGTGCAGATCAATATGAATTCTTGCATGGATTGGGCTTTGGTGTTCTTGCACCTCCGTGTGTGTGTGTGTGTGTGTGTGTGTGTGTGTGTGTGTGTGTGTGTGTGTTGTGTGTGTGTGTGTGCGTTGTGGGTGTGTGCGTGTGTGTGTGTGTGTGTGTGTGTGTGTGTGTGCGTGTGTGTGTGTTTGTGTGTGTGTGTGTGTTGTGTGTGTGTGTGTGTGTGTGTGTGTGTGTGTGTGTGTGCGAGTGAGTGTATTCTTGTTCAGTATATTGGGACCAGACTTGGGTTTTCATGATAATTCTGCATACAAAACGTAAGCATGTCGATTAGATAATTTCAGAGATATGCGTTTGGATGTTTGTTTATTTCTTCATTCATTTATGTATTTATTTGTTTCTTCGTTTAACTGGTTATTCATATCTTTAGTTTTATGTATTCATTCATCTTGTTTATTAGGCTACTGCATAAAAGAAATGAAGTAATGTTTCAGTACACAGATTCTACCAAGTTCTGTTTCTATCTCATTTTTTACATTGAGTTTGATTCAAAGACGAGCACAAAGTCTGTAGGAACTGGAGGAGTGTGTGGGGGGGGGGGAGTTGAAGAGAAGTTGTATCTTTGAATGATTGTGCGTCTTCTGTTTAGAATGCAGAGTGTATTGTACATGTATACCAACAATTCCAGATACGTTTCAACCACTGGCTCTACCGATATCAGCCTAACTCACTGCGTTAGATCCCGAGTATTGCTCTGCAGCTTGTGTGTCCAGAAGCGTGAACAATGTTCGTAATGGTTTGGTTGTGTGTGTGCGTAAATTGCAAATGATTACAGTGGACTGACTGTGACTTAGTGTATATCTGTCAAGTCACACAATAGAGCAAAGTTCTGGACAAAGGTTCCCTGCATGGTATTAGTTCCTGAGTAGGATTCGTCAGAGTATGTCACTTTAAGGGAATGAATCTCAACAGTACGGGCGTATATTATCAAACCCATGTTGGTCGACATTTTACGTATGTATTTACAAATCCATGTATTGTCAATTTTACGTGCGTAATTGTCAAACTCATCTGTGGTCATCATTATGTGTGTTCATTGTCAAACCCATGAGTGGTCAACATTTATGTGCATGTATTGTCAATCCCATGTGTGGTCAACATTATGTGCATGTATTGTCAATCCCATGTGTGGTCAACATTATGTGCATGTATTGTCAATCCCATTTATGGACAAAATAAGGTGCATGTGATGCCGAACTTGCTTGTAATATAATGTGAATGTGTTGTCAGACCCATGTCTTGTCACAGCTGAGTCTGTGTATATGGCGGCAAATACAACATGAAAGATTAGACAAATGTCATACTGTTTGACTGCAGATTCACACAAAGTTGTCTCTGTAGAGCAGCTGGAAATGAACATAATCAGCTCCTTTTGTGCAGCTAAAATGAACATAAACCAGTGCGTTTGGTGCAGCTGAAAATGAACATGAACTAGCAGAGAGTCGAAGATACTTTGCATTGGGAGAAAAGCGTGTTGGGGGAGGGGGGGGGGGTTGGAGGGAGGGGGGCAGCCTGAACTGACATCAGTGTAGCCTTTCAAGACTTTTATAAAAGATGGAGGGTGAGGAGGGGGGGGGGGGGGGGCTCTTATTTTCCACATTTTAGAGGGAATGCTCCTCATCTTCCAAATTTCTGTAAACTTGGGGGAGTGGGGGGAAGGAGGGGGGAGATGGGAATACACTATGATCCAAAACGGTCTGTAATTTTGCCTTCAAATATAGGTGGGTGGGGGGGTGATGGACCGAAGTAGTCTCCGCTTTCCCTCCTCCCAATCCTTACATATTTTCATTAAGGGTGTCAGTACCCACCCACCTCCTTCCCTCCTTTGGTTCCACGCCAATGACTTGTCTTTTGTGCCGCCGAAATTGAACATAGAGGGTCCATTTGGTGCGGCTGAAAGTGAACATAAGCATGAACATGTCCCTATAGAAAGGCTGAAAATGAACGTACCACAGTCCCTGTGACACATCTCAAAAAGAACGTTAGGCTCACCAAAAGCGAAATAAAAACGTCCCTTGACACAGGTAAAAAAACGGTCCCGTTTAGTGCACTCATAGTAAAATCGGTCCCTTTCTTTCAGCTCAAAATAAACAAAACGTTCCTTTATTGCTGCTTAAAATGAACATAACTTCTTTTTTTGTTGCTAAAAAATATAACTCCCCTTTATTGCAGCTCAAAAGAATGTTACTTCCTTTATTGCAGCTCAAAACGAACAAAACGGCTCCCTTTAATTCAGCTGTAAAAAAAAAAATTAAAATAAAAAACGAAAGTATACCGATCCTTTATCGATGTAAAGATGAACGTAAGCTGGTCCCTGACTTACAGTCTACACAAAACGGTCTCACGATTGCTTCTAAATGAGAAGTCAGATTGTTCTTTGACTTCAGCTTACAAGGAACTTAGCAGTCCTTCAACTGCCGATGGGCATGGCAGATGGGTTCCTTCACTGTAACTGAACCCCTCGACGTTAACTTGTCCCCCTGGCGTCGAATGGGCATAACGTCAACCTGTCCTTTGCAGATGATCCTGAACGTATGTGGACCGTTAGTTACAGATGGTGTAAACGTGAACTCCCTGAAATAGCCAAGGCCAAGATGCAGGTTGACCTGACAGCGAGTTTAAAGAATCTGACAACTTCACATGAGCGTTACAGGGATTATGGGTGTCTTTACAATCTGATCAAACGAAGTTATTAGCCTTAAGTCTGCTATCGACTAAACGTCAATCCCTAACCTAGCTCCGTGGCTGCTCATCCATGTACATGACGGGTTGGGTGTGGGACAACACCCGAATTCTTGGCTGAAATTGGATCACACAAGTGAGTTGTTTAAAGATGGAAAATTCGGATAAAGTGCTCGGTTGTTAAGATAAAAACTTGTTTCGTTTTCGAATGATAGAACTTCTGATTTGTCGTCGAGTTGACGCCTAGAAATCGCCAAACGGTAGCACGTGTAGATAGGGTCCGATAGAATAAATCGGTGAAATGTGATTGCGATTCGTACAACATGTAATGAAAAAAATAACATAAATGAAAAAAAGTTGTTGGTTATTGTCTGTTTTTGCGTTAGACAAGTACCGGTGTTACAGTTGGTAAAAACAAACTAACCAACAAACAAACATTAACGAAAAATTAAATGGGAGCTGTTGTCCGCTTGTCGCTTGTTGTGAAGCAGAATAATGTTTGGTTTGTTCGTACTCTGCCAGTGAGGGAATGCATTCACTCACGTGTGCTGGGCTGTTTGACATTCTGTTTGCAAGATCACGGGAAAACTATTGAACCGATTTCGTCGGAACTTGGTCACAAAATGGGATGTGACTCAAGGACGAATTCTTTGATTTTTGGCGTGGATCTGTATCTAAAGAAGGTTCGGGGACTGTCCAGCGAGATCCGACAAAAAGTATTGAATCGGTTTGGATGAAACTTGGTGGCCCATGGTTGAACCCATATTATTTTGGTCTGATCCGCAAGATGACGTGAACACTTTTTTAGTGGTTTTGACGGAATTTGGTAGGAAAACAAAACATGGCCCGGCGACGAAAGCTTAAGAACGGATCCGTGGTGAAGACCTCAATCAAATAGTAAATCCGGAATTTTGTCGACCTATCCAGAGGTCTGCGGTCTCCTGCATGCACATCTTGTTTTTCTTTGTTCCCCTAAGAACTTTTGAACCGGGGAACCTTCGTCCAAAATATCAAACTTTATCAGCATGTGACTGTGGTCGAATGGTTTCTTTAAAATGATGGTCCTTTTATCTGCTCTTCTCGCGCTTCACCTTTCGAGCTACCGTCAGTGGTGCTCTTCCTACGTGCACGCACGCACGCACACACACACACACACACCACACACACACCACACATCTACACACACACACACACACACACACACACACACACACACACACACACACACACACACACACACTTCCTCTCCTGTTCAGTCACACTCCTATGTCCTTCGCTTGGAAGCGGCTGTAGTGTGGTCATTTATGAACTGGTTTCCTTTGGCTGACTGTTATTGGATGATTACGTGTTGGTCATTTATGAACTGGTTTCCTTTGGCTGACTGTTATTGGATGATTACGTGTTGGTCATTTATGAACTGGTTTCCTTTGGCTGACTGTTATTGGATGATTACGTGTTGGTCATTTATGAACTGGTTTCCTTTGGGTGACTGTTATTGGATGATTACGTGTTGGTCATTTATGAACTGGTTTCCTTTGGGTGGACTGTGATTGGATGATTACGTGTTGTCATTTATGAACTGGTTTCCTTTGGGTGGACTGTTATTGGTGATTACGTGTTGGTCATTTATGAACTGGTTTCCTTTGGGTGACTGTGATTGGATGATTAGTGTTGGTCATTTATGAACTGGTTTCCTTTGGCTGACTGTTATTGGATGATTACGTGTTGGTCATTTATGAACTGGTTTCCTTTGGGTGACTGTTATTGGATGATTAAGTGTTGGTCATTTATGAACTGGTTTCCTTTGGCTGACTGTTATTGGATGATTAAGTGTTGTCATTTATGAACTGGTTTCCTTTGGGTGACTGTTATTGGATGATTAAGTGTTGGTCATTTATGAACTGTTTCCTTTGGCTGACTGTGATTGGATGATTAAGTGTGGTCATTTATGAACTGGTTTCCTTGATGTACTGTTATTGGATGATTAAGTGTTGGTCATTATGAACTTTGTTTCCTTTGAGTGACTGTTATTGGATGATTAAGTGTTGGTCATTTATGAACTGGTTTCCTTTGAGTGACTTATTGGATGATTAAGTGTTGGTCATTATGAACTGGTTTCCTTGAGTGACTGTTATTGGATGATTAAGTGTTGGTCATTTTGAACTGGTTACCTTTGAGTGACTGTTATTGGATGACTGAGTATGGTTATTTTTTTTAGCTGGTTTCCTTTAATTGTTGGATGATTATGTTTAGCCTTCTTTGAGGCTGTTTTCCTTTGATTGTTGGATGATTATGTTTAGCCTTCTTTGAACTGGTTTCCTTTGATTGTTGGATGATTATGTTTAGTCTTTTTGAACTGGTTTCCTTTGATTGTTGGATGATTATGTTTAGTCTTTTTTGAACATGGTTTCCATTGTGCGATTGTTGTTGGATGGTTAAGTGTGGCCATTAATGAACTGGTTTCCGTTGTGTGATTGTTCTATGTTGGATGACTGATTGTGGTCATTTATGAACTGGTTTTTGTGTGACTGCTGCTGGTGATTAAGTGCGATCATTTATGAAATGGTTTCCACTGTGTGACTGTTCTGTTGGAAGATTAAGTGTGGTGGTTTATAAACTGGTTTCCGTTGGGGGACATCTTCGTTTCTTGATTGTTTTTAAGGCGATGCTGGCTCTTGATGAAGATTGCCATCAGCATGACATACATAAGAAAATTCTATCTGTTTTGGACTTCTAATTGCGATTTGATGATTTAGTGAGTTGTTTTTCTTACAAATATGACGATTCATGAGATGATGTGTCACGCAATTGTTGCGATGTGATGGGGTTGGGTTTCTTTGTTTCTTGTTCGTTTGCTTGTTTTTCTTTTAGAAAGAGATACACCCGAAAGTGCCCATGGAACCCACAGAGGAGAGAGAGGTGGCACCTTCGGGTAGAGACTGGCACCTTCGGGTGTATTTCTCTTTAGAAATAAAAAGACACACCGCAACAAAGTTGTTTTTTTTTTTATTAGATGATGAGATCCCGTTTGTTGTCATCTTACTCGGATGTGAACATTCATGAGATGTGTTTGACTATTGTTGTATCTGGCTCATTATGTTGCCGTATTGTGAGCTCTAATGTCTTGCTGTATAGTTGTCATTGATGAGATGCCGACAGTTAGTGGAGGTGTGTGTGGTGTGTGTGTGTGTGTGGTGGGGGTGTGTGTGTGTGTGGTGTGTGTGTGTGTGTGTGTGTGTGGGCGAATTCTGGAAAGTGTTCTGGTGAAAAAAAATCTATTTTACTTTTCTTCAAGTTGGGGTGGAGATGGGGAAGGGAGGGACGGGGTTTGGGGCGGTTTTCATATTTTTCTCCCTTCTCCCATGTTTCAGCTTTTTCTTCTTCTTTTTTTTTCGTATTTGCCCTTTCTCTAGTTTCTCTTCTTCTTCTTCTTCTTCTTCTTCTTCTTTTTTTCTTCTTTCTTTTTTTCTTCTTCTTCTCTTTTTCTTCTTCTTCTTCTTCTTCTTTTTCTTCTTCTTCTTCTTCTTCTTCTTCTTTTTTTCTTCTTCTTCTTCTTCTTCTTCTTTTTCTTCTTCTTTTCTTCTTCTTCTTCTTTTTCTTCTTCTTTCCTTCTTCTTTTTCTTCTTATTCTTCTTTTCATTTTTTTTCTTCTTCTTCTTCTCTTCTTCTTCTTCTTTTTCTTCTTCTTCTTCTTCTTCTTTCTTTTTCTTCTTCTTCTTCCTTCTTCTTTCCTTTTCTTCTTCTTCTTCTTCTTCTCTCTTTGTGTCTCTCTTCGGTTTCCTTTTTTATCCCTTTCAGCATCCCCATTGTTGTCTGGGGTTTTTTTTGCGGTTTTGTTTGTTTGTTTGTTACTGCTGTGTTCATGACTTTTCTCTCGTTTCTCTCCTCTTACCTTGCCTCATCCCAAATCCAGTTCAACGTCTGTTGTTGCTGTTTTTGTTGTTGTTTTTTTACTTCTAGTGTTTTTCTCTCTCCACTCAATCGAGTCTCTCCCACTTCCTTTTCGCCCCCCTCCCCCCCCCCCTCCCTTTTCTTCTCCTCCCCCCTCCAACCTCAACGCCTGTGTCTTCGGTTTTTTTGTTTTTCTTTGTTTGTTTGTTTTTGAATGATAGTTAAATTTCGAGTTTTCTCTCTCTTACTGAGTATTTGTTTTTTCATTTAAGAGTATCAATACAGAGAGAGTGCGTTCTTCCTCTCTGATGCCATTCGTTGTTCTTCACGTTTTCTTCATCTTATCATCATCACCATTATCATTATTGTGATCATGTTACAGTTATTGACGTTGTTGTTATTGTTTTTGTTTGTTTTGTTCAGATTATTTTTTCTATGGTTAATATCGTTTATGTTTTGATTATCATCAGTAAATTACGTTCGTACTTTCACTTACATTCTCAGTTTGAGCTGAGTCTTATGTATTATGATATGGCAAATTGCCCATGTAATGCGACTTGTGATGTAAACAGAGGGGCGGGGGGGGTGGGGGGGAGGGTGATGCTAAATAGGAATGTTCTCAATGAGGGAAAACAAGGTACACGGTGTAAAATGCGAAGCTGTATTTTCCGGTGTTTGGGTGCAACAAGAATTTCGCTTTACGCTGTTAAATATATCATTTGGGTCAAGACGGTTGATATTGTGAATAAACGAAAATGGGATACAGGCACCTGTCTTTGGTTTCCATTGACAAAGAAAACTTTTGCAATGACAGCAATAATAATGACAATGTGTATGTGTGTATGTGCGTATGAGCAAAAGGATCACATCCATTTTCTTCACACACACACACACACACGCACGCACGCACACACACACACACACACACACACACACACACACACACACTTTGAGCAGAGTTCGTGAGATCGTCAACATCACTGTAGGACCGATGACCGAAAGCCACGACAGACAACAATGTCTTCAAGGCAGGACTGTCGAACCCTTGCCCAACACAACGAACCGAGGGGAAACCGTGAAAGTCACAGTTTTCAGCTGCGAACGAGTAGGCCTATCTCCCCGCCAGTCCCGTGCATTTCGTATGGGAAAGGAGATGGGGTAGAAGGGCGGTGGTGAATGACAGCGTGGGGAAGTTGCAACAGGTGAAGAGTAAGCCTTGTGAGTGCCAATCCAGGAAAAGGGTTACATAATCTGACGAATGATGTAGCCCGTAACACACACACGCGCACGCACACAACTATGAGCGAAGAAGAATTCCCACGCCATGTCACTCAGAGCGAAATCTGAGGAGGGAACAGATGAGACCCAACGTGCTAGTAAATGAGTGGTTTTAAAAATTGTTTCGTCGCCACAGGCGAGCTCGGCGGAAAGTGCACCTCGTCAGAGCGGAGTTCACTGACGGCCAAGTGCAGAAGCAGACGATTTCCGGCAGAACAACATCCAAGACTCGCAGAGGACATTTCTACTGACTACTTGTTGGTTCATGGGCAATAATGTGCTGAGGGTGGCGGTGACAGACCAGTGCTAAAGCCACCAGTTATTCATAGCAGACAGTCTCGCCGTAGCACTGCGACAGAACTGGACAGCCATCCGTATACGGTTTCAACGCTATGACAGTACCACTACTAGACCCGGAGATTCATTCAGTTTGATAGACCCACGGACAAGGACTTTGTAGTTAGTTTCTAAAGAGGCACGGCAAGAATTCTGACAAGACTCCCGAGCCAGAGTCTGGACTGATCCGGTAAGGTAGAGTGCATGTGAGTGAATGTGTGCGAGTGCATAAGTGTATGAATGAACACTCCAAAAATGTATGGTGAACACTTTACGTAAACGACAAAGTGCACGGGACGCGAACATTGTTGAAGTGAAGTTTAAGAAGGATGAAAACTGGATAATGTGAAGTCAAGTATGCTAAACACTGGGGATAAAATGAAGTTAAAGAGGATTGAAGAGTAAAAAAGCGATGTTGTGCAGAAGATGAAATCTGAAAGGAAAAGTAGCTGGATAGAAGGAAAAGGTTCAACAACTCTTGCGTCCAAACACACTCGAGTGGAGCACAGCAGTACACACGCACCAACAGACGGTAGGCTTCTTTGTCTGGGTACAGGAATCAACAAGACAAAAAGTTTTCAAATAGCAAAAGTATTCAGATAACACACACGCATACACACACGCGCGCGCACGCACACGCATGCACACACGCCTTATACGTTATTATTATTATGAATACTTATATAGCGCCTATCCTCGGCTAGAGACCAAGCTCTAAGTGCTTTAAAATACACACACACACACACACCACACAAACACACGCGCATGCGCGCACGCACGCACGCATTTTAGTCTCTCTCTCTCTCTCTGTCTCTATCTGTCTCTCAGACAGACACACACACACACACACACACACACACCACACACACACACACACACATACATACATACATACATACATACATACATACATACATACACCTCTCTCTCTCTGTCTGTCTCTCTCTCTCTCTCTCTCAAACATACTAACTTCAGACGTATGTCCAAAATGCTTTCAAAAACGTTTCCTACTCAAAAAGCGAGTTTGGACAGTTTATTTTGACATGGTCGTGAATCGTCCAAGACGTTTACCGTCACATTACATCGACTTCACGATGTTCGTGCCAATAATAAGACTCGTCTTTTCCTTCTTTTCATCGCCCCCACCCTCCTCCTTTCCCCATCCTCCTTCTCTTCCTTTGTATTGTCTCTCTCTTTGGCAAACCACTATTACGGTACAGCTTCCATGGTGTGCACAAAAGCCTCGCCAACTATCCCGCTCTCTCTCTCTCTCTCTCTCTCTCTCTCTCTCTCTCTCTCTCTCTCTCTCTCTCTCTCTCTCTCTCTCTCTCTCTCACGCACATGTGCGCACAGATTCACTTGCACAGCCACGCATCACAGCACAGCAAGCATGACGCGCATGCATGCCTTCCCTCTTTCCCCTCCCCCTCCCCCGCACATATGCGCACGCACGCACGCACGCACACACGCACACACACACACACACACACACACACACACACACACACACGTATGTACATGTACACAAATTCCGGAAACTGGAATCTCTCTTTTATAGGCTTAAAGTTAACGCTCTTTGTACAAAATTCCACAGAAATTTACAATGTGCTTGTGGAGCAGTCGACAGTTTCAATACTCTGCATTTTCTTTTTAACTGTTCCTATTTTAACTCATCTCTCTCCAACTTCCGACAAAAAGATTCCCTATGCATTTTCCAGAATCTTCACGCTTTTTTTACATTTATAAATTTGTTGATGTTAAGCCCAGTTGGCTCGTTTGTATAGATATGTCTAGTTTTTTTTTTTTTGTTTTTGTTTTTTGCTTTGTCATTTATCTTTTTATTAGTTGTTACATTTAGAACAATATTTTCTTTTCAATTGTCAAAATCGCACGCACGCACCACCCACCACACCCACCCACACACACACACCACACACACACACACACACACATACATTCGTACGTAGGCCCATACTAGCATTTTCCATACACTATTTCCATTTCTCTCATCCACTCATTTCTGCATTATTTTGTCTAATATCACTTTAAGTGACAACGTAAATTGAAGAACAAAACACACACCACACACACCACACACACACAACACACCCACCACACCTCACGCACACGCACATAATTATACATATACACTGTCACCAAGGTACCGAGTTTGACATATCTTGAAATCTGTTGTTGTAGTTCTGAATTAAGCAACACAAACCCCGCACCACGCATGCACGACGCACGCACGCACGCACGCACGCACGCACACACACACACACACACACACACACACACACACACACACACACACAGGGCGCGCGCAATACTTGTGCACGCACCCGCGCACTTTGCTTCCACACTCATGGAG
This sequence comes from Conus ventricosus, assembly GCA_018398815.1. NCBI lineage: Eukaryota > Metazoa > Mollusca > Gastropoda > Neogastropoda > Conidae > Conus > Conus ventricosus. The sequence goes on from CM031601.1 coordinate 43,068,554, forward strand.
AGAAAATGACAAGCCCATCTTTGGAATGTAGTCAAAGTCATGTGATACACTATTTCATGGAGACGTAATACAGACAAGACAAACATGATTATGAGGCACATGATTTAAGCAAAACGTGTGGAGCTAAACCTAAGAGAAAGCTTCATTTTGACGAATATTACCTAACCGGTCCTCGTGAGGTCAGTTTTAATACAAGCGAACCCGCTGTGTCCGGTCAAATCTCCCCCTCCTCCCAGCCTCTTCTCTCCTACCACAAAACCTCCAATACAGTTTGTTTATTTTTGTGAAACAGTTATGTCTTTGTAATAAACTGAATTCCAAGTCGAAAAAAAATCGAAAACTCCGTTGACAGATTTCCTTTTAAGAGGAGTTCGCGAGAGGGGGGGGGGGGGGGGGGTGGGTGAGGGGGAGGGGGTATCATAATTGTGAAGTCCCACCGTACCGTGCAGATCCGGACAGAGCACGATACACAGCTGGATTCCACACAGACACGGCCATCACGGCTCTGTTCAGAGAGAACTAACCACTCGAAGACCCCGGCAGACGATTGGATTCAGTCGCCGATTCCATCACTTGCATGGGATTTTAAAAAAAGCTTGGCGTTGGACAGTCAGGGAAGTGATCCTGTGTGGTCAGGGACCCGTGACAACAGACCATGTCCTACACAGCTGACCACAGCGTGCTGCTACAGGGGCAGGGTTTGGCCAACACCAACGACCTTGACCTCAAGGACCTGCACGTGCTGCTGCTTTCATCCGGACACCGCAGAGAGAGCATCCAGGGAAGCGAACGAGGAGGAAGGAAATCGCGTGTCTGTCTGAGCGGTCGGGATTCAGTCAGAACTTGTCGTTTTTTTCTTTTAAAAAAAAAACGTTCTTTTCCAAGCATTCACGATTGAAGAAGAAAAAAATGATAGCACGCACTTGCAACTGGGCAAGGAAAAGTAAGGCGCTACTTCATGGAAGTTCTGTCGTTGAGTATTCAGACACAAAACATCAACAACCCATCGTCTTCTTTCTGTCGATCATTTCGTCGTGATTTGTAAGCACATGCCGACGATGCTACGACATCGCGAGGTGAAGTCTGAGCGATACGTGAATGAGAATGTAATGCTTGAAAAGATTTTTTTTTCTAAAATGCAGGCTCCACGGTGTCTTTGATGTTCATAGGTAAAACTATGTCACACACACCCTTCCTGGCGACCTCGTGCTCGGCAGACACACGTTCTCTGACGCAGCGGTGAGTAACTCTTCTGTCCTCCTTCCCGAAGCTACACGCGCGAGCGCGGGACCTTGTCCCGTCTACTTGGGTTTCACCTTCCGCATGCGCTCCTTGATCTTCTCCTTGAGGGACGGGGCCAGCTTGACGGTGGACGGCCTGTCGTAGATCTCCTCCACCTTCTCGGGGCTGGTCTTGAGGTTGTGGATGATCTCCAGCTGCTGCACCTGCCCGCACAGCTCCGTCACCTCGGACTCCAGCTGCTCCATGCAGGAGGAGAAGCGGTCCATGTTGGAGCGCAGGGCGTCGTAGGACTTCTCGTGATGCTCCACCTTCTCCGACAGCCGCACCTTCTCCTGCGCCTTCCGCTGGATCTCCGCCTGGATGGCGTCCAGGTCGTTCTCCATGGACACCAGGACCTCTTTGAGGTCCTTCACCTGGGAAACAGATGACGCGAGTGAGACGTGGAGAGTCAGCCGCGCGCTTGTCGCTGCTTAATCGAAATATAGATGGACAGACGGACAGATAGGTACATACACGTGTATACACGCACGCACGCACACGCACACGCACACGCACACATACACATATCACTGTACACCTCTCTCACTATATAATAACAAAACATACACACACACTACACACCATATATATATAAATATAATAAGAGAGAGAGAGACAGACAGACAGACAGACAGACAGACAACAAACAGACAGACAGACAGACAGACAGACAGACAGACAGACAGACAGAGATTGTTGAACAAGTTGAACAAATTGGTAGTGCCGGAAATAAAATGCAGGCTAACGATTCCCCCGTCATTAAAATAATGACTTGGCTGATACTGAAAAGGAAAGAAACAAACAAAACAAAACAAAACAAGAACAAAAAAGAGGAGGAGGCGGGGAGCGTTCGAGAGAGAAAGAATAAGGGAATTAAAAATAAGGGTATTAGATTAATGAATATAACATTCATTGGCAGCATTTGGTCCTATCGTTGTCCATCGTGAAAACGGACCCTGCTCAGATTCATCTGTGAGGCACCAAATTTATGTTTAACTCGATAGTTAATTACACAGGTGAGTATTTTACAACCTCGATGGACCGAAGCCTGATAACTAAGTCAAACTACCTAGCCGCACTATCGCTCACTCTCGGGATGGTTCCCAAGGGTGAACGAATGCCGGGTACCGCTGAAGTGGATTTCCCAAATTGACCCCTATAAATTGTTTCCTCGCCAGAACTAACCGGGCGCGTCAGCTACTTAGCTTTATGGACGGACGGGTACAGCAAGGGCGACATCGAACCCAGCAAGAGGTGCCACTAAAGGGCTGATCGAACGGTCTTGCCGTGCAAGGACGGTGACAGTGCGTGGTCATCTGTCGTAACCGACGCCGACTCCCTTGTCAGATATCTGATAGTTCAGGGGTGAACATATGCGGATTTAACAACGATTAACTCACACAGGTGATGATATTTACGCTCCTCGAAGTGAAAAACTGAAAGTTGGGGGGGGGGGGGGGGGGGGGGTCCTAAAAGAAACAGAGAAAGAAAGAAAGAAATTAAGTTTTGTTTTGGTTGGAATATGGCCAATGTTTCTAAAAAGAAAGTAAAATTGCAGTGCAAATAATTTGTTATACCCCTTTGACTGGCTCTACGGTTTGGACTTTGACAGTATTTTCCGTGCATAACTGCTTTTGGAAACAACAAACAAGAAGGCAACTCTTCCTCCGATGACAAAATAATTACTCGCCCATAACTCCAGGCGATTACTGCTGACGACATCAAACCGCTCAGCAGAAAATGCTAACACAGAGCACACAAAACCATGCAAGAGCCCCCCCCCCCCCCCCCCCCCCCCCCAAAAAAAAAAAGAGGTATGTTCCAAGCGAGGAGGAGTTGCCCTACTTCTTTGTCATTCACTGTTTACAATTCCCTGCCTCATTTAAGATTTCCTTTTGAAAAGTTCAGTATCTTGTCGACCGAGCCTGCATGGCAGTTAGTAGATGGACATCAGCTTAATGAATCTGTTGCGTTCCTGGTCTTCGGTCTCCTTTCTTTTCAACAGTATTTTCACAGACGACGTTTCAGTTTAATGCCTATACAAGGAAGGATGCAGCGGGATTTTACAGCTGGATTGAAACGTGATACTGCAACTAATAATGCAATGAAATGTACATGATGGTAAAACAAGGCAGTATAATGCAGTCCCATCGTGTTCCTGTTGGTCATGAATAACTATTGGCTTCAGAAATAACTGAAGATAGCTGACATGAAGTTAAAGTAGTAAATGATATATATTTGAATTGTTTAATCTGCTTTTTTGTAGATAACATTGCGTTGTTTAATACTGCTTGGTTTACGGTATTTGTTTAACAGCTATGCTCGGTGACTCTCAGACTGAGCTTTAAAGTCAATGTAGGAAAGTTTAAGGTGTCTTTAAAGGCGAAAGTTTAACATTACATGAACAGTGTGTGGAAGCACCCAAACGTCTCTTGTCAATGCATACTCATACTTTTTGTTATATTTTCGTTCTAAAGTTGATTTTAAATGTGCTTGCCAGAGTTCAGTTACCCGGGCAAAGAGAGATCTTGTGAGAATTTTGTCTTGAATGCACAAGATTGAAAATCACTCAGCAGGAGTATCAGCCTGCGTACGCAGAAGAGGAAGAAAATCACTTACCAAATATATTTCCTATTTTACACAGGTACAGCCTGTCGTTTTATGTAGAGCTGAAACATATGTCCAGAAATTCAAGAGATACGCTTATTTGCGGTAAAGTAGTATTGATATGTTGATCAAACTCTCCAGATGATTTTGTTAACGAAGTCCGAATAACTTGAAAGTGTGTATGAAGAGTATTACTACATGATTGATAACAGACTTCCTGCTTAGTCATATAGAATTATGAATAAGCATGATCAAGGTGATTGACAAAGATGTTCCAAGTAATGCACCAATTTTTTTTCTTAGTATGAAATAAGCGATGACTCTGTGTGTGTGTGTGGGGGGGGGGGGGGGGGGCGGACGGAATAGGAAAAAAACCTGTTCACTAACACACACCCCACCACCCTCGCCAATAACGGCATTCTTTGGATTTCGGGGGCATGGGGTTCCTCACGCTGTATGATTCAGACTGTTAAAATTGCAGGACTGGGGCTTAAGTGCTGGAACAGACACAAAAGCAGTGAGCACGTACGCGTCACACTGCGGCACTGTCTTGTGACAGCGGTCCTTCCTTTGAATCGGCCAGCCCCGTTTCCCTGACAGTGGCCCCGCAAAGAGCTGACCGTGAAAGAACAAGCAAATCAATGCGCGAGGCAGCGACCCTGAGAAACGACCTCCAAGACTCGTTAATCACTCCTTCACACACACGCAAATACACATACCACACACACACACACCACACACACACACACACACACACACATACACATACACACACAACACACACACACACACACACACACACACACACACACACACACTGCTCCACTACCGCATCTCACGGCCAAAGCCGTACAGACCCTGGTCTGATCTGATCGTCACGCAGGTGTTTAATCCACACTCGCTCACGGTGATACGTCAGACGGGATTTACCATCCCAGGAGAGAGGGAGGGGGGGGGGGGCTGGAATTGACCTATTCAACACAAAATACTACCTTCGAAACACGTTCAGATGGCCTGTGTGAGTTTTTATGTTGGGCGATTTGAACTCAAAACATTAATTTGACTGCGAACTCGATGCTCTAATCCACTGAGCCAACGAGGCACCCGAGCATGTGAACGGCATTCTCCATGACGGCCTCTAACAAGACGTAAACTTCACCCATCTACCTGTCCGTCACGTAGATACGTAGGACACGCTATCGGGTCAAACTGTGGCCACCGAATAAAACTGCTCAAGCACCTTGGCAAAGGGACCGCGACATGGCAGTTTAAAGCACTCCAGATCCGGGTGCGCATAAATGGGCCCTGGACCCCGTTCAGAGCCTCCACCCTATCGGACCGTCTCTCTCCACTCACCTCGGGACTTCACTTCGTCATAAACTGTGACCAGTGATATGGTGGGCCGTTCGCTCCGAAAGTGCAAATGTTAATGCTCTTCCTCGAAAACGTAATGTGGAAGGCATTCATGTTTTGCAAACTGTCTCTCGTTTTCAACGATGGTTAAAGACCAGAAACGAAGGCTTGATAGACAAGTTGCACGTGCGCGCAAACTTTTGTGGGAAAGTTACGGCTTCCCTCTCGCGCCACCCCCCCCCCCCCCCCCCCTTCCTTCTGCCACTCCTCCACAATGTTGTTCAGTGTCCTTGTATCATTTTAATAAAACAAAGTTCTGAAAGTTGAAGACGAATATCTACGTACACTACTGTGTTTTTGTGCACTCTCTTCCCAAGCGTTAAAACGTCAAACACCATCAAAATCATTTTTGAGGTAAGCATTCAAACTCAGTCCCCCATATTCAAAACGTTGAATGCAGTCCTTTTTTTTTTAAATTCATTTCAAAATCTGACACGCTTTTCATATTCTCCTGAGCCTCAAAATGCCAAATTCAGTCAGTTTTCTCTTTACTCTAAAAGTCATATGCAGTTAGTTAATGTTTTTGTTATAAAACCCGACGAACTCTTTCGTACACTCTTCCATAAGCATCAAAATGTCAAATGCAGTTAACGCTTATCTTTCTTTCTTCCTTTCTTTGCTGTTTGTATGTTTGTTTATCTGAGTCGAGAATCTAATGCATAAGGACGTGATCAGTATATTTCTGACCAGTATTTAGTCGCGCTTTTGTTACTAACTGTGCGCCATAGAGTGAGCCTCTGATTGGTGGTCAAGGATACATTGAACGTATCACGCGAATATCATAAGGAGCGAGAGTCGTCAGTTGTTTTATTATGTTATAAATCTGCAATAATGTAGAAGGGATAAGACCTTTCTTAGTCCCCACCTGTTCAACCTCTCTCTCTCTCTCTCTCTCTCCTCTCTCTCTCTCTTCTCTCTCTCTCTCTCTCTCTCTCTCTCCACCCCCCCCCCACACACACACACACACACACACACACGCACACACACGCACACACCCACACCCCCACACACACAATGATATAGTGAGAACCTTTGAAAAGAATAGTGAAACTGCATTTGGTGTGTGTGTGTGTGTGTGTGTGTGTGTGTGTGTGTGTGTGTGTGTGTTTGGAATAGTAAAATCACTCTTTGGATCAAACAGAAAAATCACTTCTTCTTTTTTTGGTGAAAGTGTCAAATTATAAGCTTTCAGACGAAACAGTATGGGTTTTTTTTTGGGAAATCATTTACTTATAATTTTCATGATATAGTGCAATTTAACAAGTTTTAGATTGAATAGGGAGCAGGCAATATGAATAGATCTGTCTTCAGAACAGATTACACTGGTTTCCATATGCTGCTAGTGAAGGGTTTGATATTCATAATAAATATCCCTATTTTTTTGTTCATTTATTTTCTTACCCCGTTCCTCCCACATCGCCCACCCCCTTTTTTCATTTGTTTTATTTAAACCTTTGCCGATCCATTAACGTAATGACGTAAAATTGTTAGCCAGCTCTTGTTTTCTCCTGACATGTAGATACGAAAACTCAAACTGCACATATACAGTTATCAGACTTGTATGTATTGATACGGGTTATGGCTGCCTGCCAGAGTTGTAGTTGTCTGCAGAGTTGTGGTTGTCTGCCTGTCTGCAGAGTTGTGGTGGTCTGTTTGCAGAGTTGTGGTGGTCTGTTTGCGGTTGTGGGTCTGCGTGTGCGGTGTGTTGTCTACAGAGTTGTGGTTGTCTACCTGTTTGCATAGTTGTGGTTGTCTGTTTGCAGAGTTGCGGTTGTCTGTTTGCAGAGTTGCGGTTGTTGCTGTTAGCAGAGTTGTGATTGTCTGTCTGTTTGCAGAGTTGGGGTTGCTGCCTGTGAGCAGAGTTGTAGTTGTCTGCCTGTGTGCAGAGTTGTGTCTGCCTGTGTGCAGAGTTGTAGTTGTCTGCCTGTGTGTAGAGTTGTAGTTGTCTGCCTGTGTGCAGAGTTGTGTTGTCTGCCTGTGTGCAGAGTTGTAGTTGTCTGCCTGTGTGCAGAGATGTGGTTTCTGTGTGCAGAGTTGTGGTTGTCTGCCTGTGTGCAGAGTTGTAGTTGTCTGCCTGTGTGCAGAGTTGTAGTTGTCTGCCTGTGTGCAGAGATGTGGTTGTCTGTGTGCAGAGATGTGGTTGTCTGTGTGCAAGAGTTGTGGTTGTCTGCCTGTGTGCAGAGATGTGGTTCTCTACCTGTTGGTAGAATTGTGATTTCCTGGCTGTGAGGAAGGTTGTGATTACCAAGCCTTATTGAGTATTGTGGTTATGTACATGTCTGGAGAGCTGTGGTTATCAACTTATGAACAGAACTGAAAATTATCTCCCTGTCAAAGTAGCTGTAGTAATCAATCTGTGGAGAGTTGTAGTTTACTGTCTGTCTGGAGAGTCGTGGATGTCTACCTATCAGCAGAGTTGTGGTTGTCTACAATGTCTGCAGAGTTGTAGTTATCTACCTGTCTGCAGTGTTGTAGTTATCTACCTGTCTGCAGTGTTGTAGTTATTTACCTGTCTGCAGTGTTGTGGTTGTCTATTTGTGTACAGAGTTGTGGTTGTTTACATGTCTGCAGAGTTGTGGTTGTCTATCTGTCTGCAGAGTTGTAGTTGTCTACCTGTTTAGAGAGTTATGGTTGTCTGTCTGGATTGTTGTAGTGATCTACCTGTCTGCAGTGTTGTAGTTGTCTGTCTGGAGAGTTGTAGTTGATATGCCTGGAGAGTTGTAGTTGTCTACCTGTCTGGAGAGTTGTGGTTGTCTACCTGTCTGGAGTGTTGTAGTATCTGTCTGTCTGAAGAATGTTAGTTGTCTACATGTCTGGAGAGATGCGCGCGTATCTACCTGTCCGGAGCGTGGCCTCTTGACTACCTGTCGGGACAAAAGTCAAAGACTTATCTACCTGTCCGGAGTGAACGGTGACCACACAACACACCTGTCTGGAGAGCTTGACGCGGGTGGCCTGCAGGCTGTAGTTGCGCTTGGTCTGGGACAGGGTGATCTGCAGGAAGTCCACCATGCTCTCCTTCTGCTGCAGCTGGTCGTAGCGGTGCTGCTTGTCGCGCGCGCTCTCGTTCACCTGCTCCTCCAGCACGCGCAGCTCGGTCTCGATGCGGCGCAGCTTGTCGCGGTTGTTCTGCAGCAGGATGTGCGACGCCTTCACACTCTTCTCGTACTTCTTCTGCTTCTCCTTCTGCGACCTGTGGACGCCAGGCACACACATGATGCACGTACGCACGCGCATGCGGGGGGCGCGCGCGCGCGCGCACACACGCACACGCGCACACATCATGCACGCGCGCGCGCACGCACGCGCACCACACGCACGCACACACACACGCACGCACACGCACACGCACACGCGCACACACACACACACACGCACGCACGCACGTACACACATATGTGTACATACGTGTGGGGAGGGGGAGAGAGGAGAGAACACACACACACACACACACACACACACACACACACACACACACGTGTACACACAACACACACACACACACCACACACACACACACACACACACACACACACACACACAATGAGAGAGAGTTTGAATTTCATAAGACGGCACTGCGTGCGGGCTAGGCCATATGCGTGACACCAGATTTGTTCAACCATGAGGCTACAGGGCGCAGGGGCTATAAATAAATAATGGGTAAGAGACAATTGGGAAGAGGGGCTTACGGGCAACACTGAGCAGGTGCCCGATTTACGCATGAACCCAACGCACTGCGGGTCAGTTCTTGAATGCATGGTGAACTTGGTCCAAGTCACTGCTATGGTTTACACACACACACACACACACACACACACACACACACACACACACACACACACACACATATATATATATATATATATATATATATACAGAGAGAGAGAGAGAGAGAGAGAGAGAGAGGATGGAGTCCACGCCGTTTTTACAGACTGGGACAAATTCAGTTAGCGAGAATACTCTCGTCGTTATTCTTATCACCATGTCCCAAGGCACTCTGTCGTAGCGGAGCACTGACGGGACACTTGTCAAGTCAGGAATTCCTCTAATGCTCTGTCCCGCCCTCCATCAGTCGCTAGACAGGGATAGGGCCCTACACAGTCCAGACTTTAGTGTTTGAGCTCATCACAGTACAGGGTGAATTTATACTCTCTACCAGAAAACTTATAGAAGTAGGCCTACTTGTATCTCGCAGCAGTTTCAGGGGGTGCGGATTAAACTGAAATGATCTCTGTGTGTGTGTGTGTGTTCTTAATGCGAATTCGCTTGCTTTGCGACTCGGACGAGTGTGACTGCATTAAGTTGAAAGCTTTCTAGGGGAGAGTACTGACATGTGTTGGATACAGTTATTAATTTGTGTGAAGGAGCCGACACCAAACTGCCTTCATGGAGCAAGTGTTTTCACACGCTGATGACTCATTGACTGGGGTATGTGGCTTGCAGCGACAAAATAGATAGATAGAAAGATATGTAAATACATAAATAAATGAATGAATAGATAGATAGATAATAATAAAAATAAATAAAGTAAATAAATAAACAAATGAGTAAATAAATGAACGAATAGATGAAAAAATCAAGGCATGTGAGTCTGACAGAGTTAATGGAATTCGTCCAAACTGCATTACCTCTACAGCCAACAATCAGTACGTAATGACACCTCTCAAAAATGATGTAACACAAGTTCTATCCTGTTCATGATTTTTCTATGCGTGATTTTTAAGGCCAACTTCTACGTGATCTAAACCACTGCAGTCTCCTATGTCTATGTTTGGTTATATTTTGACCGTCTCTGCTGTTTGTTTATCTGTGTACAAGATCATGTACCGCAAAAACTACCCAACCGGTTTCAACGAAACTTGGTGAAAAGATAGAATGTGACTTAGAAACGAGTTCGTTAACTTCTGGGGCGGATCCGGAATAAAAGACGGATACTGGATCGGTCAGCAAGATTAACTCTTACACTCCTTCAGTCCGTACCAGCTACGACCTACAGTTACTTCCCTTGGCGAACGATTTTTTTGTAACGGAGGTCTGCTTTCTTTCAAGTGTTTGTTCTAGGTGGGAGGCTTTTTTTTTTGTTTTTTAGGGGGCGGAGGGAGGAGGGGTCTTTGTTTAGATTAGATTTACACCACCACTCTCCTGTCTTTCCCACTAAAGACTCCTTCTCCTTTTTCTTTATTCATTTATCTATTATTTATTTGTTCGTTTCATAACTTATCTACTTATTCATTTATAATGTCTGTATTTTCATTTGTTTTCTTGGGAAGGGAGTCTTTGTCTATAACAGATTTATCTTCCACCATAGACTGCCCCTTGAGTTATTTGTTTTCCTGTTGTATCTTTGCCTTTACGTTTGCGTCGACTAAAAGACCCTCTCTCTCTCTCTCTCTCTCTCTCTCTCTCTCTCTCTCTCTCTCTCTGCCATACAACACCACCTTAGATACGGACACACCATTCGGCTTCCTTCTCACCCCATCCAGCCTACACACGATCACCCACCCATAAAAACATAATATGTTTACTTAATAAATTGATATTGGTTCGTACTAAATTAGTCACGCACGAACTCTCTCTCTCTCTCTCCTCTCTCTCTCTCTCTCTCTCTCTCTCTCTCTCTCTCTCTTACTTGAGGTCCTCCTCTCTCCGGCGGGTCCTCTGCCTGGCCTCCCGGATGAAGCTCTGGATCTCCTGCATGAAGTGCTCGTCCCTCACCAGCCACTGGTGCGCAACCTCGCACATTCCCCCACCTTCCCCACCACGTCCGCCACCAGGCGCAGCACGGGGAACGCCTTGAGGTCACAGGAGACCACCAGCAGGTCCGCGAACGGAGACTTGTCGAACAGGTGCTGGTGGATGCCGCTGTGGAAGCTCTTCAGCAGGATGCGGGTGTTGGACAGCTTGCTCTCCAGGTCCGTCATGTGCGTGGAGATGTCCGCCGTGAAGCTGGAGCACACGGCCGGCTCGGTATCTCCCGAGGAGTCGGTGATGTAGTTCCGCTTCAGCCTGTTGAGCACGTTGGTCTGGAACTTGGACACCACCGCGTTGAGGCTCTCCACCGCGGTCTTGACGTTCTCCCAGTACTCCGTGAGGTACTGCACCGTCTCCGGGTCGAAGCGTTCGTCCTCGCGGAGCTGGTTCAGCAGCGACACGAGCCGGTTCTCCGAGTCGATGACCTCCAGTTTGACGGAGCGCTTGCGGAGCTCGGTGTTGGCGCGCAGGAAGTGTCTGTCGCAGGTCTTGAGGTAGTCCACGAAGAGGTCCTCGTCCACGCGGTCCGTGAGGTGGTACTGGCACTGGATGCGGTCCAGGTCGTCGGAGATCTCGGCGATCCTGTCGCGCATGTACTGCATGCCTTCCCGGTACACGCGGGGCTGCAGGCTAGCGCGCACCGTCATGGACATCATCTCCGCCTTGGAGCCTGTCTGTAAGTATAAAGGGAAAACTTCTGTTAGAGTCTCCACGTCGACCAAACCTAGACTTGGGTGCTTTGTGTCATATACGGGTAGAACCTGTCTGGAAGTCTGAAAGGAAACGTTTGATGGTGACAGGAGTATGAAAATGTAGCCTTTCTGAAAGGAATTTTCTGATAGTGACAGGTGTATGACAATGTAGCCTTTGTGGCAGGAAATTTCTGATGGTGATAGGAGTGCCAAAATGTAGCCTTTCTGAAAGGAATTTTCTGATAGTGACAGGAGTATGAAAATGTAGCCTTGCATCATGTAGAACCTGTCAGGAACTATGAAGGGAAACATTCTGTTAGCATCCTCACGTCCACAAATAGGAACGGAGAATACGTCATGTCATTATAGAACCTGTCTGGAACCGTAATTGAAACGTGTGTTAGTGTTCCCAAGCTAACCACGGAGAATTCGGGTGCCATACATCATGTACACCTGTCTGGAACCACGAAGAGAAAGGTATGTAACTGCCCTCACGTTATCAAAAGTGATCTAAATGTTTTACGTCACATGGAGCCTATGTGCAAACCCGAAGGGTAAACTGAAAGTCACAAAAAATGGGCGTTGTCGTGTCTTGTCTTCGTCCGGAAAGCAATGTTTGAAATGTTGCGGACCGCAGAGTTGTTCGTTTAAAGAAAAAAAAAAAAAAAAAAAAAAGAAAAGTAAAGAAAGGAAGAAAGAAAGAGAAACATTTATAAATGTCCATTGTCCCTCAAAGTTCAAACTTCCAAGTTTGCGACATTATGCACACTACCTCTTGAAGTGGTGAAAATGTGAAAATTATCACATTTCAGGCAAAACAAATCGCGAACACATGTACAGCGCACAAGACCGAGCGTCCGAAACCGACACACGCGCACACACATACATAAAGCCGCTGGCGCTCGGACTATTCTTTTTTTCCTTAGAAATCAAGTTAATTTTGCTCGTGATGGCACATGAAGTTCGTGGTGGTTTCAAGTGAGCAGGCAGCCCAGTTACCACTGCCCACAAGGAGACGCCATGCCAGACTGTGCAGTCTACAACACGCACATGACGCGTCCTTCGCCTGATGACGTCAGATGTTATGTTCGGTGGTTCGTTCGACCCGCGCGCCGTTCATCAGATCGATACGTCGCCGTTCCAGTCGATCCGAGGCCCGTTTTGTCGCGGGCTCCAAGGGAAGCCTTTCAAGCCCCTGTGAACAAACGAGGCGCCGGCGTCCCGTTTCACCGGCTGTGCATGCACAGGGCGCTCGTGAGGTGGCAGTCGCTGCACGTGCCTGTGCGTGCATGTCCGTCGTGCTCCCCTTCACCGCTCGGATTGACAGGAAAGATGGAGGGGGGGGGGGGGTGGAGGGTTGGCGGAAGGGGGGGGGAGGCTGGCATGCAAGGGAAAGGATACTGAAAGTGAGACTGGAGTCGAAACAGAGGGGGGGGGGGGGGGGGGGGGGGGGGGGGGGGGGGGGGACCTGTATGTGAGGGAGGACAAATGGTGAGGATGAAGGGCCGGAAGTGTGTGTGTGTGCGTGTGCGCGCGCGAGCGCGTTTGTGAGCCAAGGCTAGAGAGGAAAGAGCGCAGTCGTCCGTCAAGTCCAACGGATCCCGGATCCGTCTTTCAATCTGGATCCGCACGACAGATCCGCAACGGAATTTAATAGGGTTGTCCTTGGACCAGTCTAGCTGGATCTGCGATGAGCAGTAGTCGTCATACGGGCGTAGCAGGTGGTGTCCTACACATGTTGGATTGGAACAGACACTATTGAAACATCACTGAAGCGACTCCCCGAGTCGGAGTGTGGCTTGCCCATGTGGCGGGGTAATCAAAACACGGTCACACGTAAATGTTCTGATCCAGCTATGTTATATTTTGTACTAGTGTTTCAGTACTTCGTGTTATGGATGATCCTGGAGTCTTTTGCCAGGGTACGACAACAACAACAAAACTGAAGCGACTGCCGTACTGGTGGGTTGCCTGGGGTTTCAGATTAAAGAAACGAGACTAAGCTGTGAGTCTCGTTGTTTATATTGCTTTTCTATTTTACGATATCAATGTTATATATTGTTTTGTGGAGAAATTGTCGCAGGAAGTTGTCACAGTACACTGCTGTTCCCTCTGTCGAACGAGAGAGAGAGAGAGTTTGTGTCTGTCCGTCTGTCTGTCGTCTGTCTGTCGTGTTGTTGTCTGTCTGTCTGTCTGTCTAGTTGTCTGTTGGTTCTGTTTCTTTCTCTTCCATTCTTGTCTTCTCTTTTCTCTCTCTCCTTGGGGGTGTTTACGCGCGCGCTAGTATATCATTTGGTTCTTTTTGTTTGGTGTTATTTCAAGCGTCGTGGGCACTGTCTTTGTTGTTTGGTTGTTTGTTTTGGTCATACCTTGATTTTCTCCCTGCAAGTCCCCCTCCCACCCCATCCCTTGTTTCCTTCAAAGAGCTACATCTTTTTTCTCAGTTTTCCAGATTTACTTACATAATGACATCACAGCTTGACAGAGTAATCTTACGAAACTGGACGAATGGACTATTTTCGGGGGAGAGAGGGTGGTTGTTGTTGTTGTTGTTATTGGTTAAAAACTGTTTGCTAACATTTCCGTTTGTTGTTGCTGTGTTCGAAACGTTTGTTTGTATTTATTTTTGTACCCTGGTGTCTGCGGTTTTGTTGAATGTGAGTACATGCAAATATCCCGGTGGGTGGGTGGGAGGTATTTTGTGTAGCGAGTCCCCCCCCCCCCCCCCCTTTTTTTTTTTTTTTTTTTACGCTGCTTGACGTGGGTGGCGGGAAATTACAGATTTCTCTGTATGTTTCCTCTAATCTTAAAAAAAAGCAATTAACTGGGCCAGGAAACGGTGATAACGAAGAAATAACTTGTTTTATGGACAATGGTCTGGAGGCAAACGTGTGAGGTGTGGTGGTGGTGTGTGTGTGGTGTGTGTGGTGTGTGTGTGCTGTGTGCGCGCGCGTGCGTGCAAGCGCGCGCGTGTATGTTCGTGTGTGTAGTTGCCTGCGTGCGTGTATGTGTGTAGTTCCATTTTGTCTTTTTTTTCCAAGTATCGGTGGTTGTCATCGTTACGAAAGTCGCCATTGATGACAGCAGCGCCATTCCGCGGTAAACGAACCAGTCTAGAGGAGGTGGGGGGGGGGGGGGGTGTAAGGCGAGAGGAGGGGGTGGCCGGGATCGATATGGTCTGTGACTGAATGACTGTGACAGTGATAGCTCTGTTCCCAGCCCCCTGTGTGTGGAAAACCCCGTCCCCTGCGATGTGACTCGGGGTCGACTGCTTGTGAAACATTACATGTTTCCAAACTCTCTTGGCTGCTGTCAGTAAGCTTACTTGGAGGCGGACATGAGTAGGAAGGAGAGGGTAGGAACAGGCACGAAGCGCGCGCTCGCTGGCGCGCTCGCGCGCTCGCGCACGCACGCACGCACGCACGCGCGCGCGCACACACACACACACACACACACACACACACACACACACACTATAAGCATGCGCGCGCGCGCTCATATCTAACGTCCCTGCCCTCTTACCTTCTCTCTCTCTCTCTCTCTCTCTCTCTCTCTCTCTCTCTCCCTCCTCACACCACACGCACGCGGCGCACGCACAACGCACACACACACACACACACACACACACACACACACACACACGGGCGCACGCGGTGCACGCACATTCGCCGCATACATACACACGATATACATTTATGCTCGCGCATGCACAAACAGGATTTTTTTTTAAAGATCAAAATAAAAACGTTGAAAAGGGAATATTTAGATGGCTTGCTTTTTTTATTTATATTTTTTTTTACAATTGTTTTGTTTGTTTTTTAAACAAAGAGGGATGATTTGCAGCTGACACGGACAAAAAGCAAGGGGGGGGGGGGAGTGGGGGGGGGGTCGATCCATTTTGCATGACATGTGGTTAGATTTGATCCAGGATTTTTCTGGGGGGGGGGGGGGGGTTAATTATTTTTTTTATTGTTCGTTTGTTTTTTGTGGTAAGTGGCTGTTCTGAAGCGAACATGAAACCGTTAGCGCGGCAAACAGTATGCCAGCCTGGGATCGGTGACCTCCAGCATCGACAAGCGAGACCGTCGGGGGTGGGAGTAGGGGGATGCCACAAGGGCATAAGTATGTGTGTGTAAGGGGGGGGGGGGGGGCATATTTTTAGAAACCGCATTCTTTCGTTTGTATTCCGTGCTAGTAATTTTCTTTTACTTTCTTTCCACCTTTTTTGTGTTTTGCTCGCTTTAATGGTCGCTGCTTTTCTGCACAGCTCTTCACTGTTCCTGTGTGTCTTTGGGTACAATTCACCTGCTTTTGTTCTATAAACTTTGTCATTTTTTTTTGCTTGTTTATTGCCTATAGCATGCCAGCTCTCAGTCGTCGTTGTTATAGCTGTTTTTGTAATCTGTCGAGAAGATAACGAATATTTCGAGCACTGTACAGCTGACTCAAAAAAAAAAAAAAAAAAAGCATACCCTGTCGTTCCAACAGATATGAGTTTTGGATTCTGAAAAGCGTGAATATCTTTCATCTGACCAAAGATTTTACGGTAGAAAGATTTTCAAGCAACCTCTGCGTGTGTTAGACGAATCTGTTTTAATGAGATTTTGTTGTGTCGTTGGTGTTATTCTCGTCGTCGTTGTTGTTGTTGTATTGTTTGCTTGCTTGCTTTTGAACTTCCGAGAGGGGAGCCGACTCTCAAACCTGGTACTAATTGTGTTGAACTCCACAGAAAATCAGAGACTACTACCGCATGACCATGGTATGCAACAACTAGTGCTAGAAACCACAAGAATAGACAAAAAGAAAGGAACCCATAGCACCTAGATTCTTATTACCAACTGCCCGCATCTCATCCCTAGGGTTGAAGTCATTCCTGGCTTGTCGGATCATGACATCCCCTATTGTGAATTCTCCTTAAGCCCACCACGTATCAAGCAGTCTCCAAGGCAGATCCCCTCTACGATAAGGCCAACTGGGAGGCGATGAGAAAGGACATGAAGGACCTGCACTTGGCGCTGGTGAGCGATGAAAACAACCTCACCACAGAGGATCTTTGGACCAAGTTCAAGGACACCCTCATCGCAACAGTCCAGACCAATGTCCCCACAAAACAGCGCGTACCAGGGTCTGTAAACCGTGGATCACAGCTGACATCCGTAAGATTGCCAAGCGCCATGTCAGAGTCTACAATAGAAAGAAAAAACAATGTATTCCTCAACTAGAAGAAAAACATAAACTCAGAAGACAGAAGCAGCGCATGATAAGACGCTCGTACTGGGAATATGTCCATAGGTCAGTCGCAGGTGACCCTGAGATGGCAGAAGATTCACCCCTGAACAAGCGATTCTACACCTTCCTCGAGCACCAGTGCAGCTCCAACTCTGGCGTCGCACCCCTGAAAGTTGATGGAAAGCTTGTGACGGATCCCACTTCAAAGGCGGAGGCTCTCAACAAGCAGTTCCAGTCGGTGTTCAGTGAGGGTCGCGAGTACACAGATGAAGAGTTTCGCGCTAAGTGCAAGATGTCTGACATTTCTCCCAGCTCAACCCTCTCTGATGTCTTGATTACTGAACAAGGCATTCATAAACTCCTTTCCAAACTCACCCTTATAAAGCCTGTGGCCCTGACAACATCAGTCCTCGCATCCTGAAAGACCTTGCCCCTGAAATATCCCC
>CM031601.1:43098472-43113472 GCA_018398815.1 Conus ventricosus
TCTTTTTTCTTTTTCTTTTTCTTCTTTTTCTTCTACTTCTCTGGCACTGTCAGACTGTATAAAGTCACGGTGACCTCGAGACACGCTCTCTGGCAGTGGGGATGGGGGTGGCGGTGGGGGAAAGCTCTTTTATCGAGGGCCCAGAGGAATGGGCCGGGTGTTGGATCGTGACTGGGAAAACTCTGCGTTGATATTGCGGCACTCTTGTCACCAGGTCTGTCAGGTTCCTCTGTGGGGAGCTCAGTCCTCTTGCATGCTCTGTGTCTGGCTGGCTGGCTGGCTGGCTCGCTCTCTCTCTCTCTCTTTCTCATACACACACACTCTCTCTCTCTCTCTCTCTCTCTCACACACCACACACACACACACACACACACACACACACACACACACACACACACACACACACACACACACGTACGCACGCACGCACACGTACGCACGCACGCACGCTTACACGCACATTCTCCCCCTCTTTCTTGCTCTCGTTCGCGCGCGCGCGCGCGCGTGTGTTGTGTGTGTGTGTGTGTGCGTGTCTATCTGAGTGGGTGCATATACATATTTATCCTGTCCAGTTTTGTATGACTACGCACTTGATATGGATCAAGTATGACTGATTGTAGAAAACAAACTTTTTGTGACAAATCCGTCTTTAATAACATTGTAGGGCACGCACGCGGGCATTTGTGTGCATATGTAAATCTCTCTCTCTCTCTCTCTCTCTCTCTCTCTCTCTCTCTCTCTCTCTCTCTCTCTCCGCGCGCACTTGTGCGTGTGCGTGTGTGTGTGTGTGTGTGTGTGTGTGTGTGCGTGCGCGCGCGCGCGCGCGCGTGCGTGCGTGCGTGCATGCATGCACTTGTGCGTAAGTGTTTATGGGACAACGTGAAGGGGAGCGGGGAAGGAGGGGGGAGGAGAAGGGCGGTCGGGGAACTGTCAGATTAGATGGTGAGGTTGAGAGAAACGGAGAATAGAAGAATGTGAGCTTGCGTTTACTAGTCTTGTTTAGCGTGTAAGGCGAGTGAAGGGAATGGGAACAGTATTTCTGAATAAAGCGGGTGTGGAATGGTAGCGTAGGAAAGGATGTTATATACGGAAGTTTTGCGACTGTTCTCCCACGTGTGGGTTAGTCATTGTTATAAATATCTGTACCTTTCTAATAATTGAGCGTTTTGATAAATCCATTACTTCCTGATACTTTAATTTAATCATCATTTATCTTCCTTATACTTTGTTTTCATTATATTTCAGTGAATCAATGTGTCAAGTCGTATGTGTACCCCCCTTGCCTTAATGGCTTGTTAAGCTGAAGGCAATAAATCGTCAAAGCGTCTCTCTCTCTCTCTCTCTCTCTCTCTCTCTCTCTCTCTCTCTCTCTCTCTCTCTCTCTCCCGTGCGCGCGCGCACCGCTCGTATATCCTTTCCTAGATGCAGAATTCAGATGTACTGTCATCAGTTTACCTCTAGATTTGCAGTTTGCTTTCATGTAATGAAAACTTGGTGTTGCACCACAGCAAAATCCTCGCAGCAGTGGCTTTCAATGAAATGTTTTAATTTTGTTTCTTTCTACCAACGATGTCCTTTCAGGCGTGTGTGCATACGGAATTGGTTGCTTACGCATTAATTTTGCTTTCATACCGCGCCTTGAACATGTCACTACCATTGTTAACATACTTGAGAGAGAGAGGGGGGGGAGGAGGAGGGCGGGAGGGGGAGAAGGTGTGAGGGAGAGAGTGGAGAGGGAGAGAGAGAGAGAGTGTGTGTGTGTGTGTGTGTGTGAGTGTGTGTGTGTGTGTGTGCAACACAAAATAAGCTAGTAGATAACAGATTCTCCATCTCTCTCGTTCTTTGGGAAAAACTGAAATGTAAAAAAATAATTAAGTCTTTTGTTTAATCTTATGTTTTCTTTGTACAAGCAACACATTGTCAGAGTGAGTGTGCCAGTTCACCACACATTAGAACACTAACAAACCCAGACACTTTGTATCAAACGCCAAAACATTAAAATCTACAAAAATGTGTCCATTTGTAAATGAACAGACTAAGCATGGTGTGTAAGAGACTGGTGGAAAGAAATAAACAACCTATTAGCGGAAATTGTTGTTGTTTTTTTCGCTTTTTGCTTTTTTTTTTTGGCAGATCAAGGACAGTGTGAAGCACCAAAAAATGAAGAGGTGGTTGTGGCCTTAGGGGGGGGGGGGGGGGGGGGGGGGAAGCAAGCAAAAAAGAAAATCACCGCCTTAGGTGCTCCATTGATCCGATAACTGATGCCACAAAAAAATTGGTTTCTTTCCATTCCGCTTCCATCTCATCTTCGTTTGTCTGTCTCTGTCTGAATTATGCCTTTTCTTCTCGTATATATGCTTTCACACTGTGCACGTATGAACGCGCGCGCTCGCACGCACGCACGCACGCACGCACGCACGCACGCACGCACACCACACACACACACACACACCCCACACACACACACACACGTATACTCGCACGCACACGCGCGCGCGCGCACACGCACACACACACACACAACACACACACACACACACAGAGGTGAATACGCGCGCGCGCACACGCACACAATACACACGCACACACACACACACCACCCCACACACACACGCACACACCCCCACACACCACACACACACACACCCCACACACACACACACACACACACGTTTGCGCACAGAGGGGACCGACAGGCACACAGACAGACAGACAAACAAACACAGATAAATAAGACAAAGAGCGAGAGAGGTTTCTTCCTATGAAAATGTTATTGACAGTTACGTAAAATAACTAATTTTGTTACTTATCCAGGATATGTTGTGTGTACAAATCCAGGCTAGTGTGTGTGTGTGCGCGCGCGCGCACGTGTTTGTGTGTATATGTGTGTGTGTTTGTGTGACTGTGTGTGTTGTGTTGCAGTGTGTGTGTGTGTGTGTGTGTGTGTGTGTGTGTGTGTGTGTGTGTGTTTTGTGTGTGTGTGTGTGTGCGTGTGGGTGTGTGTGTTTTAAAAAGTTGAGTTTCTCTGTTTAAAGCCTATTTATACTTGGTGATATTGGACTATAGAAAACAACGTATTGACAAAAATGGGCGGTGAAGAGAGGATGGGTGGAAGAGAGAGAGAGAGAGAGAGAGAGAGAGAGAGGAGAGGAGGAGAGAGAGAGGAGAGAGAGGAGAGAGAGAGAGAGAGAGAGTGTGTGTGTAAGAGTAGGGTGTCTGTGTTTGTGGCAGCGAAGTGGGGGGGGGGGAGGAGCGGGGGCAAGGATGTTTGCTATATAATGTGTGCGTTCTGAGGAGAGAGAGAGAGAGGGGAGAGAGGAGAGTGGGGTGGAGTGGAGTGGGGGCGGGATTAGTGTGTTTGGTATATAATGTGCACGTTCTTCTCTTTGGGTTATTGATTTAATGGATTCCACATTCCTAACTGTTATTTTAGATTCCTCGTCGAAAGGGTTTTAAACGGAGCATTGGAAGGAATACGATTCCCAGACAGTGGAGGGCTACTAGCACATGATACTTTAAAAAAATATTTTAGTTTTCTGTAAAACACGTCGAAGTTTGGAAATCAGACTTGAGCTACGCCTTAGACTGGAAAGAACTTCACGTTTGTCCAGGTTACGTTGTGTGATTTTTCCCCGTAGCGGATTTATTTCATGGCTACTAGGCTCTAAGGTGCTTTCTGAGTTATTTCTCACTGCTGCGCCGTCTGTCACTAGTTTATCTCGTTAATTCCAGCAGAGTCGACAGTGTAGTGGGACCCAGCAAAAACCTATCCCCCTATGACAAATATCATGTGCTAAATATCTTGCTGAATAAAGTAAGTCTCTTCTTAATTGAAATCACTATTTAAGATGTGTAACATCTTTTCAGGGTCGACACAAAACACAACGTTAAAAACCCGCAGTGGTTTCTGTCGTATACAAAATCTAGTGTCATGGCAATAGCATGGAATTCTGCCATAGATGAAAAAAAAGACATTCCCAAGACAAATTGATTTTTTTTGTACTTTTCATTGAGGAACCACGACTCTAGAATGTGCCTGCAATTCTGGAACAAATCGATCTGTAACAAAATACTAAATGATTTCGATACATGTGGTGTTCTGTCCCGGATAATTAAAACAGTACCGTAATCGTCTTTCTTCAGAACGGTGTTATTAGTTCAAATTTGGCTGAAATGTGCTCTCACTGAAACATGATCGAAGATAGGAACTGTTGGCCCTGATGAAACGGACGGAATTACAGTATTGCTTTTCTCGAATGATTCATCTGTGTGAATCTAAACGGCTGGGGGGAGGGAATGTTGTGTCTGGCTCTTTTCAGGTACTCGCTATCAGAGTCTATAGATATTGAGAGGGTATGTGCCTGGCTCTTTTCGGGTACTCATCATCAGAGTCTATAGATATTGAGAGGGTATGTGTCTGGCTCTTTTCAGGTACTCACTATCAGAGTTTTATAGATACTGAGAGGGCATGCGTCTGGCTCTTTCTGGGTACTCACTATCAGAGTCTATAGATACTGAGAGGGCATGCGTCTGGCTCTTTCTGGGTACTCACTATCAGAGTCTATAGATACTGAGAGGGTATGTGTCTGGCTCTTTCTGGGTACTCACTATCAGAGTCTATAGATACTGAGGGGTATGTGTCTGGCTCTTTCTGGGTACTCACTATTAGAGTCTATAGATACTGAGAGGGTATGTGTCTGGTTCTTTTCAGGTACTCACTATCAGAGTCTGTAGATTTTGAGAGGGTTTGTGTCTGGCTCTTTCTGAGTACTCGCTATCAGAGTCTATAGACATTTAATTTGTAAATGAATTCAACACAAAAACTTCTAGTGACATGTCTAGCTAATTGGCATCTTTTGTTGATCTGAAAGAGAATGTTAGCCATCTTCTTTGTGTGTATTCAGTGTATTTTGTAAATTTAATGCCGTGAGCGAATTCAATAGCTTCACAAATTATAGACGTTTTTTTTTTATGTATTAGTTAAGGGGACACTTTATAACGTAGTGTTTGCAACACGTTTTGCCGTAGTAGACCAGAAGTGACCGTGATGTTGGATTCTCCCCAGAAATTATGACGATTAAAGGTAGGTTTGATTCACATTCTGATTCTCTCTCTCTCTCTCTCTCTCTCTCTCTCTCTCTCTCTCTCTCTCTCTCTCTCTCTCTCTCTCTCTCATATGCATACACACGCACCACGCATGCACGCACGCACGCACGCACGTACGCACGCGCGCACACACACACACACACCACACACAACACACAAAACACACACACACACACACACACACACACACACGGAGGGCAGAGAGAGGGGAAGGACGGAGGGACAGAGAGAGGGGGAGGGAAGGAGGGAGGGAGAGACAGCAGATAGACAGACAGAACGACAGACAGACAGACAAACAGGGGTTCTGTTCAAACCGGACCACACCCACCTTTTCTTGTTCAGACTCACAGACTTGAGGGAGAACAGACCCGGCAAGTTGGACATTGTTACGGCCGTGAAGTGACAGACACAACACCTTGACCAAACGCGGTCAGCACGGCAACGATGGCTGCTACAGTCGTGTCGCCACCGACTGGGCACTCCTCGTACGTCTTACCATTCTGTGGTCAGGGTAACTCATCACCGCAGAGGATGAACTGTTTTGTGCCCCTCCTCAACATCCTTTTCTGTCTTCTCACTGTTTCTGTGTTGACGGATCACTTCATGTTCGAACATAGATAGGATCTATTTCAGTGACGTGAAAAGTCACGTTTCCTCGTCAGCATAGTACGCCCATGTTTGCGTTTTCGCTCTCAGAATGTTCAGAGTCACGTTACCGCTTCAGATCAGTACGTGAAACGTCACGTTTCCATTTTTTTTAACGGTACGTTCAAAACTACATTTTTTCTTCAAAACAGTACAGTACGTTTTTCTTTCGAACAGAACGTTCAGAGTCACGTTTCTTCAGAATGCTACGTTCAAAGTCGCATGTCTTCTTCAGAATATACGTTCAAAGTCGCATGTCTTCTTCAGAATACTACGTTCAAAGTCACATGTCTTCTTCAGAACACTACGATCAAAGCCACGTTTCTGCTCGAGCAATACGTTCACTACTAAATTTCTACTTTGGAAAAGAACGTTCGAAGCGATACGTTAAAAAGTCACGTTTGTTCTTCAGGACGCTACGTTTAGTCACGTTTAGATTTCTGCTTTGGTTAAAAACGTCCGAAGTTACGGTTCTTTTTCAGAACAGCACGTTTGTATGTCAGAACTGTTCGATCTAAATCACGTTTTTTTAGAATAGTACGTTCAAAGTCACGATCTTAGTTTAGAACGGTTAGTTCAGAGTCACATTTCTATTTCAGAACAACACTTTTCAACTTGCAATCCATGTATGTATGTTCAGAAAAACATTTTTACTCCGAAACTCTTCTTCTGAAGTTACGTTTTCGTTTCAAAATGTGATATCTACAAACCGTTTTCTGTTCCAACTGGAACCGAAAACCTGTTGTTGCTTTTTCCGTTTTCAAAGATAGCATTTCAGTGCACGTACCTTTTCAAAACGGTACATCCAGAGTCAACATTCTGCTTCGAACCATTACCTCCGAAGTCACGTTTCCACCTCAAAACGCTGTACAGCTGTGTCTAGATCGTAGTTCCCCCTAATGCAGCACAATTATTATGAAAATGTTATGTCCGAGTCATAGTTACCCTAAGTGCAGCACGTATTTCCCTAACTGCAGCGCGTCTAGTATGCTGTGTCTAAGCCATAGTTCCCCTAAGGCTAACTGCAACACGTCTTATATGAAAACGTTATGTTTAAATCATAGTTCCCCCAAATTCCAACACGTGTAATATGAAAACGTTACGCTTAAATCATAGTTCCACTAATCTCAACACGTTTTATATGTAAACATTATGTTTAAATCATAGTTCCCCTAACTGCAACACGTCTTAAATGAAAACGCCATGTTTAAATCATAGTTCCCCTTACTGCAACACGTCTTAATTGAAAACGCCATGTTTAAATGATAGTTCCCCTAATCTCAACACGTTTTATATGTAAACATTGTTTAAATCATAGTTCCCCTAACTGCAACACGTCTAATATGAAAACATGTTTAAATCATACTTCCCCTAACTGTAACACGTCTAATATGAAAACTTCAAGTTTAAATCATAGTTCCCCTAATTGCAACGCCTCCAATGTCAGAATGCTGGGTCTAAATTACAGTTACCTTGAGTGCAGCATGTCTGACGTCAAAACCTATGTCTGAATCATAGTTTCCCCTAGACGCAACATGTTCAGTAAAACGCCATGTCTAAGTGATAGTCCCCCTAAATGCCGCACGCCCAATATCAAGACGCTGTGTCCGATTCATAGTTTCAGTTCAGTAAATGCAAAAACGTCCAGTAGGCTATGTTAACGCTATGTCTGAACCATAGCTGTCCGAAATGCAGCTGTTTCAATCATGAGTTAACCTGGGCAAGATTTGAGTCAAGCGATTGCAGTCAGCAATGTCATGAAACTTGCAGCTAAAACGTGTACACTACTCTGACCGATTCGACGACTCCTCAAAAAATAATCGTCTCAACGCTTTCTTCGACCTTACCTTGAGCAGGTCTTGCGTGCGCGCCGGCGCGCGGGTGTGTGTGGTGTTGTGTGTGTGTGTGTGTTCACACGCACAGATTATCACATCAAAACTCATCCCATTTGGAAACTTTATGTCCCTAGTCACATAAGAGCGCCAAGTCCAAACCAGTAATTTATCTCAAAGATCACACTGAAAGCGCTTTTTCTACCACTGTGCCAAGATCACGTTTCGTGCTGTTAAAATAAAGTATCAGATATCTAGTTCAGAACGCAAGTCCGAAGTCACTGATATCTCCTCTGGCGCTCAGAACATGTACACAAAGACACATCATCCCCCACTCCCTCACTGGCACAAAGGTGAAATCAGAATGGCGGAATCGAGTTCTGTAAGTGACACCAGACTTCGATCTACGACACTGACAGTGTTGTACTGGCTGTAACACAGTTCAGAGAGGGGAAAAAGTCAACATCAAGTGCAGCGAGGGAGACAAATCCAACATTCGCGGCGGAGTCGGGAGGGTCCGGGTAGAATGCGGTCAGCTTGCAAGGGCGGTAATGAGCTGTGTGAGAGCACAGGCACCCGCGAGCGGCTCACGCTATGATGGCCTGTCGTCTGGAACCAGTGTTGTGAACCGTGGCTCCTCCTGTTCTGCCTGTACGTCGTTCTTCAAGGTCCTGTGGTTGGTCTTGAAGAGCGGAACGTCGTGTTTTTACGACGGCTTACATACACGGTCTGTGGAAGAGAGTTGCTTAGTACTGTGGAACATGGAAAAGGGACGAAACGTGCATGGATCCGGTCAATTAAGCATGTGACAGAGCTACGAAGCATGCAGTCTTCTTTTATTTTTACCTTTTCTTCCCCCATGGAAAGTTGATAGCTGATGATACCCGCTCTGTGCAGTCTTCTTTTATTTTTAACTTTTTTCCCCATGGAAAGTTGATAGCTGATGATACCCGCTCTGTCTCAAACGCGACCTCTGTCAGGAAAATCTAGTCGAGTTGATCGCCGTCATCAGCCCCGTTCGTCCCGATCGTAGACATTCATTCTCTTTCACGGAGTGCCGTTTGAGATATCCGCGATAAAGTCAACCTTGAGGGTTATGTCTCACCGATTAGTTGAATCAACCAGGAAGTGAAACGTTCCGAATTCACTGCTCTTATTGTTTAGTGTGTTCCCTGTTTGTGGATGTGCGTCGCTTCCACGCTGTTCGCATTGTCCTTAGTCAACACGCTTAATAGGAATGTAAAGCACTGAAAATAACCTTTTTATCCGTATCAACAACTTCCATTGCAGAGCTAAAATTGGCGATGAAGGTCATGATATTGATGTGATAGTATGTATTGCTTTACCTGGAGCGTTACTGTCCAACACAGGACAAGAAAATCACTGAATGTCACCGCGAGGGTCGCACGTCACACACAAACACGGATACAAAGCTGTGCTGACACGCGTCCATGCATGTCACTCTCGCACACGGTCTGACGGTGCCAGCGCGCGCGCGCACAAACACACGCGCGCACGCGCGCATCAGTAATTGCGATCATGGGCATCGGACTCACAGCTCATTGCCCCTCTTTGGCGACACGAGAAATAAATCCTGATAACGGCGAGTGGACTGGTAATGAGTCCCGGCCAGCCCTCCTCTGTGTACGTTCCTATCAGTATCGGACCAGTGAGAATCCCACACAACGCGAGTGTTCCGCAGACTGTAAGAGAGCAGCCCTGCTGTCCAGAAAGTGTATTGATTGAAGTCATGTGTGATATATGTACACACACACACACGCGACGCACACACACACACACACACACACACACACACACACACACACAACACACACACACACACACACACACACACACTGTGTGTGTGCGTGTGCGTGCGCGCGCGTTTTAGGTATGGTTGATTCGACTGGTGAGGAGATGTGGAGAAAAAGGCAGCTCAGCAGTTCGGATTCATGATTTATGACGGATCTTCATTCGACAGTGAAAAGACACCTACGACTACCGATAGTGAGTGGCATCGTCAAGAACTGTCAGAGAAATGTTGCCGAGTGTTAAGGAGCATGTCTCGATATCGGTTTATTCCACTCGTGGCCTACACGCAGTCCTTGTGTCATAACAGCGTCACGTGCGTCCTTTTAATCAACCCCTTCCCCCCCCCCTCTCCCCCCAAGCTCCTCTCCCACATACACACACTGTCACAAAACGCCAACAAAGAACTGAAAATCAAACGTAGTACCCAGTGCCTTCTCGCTCCAGCGCAAGGTCAGAATTTTCAGCACAAATGTGGTCTGTTCTGCTGTGCGGTTCAAAGACATGGAGAACAACAAAATTTAGCGCCTACAACATTTAGGTCTTCGTCAACTAGTGCCTCAGGTTTATCCTCGACACCAGACGGCCAATAGTCACTAACGACAAAAACAAAACACAAAACAAAAAAACAAACAAAACAATATATATATATATATATATATATATATATATATATATATAATATATATATATATATATATATATATATATCAGTGTGGTTAAAAAGCCTAGAGTAATTTTACAAGTGCTCGACCCTAGGGATCACTGAAAACCACTTCAAAACCAGATATGCAAACCACTAACAGTCATTCAACAAAGAAAAATACAAAAACCAAACTGAATTGAGCAAATACATTTGGAAACTTAAAGACGCAAAAATAAACTACAACATATCCTGGAAAATCATAAAAAGGGCATCACCATACAGCAATATTTCAAAAAGGTGCAACCTATGCCTAACTGAAAAATGGCTAATATTGTGTAAACCTCACTTAGCAACTCTTATACAAAAACAGAAATAGTAAACAACTGCAGGCACAAATGGAAATCGTTGTTAGTGAACACACCCCGTACAACAACCTGAAAACCCAAAAAACACGTGCAGCCAACACGCACGTGAAAACAGCTGCAACCGGGCCCCACACGCTATATAACACCGGCGGTGGGCAACCCAAACTCCATCCTGACGATAGCAAGGCTTGAAACAAATTTGTAGATTTTTAACTCTTTAATACTTGTCTTATATATATATATATATATTTATATATATATATATATATATATATTATACAACA
The DNA here is from genome assembly GCA_018398815.1 of Conus ventricosus. Lineage (NCBI taxonomy): Eukaryota > Metazoa > Mollusca > Gastropoda > Neogastropoda > Conidae > Conus > Conus ventricosus. Next base: position 43,109,160 of record CM031601.1, read on the forward strand.
ACAAACACAAACTAATAAATTCCAAGGATAAGTACTGAGCACCATTCCAGCAACTTACAGAGCAGCTTGGTGTTGCAATGACTGCAGGAAATATTCAATTATTCAATTCAGTTATTCAATTCAATTCAGTATCAATTATAAACTGCAAGAAATATTCAATTCAATTATTCAATTCAATATATATATATATCAATGTAAATGGGAGACAACGAAACAAAATCCTTTCGACACAGAGACGAAGAAAAGGATATGGGGTCGAACTGGCCACAAACCACAGAAGACTCCTAACATCACAAGACACGCACTCGATCGGAACTCGGAGGGAGGGGGGGGGGGGGGTCAAGCTCATATATGTTGGACCACAACAGTAAAAGGTTTTATAAACAAACACATCAAGCTTATATATAGTTGTATATACAAACACATCAAGCTCATATATAGTTGGATCACAGCCAGTTTTATAGATAAACACGCAGGTTGTAAATATATGAATGAAAAAAAGAGCAATTAAATAAATAATTTTAAATGCAGCATTTCTGTTTATAGTCTGTTGTAAGCTGTGTGTAGGATAAAATGTTAGAATCTGTCACTGTACGCCGTGATGCTGAACCATCTGTCGATCAGGTTTTTGACGTGGCCGTTATCAGACCTCCCATGCAGAGGCAATGTTATCCAATCTCAGATTCGGACACCTAATTTGCCGGGGGGGTGGAAAGACAGACAAACCAACTTCCCCTGGCACCGTTTCCGTGCTGTTTCTTTTGGACGCGTCGTCGCTCACCCCTCGGTTAGATGTCTGGCATCAAGAGGGAAGAGAGACAAATAAGGGGCAAATAACAGAGAGAGAGAGAGAGAGAGAGAGAGAGAGAGAGAGAGAGAGAGAGAGAGAACAGTGGTAGCATACTTTTCGCTATAGTGATAAACGACATTCAAGAACTTGGAGTATAAAAGAGCAGTTAAGGAAAAAAAAACAAAAACGCTATAAATGCAGATTTTCACAGCCTCTTGCCCAGCAGCATGTATTGACATAATGATAATCATGGTCGTTTTCCACACCGTGCGCCAAGGAAATAGATAAATAAATAAGTAAATAAATGAATGAATGATGAATGATAGCAAACTAAAACTTAATATTTTGTCATGCCTCGTCTAAATTTTTTCTTTCCTCTCTTCCTTGCCTCTCCCAGAGAGAGAGAGAGAGAGAGAGAGAGAGAGAGAGAGAGAGAGAGAGAGAGAAGGGCGGTCGGATTCTGGGCTGCTAGGGAGGTCGGGGACTACCAGTCTTTTTAGATTTCTTTGTTAATAGCACGAATTAATATCCTGTCCATAAATTAAACAACTCTCGAACCACGGGTTTGTTGACTGTGGGAACGAGTTCGCTCGCCTTTCCCGGATATGCGTTAATGAATTAAAGACGACAGCGCGCTTTACTTTGGGCCTGCTGTAAGTGGTCGTGGGTGGGTTGAGGAAGGGGGGGGGGGGGGGGGGCAACAGTGGTTCAATTACGTTAGGCGTGAGGGAGAATGTGGTTAAAATCACTCGACAGTTGTTGCTCGCTTGGTGCAAAACACACGCAAGCACGCACGCACGCACGCGCGCGCGCGCGACACACACACACACACACACACACACACAAGCTCATTTTGTCCATGCTCAAAAGGGGGTGCGTGGGAGAGGACTGCGTCAGGAGTGAGGTAGAAAACGAACAAAACCTCTCTCTCTCTCTCTCTCTCTCTCTCTCTCTCTCTCTCTCTCTACACACACACAACACACACACACACACACACACACACACACACACAATGTACGGGACGCCCTCACACAAAGGAAAACTCTAGTCCTGTCTTCCCCAGCCACCTCCCGCCCCAGCCACCTCCAACAAAGCTTCGTGGAAACGAAGACAGTGCCGTCACGAAGGCACTATTTTCCAGATGAGCTGATCTATCACAGGTGAGACAGGTGTGGGCCGATTAAGGCGATTAATTACCGGTAACGAAAACGGGAGGAAAGAGGTAGGTGTGTGTGTGTGTGTGTGTGTGAGTGTGTGTTGTTTGAGAGGGGGGGGGGGGGGGGGAGAGAGAGTGTGTGTGTGTGTGTGATTTGAGAGTATGTATGTGTATGTTGTTGGAGAGAGAGAGTGTGTGTGTGTGTGTGTGAACACGTGCGGGCGGTGGGTAGGATAGGGCCAGGGGGGGGGGGGGGGGGGGGGACCTCCGGGGTGTAGAAGAGGGGGGCAAGGTGGAGGGCGGGGGGGGGGGTGAGAAGGGGAAGTGATTCAATAGGAGGAACAGGAGGGAACGACTGGATGTGCAGTCGGGTGTACCGGGGGGGGGGGGGGGGGGGGGGGGGCATGAGGAGAGGCCATGATGAGTCAAAGAAGGTGGCCTAGGGTCAGCGCGTATGCGGGCGAGCAGCCAATGAACAGTTCTGCGTCCACCCCCCCCCCCCCCCCCCCCCTCAATTTTTCTGCCTGGGACAAAACATCTGTCGGTCAGGCTGCTCGTCCCGGGGGACGAATTAATGGGACCCATCCTAACTATTCAGACTGAGTTGAGTTTCCGTCTCGCTCTCGTTCTCCGTGTCTTTCTTTATAAGTCTGTCTTTTCTCAGTTTCTCTCTGTCTCTTTGTCTGGGCCGTGTCTGTCTCGCTTTCGTTCTGTGTCTGTCTGCGTCTTTCTCTCTCTCTCTCTCTCTCTCTCTCTCTCTCTCTCCTCTCTTCTCTCTCTCTCTCTCTATGTGTCCTCCTCTCGTGTGTGTGTGTGTGTCTGTCTCACTATCTGTCACTCTTCCTTAATCTCTCTCTCTCTCTCTCTCTCTCTCTCTCTCTCTCTCCTCTCTCTCTCTCTCTCTCTCTCTGTGTATGTGTGTGTCACTCTGTCTCTCTTTCTCTCTCTCTCTCTCTCTCTCTCTCTCTCTCTCTCTCTCCACGTGTGTTTTGTGTGTGTGGGGTGTGTGTGTGTGTGTGGTGTGTGTGTGTGTGTGTGTGCGTGCGTGCGTGTGTAATTGAGTGAGCGCGAGAGTGTGTGTGTGTGTTTATAAAACAACATAGCGTCAGCTGGAAACGGATAAGAATCGCGTTGCCGAGTGTACTGAGATTTTCAGCTCATCATTTTTCGCTTTGATAGATTGCAGAGTGTATGACTGACTCATTGATTAGTGTAGACAGATGAACAGTTAAAGAGGAATGAATGAATAACGGCAGATGTTTAACCCTCGAGCAAGTGAGTGACCAAGCGAATGAACGCAAACTGAGTCTTCACATATTTCTGTGAGTCTTCACAGGTTTCTGTGAGTCTTCACATATTTCTGTGAGTCTTCACATATTTCTGTGAGTCTTCACAGGTTTCTGTGAGTCTTCACATATTTCTGTGAGTCTTCACATGTTTCTGTGAGTCTTCACAGGTTTCTGTGAGTCTTCACATATTTCTGTGAGTCTTCACATATTTCTGTGAGTCTTCACATATTTCTGTGAGTCTTCACATATTTCTGTGAGTCTTCACATATTTCTGTGAGTCTTCACACATATTTCTGTGAGTCTTCTGAGTCTTCACATATTTCTGTGAGTCTTCACATATTTCTGTGAGTCTTCACATATTTCGTGAGTCTTCACACAATATTCTGTGAGTCTTCACAACAATATTTCTGTGATCTTCACATATTTCTGTGAGTCTTCACATATTTCTGTGAGTCTTCACATATTTCTGTGAGTCTTCACATATTTCTGTGAGTCTTCACATATTTCTGTGAGTGAATGAATAAACCCGCATTAGTTTTTGTTTGTTTTGTTTTTTCTTAAAAACATGGGATTGTATGTCCAGATTCTAACCACCTCGTGATGTTTCTCCGGGTATGTTAAATGTTTATGTAAGGGAACGAATGAGGGCGGACGGGAGCGGAGTAGGAGAGGGGGGCGGCTCATTCTCCCGCGGCACCGGTGGTGTGCAACCAGTTGACTCTGCTGGGGGCTTCAGATGGCGTGGGGGGGGGGTGTTACCTGATCTTGCTGCCATCCCCGTCCTACCTGGCCCTAACCCCTCCCGGTGATACCTCTCCTCCCACCCCATCCCCATCCTTCTTGCCTTCCGCTGTTCTTTATTAGGGGCAGTGCTTGGAGCTTATAGCACTCTGTCTTTGTCTCTCTCTGTCTCTGTCTGTCTGTCTGTCGTCTCTGTCTCTCTCTCTCTCTCTCTCACAAAACACACACACACACACACACACACGCACATATACACACATACACACACGCATTCTCTCTCTCTCTCCTCTCTCCCCTCTCTCTCTCTCTCTCTCTCTCTCTCTCTCTCTCTCTCTCT
>CM031601.1:43118472-43143472 GCA_018398815.1 Conus ventricosus
GACACTTCATTTCCATGGTTTGTATCCAATGTGGTGGTGTCTATTCCGCAGGCAAACAGGGTGATGGGATAACACTGGTAGTGAACATAGGAACCTCATTTTGCGATTCATGGAGATGTTACTGTCCTTCCACACAATTTCAGCCTGGACATCGCTGATGATTCTCTTCGCTGTCCTGGAGACAATTTACCGGTTTGGATCGCTTTTTATGTAAACAATGGACTCAGATAAGCGAACTGTTCGACTGGTTCTAACTTCTTTCCATAGACAATGATATCGGCACTGAAGGCGGTTCTGGAGGTGGCCTATGGCTTGATTTTCTCAGCACTATTCATCCAATCTTTGAACAAGTTGGCGAGTTCCCGTTGATGTTTCATCCTTTATATGAATAAGCTTGACGAGTTCTTGTCTCTGTTTGCTAGCCCATTGATATCCTATGCAGATTATAGATTTGTGGTGTATGTTTGTTTTTTTCTTTTGTTCTAATGCTGACTATACTGAACAGTGCTTCAGTCATTAAGCATTTCGTCGGATTTTTTTGTTTACGTTACTTCAAATGGCACACATGCGTTCCAGTCAGTGCCATAACAGTAGTATTTCACTTCCATAAGAGATGTTACTAACAGCAGTAACTGACAACTGCTTTGCCTCAGGATGAAATCTAAGTTTACTACAATATCCAGCTTACCTGCTGAGTGACAACCATTTTCATATCACCAAATCACCACCAAAAAAAAACTCGAGAAAATCGAGTAGATGCTCCCCCCCCCCCCCCCCCCCCCCTTCCCCCTGCACCCCGGCCTGTTATGGCCAGTGTCTACATAAAACAAACAAGAACGCCCAGTGAAGGGAACGTTTAAGAATTTTGAAGAAGATGGTAGGCTAAGATTTGTCTAATAATCAAAAGACGTAAATTTCAAAACCACAGCTATGGGGGCCATTTAACTAGGGATAAAATCCATCAAGGATGATGAATTACTCTCTTAAGGAGTCAAAGTCAAAATTTTATTTTCAGATGGAACATTGAATAAGCAGAGAAACTGCTTTTTTACATCACGCCATCATAACAAAACAAAGAAAATTGAAAAATAAAATAAGGAAAACGAAGAAATACAAAGAGCAGTGGTGTGTGTGTGTGTGTGTGTGTGTGTGTGTGTGTGTGTGTGTTATAAGAGTTTGCAAAACTAAAAGAGCAAAACGAAACAGCCTGATGTCGGATTCAGATTGTTTCCATTTGAAATCCACTCAACTGATCTTAAAAGGACTTAAGGACTACACGTGAAATTTCAAGTTTCGAGTTTTAATCATTACAGCCCTGCCAACAATGCACTTTCAGGGCTATCAAACCCACATAAGAAAAACCATCACATAACAGAGCAAGTAAACCACCGTAAAAAAAACTTTTAAAACAAAGAGAAAAAGACAAAGAATGTAAGCGGCTATGACAGAGCAACTAAACTACTAACATCTTGAGGCGTGTTCCATTAGGCTGTGGGATAGGAAAGGAAAAAAAATAAATGAAAAAAGATTTTAAAGCCACAAAATAGATATAAAGGCCGTATGGGCAAACAGCTAGTGTCCACTGTGGACAGTGTGTACAAGTTTCACTGACTCCCTGCCAGATCACAACAAAAGGGCTGGCCTGTCATAAACCAGTGCTAGAAAAAAAAACTTATTGTGTTTGACGGGAAATTTCCTATCCTAAAGCTAAAGCTTAGCACACCACACCACGCACGCACGCACGCCACGCGCGCGCGCGCACACATACACACACATACACACACATACATACACACGCACCCGCGCGCGCGCGCGCGCACGCCACACACACACACACACACACACACACACACACACACACACACACACACACACAGAGGACAGCTGAAACATGGATTCATTTTTTGTTTACACAAGTCAAAAAAAGTAGTACACAATAGCACTGTTTAAGTGACATTTTATAGTAAATTGTTACAAAATATAGTGTCTTAAGAACAGGGGAAAAAATATAAAAGGATACACTAATATTGCGAAATGTCCAGAATTCTTTGAATTCTCCAGCAACCAAGCAAAACTGCAATCGATCTATGTGAACAGGATTTAAGAATTCTACCCGTAGAAATTATTAAGTTCTGTCTTTACACGGTGCAAAATTGCATTTTCGATTTTACCAGCAGAACTCAAAATCCTCTTGAACACGATCTCTCTCTCTCTCTCTCTTCTCTCTCTCTCCCACACACACACACACACACACACACACACACACACACACAGAAACCATTACTAAGCATTGCATGTAGGAAAGGACGACGAGCGCACGGGTGTATTATTTGATGTGCTCGCACATGGCCACCGAACACGACAGACTAATTTCCGACCTGGTGAGGCCTCGGGCTGTGCACGAAAGCACGGCATCATTTCATTTGGACGAAGTACCTTGTCATCATCTGTCCTTGCCCACCCTCTCCTAAGATCAACACAGGGGGACGGGCGGAAGCGAGAGGTGGGGGAGGAGGTGGAATCTGTCGTCAAGGTAACGTGTAAACGCACGTGCCCGCAGGGGCAGAAGGAAATTAGTTGTAAAAGGGGAGGCACGGGAGCTGTGTGGGTGCGGGCAGGTCGATGTGGTCCGGAAGAGTGGTTTGGCTGGGGACAGAGGGGAGCGCCCTGTGGCATGCCCTTTGCTGTGATTGCCTTGCAGGCTGCGCGCTGCACGCCAGTCTCCCGAGCGGGTGTAACAGGAAAACAAATCATCCCTCACATATACAGAGATGGGAGCAGATGAGATAAGAGGGAAGGGGAGATGAGTGGGGAGAGGGGGGGGGGGGCATGTGTCATGGATGATGGGCAGTGGCGAGGAGAGGAGAGATGGGGAGGGGGTGTAGAGGGGAATATGGAAAAGTGGTCAGAATGAACGTTCGACAAATCCCAGAACAAGACGTGCAGATCTTAGTGTTCACACCAGTTAAACGAACAGGCGTAAGTATGCATTGTCCAAGGGAATACAGTCGTTAAGAACAGTACATTTTTAAGACCCTGTGTGTGTGTGTGTGTGTGTGTAGTGTAGTGTAATATAGTGCAGTGTAGTGTAGTGTAGTGTGGGTGGGTGGGTGGATGCGTGGCTTGCGAGTTCCTTGAACACATGTAATTCAAATTCTCTCTCTCTCTCTCTCTCTCTCTCTCTCTCTCTCTCTCTGAATATGGTGGAATCGCCTGGTTTCAAAGCCAAGAGAAAAGGTGCAGTAGTAATGGGTAACTGAAGTTTGATCGACCCGACCAATAGCTAAACGGTTTTTGTGGGGGAATGACTCCGTAGAAGAAAGGAGGAGAGAAAGTATTCAGCGCGGTCCAGCTAGATTTTTCTATGGTTGACATCAGTCTTTTGAGTGCAGGTAATTCAGTATAAACGACCCCCCCTCTCTCTCTCTTCTCTCTCTCTCTCTCTCTCTCTCTCTCTTCTCTCTCTCTCTCTCTCTCGCACGCACGCACGCACGCACGCACGCACACTTATGATTGACGTGAATACTTTGAGTGCAGATTGTTCAATGTAAATAACTCTTCACGACTCTCTCCCTCTCTTTCTCTCTCTCTCGCACACACACACACACACACACACACACACCCCACACACACCAACCAATGGTTGACGCAAGTTCTTTAAGCGCACATAATTCAATGAAAAACCTCTCTCTCTCTCTCTCTCTCTCTCTCTCTCTCTCTCTGGCAAACACTGACGGCAAACCCGGGAAATCCAAACCACGTATAATCCCGAACTTGACGCTGGCCCGAACAACTCTTTCTGTCACGGAGACATTGGATTAAAAATGGACAACCCTTGTTCATGGCTCGGCTATGGATTTCGGTTTCTCCCAACAAACACGCCTTTCCACCTGTTCTGTCAGCAGGGAACCGCTAGGACTCAATCGCCAGAAATTTGACACATTTTGAGGAATAGCAGAACATTGTCGCATATTTTTATGTATCTCATTTTGATATTGAAAAAACAACAACTGAGAAGTGAAGACGATAGTATAAAGATCCTGGTCTCCGATTTACCTTCAATCTGTTTAAAAACATCAGCCGAACTGTCGATGCCAACAACAACAACAACAAATGTTGTCTTTTAAAGTCCAGAGGTTAAATGCATGATTGCGTATGCAAGTCAGAGATTATAAATACAAAATGTTGTCTTTAAGTTAGGGGTTAAATACAACAGGCTGTCTTTTAAGTCAGAGGTTAAAAACAAAACGTTTTTAAGTCAGAGGTTAAATACAAAATGTTGACTGCAAGTCAGAGGTTACGTACATTTTGTCTATAAGTCAAGGGTTACATAAAAAATGTTCTCCTTACGTCAAAGCTTTAAAAAATGTCTAAGTCAGAGGTTGAATACAACATTTTGTCTGTAAGTCAGAGGTTAAATACAAAATTTTGTATTTAAATCAGGGTTAAATACAATATATTGTCTTTGTCAGAGGTTAAATACACCAGTTTGTCTTCAGGTCAGAGGTTATATACAAAATTCTGTCATTAAATCAGATGTTAAATACAAAATTTCGCCTTTAAGTTAGCGGTTACATACAAAATGTTGTTTGCAAGTCGGAGGTTAAACACAAAATGTTGTCTTTAAAAGTCAGGGGTTCAACACAACGTTGTCTTTAAAAGTCAGGGGTTCAACACAACGTGTTGTCTTTAAAAGTCAGGGGTTAAACACAAAGTGTCTGTAAGTCAGAAAGGAAATGTTTCCCGATCATGTACGGCTGTTGTTTATTTTCGCCACGCGCTATAAATAGTGTCGTCCTCCGGAGGTCATGATTATCTCCATTCCCACTCTTTTGTGACCCGCCCTTCTGGCTTCTCTCCCCTTTCACAAGACGGTGGAGTCGACAAGCTTCAAAAGCAGAGTGGAGGTGCACTGGTGTAAGGTGACTTCACGGTTTGATCCAGCGCGCACAATGGGCGCAGGTCTGTGGAGGGAATCTATAGAAGGGGTGAAAAAGAAAGGAGAACAACTATTCAGCGCTGGGCCGGCCTGCAATTCTCCATGGCAGACATGGGTGTTCGGAGGGCAGCTCATTCAATAAACCACTCTCTGTCTCTTTCTGTCTGTCTGTCTCTGTCTCTGTCTCTCTCTCTCTCTCTCTCCTCTCTCACACACACACACACACACACACACACACACACACACACACACACACACACAAGCATATATATATAGAATAAATATATATATATATATATATAAATAGATAAATATATATATATATATATATATATATATATATAGACACGCGCGCGCACCGACTTTTCATCTCATAATGTCATCATCCTCTCTCAAATAGGCTTTTGGTCTTTTTATTTTAATTCGTCTTGTGTATGATGGCGACTACACTGTAGTCAACACAGTTTTCTTGCAAAACACACAAACAGGCGAATGACTGAAGCAATATAGTGTTCTTGTTTTTTCCAAACATAGCGGTGAAGTAGAGGGGTAAGCGCAGACCTCTGTCAAAGTCGACCAGATCCTGAATCCGCCTTTGATCCAGATCCGCACCACAGATCCGCGCCAAATTTTCATGTCAGCGTCTTTGGGCCACCGTCCATTTTCCCACCGAATGCCCTTAGCATCGGTTCAGTACTTTTGGCGTCAGGTCACCGAGCGGATCCTGGATCCGCTCTCCGATCCGGATCAGCGCAACGAAACCTCCACAAAATTTAATGAGTTCGTGTCTTTGTCATATTCCATCTTTTGTGCTATGTGTGGTTAAACTTGGTTCCGCAGATTTTGCGTCAGCTTGTACACAAACAGACAGACGGACAGACGCGGGCGCAACCTGAGCTGTCTTGCCATACGTAAACAGCTTAGCACGACGGGCACCTCGGCAATTTTTGCTGTATTGATAAGTTAAGCTCGTTTTTAATTCAACTGCGTGTCGTGACTAAAGAAAAAACAACAACATTAATGATTCATTTCGGGAAGTCATGATCGATGTTGAATCCATTCGACATGCCGTAAGTTCACGTTCATTGTGGAGCTGACAGCGCTATTGAGATTTTAAGAAGTCCTCTAAAAAAAAAAAATGTTTAGACACCCGGTCCTTTCATTTCAAACTCTTGTGAACTGGTGTTATCAGCTTTTCTGATGTGATTATAAGCGTATGTTTGCGAGGTGTGTGTGTGTGTGTGTGTGTGTGTGTGTGTGTGTGTGTGTGTGTGTGTGTGTGGTTTCAGTCAGTCAGTGTTTGTGTGTGTGTGTTTGTGTGTGCGTGCGTGCGTGTGTGCGTGTGTGTGTGTGTTGTGTGTGTGTGTGTGTGTGTGTGTGTGTGTCTGGGTCTCTCTGTGTGTGAGCGTCCGCGCGAGGTGTGTATGTGTGTGTATAAGTGTGTGTGTGTGTGTGTTGTGTCTGTCCCTTTGTGTGTGTGTGTGTGTGTGTGTCTGTCTGTCTGTCTGTCTGTCTGTGTGTGTGCGTCCGTGTCTGTCTGTAACTCTGTCTCTATGTGTGTGTACGTTCGTGGTGGTAGTGTCAGGACCTCGGAGAAAGAAGAACTCAATACTCTCTTAGTTGCAGAATTCTCCAAAAAGCACTGCAGGTTGTTTTTCAAACCTCTCTGCCAGCTTGATGTTGGCATAAGCATATATTTATACACCTGTAATCTCCCCCCGCGCTCTGAGGTTTTGACTCAGCCAAGGTGTCGCCTTCTAGAAGCGGCCAGATAAGCAGGAATCTCTCTCTCTCTGCCCTGTCCAGGCGCCGTGTTTGCTGTACACGACTTTCTGGAGTGGACCTCGATACGGCAATCCCGAGGAGCCGTGAAATGTCATGTTCCTTGCGGACCAAGACTTCCAGCCGTGTAGAGCGGACCACGATACGGCACTCCAGGGAAACGGTGATACGCCATGCCCCGGGGAAGACCGGGGAATTTCAGGTCCTTGCAGTCTGTCGGTCGGCCACTTTAGCAACTTTGGCGGGGTCGTATTTGCATAAACGGGAGGATTGTTCCCAGCGGGACATGACTCGGTGGCATCGTGAGTGAACCGAGTTTGTCGTATATTGTGCGAGTTCGAATCCGGTTGAAGCCCAATTCATACGTTGGCCCTCTCTCTCTCCCCTCTCTCTCTCTCTCTCTCTCTCTCTCTCTCTCTCTCTCTCTCTCTCTCTCTCTTGTTAGTTACTGTTGATTTTGTTTTTCGTTTTTGATTTGGTTTTGCATTTTGTTTGTTTGCTGTTCGTTGTGTTGTGATGTGATTTTCGTGGTAATCGTGTAATGCTGGATAGCACCAAACTCATACACACTCTCCTGGGATGGCTGTTCACCCATCCTCCTACCCCCACCCCCTTTTCAATCCTACCCCTGCTTTCCGTAGCAAACGGGAGGACCCCCCCCCCCCCCCCTCCCCGTTGGATCACAACAGTTTTCTATAATTTTTGTTTTTCCCAGGATAATAATTGTCCCCCCCCCCTCCCCCTCTCCTCCGCCCCCCACGAAAACATTTGTGATCCTTTGGGAATACAGCAGCAGCGACAGGGACAACACTTGTGATTCTTATAAAAACACTTATTATCTTAAGGAAAACTGTAATTCTCGGAGGTAATAGCATAACGCAGCTTTCTTAAAGGATAATAGTTATTTTAATTGGAAAGCAATTTGTTTTCCCATGAAAACACCCCTGTTACCGGCTAATGGACTAGCATACAGCCATACTTTCCGGAGCGTATCATTGACGTGTTAATAGGGCTGTGAAACAAGGGAGTCGCGAAACAATACTTCGTGCCGGAGTAAGACTGCAACACAGTGGTTACCGTTCTTTCCGTCAGACACGTTTGTGTAAAAAAAATGAGTTTCGAAGGTATTTCGCGCGTGAATTAAACCCATGACCTGCTGTAGTCCGGTGACATAACATTTCCTGCTTTTCGCATCATGAGCCGCTGAACGGCGCTGCCGGTCCGCACGTGACGATGTCTTGTTTGACAAACGGCAAACGAGGACTGGACAAGCCCGCTGCAACGTCTTAACATGGAAAAAAAAAGGGTTTTCTTTTTTTTTTTTTCTTTTTTTTTTCGGATCGGCTTTGTTTCATTACCACTTAAACAATGGATTGACGATTGAGAGAGGCAGGCACCAAGCTACGCGGGCGGGTCTCACTGCTGATCAGTGTTGTGCGCCAGTGGAACAGTCGCGGTTGCAGTCACACGGAGCGCATGTGCGGCATTTTGTCGGGTGACAATATCTTAAAAGAAACGGTTTCGAAATATTCGTTGCTTTCAGTTGCGTGAACTTCTTTAATGGTAATGATAATAATGATAGTAGCAGTTGTAGCAGCAGCAGCAGTTGTAGTGGTACTAGTAACAGCAATACTTGTAGTGGAAGTAACAATTATAATGATGATAATAATAACTATGATAATGATTAGTAGATACTAATGACGCTTGATAACTAAACAGCCCTAAGTACTAAGTTCTCTCTCTCTCTCTCTCTCTCTCTCTCTCCCCTCTCTCTCCCTCTCTCTCACCACACACACACACACACACACACACACACACACACACACACACACACATACACACACACACACACAAGACAGACAGACAGACAGAGACGGAGAGAGGCAGGCGCACGAACGCGTGCACAACACATAACCACAGACCGTGCCCTTAGAGAAGAGATCTACATGTGGAAGGCCACGCACAGCCAGGCAGCACACAGATCACAAGGCAAAGGGGACTATGGCTACGACACTAAGAGTGCAGTCTGGAGAGATGACCTGAAGGAAGAGAGGGAATCAGAAATGCTAAGTGTAAAAAAGGAAGTTTGTTCCACACATAGGGCGCTTGAAAAGAGAAAGGACGCTCTCCGAAAGTCCTGGCATGGAGACAAAGAATGTGAAGGAGGTGAGTATCGGCAGATGCACGTGAAAACGGAGCAGGGTGGACAGCTGGAGAAGGTCAAAAAGCTATGACGGAAGGTGACCAATCAGAAAACTGAAACTGAGCAAACACAATTTGTAATCAATTCGTTTCTGTACAGGCAGCCAGTGAATGTTTTCGGGTGGATCATTTGGCCTGGGAGCAGTGTCGTGTGACGGAGACCTTCGACAGCCTCCCCCCTAGCACTCCTACCGGGATGGCCAAGTCCGTTGACCATGCTGTAGAAGGCGAGTGTGGACATTGAACCTGACTGTCGTAAGCTAACAACACAACAAAGAGGTTTGCCGGACAAGTGGTGTTCACGGCTGTTGACACGACCGTCTTAAGGCAGAGTCAGTGTGTGTGTGTGTGCGTGTGCGCCCGCGCGCGCGCGCGCGCCCTGCCTGCCTGACCAGACATGTTGACAATATGTAGTGTATACGTTTGTTGACATGACTGTCTTAACGCAGAGCCCACTGTGGGGTGTGTGTGTGTGTGTGTGTTGTGTGTGTGTTTATACGCGTGTGTATGTGTTTATACGTGTTTGTGTATGTGTGTGTGTGTGTGCATGTGTTTAAGTTTCTTTGTGTGTGCGTGCGCGCGCACGGTGTGTGTTTGTATGTATGCGCACACGTTGTGCGTTTATGTATATGTATGTGTGCGCGCATGGTGTGTGTGTGTAGTATAAACCTCATGTACAAAAGGTGTGTGTGTGCGTGCGCGTACGTGCGTGCGTGCCAGTGTGAGTGCACACAATATACATCCTGTTCAAAAATGAGATTAGACCTTAGACCATCGTTCTCTTTACCCCAAGTCTCTTCGGGGAAGAACCAGTCGTCGTACACAAAAGCACACGCCCACACAACAGTGTAGTGTTCTATTGTTTTGTCACTGTATGCGACCAGGAAGTCCATCACAGTGGGAACAAGACAGAATTGTCTGTCTGTCTGTCTGTCTGTCTCTGTCTTCTCTCTCTCTCTCTCCTCTCTCTCTCTTCCCCATCTCTTCTGGCCCTCTGTATGTGCGTGCGTGCGTGTGTGTGTGTGTGTGTGTGTGTGTGTGTTGTGTGAGAGTTGTTCGAATTCGTAGTTTAAAATCGTTCATTTGAGTACTGCATATTCTCTAGAGTACCTCGACTATATTGATCTGCGTATTTTCCACGTGCGTTTCTTCTTCAACTTTTTATATCTATTATGCCCCAGTCCTCTGGATAGGGAAAAGCATATACAATATATTCTTGTCATTACCCCGGCAGATTAAGATTTAATCGTTTTCCGTTCTTTAATTCGATCGTTCTCCCCGGTCGTACATTGGAAGCAGGTCTAAAACCTTTACTTCGAAACAACATGTGTTCTCGTTCTGGTGGAGTCGGTGCAGTGTTAGATACAGGCCCCTCCCACCCAACACCCACCCCACTTTCAAAGGACGGTCTCGCGCCGCATGACCCGCGGAGGGTGTGGACGTTAAGCTCGAATTAACCAACCAACAAACGACACGTTGCTCAGATTCGTCTTTCTTTTGTAACACAGCACATTTCAGTTTCTACGGGGAGCCTTTTGAGTGTATCGGGCGGGTGGTGTGGAAAAGGCAGATGTGGGTAGATTTGAAATAAAGAAATATCACATTGCCGGTAAGTTTGAGCAGCATAAAACTGTAAACCTGGAAAAGCAGCTCGGAAAAGCAGAAATGTGCAAACTACGAAAAGCAGAAACGTATAAACTTGCCAAGAAGAAACGTGCACACTTGGAAAATGGAAATGTGCACACTTTGAGAATCGGAAAAGAAACATGTAAACTGTGAAGATCAAAACAGGAACGCGTCAACTTGGAAACTAGGAACAGAAACATAGGAACTTGTAAAAACGATGATGCCCACTCCGTCCACTCTCTTTATCCAGCAGTGGTGGTTTGTTTTTTTCTGTTTTGTTTTTATTTGTTTTTATTTTTATTTTAGGTCTAAAACGAAAATATGGGATTAAAACATACAGGAAGGAAGAAAAGAAAGAAAGAAAGAGGTTAAAATAAAAGAGGAAATGCATGGAACAAGACAGAGCACAGACGGTACAACTGTACTCCGAAGTCCACCAGCCCTGAAGTTGGTCTTTAACTGCACATTTCATATGTACGCACGAACCTATTGTATATTCTGGTATGCACATAGGCCCGCCCATTCATGCACGCACTTACATACAAGTACACATGCACTCTCGTATACGCGCGCCCCCACACACAAACACACATATACAACACGTATAGTAGTGACGCAGACAATGTTAGGTAGATACCGGTCTGATCAACGCGTTTTGGGCTAAAGTGCAGGTGAGACACCTGCAAGTTGTATCCACGAGACCCTCGACTTCGATTCTTTAGTTGTCAATAAATATCCATCACTTAAATCCTATGCACAACAGTCTTGCAGCTTAGCATTGTGGTGTTGCGCAGTGAATTCCTCCTCTAAACTGAAACTGAAGCTGTCTTGGCGCTGTTGATTTCCTTACCTGAACTAACCCATGCCAGCGTGTTGCATTTCAAAGGCCCTCGTTGACGAAATAAAGCAAGGCGGACCCAGGTTTTGCGACGTCAAACCGAAATAGATCAACGTAATGAATATTGGAATCCTTCAGACTTCGGGTTTGAAGGGCATGTTGTTAACGTCGCAAAACGGATTTCAGTGGCTTCGTCAGGTTTATGGTCTTCGGTCTCATTGACGATTAGTTTGCAAAGGGAGAAAAAAAAATCCCAACTTCTTCGGGTCTTACGACAGTATACTGTAGATAGAAAATGTGGTGGTAGCAGACCAAAGAATGGATTTGTACACACACGCACGCACGCACGCACGCACGCATACGCATGCACGCACCACACACACACACACACACACACACACACACACACACACACACACACACACAAGAGCACCAGACTCACCTCTGTTCTGGCCGTGGACAGAGAGGCGGGGGGTCGGGCGGTGTTGGCTCCTGACAGACGATCTTCGGGAGGCGGTCCGCTGCGGGTAGCGGGCAAAGCTTCGGGCGTCCAGACAGACGGGCCGCCTTCCTTGGGCCTCGTCTGCCGCCACTTGGGGGCGCCTCGCTCTGCCTCGGAAGATGAGGAGAGCGCCAGGGCTGGACTAGGGGAGGATGCGATGATGAGGGTGGAGATGTGGGGGCCGTTCCCCCCGGAGGTGGAGCCGATGTCTGTGATGAGGGTGCGGAAGACGTCTGAGATGGTGGGGGTTGGGATGAGGCTTGTGACGAAGGCAATGATGAGTGTTGGGATGAGGCTGTGGCTGAGGGTTGGGACTGCGAGGAAGGTCCTAGAAGAGTCTGCGGGAACCGCCAAGGCTGGGACTTTGGTGCTGGGGCAGGGAGGTGGGAGGGGAGGAAGAGGAGGGAGGGGGAGGAGGAGGAAGCCACGGGAGGCAGGACCGGGGCCGTGGACCGCACGGCCACGGGAATCCTCGTGCCCCCACCCCCCGCCACGCCGTGACCCCGCTGCGTCATCTGGGAGTGAGGTTCCACTTTGGCAGACATGGCACGTGATGCTGGGCGGTCCTGATCGCTTCAGGCTGCTCCTTCACCGCCCGGGCGACAGGGCTCAGCACGGAACGCAGCAGTTACGTCACACACTGCGTCACCACCGCTATCCTACTATGAGTTGTCGTCCCTGGAGCATTCTCTTTCCTTCATTGTAGAACGATAGAGGGCGGTACAACACACGCTGACGAACGAAGATCATCACCACCACTCTGAGGTGTGTCCAGTCTAAATCTGTTGGTTCTGACTGACCAGCTAGATTTGGCTCAACTTTGAGTGGTTTTCTGGAAAATGTTGTCTAAGAATGGCTAGAACTGGTATGGTTTATCATTGTTTATAGCATTTTATTGACTGGACTTTTTTTTTTTAACCGAGTCATGTATTTCCTTCTTAAACCGATTGCGTTCATGCCTTTTCTGCTCGTTGATTAACTGGCCTCTTTTTCATGTGTTTAATCTTATTCGTGATGAAATCGATTGCTTTTTCTTTTTGTTTATTCGTTTGTTTTGTCGGACGTTTTAAAGCCAAGTTTCACGTCATGTTGATGTGATGCAACTATTTTGCATTTCGTGCGTCATTTAATGTCTTTAGATCTATTTCCAAATTATTGTGTCTGAATGTCTGTAAAATTTAGTTTTACCTGTTGTATAAAATCACACGTTGTTTTCAAAAAGAATCCTCACTCTGTCTGTTCTTCATAACGGATCTTTCTGCCTCAAATGCTGATTCTTGGTAACCAGAATGCTTTGTTTAAAACGAGAAAAAAAATGGAAGAGAAAAAAAAAACTTGGAATCCTGAATCAATGCTTTTATTTCCACGGCTAAAATGGTTATTTAACACTTTATGACTCGGTCAACACGGACACTACACAGATCACAAATGCTGAAAGCCAAGCTGCCTCATCAATCCGTTCAGTGGAACACAACTCACGATGGAGACTGCACGCTATGCAGAAAGTCACGTTCTTCGTGCTGGAATGAGAGGCACGCAGCATGCGTGTTGTTACAGCTGCACTCTGGAATCTTCTGCTTGGCTTCCCCGCTTCTCTTTCACCTGCGTGGTGGCGGTGGTGGTAGCGACCCATGCAAGTTCCGACCCGCTGTCTGTGTGCCCTGGACACAGGAGTGACCATTGTGAAGTCGGTGCCCGTCATTCACTGTCGTTAACATGACTGGACGGTGCTTGAGCGTATCTAAACAGGCTACATTGCCGTTAAACTGGATTTTAATTATTAGTCTGGCTGACACACATGGGAGGGAGTAAGAGGCTGAAAATAAATAGGGGGAAAAGGGAGGGAGGGGCACTGTTCTCTCTCTCTCTCTCTCTCTCTCTCTCTCTCTCTCTCTCTCATCTCTCTCTCTCTCTCTCCTCTGTCATATATATGAACAGGGCTGTAGCTATAGAGTCAGGTATTGTTATAGATAGATAGACAGATTGATCGATGGATGGATGGAGAAGATAGATAGATTGATACACACACACACACACACACACACACACACACACACACACACACACACACACACACACGCCACGCCTCGCCTCGCCTCGTACAGACGGGGACGCGAACCTATCCTGTGAGCTGGTCAATATTGTCACGTCGACTTACCAGCACATACACACACATACACACACACACAGACCCGCGGGCCAGGCGAAGGCAAACTTGTTGAACGTGGAAGGCTTCCTTTTCGAAGCCTGTCCACAATGGGGCGTAACGGATCGACTGTCGGTGACACAAGCCTTCCCTTCCCCCCGCACACAACACAACACTGGAGCCGTTTCCAATGGGCCACAAAGCAAGAGGACCAGCGAAAGCTCCGCTGAGACCAATACGTCGTTAACTCCCGCCCCACCTTAACGCTCTTTCTTATCTTCCACTGGTTGGGGGGGGGGGGGGGGGGGGGGGGCGGGGGGGGGGGAGTAAAGGGGAAAGGGGGGGGGGGTATTCTTTCACCTGCTGGCCAGGTTTACTTTCGTCTGCCAAGTTTGGCACGGAATCTTATCTTTGGCTTGGATCGTGTCTGGAATTCCAGTCAAACTGCACACCTACCTTTGAAAACGGACGTCTGTTAAAGCTGCCCCACTCACCTTTTCATCCGACACGTATCGAACATGTGGTCATTAGTGTGGAAGACTGTGCCTCGGCTTGCTCGTGTTTTGTCGCTGTCGGTTTCAAATGCAGTTCTTTTTGTTTGCTTTTTGGAGACACGGAAAGCAATAGGATCACATTCTTTTGTCACCTAACTGTCGCCAAAAGGAAATCAACCGGTGTCTAGATTGCTATATGCGCAAGTGTCAAACTTGGTCAGAAAGTTATCAACCGGTGTCTAGATTGCCATACGTGCAAGTGTCAAACTTGGTCAGAAAGTTATCAACCGGTGTCTAGATTGTTATATGTGCTAGTGTCAAACTCGGTCATAAAGTTATCAACTGTTGTCTAGATTGTTATATGTGCTAGTGTCAAACTCGGTCATAAAGTTATCAACTGTTGTCTAGACTGCTATATGTGCTAGTGTCAAACTCGGTCATAAAGTTATCTCCCGGTATCTGGATTGCTGTATATGCTATTGTCAAACTGCTATTTCCAGTGCCCCCTTTTTTCATAATTGGACTGTTTTTGTCTCGTCACTGCCTTCACACAATTCACACTTCTCCAAGTCTCAGCGTGGATGGTCAGCTAAAAGTCTTTCATACGTGTTCGCCGTTGCTTGAAGAAAAGCGAGACTGACCACGCGCGGCCGACAAGCTTTTCTTCCGTTTGTATTTTTCAAGGAAACGAAGCAGGCTTTGCGCCACTCGCATGATATCAGATGTGGTCACTGGTCGATTCTCGTTATTTCCTCGATGGCGTTTGTTTGACCTGTTGATGTTACGCTGTTAAACACGTCACACGAGTTGGAATGCTCCGTTATCAGTCGATCAGAGTAAGTTTCATACAATTCACCCGTTAACTTTACTTGACAGAATCTGTTCACAGAATTCCTTCCCCCGCCTCACAAGAAAGTCAAAACGTCCCACAAACGAGCACATCACAATCGTGGATGATGTTGGTAAAATTTTTAAACTGGTTGCCATACACCCGTTTCTCCGAGAGAAGCGCTAAGAAGAGCTGGCACCCCTACCGCCCACAAAGGTGTCACTGATATTGACACCGAGTGTCGTCCGAATAGCTCAGCTGGCATCGAGTGTCTGTCGCCGATCAGAGAAGAAGATACCGTGATTTCGCTTTTCGGGGCTGGGTGGCATGGTGCGGGTTGGCTCTATACTGACTTGTCCCGACACAGAAGTCGAAGTCGTCTGAAGAAGGGAGGACCACCGCGCGTCGCGCGTCACGGCAAGCCAGCGGTCGCCGTGCGGTAGTAAGTAAGGCTGAAGAGTGCTTCGGCCTGCTTAGATCTCTCTGCCATGACATTTCTTCTGCTTACCTCCGCCCCCTCCTCGCCTCCCAAACCTCCGTCCCTTCCCTCCCCCATCCACCCCCTTTTTTTGTTGTTGTTAGTGTCCCCTCTCCTCTCCCCCCCCCCCCCCCCCCCCCCCCCCCCGCCCCTTGACTCCATTCAAAAGAGGCTGGGTCATGTGACTAACACCCCTTGACGACTAATGGGGTTTTAAAACAGTTGTACGTCGCCAAAACAAGGGGTGGGCAAAGGCGCAGGTCATTGCTGACGTCGGTTGTGTCTTGAGGTGGATGAAGGTGGGAGCGCAGGGGGGGGGGGGGGGGGGAGGGGGGGGTACAGCCGATTTGTTAGGATTCCTTTTTTTTTTCTTCTTTTTTTAACCTTTTGGAAGAATTGTCACTCTTGCTGTCGGATACATCGTTCGCCAGATATAACCCACACTACACCCATGCTCATACCCCTAGTTCTACTCCACACGCCCCTTCCCACCACGCCTGTCTCTCTCTCTCTCTCTCTCTCCTCTCTCTCTCTCTCTCTCCTTTTATCCTGACTGCTTTCAAATCTGTCACTGCAGGCTTAATTAAAGTTATTGTGAGCAAACGGTAAAGATGAAAAAGATTTAATGTTGCGAGTATGTTCGAGGTTTTTTTTTTCCAATCGGTTTGAAAAAAAAAAAATCTGAAAGAAATAGGCAGACTCTCTCTCTCTCCTCTCTCTCTCTCTCTCTCTCTCTCTCTCTCTCTCTCTCTCTCTCTCTCTGTCATACGCACGCACGCACGCACGCACACGCACCCCCCCACCCCCCCCACACACACGCACACAAATGGAGAGAGAGAATCGAAATCGGATTGAATTAATGAGTAGGCGTTTTCTGTCTATGTCAATGTGGGTAGGGTGGGGTGATAATGACATTCACCTCGGAAATAATTTCTCAAAACACGTGAACAAAGTCGAAACGATGAAAAGAAGATAATGGCAGCACGCGCGCGCGCGCTCACACACACACACACACACACACACACACACACACACACACACACACACACACACACACACACACACACACAAGTCGAAACGATGAATAGAAGATGCGGCGGCAAACACACACACACACGCGCGCGAGCGCGCGCACATTTGTCTAATATCACGAATAGTGGATAGACGTTAAATGAAACAACACACACACACACACACACACACACACACACACACAAGCAAATAAGTAAACAGAGCAAATTTCTCTTCAGAAGTTTGTTGACCCGAGAGAGAGAGAGAGAGAGAGAGAGAGAGAGAGAGAGAGAGAGAGAGAGAGAGAGAGAGAGAGAGACGGGGAGGGAGGAGAGGCACAAGCAAAAAATTTCTCACCAGAGGTTGTTGACTCAAGCTTTTCTCGCCGTTGTTCTCATCCCATCATAAATGGCACTTTCCCTCGTTTATCTGTGTTCAGAGATCTTGCCGGTCTCCCGAATTCCTGCCGGACAAGTAGGACGACATGTGAAGGAGAGGACGAGGAAGGCAATCGATCGGACAGGGCAAACTGACCGTGGGAAGATGACATCGTGCGCCGAGTGGCACGTGCAAAGGCACAGTGACAGCCCTCAACCTGTCATTTGTGTGATAGGTCTGATGTTGGATTAGAGCTTGGTCCGTGGCGCGCTTGTCATCCGGCCTCCGGAGCGGGAACGCCAACCAATGTTAGCTCCGCGACTGAGCAATTTTTGTAATCGGCTGGAAGATGGAGGCGAAGTTGGTGGTGGTGTGCAGGGTATGTTGAATCAGATAGGCACTACTGACTATCCTCGAAGGGAATCGGCTTCGGTGCAGCGTCTCCTCCGGTTGGTTGCCTCATGGTGACGTGGTGTTGATCTTTGCTCCCTGTGGACTGCTGATGTTGGGGCTGGACAGGACGTTTCTTCGGGTGAAGCTGGGAGGAGACACACTGTGCGGGACTTAAAATCGATTATTTTATACACTCGGTATAAAATTTTTAAAAAATCTCTGCTACAATGAAACGGAATCTCTTTGGCGTTGTTTCCATTTATTTCAACAGCATTCCTCCTCACTGATAAAGCTCAGGATCATTTGTTTTCTTTCTGCTGTTTCACACTCATCCGGTGTGTTATTGTGCTTGGTGCAGCCCTGAGAAGGACCCCTGCGGTTGGCAAGGCTTTGAACAACTTGAAGTTGAAAAAGAGTTTGTTGGCGTGTTGGCAGTGGGTACTTGCTCGGCGGTGGTGTGTGTGTGTGTGTGTGTGTGTGGTGTGTGTGTGGTGTGTGTGTGTGTGTGTTGCGTGCGCGCGCGTGCGTGTGAACGCGCGTTCGTGCGTGTGTGTATGTGTTGCAACTGTGACACTTCTAATTAATTGAAGCTGCATTGAAATTTTTTTAATGACTTTTTTTTACGCTTAAAAAAATTCTGACGCTGAAAGCTATGGGCCGCTTAAAGATTTCGGTAATAATATCAACGTAGTATGAACTCTGTGTGTGTTTGCTTTTTGACAGGGTTGAATTTCTTTTCTTCAGCTGGGTGACGGCTTTTGAAAGGGTTCTGCGTGGCAGCCTGGACTCTCATAAAATGGAAATTGAA
The DNA here is from genome assembly GCA_018398815.1 of Conus ventricosus. Taxonomy (NCBI): domain Eukaryota; kingdom Metazoa; phylum Mollusca; class Gastropoda; order Neogastropoda; family Conidae; genus Conus; species Conus ventricosus. Next base: position 43,136,899 of record CM031601.1, read on the forward strand.
AGTCAACTTCTTTTTTTCCCCATGGGTGAATATTATGAGGAGGGGGTCACCCGGTACATACCACCCTCACAAGCCGACGCCAGGTCATGGAGTATATTTCATAGGCTGGAAGGACCGCCGCGTGTCTGGCCGCGTTGGATTATTTGGCTGTATAGGCAGCCGCACATCGTCTTCAGAGGACCCGTAATCTAGTGAGAGACCAGTGCGGTGAAAGCATTGTTCTGGGACCTGCTTGATGTCGGGCAACGACATTTGCAGGACATGATTCCTTCGGCGCGGCTTCAGACCGAGTCTGGTTGTCACTGATATATGTGTGGGTGTGGGTGGATGGATGCGCGCGCGCGCGCACACACACACACACACACACACACACACACACACACACACACACACACACACACCGTAAATTCGCTGAGGATTTCTTCTTTTTTTCTTTTTTTTTTTTTTTGCAGCTTCACAAAACGAGGATTAGTTATAAACTAGAACGGGGGCCGGAATAGCTCAGTTGGTACAGCGCCGGAATCGTGATCCTGGGGTTGCGGGTTCGAATTTCGGTACAGGGGGATTTTCCCCTCGGAGTTAACATTGGTTCTGACTCCATTCCCCATACAGTCCTTCGAATGAGACTATAAACCGAGGTTCCGTGTGTGAGAGCACGCATAACATCTTGCACACACGTAAAATCCCATTACCAACTTTCGGAAGAGAAGGCCAGTTTGGCCGTTGGTATGGATGACACGCTACACATAGAACGCACCTTCCCCGAAGATGGAGTATGCTGCCTTAATGGCGGCATGAAAACCGGTCATACACACAAAACTCCACTGCCTGTCTATACAGACAGTGTCCGCAGGAGTATCAGCCTGCGTACGCAGAAAGAAAGAAAGGAATAAGCTAGAACAGCGTCATGTGTTGTACAGACAAATAGAAAGGATTTTCAGCGCAATTCTGCAACATGTGCTCATGTTTACTTGTTTTGTGTTGTTGTTTATTGCATCCGTAGAAAACTTTCGGGATGGGGTTGAGTGGGATAGGGCGGGGCATTACTTCGCCGGAACCAAAACAGTAGTTTTAGCAAAGCCGCATCATTAGGTTATGTGTGACGCGCTTAACGACAGAGGTGTGAAATACAGTTGATGAGCGTAACACTGTATTGTCCTTTTTACAAGTAACCCCCCCCCCCCCCCTTTTTTTTTTTTTACCTCACCACCGTCACCACCAGGAAGTCAACATGACAAGAATCTCTCAGAGGTCTGTGAGTAGTACCTGACATCGTTAAAGACCTCCAGTCACAAAACACACAGGCACTCGTCAGAACAGCGCTGTTAGAAGCAGAATAATGACAACAAGGATAGCAGAGGTGATGATAATAACAGTGAAGATTTGTTTTCGTTTATACCTGTTGAGTTAACAGACCTTGCAAAGAAAACAAAGCAAACGAACACACACACACACACACACACACACACAAAACACACACACACACACACACACACAACACACACGACGTGCACAGCTGAAAACCATTACTCTCAAACAGTCTACTTTCACTACTGTCACTCATAAACGAGCGCGCGCGTGAGCCACACACACACACACGCACACGCACACACGCGCGCGCGCGCGCGCGCGCAGCATTCTCCCCCGTCTGATATCACTATGTGGATAGACGTTAAATTGAAGACAACAACACATTCTCCCCTCGCCGCCCACATTGATATAGATTCAAACCTGAGCTGGGATTTACTTTAAGTCGGTAGCGGACATAGCTGACAAATTCTTGTGACCAGATAGTAAATACGCCAATAGTATTATAGTGTGCTACGGGGAGGCTCAAGGGAGGTAATTCAGCATCGGCTCAACGTAAATCCCAGCGCGCTCATACCTGTAATGCTTGTCACCCGGTACCGGAAGGCATGATAGGAATTTCCAGACTTAGTGCCCGAAGAATGCCGTCATATCACACTTTATTGAGAACTGGTGCCGCAACGACGCTGTCATGTCTTTGATTTGATGTCATCATGGAACGCGTGCCAGAGCAACTGTCATGTCTGTGACGTCATTGGTATCTGGTACCAGGACAACTTTGGTGTCGTCTCGTTGACGTCAATTAGGTACTGATGGCAGAACAAAAACCGCCGTGGTGTGTGTGTGTGTGTGTGTGTGTGTGTGTGTGTGTGTGTGTGTGTGTGTGTGTGTGTGTGTGTGCGTGCGTGCGTGTGTGTGTGTATTTTACGTCAGCCATGAACAGGTACTAGGACAACTTGGTGTTGTCTTTGACGTCAGTTGGGGAACTGGTACTGGAGCAATACTATCATGTCTATGACGTCATTGGTAATTGGTACCAGAACAGCTCTGTTGCCATCTCTTTGTCGTCAATTGGATACTGATACCAGAACGACACTGTCTTTTTTTTTTTTTAATTTCACATCAGTCGGGAACCAGTGCCAACGGTCATGTCTTTGACGTCAGTTGGGAAACTGGTGCCAGAGCAACACCAGTGCTGTCATATTTGCGATGTCACAGGGTACTGGTCCCTGAGCAATTCAGCCAGTTCTGACGCCGACTGGGAACTGGCACCAAAACTATAATGTCTTGTTTGTTTGTTTGTCTTTGTGTCTACAAAACCGGGAAACTGCTACCAGAGCAATACTCCCGTGTTTGTGACATGACATGAGTAGAGGGGATTATAAGCGAGTGCAAGGGGGGCATGGCGGAGTAGGACGGAGAAGGTGTCTTCGGGGACAAATTGTACCCACCCCTTTTCGAAATTCTGTCCAGGTAATTCTAATGTCTCTGTCTCTGTCTCTCTCTTACTCAGTCGCTCTCTCTCTCTCTCTCTCTCTCTCTCTCTCTCTCTCTCTCTCTCTCTCTCTCCTCTCTCTCTCTCTCTCTCTCTCTCCCCTTCGAGTTGTGCACATGAGACAAGTCTAAATCAGAAGTACTGCCGTAGTAAGTGACATAAACCGTCATTCAGTGACGATGAACAATCAGGATTTTTAAGTCAGAAGACTACGACACTAACGTGGAGATATTATACAGCGATCCACAAGTCACTTACACTTCAAGAGACTGAGGAAAACAACAAGGACACGTAACAGCGCAACGGATGTCTGTGAGTCAGCTGACAGAACACGAGTAAATGTATCTGACTTGTACAACGGTATTACAAAGTGTTTTGAAGATACATCAAAGCGTATGGACAGTCTTGTCAATACCATCAGACCAGAGATGAAGAATAAGTGTGACAGTAGTGCTGATTACGATCGAAATCTTGGTTAGAAGCAACCTGAAATCAACGAAGTTCTTTATGTAAATTGTTATGAATCGGTGCTGGCGTTAAAACAAATCTTGCCAAAATATGACCATACAACTATAAAGCTCACCAATTACTTGTGATCACAGCTCTGATGGCAAAGGAAATCTTGGCCTAGAATGATCGATACATTGCACGGTCGATTACTATTTAAAACTGTTCAATTCACTGTGCAAAATCTCTTGTGAACCAGTGACTGCGGAGCTATTGTTATTGTGTTCTGGCAGGCTGACCATGAAATGAGCTGTATTACCTTGAGTTGGTTTCCATGCCATGACGACCTAACATGTTTGGCATTGATTGTATCTATTAGTATTGTTTAGTTATTGATCGTCCTTCACCCTTCTTCATTGTCCCCATGTGAATGGGCACAAAAGCCTAGCCAATTAAATCATTCGTATTCTCTCTCTCTCTCCTCTCTCTCTCTCTCTCTCCTTCCCTCACACCACACACACACACACACACACACACACACACACACACACACACAACACACACACACACACAGAGAGAGAGAGAGATTACACGAGAAATCTAATGTATATGGTATTACAGTCCAATAGTCTAATGATGGTAAGAATAGTGAGCTGTTGGGCGTTTCCCGTGTCTGGGGTATGTCATGAGGCCTGCGCACCCATACACTGAGGGCTTATTTACACCGGTTTGTGAAGAATACACTAAATACTTCTTATTGCCCCTAAGCACGATTTAAGAATTGTGATGAAGTGTTTTACAGTTTATGCGAAAACAAGTTTTGTTTGGGTTTGTGTATAGTGATAATATTGATGAATATGTTTTTAAAAGGTCATTTTATCGGTTGTGTTATAATGCTAGGGTAACCATGCTCGAATGCCAGTCATCTTCAGCTTTCAATGGAGAAACTTTCCAGTGTAGAAGTTATCGAGAGCACACACACACACACACACACACACACACACACACACACACACACACACACACACAAAACACAACAACACAACAACAACAACGACAACAACGACAACAACAAACAATCCAAAATGCACCATTTCTCAGGAAAATACTCCATCGCCAAATTTAAAAGTACGAAGGAAATATGGAAGGCAGAACCCCACCCTGAATCAGGTTCTCGTTTTTTTGTTTTTCGCTTCGTGAACAGACGGTGTTTTCAAGCCGGAAAAATACAACTCCACGAATGATTTGAACTCACGACCTGTGAGCTCCGCGGCCAGATACGCTAGCCATTGGACCACGGACCCCTTGCACCGTATACATGAAGCGTAAAGAACGCGTTCGACCTCACGAGCACCAACGGTCTGATTGCACAGAAGACAGCATGTCTTTCACAGCTGGTCAGCATCAACAGTCATGGTTCTGTTATGACGTCAGGAAGGGTATCATTGTCTATGACGTGTCCGCGAATTCGTCTTCTGTTCGCGATGGAAGGGGTTTCTTTGGCTCGTACTTCGATGTCGTTTCTCTCCTTTTTACGGATGTAGTCGGATTTGTCTCCGAGGTACCTGTGTAACTCGTCCTTAGATTGTATACCGGGATCATTTCAGTTTGGATTGAAGGCAAAGCACTTGGTGACAGGAAGAGAGGAGGGGCTATTTCAGTTCAAGGAAAAACAGCTTTGGGGGATGAACTTTTCTTTCAGACAAAAGTTATACTGTCAAGGTAAACGATGTAAGAAGATGGTAACAGTAACTGACTGCAATCTGCAGACTACGCAGCTCCGTATGAAGTTTAACATTTTTCATAAATCGTTACGTTCGGTATTGAAAAGTGTATTTTTGACAAGAAACAAAAAAAAAATATATATATATATACTTGTTGCTAGAATTTCTTGTTGTATATTTGCAGCTGTATTGCGCTGTATCATTTTACCTTCTTATCACAACGGATTTCAGCGTATGACATTGTGGTAAATTGTTCTTCCCAGATACGGCTCCCCTAGGGGCCGGCTGCCTTGTGCTTTGAGTCGAGAGCTCGGTACCCCGCTGTTTTGTTATCTGTATAATGATCATGATAGACCCTTACAGAATGCCTGAAGATCCGGCGTGCCTTTGAAGCCCCCTGGGCCAAACTTTCAACGACATGGGATCGATACCTTCCTCCCGTCTCGCCGCGGTCACCGTGTTGTGCTCTGCCAGTTTCTCTGGCACTGTGTCCTTATCAACTATGTCGTTACCACAGCCGCACCCCACACCCACCCCAGCTTACTCTCGCTTGCTCTCTCTCTCTCTCTCTCTCTCTCTCTCTCTCTCTCTCTCTCTCTCTCTCCTCTCTCTCTCTCTCCGTGGTCTCACTTATTGTGGTGATGAACATTATGTCGTATATCTTTTTCAATAGGAACTGCACGGACTGCTATATGAATAAACCGATTCATTTCATCTCTCTTCTCTCCTCTCTCCTCTCTCTCTTCCTCTATCTCTCTTCTCTCTCTCTCAATTTTTAAGAAAGGTGATATTACTAACAGTTATAGCCGGATCTCTGCTGGTGACATAAGTAGCAAACTTTTTGGGTGATTATTGATAACAGACTACAAGACTGGATAGAGGAAAATGATATCGCAGGTGATCCACCAACCAGGCTGTGAAGGTTCTTCAACAATTAACATGTTTACGTACTTCCCGCATGTAGGGACGCATTCTTATTTACAAAGTAGCTTACGTAAGCTTCGAAAAAAGCGTGTTACTCCATTAATAGAAATCTTCTCTGGTCAGCTTGGAATGAATATTTTAAAAAAAGGTATTAAATCTGAACTCGATAAATGTATTAGAAGTATGTATGATAAGAATATAAACCAGAGTTCGTTGTGAGGGAATTTACTGACTATTCCAAAAGAAAAATTTGAAAAGAGAGGGGCTAGTTACCGCCAAGGACACGGACAAACAAGAGTACAGGACTAGACACTGTTTTGAAACTATTCCAAAAGAGCCAAACATAGAGATGCATTCAGCCCGATCTTTTCTTCTTTTTTTTCTTTTTGATTAGCTCCTGATTAATCAAATATTGTAAGCACGATGCGTGGGTGTTGCTTAACGCTTTCGACTTGTTTACCATTTTCTTAGCTGATGATATCATTTTGGTGTCTGAAACTGTCATGGGTTGCAGACATGATTGAAAAGCTTCCAGCGAGCCGCTGAATCAACGCAATTAAAGTTCGCGTGAAAAAAAAAAAAAAAGAAGAAAAATACAGCATTTCGTAAGGGTGGATATGTAAGTGTAACGTAAAGATTGGTGCATGATGGTATTCCTATGCCAGTTGTCCAAGCC